>OX638075.1:9325943-10593901 GCA_951804385.1 Trifolium dubium
TGATGGTCATCTAACTCAATAAGTGCATTACCACTTTTAAAAATCAACCAAAGTATGTAAACTTTCATTTCTGGATCATTCACTTATGTTCATTGATTTCCCACTTAGTTTGTGCTTAAGATGGTGCCGACTGATAAGATAAACTACTAAGGGTTATTTTAGAATTTAAGTTCAAGTCTTTGTCAACATTAGTACTCAAATTAGTCTTACATATTTCCGGGTGTCTAAGGTGTTAAGACGGTACCGATTTTATTGAATTATTATTAGACCTCCACAATGTAGCCTAAAGTGCCCAAACAACCTATATACTTTTAAAGTGTCATGTCAAGTATCAAACCAAAAATGCTTGCTTTTCTTAAAAATTTGATATATCTCAAGAAACTGGGGGAATCCGACAACAACGAAAACATATCCAAGAATGACTCATCTTAGCATTAACCAATTTTTGTATATTTTTTATTTTGAAGGGGAGTGGAACCATGTCTTACATCATCAACCAGGTTTTTCCTTTTTACCATTGAAAGCATGTATCAGCAAAAATCAGTTACTTATTTTCATCATCCTCTCTCCAAGTTTGTAAGTAATAAAAAAAGAGTGAACACGAATGGATTAATTCCAAAAACATGCACGCTCATTTTATTAATACTAGCCAAAGATTACAAACAATACATGGCAAGAATGAAATTAAAACTGGAAATCCAAAGCTTAATGACCCTGAGAAGGAGCTTTCTTGATGATTGGCCAACTCTAAGGGATGCTTCTTGGAGTTCTTGCATTTTGTTGAAGAAAACGATGACCATTGATGAATGGAATTTCTTCTTTGAAACTTAACTTCTTGTTGTCAATGAGTTATTCAATTGGGCAACCTCCACCTTTAATAGTTCATGACCTCTTTGAGTTCCTCCCTACTTTTTTGAGATATGTTGCTTCAAGTCTGTTTATGGGTATCAGGATACCGTGCCACTAGTTTTATAGTTTGAGGACAGTGAGAAGGAAGAAATATGAATGTTTGTTTTGAGGATGTATGTGCATGTATGCAGATGCATGAGAATGCAAAAATATTTTTCTTTAATGCAAATTTTATGAGGGATATGTTTAAGATATAACATAACAACCTACAAAGGATGACCCCTTTTGATAGGATAGTTGTAAGATTTTCTGCCCAACTCCTCACAAGGATGGCTCTAGAATATATCAACCAAGGTCACAAACCTCTATGTGATTTCACAGGGTCCCCCTTAAGTTAAAATATCGAGTTTTTGGATAAGGCTCTCAGAGTTGCGGACCCAATTCAAATTGTCACTGAGGGGTAGGGGCTAGCCCATTCTCAACGAACTTTTTGAACAGATCTATTCTGAGTGGAGTTTTCACAAATCATCAAATGAGATGTACATCCCACCAGCCCATGCTACTAATCCATGTGTAAACTTAGGGTTCTTCTCAAGCTCGGGTGAAGAGCTTCACTTGATAACAAAATATATCCACCCCACAATGTATATATATACAAAATATAGTAAATAAATAATGCGGGTAAATAAAAATAAAATAAAACATGTAAACAAACAAAAAGCACATAACCCTAAAACTAATGAGGATGGGTTTAACTCTCTTATTTTATATCCCCAGCAGAGTCGCCAACTGTCGCGCCGCGAAAATCGCCCGAGCGTTTAGGACACTCGGAATGACACAGAGTCGCCACCAAATTTTATTTGTTAAGGAAAATATTGATAAAACCTTAAAAACAATGGAAAGACGGTTGTCGCAACCATCCTTGGGTTCGGGAGTTGGTTATGTAAGGGGAAGGTACTAGCACCCCTCACATCCGTTGTACTCAACGGGAACCTCCTAATTAATTCTAGGGTATTAATGCTTTTTAGAATTTGTTTACATAATTTTCATATTATTAATTATTTATTTTATTTACAAATATTTACAAGAAAGAGAAAAATTAAGTTTTTTATTATTATGCTTGACAAGATGTAGAATCTTGCTCCTACGTATCCTCTGGTGCGATGAGGAATTCAAAGCTACGTAGTTCTGGGGGTCAATTGTTTGTTGGTGTTTTTTAGAAAACGATGTGTTAATCGAATTTTAGTGGTTAAACTCAACTTGTATGCTCGCACGATGGAGGCTTAAGCTTCGTTTGTATCACGTTAGAATTGATTGTATACATGTTCGTTTATGAAAAGAATTTTAATTTTTAATTGGCCCGAAGGCGAAAAATTAGTTTGATGTGTTGGTATTTTTTAATGTTTTATTTTGAAAGAGTTGTCTTTGATTTAATGAGCGGAAGACGAACATTGGTAAACGAAGAGTGCACTAGGCCACCAATTATCCGGGAGAAAAACGAATGTACATCCGTCCTCTCTTTTTTAATCCAAAGTATTATAAAAATAAATTTAGTTTTAAAGAGACAAAAATTAATATTTGTAAGTTTTATACTATATTATATACTATTTGACTATGTTACATATATGTTTAAACAAAATATATCAAATGAACCGAATAGCAAACAGGTGGCAGTTATATTTTACATAAACAAATACAATAATATATACATGAAGACTTAACCAGAAAGTAAGAAACATTGAAACCATAAGAATCTGTTTTTCTTCTTCTTCGATCTCCTTTGCAACTGCTACCTCCTTTTCTTTCTACACAAGTTTAAATATTTTCCTTCTTTTTATATATATGCTTTATTTTTATAATTTTAGACAAACAAAAAAAATGATAATATATATTTTAATAAAAAAAGTTTCTTGTTAGAAAAAATAAGTAAAAAAGTTAGTATGATTAATGAGATAAAAAATAAATATATCAAGTGGGGCTAGAACACATGACCTTGTGCTAGTAATATTTCCAAATGCTCTCTTACTGCCATCTCAACTAACTTGCTATTTCAAAAATTAAATTGACCAAAAAATATATATACAAAATCAAGAGGGCAAAATCTGGGGTATGACAATAAGTATGGAATTTCAATCAAAATTTTTATTATTAATGTTTTTTACAAATAACATTTTTATATTTTACTACAAAAACAAAATGATTAACGGAATTTGAATTCAGCACTTTGAGATCACACTACTAGACTCTTACATTGAGCCAGTATACTTTAAGTATAATCTTAATACTTAATACTTTTAAGTACATTTATAATTATATTGTGGTGGTCAAAATCACATCTAAGATTAATAGGGGCATTGTCTTTCTTACAATCATCATGCAACAGCTGTGTAGAAGATATTGAAACTATATGTTAAAGGAAAAGGGTTGGACAAAAAGATTGATGAATAGATAAGAATATAGTGTTGCATTCTCTGCCTCAAAGACCAAGCTTGAAAACGACTTACCCTAATTTGTGTTTCTAGATTGAAAAGGAAATAAAGATGTGGGAGTTATGAATCCGTGTGTGTTTGTCACATAGGACAGAAACGTGATGCATGACAAATGACATGTGTAAGTAACAGTGTTAGACCGTTGGAGCCGTTAGTACTTAGTACCAAATGTGTGGGAATTAATTTGTCACTATTCCAATAAACCAATGAAAATGTATATTCTCTTTTAACATATTTTGACCATTCAATCTTAAGTTAAGTATCGAGTTATTTACTCATTCAATCTTAATTTTTTTTGAAACAACTCATTCAATCTAAAATTAAGAATTGAATTATTTTCTGTTAGTTTATTTTGATTAGTATCATGTGATTTTAAAAGTTGTACTATCAATTTAGTAGGAGATTATTTCAATTTTAGCCCTCAATTTGTCCAACCTCAAATAATTTTAAAATAAAATATAGATATAGTTGTTATGTCTAATTCCCTATTTATTTATTAAGAGGGTGTGGTTGAGCAGTTGAAATTCATCCTCCTTTAACCAATAATCGATGATTCGATTCTCGTTTTGGGTATGAAGTAACTTTAAATTTCTGGACTAACTATTCCACCCTTTAAAGTGCCTCCAATCTAACGAAAAGAATAATTAAATTTGACGGTGGATACCCTTCAACAAAAAAAATATTCTATTTATTAACCGATCATGCACCCCAGAACAATAAAGCTAACAAAGAAAAAAAACCCACAAAATCTCTTTATAATATTGGGCCTGGCCTGTTTCGGTTTCCAAGGAACACTTTTGCAAGCCAACCAAAATTTTCTACTTGGTATCCCCACCTAGACCATATACCCTCACTTTTTTTTTCTTCATAAACTCCGCTATTTCTAATTTAAGTGCCAAGATAAATTTCTTTATTTCTTAAAAAAAAACTGTCTTTATAATATAATTTATTTTTATAGGGATGTAAATCAAAATTTACTAATTTTATTGGGACAAAAAAATATATATTCTTTTTTTTTTTTGAAAAGTTCATGTGAGCTTAGCTCTATTGGTAGGATCATATTACACGGATGTGCTGATTCTAAGGCTAGATATGTTTGGGCAATTGTCCCGACTCTCGCCAAATTTTTTAGTACTTTTAGAGTTAGTTTAAGTCAATATTGATATATTTTATTTCAAAATTGAGATAAACTAAGTTTTTTAGAGATTAATTTAGGGCAAAAACTAAAACTCTTTTGTTCAAAACTGATATAAATTGAAATTTTTAAAAGTTAATTTAAAACAATTTTCGTTTTTTTTGTTAAACAAATATTTTGTTAAGACTTACTAAAATTTCTGACTCCACCACTGTGTATGCGCAGGGACTACTACGCCCACTTATTCGCATGTGGAATTATAGACATTAGGTTCTTGATAGCTAGCTAGTAACTCGATCTAACATATATCTCCTCGGATTTGGATTTGGATTCCATGCAATGTAGTAAGTGTAATGAACAAAGAACATGAATGGAGATATAAAGTCTTACAGTTGGGTGCCGCATAATTGGAGTCATTAGATCACAAATCCTATGCTGTTACTGACAGCCAAATCAGCTTATTGCGAAGACAACATATAAAGCTTTTATCTCTGATTAGTACTCATTCACACTCACTCATTAACAACGTGATCTATGCCTATGGTAGACTAATTTCTACAAGTACAGTACAACACGCATGAACTTTCCATAAAGAATCAACTCAGATTATAACAGATTTACTAAACCTATGTGCCTCTTTCTAGAACCACATAAGTACCATAAGCACTTAATACCATGCAACTACCAGGTACCAATTATTCAAATTCTAGTTGTGCGTCTCAATCACACTCTTTACCTACATATTTGTATTGCATGCTGTCATGCGTTCAGAAAAGATTTGACCGTCCGATTAAGATGAGACGGTTCAGATATAAAATAGTCATACAATCTGATTAAATCTTTTTTAAATTTAAACCGTCTAATCTTAAATCAAACGGTTAGATATTCTCTAATTGTATAACTGACCTGCATGCAATCCGAATCCGAATCGGCATCCTTTACATACATGATCCATCTCAAACCAACTCATACACTCAACTCAACCTCATCATAAATGATATATCAAACAAACAACAGAAGAAAACTTGTTCATTTCTAAGTTTTTGTATTCATCAAATGCAACCACTATGAAACTCTTTCTTGTTCTTCTTCTTCTATTGATCCTTTATTACCCATGTTGTCACTCACTTGACACAATAACACTAAACCAAACAATCAAAGACGGCGACGTTTTAATCTCCAACATTCTAGGAACCTTTGCACTTGGTTTCTTCACCTTACAAAAAAATTCTAAAAACCGTTACCTTGGTATATGGTACAACAAAATTTCAGAGCAAACCATTGTTTGGGTTGCAAACAGAGACACTCCTATTTACAACACTTCCGGTGTTCTTTCCATCAACAACGGAAACCTCGTACTCCACAAAAACAACGACAAAAACCTTAAACCTGTTTGGTCTTCTTCTTCTTCGAATTTTTCGATTTCTACTTCAATTGGCAATGCTTCAGCTAAGCTTTTGGATAATGGAAACTTTGTTTTGACTCATAACAATGGAAAGAATGTCATATGGCAGAGTTTTGATTTTCCATCAAACACTTTGCTTCCTTTCATGAAACTCGGGTTGGACCGGAAAACCGGTTTGAACCGGTTCCTGACATCTTGGAAGTCTGCAACTGACCCCGGAACCGGAAACTTGACATACCGGATTGATCCGACCGGGTTTCCTCAACTGTTTCTTTACAGAAACAATAAAGATCCGGTTTGGAGAACCGGGTCATGGACGGGTCAAAGATGGAGCGGAGTACCCGAAATGACTCCGAATTTTATCTTCAACGTTAGTTTCATTAATGATGCTGATGAAGTTTCTATAATGTATGGTGTGAAGGTTCCAATGGTGTTAACAAGAATGGTTCTTGAAGAAACGGGTCATGTGAGGAGGTTCACGTGGCAACAAAAAGAACATAGATGGTTTCAAATATGGTACGGTCCGAAAGAAGAATGTGATGGTTTTAAACAATGCGGGTCGAATTCGAACTGTGACCCATATAATGCTGAGAAATTTGAGTGTGAGTGTTTACCTGGATTTGAACCGAAGTTTGCGAGGGAATGGTATTTGAGAGATGGGTCGGGTGGGTGTGTGAGGAAAGGGAATGTGTCCACGTGTCGAAGTGGGGAAGGGTTTGTGAAAGTTGCACGTGTGAAAGTGCCTGATACTTCTAAGACACGCGTGAATGAGAGTTTGGGTTTGAAGGAGTGTAGGGAGATGTGTTTAGGAGATTGTTCTTGTGTTGCATTTACAAGTGAAAATGAGATGATGCAAAGTGGGTGTGTTACTTGGCATGGTGATATGAATGATACAAGAACTTATACAGAAGTTGGACAAGATTTGTATGTACGTGTTGATAAGCATGAATTGGGTATGTACTCTCCTTTTTTTGCTTGATGTTATAATGTTAGAACTCATAGGTATGTCAGAATTACTGTGATCTACTGTGATTTTTCAAAAGTTAGACTCTTTAGCTTATGCTAAATCACATGTGTCGCCGTTATACCAAAGATACATTAAGGTAATTTTGATGCTTGAGTATGTATGCTGTTGTCAATATTAGTCAATTTGGCATATAAGATGTATGGTGTTGAATATTTACTGATATAAGTTTTGTGAGCTTATGAAAATAGTTTATGACATGTTGATAAACTGTTTTTAGTTTGTTTTAATAAGTTCTTAAAGATGATAGCTTATAGATTAAGAAAACAATTTTTGCATTTGTACTTTGCAGCTAAGTATGCAAAACACCCGTATGGTTCTCTTGGAAAAAAGGGAATGGTCGCACTTTTGGTCGTTTGTACTTGCTTGGTATTGTTTATGGGGACTATTTTCGTGTATTGGTTTGTAAAAGCGAGAAACCAATGTAAGTTAAATTCATTTTTCTTTGATAAAGTAAGTTAATTTCTTATCAAATTTGCCATTGTGAATTTCATGATTTAATTGTTGTGTTAAAATGTGTTTGTTTTATTATTTGATGATAGGGTCGAGAAGGAAGCGCAAGTTTTCCTTTCGTCTTAGCTTTCCTGACTCGGATCAGCAAGAGTTTGACAGTTCAAACAATTCAAACTTACCTTTCTTTGATCTTAGCTCCATAGCTGCTGCAACAAACAATTTTTCAATTGCTAACAAGCTTGGTGAAGGTGGTTTTGGTTCTGTTTATAAGGTAGCCAACAAATGTCAATATTGAAAATTCAAAGTTCAAACATATGTTTACATTTCACAACTAGTTGCACTAATCACAGTCACAATATTTCTCAAAGTTTAATTTGGATAATGGTTTCAGGGTATATTGAGCAATGGAATGGAAATTGCAGTGAAGAGACTGTCAAAGTATTCTGGACAAGGCATAGAAGAATTCAAAAATGAGGTTGTTTTGATTTCGAAACTCCAACACAGAAATCTTGTGAGGATCATAGGTTGTTGCGTTCAAGGAGATGAGAAGATGTTAATCTATGAATATTTGCCTAACAAAAGCTTAGACTTTTTCATTTTTGGTATGTCTTTTTTTTCATCTTATATTATACATCGAAGTTACAAAACAGTTGATTGCTGTTGATCGCTTTCAAACGAAAAAAAAAGGTTACAAAACAGTTGACATAACTTAATTCACTCATTATATCATTAATTTTTTGTCTAGATAAATCTAAAAGTTTGGAGTTAGATTGGAGAAAGCGGTTTGATATTATTTGCGGCATTGCTAGAGGGATCTTATATCTTCATCATGACTCACGATTACGAATCATTCATAGAGACCTAAAGGCTAGCAATGTCTTGTTGGACACGGCATTGAACCCAAAAATTGCAGATTTTGGTATGGCTAGAATGTTTGGTGGAGATCAAATTGAAGCAACTACAAAACGTGTCGTTGGAACATAGTAAGTATTCAGCATAAAAACCTATTTGTCTCCCTGCATTATTTTTCGGAGATTACTATCGTAATTTTAGTGATCTCATTTATCTATGTTTTGTTTTTCATAGCGGTTATATGTCTCCAGAGTATGCGATGGAAGGACAATTTTCGGTGAAGTCTGATGTATACAGCTTTGGAGTTTTGCTGCTCGAGATTATTACAGGCAAAAAGAACAGTGGTCAATATATAGACGATGAATCCACAAATTTAGTTGGACATGTCAGTATTTCATACAAACTATACTCCAATTAATTCTAACTCACCTTTTAATATAGTCTAAATAATCTTGTAAGTTGAATAATTTATGTAGATATGGAATCTATGGAGAGAAGACAAAGCCATGGATATTATTGATCAAACGTTGGGAGAGTCATTCTCTGAGATTGAAGTTCAAAGATGCATCCAAATTGGACTGTTATGTGTACAAGATTTTGCTGTTGACCGACCATCTATGCCGGCTGTTGTATCTATGTTGGGAAATGACTCAACTCTTCCTACTCCAAAACAACCAGCATTTGTTTTCAAGAAAAGTAATTATAATAGTTCAAATCCATCAACCAGTGAAGGAATTCACTCAGTAAATGATGTAAGTATGACTATGATTGAAGCTCGCTAAAGGTTCTGCTTATCGTAAGATGCTAATTACAGAACAATACTAAGGTTTGCCATATTACTGTCAATGATATTTCAAAGATTATCCAATTGGCATCATAATGATAATGATAATATGGCAATTAGGGAGTGCCTTTATTTTGTAATGATAATGTAATTTTTTACAAGGAGTTTAACTTGTATTTTACAGAAGTACTCCCTAATGTAAGTTAATAAAGGTACATCACTGTAAGTATGTATTTGTAATAAAACTGTAAAATCCAGTTATTATAATAGTATGCATACATATTTGATTAAAGTAGCTTTTAGCAAGCGCTGATGGTAGTTTCTGTTAACTCATTTATCGAAGACCCTCCTCTTGATGTTGATGATTCTTGTAAATAACGGTCACTGTTGAATAAAAAAGCTGGTTTTTGAGGTGGGGAAAGAGGTGTTTCATTGCATAGCATGAAAACAACTTCTAACATTGATGGTCTATCCATAGCATTTTCTTGCACACACAAGAGTCCACTTTGAATGCATCTCAGAACTAGAGCACAAGGATAAAACTGGTTTAGTACTTGATCAACTATATCCAAGGCCACTCCTTCTTTCCATAGTGTCCACACCTACAAATGCACAACACAATCTTTAGATAAGTACTTCATAGCAAGACACCGTAACTAAAGACATCAGATTTTGTTGAGTATCGTCCTTCCATTGCATATCCCGGTGACATATATCCACTGCAATTACACAAAATTGTGAGCATTATTAAGAATACAGATTCATCTTTATAATCTTGGTAATTATAAGGTTATGACACCTACTATGTTCCAACCACTCTTTTTGTTCTTGCTTGAATTTCTTCTTCTCCAAATATTCTAGCCATACCGAAATCTGAAATTTTGGGATTCATTGCTGCATCAATTACGGTAGCTTTTGCAAAATTACGGTAAATCGCCGTGATTCTGACATACTTACCGTGATACCAAAAACATAGTCTTTGCTCTAAATAATGCGCAGAAATGAGAGACCACAAAAATGAAAGACCATGTCTTGTTAGACATTGGATATATGTGTCCATACTTGTATTTTACAACATTACTTCTTTACTAAAGTAAAGCCACATAGCTGTTAAGTACGTATTTGTATAAGAGTAAGCATTATTTCTATTTTCTTTTAATTTTTGAGAATTCAAATGGATAATTTTCTTAGAAATTTTAAATGGAAGACAAACACTTTATGATCAAAGATCTTATATTGTTTATATAAACCCAGTTGGTCTAGCAATGCTAATTTTCATAGTAACAAACATAAAATCTAGTATAGATATTTAGTTAACTAATTAAATTTATGTAAGTCACATTTTGTGATGGGATTATATGAGTTGCCTTAAAATAATCAAACCACTGCTAAAGCATTGTGTTAAAGAGCAATTCCAACTGATAAGCTCATTGAAAAGGACACATACTCAAACTATTCATTTTACATTACCACAAAGTGACCACACATACTTGTTTCTAAAATACCTCTTGAAATGTCTACAAACTCAATTGTGATGGAAAAGTATGAACCAAAAAATTATATGGAGTATGGATTAAGACGAGCTTTTAGCGAGCACTCATGGTGGTTTCTGTTACTTCATATATTGAAGATCCTCCTCCTGATGTTGATGACTCTTGCAAATCTTGCTCACTGTTGAATAAAAAAGCTGGTTTTTGAGGTGGGGAAAGAGGTGTCTCATTGCATAGCATGAACACAACTTCTAACATTGATGGTCTATTCATGGCATTTTCTTGCACACACAAAAGTCCAATTTGAATGCATCTCAGAACTATAGCAGAAGGATAAGATTGGTTTAGTGCTGGATCAACTATATCCAAGGCTCTTCTTTCTGTCCATAGTGTCCACACCTACAAATGCACAACACAATGTTTACATAAGTACATCATTAATTTGTTGGCCAATGTTTATTGCTACCTCTTTTTATTCATATAACTCACATGTCCAATTAAGTTTGGGGAGGGTCTTCCTGTTTCACAATGCGCGTTTCGTTTGCCAGCAATAATTTCTAGTTGTAAGACCCCGTAACTGAAGACATCAGACTTTGTTGAGTATCGTCCTTCCATTGCATATTCTGGTGCCATATATCCACTGCAATTACACAAAATAGTTAGAGCATTATTATAAATACAGGGGCATCTTTATATTCTTGGTGATTATAAGGGTATGACACCTACTATGTTCCAACCACTCTTTTTGTTCTTGCTTGTATTTCATCTTCTGCAAATATTCTCGCCATACCGAAATCTGATATTTTGGGATTCATTGCCGCATCAAGGAGAACATTGCTGGCTTTTAGATCTCTATGAACTATTTTCAGCCTTGAATCTTGATGAAGATATAATACACCTCGAGCAATGCCACAAATAATTTCGAAACGCCTATCCCAGTCCAATGATGATCTTTGGTTTTTATCTGAGTTTAACAGTTTAAATTTACAGAAATTAAACATATTAGGATTTAGGAAACATTAAATGCATATTGAGCGTAATAGAAAAGGAAAATAAAATTATATTCAATATAGGTAAAATGAGTGAATTAAAGAGATGCTTACTGAATATAAAGAAGTCTAGGCTTTTGTTTGGTAAGTATTCATAAACTAACATTCTCTCTTCTTTTTCAAAGCAACAACCGAGCAATCTAACTAGATTTCTGTGTTGAAGCTTAACTAAAAGTGTAACTTCATTTTTAAACTCTTCTTTTCCTTGACCTGAATTTCTTGACAATCTTTTCACTGCTATCTCTTGTCCATTCACCAAGCAACCCTGAAATATTTATCTGTTAAATCTCATTTCATTATTTTTTGCATCAGTTTTCTGTAATGCGATCGAAATGAACATAAAGAGGTTAAGAATATTGTCACTTCTTGCATCAGTAGCTTAATGATGAGTTTCACTTGCCTTATAGACAGAGCCAAATCCACCTTGTCCAAGCTTAAGCTCATGATCACAATTTTGAGTAGCTGTCATTATTGTTTTGAAGCTGAAAAAGGGTAGATCTGGATGTGTGTTTCTTTGAGAACCATTCTCTTCTCCAGAGGAATCTTGGTTTAATTGCCGCATTATTTCATCTGAAGTTACAAATGACATGAGGTAAGATTTCAACCAACTTACACATTTTGAACAGTGTGTTTTTTCTTGGCTCTCAAGAAAACACTTTGATTATACTAAACAAATTAACAAACCTTAAATAATTTGGTTGCTCTATCTTTTTTGTTTAGTTGACCTACTAGTGCAGTGCTTGTATCTATGTCTCACTTTTAGGCATTTCTTATGCGTAGAAGTGAGTCTTGTTTGAATAAAATCTTTTCTATTTCATAAAAAAATACCAAAAACTTAATCACATACCGTTTCTTTGATTCTTCCACAGGTAATTCACACAGATGAGGAGGATGATAATAGCAACTATAGAAGCTACAAGAATTGTAGCTATCCACTTTCTATCGAGTACTCCTTTGCTATTTTTGTTGTACTTGGCTGATAAGAAGAACAAGTCTAAATAAGTTTAAATTATACCTCAGTGGTGTCAAATTTTGAACGAAAAACAAAGTAGGAGGGAGTAACTTACCTAGTTCAACTGCATCGACGCGTAAAAATAAATCTTGGCCTCGATCACTAAGTTTTTGAATGTCCATTAAATCCCCATACCATGCCAAACACCCACTTCCACCATTCCTCACATCAGCAACTGCATAGGCAGTACAAGAGCAGTTTCTCAAGCATTCTTTCTCACATTCTTCCAAACTCAAACCACCTTTGTCAACTGCAACAGATATATCCGGAACTTTCAAGCTTTCAACTTTGACAAACCCTTCTCCATTCCTACAAACAGATACACCTTTCTTTCTAACACACCCTCTTGACCCCTCTTTACTGTCATACCCATCACTTGAAAATTTGGGTTCAAAACCAAGTAAACAAGTACATTTTAAATCAGCCAAGTTTGAAGGATCACAATTACTGTTTGGTCCACATATTGCATAGTTATCGCACTGGTTTGTTGGTTCAGACCAGTACCGGTTCCATTGACTCTTTCGACTTTCCCACACGAATGCTTGTAGAAAACCAGATGGCTGAACCACTATCCTAGATATGAGAGACTTATCAGTGTTATATGAGACTGCTGCATAGTTGTCATCCTCAACCACAGAAATGTTACAATTTTGCATATCTTGAATCATATAAGGCAGACCTACTAATAATTCCCCGTTCCAATGTCCACCACGCCACAAAGGACGATCGTTGTTGTACATAAAAAATTGATGTTTGCCAATAGTGCTGCTGAATTTCACTGTGTATGCACCATTTCCAGGGTCATCATCTGTCTTCCAGGATTGAAGGGACCAACTTTGATTAGTTTTTCTATCAGAACCAATCCTTAGATATTGAACCATGGTGTCTGTTGGATAATCAAAGCTTTCCCATAATACAGTTTCGGTGTTATTTAGCATCAGAACAAGGTTTGCTATATCGGTTAGTTGAGCTATAACCCCGGTGCTATTTCTTTGGGATTGTGGGAATGAAGCATTGGTGGACCAAATGGGAATGGTGCTAAGGTTGTGGTTGAGTGCTAGATTTCCATTCGTGTCGATTGATAGAATTCCAGAAGTGTCATTGATTGGATTATCTCTGTTTGCAACCCAAACAACCGTTTGAATTGGCAAATTGTTGTACCAAATTCCAACATAGCGTCGATTGTTGGACGTGGAATTTCCTGGAGTAAAGAATCCAAGAGCAAAAGTTTTAAATTTAGAAACTAGAAGCTCACCATCTCTTAAGGGTTTTTGAATAGATATGGTATCAGAAGAACAAGAGCAAAAGGAGAATGTCAGAAGGAGCAAAATCAAAAGAGTTAAGCTGCAACACATTGTTATGTAACACTAACAACTTTTGTGTTTATGATTTTTAGCAGAGTCTATTGAGCTCCCTTTTCACAGCCCTCTTGCATTTTTTATGAGAAAATAGAAATAGTCCAACTGACACAAATTATACTCTTCAAATCAACACCACATAGTCAGTCACCTTGTGACTTGTCTAAGTCATGGACCGGTACAGTGACCTGTAAGAAATACGATCTAGAATTGCACAAGGGTCAATTTTTGCATCTATTAAGTAAAATAATTTAGAATGTATTGTTGAGAATAATGCCTAAATATATTTTCCACACATTGGATTAGTGACGTGGGAAATAAAATCAATGAAGAAATGTAAAAACGGAGTAGCTAGTAACTCGGTATCACATTTAGTCTCTGACTTAGACAAAAACTCAATTAAATCCTCGACCGTTCAACTAATTAGAAAGTGAGTGTTAGGAAGAGTGTTCAAAAGAGAGTACTCTATCACTCCTCCTCAGTTAAGTGTTCCACATTTGTCACAAACAAACTAAGGATCTCCTTGTATTAGGTTACAACTCAACTATTCAAGATAAAATTTTATACACATGCCAAAAGGTTCATATATAATATAAGCCGAATATGCAACAGTTCAAGAAAATTTTGAACATGACCATTTCAAAATCATTCACACACAAAAATGGTGAAGAGTTTTCAACACCTGAGGTTGAAAAAATCAAACTTGGACAATGACATTAGTGATGAAAATTGAAATAAACAAAACAAGAAAAGATGTTGGATTAGAAAAGTTTGCCATCATCAACCCAAAAGTCAAATTCAACAAAAAGAACCAAATACAAAGACTCATAAGTCATAAATGAAAGATGCCATAAATTTCAGTGAAGAAAAGTATTTAAAAATCAGTGAAGAAAAGTAACAACTAGCTAGGAAGTGAAGTATATTCTAGTGATAAATATAGAATCATTAAAAAGTATAAATATCTAATAAATATTTGACTTGTTAAACTCAAAAATTGACCCTTGCATAATTAGCTTAGCAGTTGGCAATGCACCTCAATCGGTCATGGACCGGTTCAGTGACTTGTAGTTGTAAGAAATGGGAAACTTCCTTCAAACTAAATGTTAGTTGAACAAGTTTTAGACGTCTTGTACCCTGGAGAACGAAAGTTACACTTGGATGAGTCAAATTTCTACCAAAATACTTTTAGTTTTAAGTCATTTTTTTTCTTTTCTCTAATGCACGAGAGTAAATGAGAGAACTTTATTCTGTAAAATATCATTGATGATATGCTTGATATAAGTGTGTAATTTATGTCAAAATTTCCAAAGTATTCTGAATGGAATGCGCCGATTGAGATTTGAGGTGCATTGCTAATTGCTATGCTAATTACACAAGGGTCAATTTTTGTGTCTATAATGTCAAATACTTCAAAAATGAATTCCTATAGCCATTTTAAGAGTACCCATGCATCATAGATCAACGGTTGTTAAATGACTGAACGTTGAAAAAAATAAACTAAGGTACCATACACGACTTACTTTGTTTAGCCTCAGCCTCTTAACAGTTACTCCCCATCTAAGATTCCATTGACATGTTCAATCAAATGTGCTTGTTTACTTGTTTGATGATAAGCTTTGACGACTGTCCTAATCAGCAGAAATTTGTACCAATGTCAATTTTGAAAATCTAAACATATCTTTACATTTCACTTGACGTATATTTTGTAGGGTATGCCAACTAATACAAGCTTATTGAAAAATACTCAAATTATTCATTTTACATTACCACAAAGTAACTACACATACTTGTTTCTCACAAACCTCTTGAAATGTCTACAAACTCAATTCTGATGAAAAAGTATGAACCAAAAAATTACATATATTGATTAAGTAAGCTTTTAGCGAGCACTCATGGTAGTTTCTGTTACGTCATATATTGAAGATCCTCCTCCGGATGTTGATGACTCTTGCAAATCTTGGTCGCTGTTGAATAAAAATGCTGGTTTTTGAGGTGGGGAAAGAGGTGTTTCATTGCATAGCATGAACACAACTTCTAACATTGATGGTCTATTCATGGCATTTTCTTGCACACACAAAAGTCCAATTTGAATGCATCTCAGAACTATAACAGGAGGATAAGACAGATTTAGTGCTTGATCAACTGTATTCAAGGCCATTCCTTCTTTCCATAGGGTCCACACCTACATTGCACATCACAATATTGGCATAAATACATCATACACCATTAAATTGTTGGCCAAATTTAAGTCTACTCTTATTTTTATAACTTACATGACCAATTAAATTTGGGGAGGCTCTTCCTATTTCACAATGTGTGTTTCGTTTACCAGCAATAATTTCTAGTAGTAAGACACCGTAACTAAAGACATCAGATTTTGTTGAATATCGTCCTTCCATTGCATATTCTGGTGCCATATATCCACTGCAGTTAGCAAAATGGTTAGTTTATCGTAAAAAATACATATCCGTCTTGAAAATCTTGGTTTTTAAAAGGGTGCGACACATACTATGTTCCGACCACTCTTTTAGTTCTTGCTTGGATTTCATCTTCTCCAAATATTCTAGCCATACCAAAATCTGATATTTTGGGATTCATTGCCGCATCAAGTAGAACATTGCTGGCTTTTAGATCTCTATGAATTATTTTCAACCTTGAATCTTGATGAAGATACAAAACACCTCGAGCAATCCCACAAATAATTTCGAAACGCCTATCCCAGTCCAATGATGACCTTTGGTTTTGATCTGAGTTGAACAGTTACAGAAATTGAACATATTAGGAAACATTAATTGCATATTGAGCGTAATTTCATAGGCTCCTCTGATAATATATAATGGAAAAGGAAAATAAAATTCTATTTGATATAGAGAGACAGTGAGTGAATTAAAGAGATGCTTACTGAATATAAAGAAGTCTAGGCTTTTGTTTGGTAGATATTCATAAACTAACATTCTTTCTTCTTTTTCAAAGCAACAACCGAGCAACCTCACTAGATTTCTGTGTTGAAGTTTAACTAAAAGTGTAACTTCATTTTTAAACTCTTCTTTGCCTTGACCTGAATCTTTGGACAATCTTTTCACTGCTATCTCTTGTCCATTAACCAAGCAACCCTGAAATATTTATCTCATTATTTTGGCATCATTTTTCTATAATACGATTGAAATGAATATAGCAGTGAGAGTTTCACTTACCTTATAGACAGAGCCAAATCCACCTTGTCCAAGCTTATGCTCATGACCACAATTTCTTGTAGCTGTCATTATCGTTTTAAAGCTGAAAAATGGTAGATTTGGTTGTTTGTTGCTTTGAGCACCATTCTCTTCTCCAGAGGAATCTTGGCTTAATTGCCGCATCATTTTATCTGAAGTTACAATTTACTATTATTCAATCAAAACTAACATTGAAATACCATATAGCATACATTCCATGTAATAGTTGAAGAAACTAATATGACACTTTTTGTAAGACATTGAAAATATAAAAAATAGGGGATGTCATCCTTAAATAAAATACCATTTCTGTGTTTCCTCCACCTGCAATACATACAAGAGAGAAGGAGGAAGACAACTGAAACTATAGAAGCTGCCAGAATTGCAGCCAGCCTCTTTTTATCAAGGACTCCTTTGCTTTTCTTGTAGTAATTGGCTGATTACAAGAAACAAGTCAAAAGAAGTTCAAACTTCACATAAGCGGTATCAAATTTATAAAAAAAAAATGAATAGGAGGGAATATCTTACCTAGTTCAACTTTATCAACGCGTAAAAATAAATCTTGGCCTTGACCACTAAGTTTTTGAATGTCCATTAAATTCCCATGCCATGCCAAACATCCACTTCCACCATTCCTCACGTCAGAAACTGCATAGGCAGTACAAGAGCAGTTTCTCAAGCATTCATATTTACATTCTTCCAAACTCAAACCACCTTTAGCAACTGCCATAGATGTATCAGGAACTTTCAAGCTTTCAACTCTGACAAACCCTTCTCCGTTCCTACAAACAGATTCACCTTTCTTCCTTACACACCCTCCTGACCCATCTCTACTCTTGTACCAAATACGTGGAAATTTTGGTTCAAAACCAAGTAAACAAGTACACTTAAAGTTGTCAAAGTTCGAAGGGTCACAATTACTGTTTGATCCACATGTTCCATAGCTATCACATTGGTTTGTTGGTTCAGACCAGTACCGGCTCCATTGACTCTTTTGACTGTCCCACGTGAATGTTTGAAAGAAACCTGATTGCTGAACCACTATCCTGGTAATGACAGACTTATCAAACATGTTATATGAGAGTGCTACATAGTTGTCATCTTCAACCAAAGAAACGTTAGTAATGGCCATATCTCGTTTCATATTAGGTAGACCTACGAATAATGCTCCGTTCCAATGTCCACCACGCCACCAAGGAAGATCATGATTGTACATAAACAACTGAGGTTTGCCAATGGTGCTGAAATTCACTGAGAATGCACCATTTCCAGGGTCATCATCAGTCTTCCAGGATCGAAGGAACCAACTTTGGTTAGTTTTTCTATCGAAACCAAGCCTTTGATATGGAAGTAAGGTGTCTGTTGGATGATCAAAGCTTTCCCATAATACAGTTTTGGTGTTGTTTATCATCAGAACAAGGTTTGCTATATCTGATAATCGAGCTATAACAGCACTGGAACTGTTATTTGTTTGAGATGGTGGTAATGAAACATTGGTAGACCAAATGGGAATGGTACTACCAAGTTTGTGGTGGAGTACTAGATTTCCATTTGGGTTGATTGATAGAATTCCAGAAGTGTCATTGATTGGATTATCTCTGTTTGCAACCCAAACAACCGTATAATTTGGCAAATTGTTGTACCAAATTCCTAAATAGCGAGATGTGGATTTTCCAGGAGTGAAGAATCCGAGAGCAAAAGTTTTAGATTTAGATATTAGAAGCTCACCATCTCTTATTGGTTTGTCAAAAGATATGGTATCAAAAGAACATGAGCAAAAAGAGAAGGTGATAAGTAGTAGAAACAAGGAGTAATGTAACACTAACAACTTATTCTGTTTAGGATTTTTAGCAGAGTCCATTGAGTTTTATGAGAATTGAAATACTTTTGAACAGTACACAGTGACATGAGTAACTTATATACATTTGAATTGAAGACATCAATTCTCTTTTTGTCGCGTCACTATTATGCGTTGTCTTTGAACGGAGTTGACTTAGACTTATTATATTTTCCACACGTAAGGAAAGATGGAAATAAAATCAATGATGTAGACTGGTGAATATGTTTTATGTGTGGTTTGGATGAAGATTCTCATGACACTAATGTTTATAAGGCCTCCAATTGCACTTTCCTGCTACTTCCATTGCACTTTCCTGCTACCATTTCAATTAGTACAAGGCACACAAACCTTGCATCTCAACATTTGCCACAACACAAACCAAGGATCTTTCCTCGAATTGGGTTTCAATTCAACATAAAAATGTACACACCTGCCAAAAACTTCATAAGCTGAATATGCAACAATTGAAGTAAAAGACAAAATTTGAGCGTGTCAATTTCAAAGTCATTCACTCACAAAATATTGTCAAGACTTTACACCATTTGAGGTTGAAAAATACAAACTTGAACCTTGACATCACTGTGATGAAAATTGAAATAAACAAAACAATAAAGCATTTTGGGTTATAATATTTTACCATCACCAACCCAAAAGTCAAATTAAATTCAACAAAAGAACCCAATTACAAAGAGCCATAAAAGAAAGAAGTACTAGAAAATTAAAACCCAAAGATGAGATATATAGTTTATCCAAAACCTCTTGAAATGTCTACAAACTCAACTCTGATGGAAAAGTATGAACCGAAAAATTACATATATTGATTAAGATAAGCTTTTAGCGAGCACTCGTGGTAGTTTCTGTTACTTCATATATTGAAGATCCTCCTCCTGATGTTGATGAATTTTGGTTTTCATTGAATAAAAATGCTGGTTTTTGAGGTTGGCAAAGAGGTGCTTCATTGAATAGCATGAACACAACTTCTAACATTGATGGTCTATTCATAGCATTTTCTTGCAAACACTACTTTTCCTTCTAGTGTGCTAGTCTCTGGTTTGTTCCGTCGTCACCTTTGTTCCAGCTCCATTTCTATTTTCTAGCCATTCGAGTTCTCTGGTTGGTTTCTCTCCTCTGCAAAATTTTCGTTGATTCTTTTTTATTTCTGGTTTTGTTTCAATGATTTATGATTTTTTTTTCTTGTTGTATGTTGGTTTACTGATTTTGATTTTTCAATGATCTTGTTCCAGTTCATGCTGCTGTATGTTGTTTCATTGATTTTCTGATTATTGTTCTCCTCTTGAATGATTTTTGTAGTGGCAAACATAATCTAGTATAGGTATTTAGTTAATTAATTAAATTTATTTAAGTAACATTTTTGTGCTAGGATTATGTAATAAGTTAACTTAAATTCATCAAACCACTGCTAAAGCAATGTACACTTGCTCAAATTATTCATTTTACAATACCACAAATGACTACACATACTTGTTTCTCAAGAACCTCTTAAAAGGTCTACAAACTCATTCTGATGGAAAAGAATGAAAAAAATTTACATATTTGATTAATGTAGCATTTAGCGACCACTAATGGTAGTTTCTGTAACTTCATTTATTGAAGACCCTCCTCCTGATGTTGACGACTCTTGCGAATCATAATTTCCGTTGAATAAGAATGCTGGTTTTTGAGGTTGGCAAAGAGGTGTTTCATTGGCTTGCATGAAAACAACTTCTGACATTGATGGTCTATTGATAGCATTTTCTTGCACACACAAAAGTCCAATTTGAATGCATCTCAGAACTATAGCAGACGGATAAGATTGGTTTAGTGCTGGATCAACTATATCCAAGGCTCTTCCTTCTGTCCATAGTGTCCACACCTACAAATACATAACAGAATCTTTAAATAAGTACATCATTAATTTATTGGCCAAATTTAAGACTAATTATTTTTATTCATATAATTTACATGTCCAATTAAATTTGGGGAGTCTCTTCCTATTTCACAATGTGTGTTTCTTTGGCCAGCAATAATCTCTAGTAGTAAGACACCGTAACTGAAGACATCAGATTTTGTTGAATAACGTCCTTCCATTGCATATTCTGGTGACATATATCCACTGCAGTTAGCAAAATGGTTAGTTTATCGTAAAAAATACATATCCGTCTTGAAAATCTTGGTTTTTAAAAGGGTGTGACACATACTATGTTCCGACCACTCTTTTAGTTCTTGCTTGGATTTCATCTTCTCCAAATATTCTAGCCATACCAAAATCTGATATTTTGGGATTCATTGCAGCATCAAGGAGAACATTGCTGGCTTTCAGATCTCTATGAATTATTTTTAGCCTTGAATCTTGATGAAGATATAAAACACCTCGAGCAATCCCACATATAATTTCGAAACGCTTAGCCCAACCCAATAATGACCTTTGGTTTTTATCTAAGTTTAACAGTTGAAATTTCCATAAATTGAAGATATTGGGAAGCATTAATAGCATATTGAGCTTAAATTCGTAGGAGTATATTAAAATTTTGGATCATTCATCTCGTGCCTGACAAAGAGTATAGGAATAAAGATCCAATGAATTGTTGCTTCATGCCAGACAGGCGTTGAAACTCCACAGAGCACACGTCCGTCTTGAAGCATAGGCTAAATACAAGTTCATTCAGGCTAGAGAGAAATTAGTGAATTAAAAAGATGCTTACTGAATATAAAGAAGTCTAGGCTTTTATTTGGTAGATATTCATAAACTAGCATCCGTTCTTCTTTTTCATAGCAACAACCGAGCAATCTCACTAGATTTCTGTGTTGAAGTTTAACTAAAAGTGTAACTTCATTTTTAAACTCTTCTTTGCCTTGACCTGATTCTTTGGATAATCTTTTCACTGCTATCTCTTGTCCATTAACCAAGCAACCCTGAAATATATATCTCTTAAATCCCACTATTTCCGCATCCGTTTCTATAATGCAATTGAAATGAATATAAAGAGGTGAAGGATATTTTCACTTTTTGCATCAGTAAGTCAATGTAGAGTTACCCTTACCTTATAGACAGAGCCAAATCCACCTTGTCCAACCTTATTCTCTTGACTAAAATTTCTTGTAGCTGTTATTATCGTTTTAAAGCTGAAAAATGGTAGATTTGAATGTGTGTTGCTTTGAGCACTGATCTCTTCTCCAGAGGAATCATGGTCTGATTGCTGATGCATTTTATCTGAAGTTACAAATGGCATAAAGTAAGATTTCAATTAACTTACACATTTTGCCCGTCTTGCACGCTCAATAATTATAGTTTTGAAACTAACAGGACACTTTTTGCAAGTCAGATTACAAAAAATAATGAAATATAAAGAGCAAGGGAAATCATCCTTGAAAATATATCACATACCTTTTCTTTTTTTATTCCACAAGTAATAGACACATGACAGGAGGAGCACAACTGCAACTATAGAAATTACCAGAATCGCAGGTAACCTCTTCTTGCCGAGGATTCCTTTGCTTTTTTTATTGGTATTGGCTTTGGCTGATACGAAGCAACAAATCCAAGGATATTCAAACATCGCCTAAGTGGTATCAAATTTAGAACAAAAAAATACACTAGGAGGGAATATCTTACCTAGCTCAACTGCATCTACGCGTAAAAATAAATCTTGGCCTTGATCACTATATTTCTGAATGTCTGTTAAATCCCCATACCAAGCCAAACAACCACTTCCACCATTCCTCACATCAGCAACTGCATAGGCAGTACAAGAGCAGTTTCTCAAACATTCTTTCTCACATTCTTCTAAACTTAAACCACCTTTAGCAACTGCCACAGATGTATCGGGAACTTTCACGCTTTCAACTTTGACAAACCCTTCTCCATTCCCACAAACAGATATTCCTTTCTTCCTTACACACCCTTCTGAACCATCTCTATTATCATACCAATCATGTGGAAATTTTGGTTCAAAACCAAGTAAGCAAGTACACTTAAAGTCCTCAAAGTTCAAAGGGTCACAATTACTGTTTGAACCACATGTTCCATAGTTATCACATTGGTTTGTAGGTACAGACCAGTATCGGTTCCATTGACTCCTTCGACTGTCCCACGTGAATGTTTCAATTAAACCTGATTGCTGAACCACTGTCCTGGCAATGCCAGACTTATCAAACATGTTAAATGTGAGTGCTACATAGTTGTCATCTTCAACCAAGGAAATGTTAAAAGTAGCCGTATCTCGTTTCATATTTGGTATACCTACTAATAATTCTCCGTTCCAATGCCCACCACGCCACCAAGGAATATCATGGTTGTACATAATCCACTGAGTTTTGCCAATGGTGCTGAATTTCAACGTGAATGCGCCTTTTCCAGGATCAACATCTGTCTTCCATGATTGAAGGAACCAACTTTGATTAGTTTTTCTATCAAAACCAACCTTTAAATACGGAAGCATGGTATCAGTCGGATGATCAAAGCTCTCCCAGATGACAGTTTTGGTGTTGTTTAGCATCAGAACAAGGTTTGCTATATCTGATAACCGAGCTATAACATCACTGGTGCCATTTCTTTGTGATTGTGTTAATGAAATGTAAGTAGACCAAATGGGAATTGTGCTAAGGTTGTGGTGGAGTTCAAGATTTCCATTTGGGCTGATAGATAGAATTCCAGTTGTGTCATTGATGGGACAATCTCTATTTGCTACCCACACAACAGTTTGGATTGGCAAATTGTTGTACCAAATTCCAACATAGCGAGAGGTGGATTTTGCCGGAGTGAAGAATCCAAGCGCAAACGTTTTAGATTTAGATACAAGAAGCTCGCCATCTCTTATCGGTTTATCAGTAGATATGGTGTCAGAAGAACAAAAGCAAAAGGAAAAACTGATAAGTAGAATCAAAAAGTTTATAAGCAACCAATTTGTATGTAATACTAGCCTGTGTTTAAAAAAAAATTCCGTGACAAAGTAGAGAAATTTTTTAGCTGAATCCATCAAGTTCTTCTTTCATAAATAAATTTTATTTTTCCTTAAACAGTTGATTTTGGAGTATCATCAAGTATTTTCCTGTGTCTTGGGATATAGTTAAACAGTTGAGTTCCACAACATAAATTTTACTTTTTCCACAACATATAGTTAGTTGTCTTGTGTTTGGATGGCTGCTATATTATATTTTCCACACAATGGATCACTGACACCTAATGAAAGTGGAAAAGTAAATAATACTGTACCAATGAAGATAAGCTATGAAGGGAAATATACTGTAAGGAAATTCTGGTGAAGCCATGATGATGGCTTCTTTTGAATTTAGAGACACAAAAGAGACCTGTACGTAATTAGGCATAGAAATGCACCTCAATTGGTCATGGACTTCTATAATGACCCGTAAGAAATGGTAAACTTCCTTCAAACTTCCAAATATGATTGCAGATAGGAAAATTGAAGACTGTTTTCTTTGTATATTTTTTAAATATATGTAAATCGTAGAAGATAAAAAAAAAGTAAGTAAAATATATAAATAAACATATACGGTTTCGTGGTGTCTATATACAATTTAAAAACTACTACCAAACATATTTTTCGCTCTAATGCTTCTTTGGTATTCCACCTCACTCCTCATCAGCATTCGTGCTGTGAGAATTACACACCGATCATGTTGGTGTTTTTTGAGCTTGTTTGGCATGGAGAATTTGGGCGGGATTAGAGTAATAGTGACTAAAGCGGAATTACATATAAAAAGATAAAAATAAAAAAGACAATTTGAAGCATATACAAAAAATTTCATATTAACCTTTTAGATTCATAATGAAACAAACTTTTTCATTTCAATTTCACCTCAAAAGGTTGAAACCCAAGTAAATTTCTTTTCTATGTAAACAAATATCACTGCCAATCCTATGAATCAAAAATCAAATCACAAGCTCTATCTGCCATCTACCATTGTGACAGTAACTTGGTTCACAGTGCAAGATTCATCTTGTTTACTTGTTGAAGAATCAGTTTCAACAGGATTGCTTCCTAGGCAAAATCCAGGGTTTTTAGGTTGTGCTATTGTCGCTGTTTCACTACTCAACATTAAAACAACTGAAGACATTGTCGGTCTATCTTCTGCTCGCTCTTGAACACATAATAGCCCGACTTGTATGCATCTAAAAACCTCAGATGGTGAATATGAACTATCAATGGAAGAATCAATCAGTTCTAAAGCATTTCCTTCTTTCCAAAGCTTCCAACTCTATAAAAAGAAAAACCAATTTATTTGTTAATAAGCAAGAGAAATTTGATTTTAAAACTTACAACTAACAAAGAAACTCTAGTTCAACATACATGACCAAGAAGATTCAATTCTTTGTTTGCGGAATAGAAACCTCGGTTCTTTTTTCCACTTATGATCTCCATCACAAGAACACCGAAACTAAAAACATCAGATTTCACTGAAAAGATTCCATCCATAGCATATTCAGGAGACATATAACCACTGCAAGTAACAAAATTGTTTATAAATTGTAAGATAACTAGATCATTATTAAGTTTGGATCTTTTTTGGAGTGATAGTTTGTTACTTAGGTACTCACTATGCTCCAACGACTCTAACTGTATTTGCCTCTGTCTGATCCGTGCCAAAAATTCTAGCCATCCCGAAATCCGATATCTTTGGATTCATTTCTCGGTCAAGTAGAATGTTGCTTGCCTTAAGATCTCTATGGATGATCCTAAATCTAGAATCTTGGTGAAGATAAAGAAGTCCTCTAGCTATTCCACATATAATGTTGAAGCGTGTTTGCCAATCTAGTGAAGATCTTTTCGCTTTGTCTGAAAATCAAACATTTGTCCGCACATTAAAGCCAAGCATGAGAAAATAAAACATGAATATATAAATGTTAATAAAATTAATTTAACTCACGAAACAAAATGGCATCAAGGCTTCTATTTTCCATGTACTCATAAACTAGCATCTTCTCATCCATCTGAAAGCTGCAACCAAGTAGCCGAACAAGGTTTCGATGTTGAAGCTTGACAATCAACTTTACCTCATTCTTAAATTCTTCAACACCTTGGCCGGAATTTTTCGATAATCTCTTGACAGCAATTTCCTGACCTTCCATCAACCTACCCTGATGTAACCATAATTATTCATATGTTATATTGAATGTATGATATGTGACTGACTATTAGGACTTATTATTTATGGTTACATCTACAAAAACAACTTTGTAATATTGCACCTATTAATTAATCCACTGTAACTGTATATATGTGTTACGACTGTATATATGCGTCGAATATTAGGACTTATCATGGTGACAGATATAAAAAACAACTTACTTTGTAAACAATACCAAAGCCTCCTTGTCCAAGTTTATTTTCTTCAGAGAAATTGTTTGTAGCCATAGTTATGGTATTAAAATCAAAGAATGGCAATTCTAGATCATCCATGTTATTTTCACTTGACTGTTCTCTATTACTTGTAAACACGCCTTCGGCTATAAGCAAATCCTGACTTTTTTCCAATGAACCTGCTTTATGAACAAAAACAAAACATTTCATTATTCTACATACATATAGTTCATGCATGTAGAATTGTACATTCATTCACATTAATTACTTGTACATTACCTCTTTTTTCACACTTCCCTTTCATATTCAATAGACACTTCAACTTTTTCTTCCTCCACAAGAAACATATTCCTACTACCAAAAATATAATAGCTGCACCCCCAGCCATAATGCCAATCCCCTTAGCTGTCTTGTGATCAGAACTTTCTTCTAGTCCATCATCATCTGAGAGAAATATTTTTGTAGTTAAGAATAATATTCACTTTCCATTTAGGCACATGTATAAATTATTGCAGACATAAAGGCATGTCAATTTAAAAAGAAACCAATAAGCTGAATAATAAAAAGTGCTATTGTTATTTTAATCAAGTACAATGCAACAAAGAGTATCTACTATCATGTGCCAAAGTAGCAATATAATTTTGCTCAAAAACTTAGAGGAGGCAACATTCACTTTTATTTTTATGTACTTGTAAAATCAGACCAATTTTTATATTTTAATCATGTCTTTGCTTATTATAAATAAATAAATAATCGGTCACAAAAAGGCTAAGTAGAAAAAAGAGAAGAAAGATTGTGTTTGTTATGAAATTTAATGGATTCTCTACCGTTGGAGAAGACAAGCAACTTTACCAAAGTTGATAAAAATCTCCCTTTGAGTCCTACCACATAAGGTGGAGGGCTCCATTTTAATCACTAGATCCTTATCTTCACCAATTTTGTCAAATTCCAATAGGAATACAGGATCATACTTGTTTGTGATGTGGCTAACAAAATTGTGATCATAAATTTATAACATAAAGTTATAACAACTAATCCCATTATTATTCAAACGTATTATATGGTGCATGTAATAAGTATTAGTAGAACTTTGATTCATTACTTATTTAGGATGATAGGAAAGTGATTTCATACAAAAAGAAATGCAAAAAAAATCTTATTAGAAACATGAAACACAAGGAGCATATAAAATATGCTTCTTATAATGAGTAAGTGAATAATATCAACTATTGATAAACATATTAATAGTTGATATTGTATGCACATACTACATGATACTATACACACATGCATATCAAGTTAAGAGCGGTTGAAATATCAATCATTAATTTTCTCATTTTATTAACTATTTTCTCTCATCTTAAATATAAACAAAAGTCAAAATGTATTTGACCTAATTTATAAACGAAATATATTGTAATTTTTGCTTATATTTAAAACAGGAGGAGGAGTATGTTCTTTAGAGAAGTCAAATCTATGTACTCTGCATTAATTGCGCGACCCCCGTGTTAGGCCTAAAAAGTAAATTTAGAGCCTCACAAGTCAAAAAAAGATTGGCCCACAATCACCAATTTGTGAGCAGAAATTTAAATTTTGAAGGGCCATAAACACCGTCCTAGATTACAATCCAAGACAACAGATCCTTATAGTGGGTCCACAAAACTTTATTAAAAGTCCTATATAAATTATGTAGACTATGTTGTTTGCTCGCCGAATTGTTCACACTAAAAAAGTACTACAGAAAGATATATTCTGATAAGATTTATACTATTTAAAACTATCTTTCGATAAGATTTATACTATCTAAAGTTATCTACCGATAGATGAGAAGACATGTGGAAAGACTCGGGTCAATTAAGAATCGAAAAACGACCGTCAATTATGTATGTGTGTATTTGATCTCATTAACTCAACTCTCGCAAGGAATCATGAATACATGCAGTTTAGGCACATGTATTTTCCGTCAACAAACAGCTAGATATATGACAGTTTAGTTGCTTTTATGAAGCTTTGATAACGTATGGATGGGTGTTCATATGTGGTGGTTAACTAGAAGACAAATAAACTAGGAATCAATCAATTATTTCTATACATAGTCAATATTTCAGTCTCAAAGGGTCACATTTTTTAAAATGTATTAGGTCTCGATTTAAAAGATTTTTTTTCTTATTTAACTGTCATTTTAATAGTTTAAAGTTATAATTTATTAATTATATTTTTTACAAAATTAATATTGTTCGAAAGTCAGTTCTGATATCAAGTAGTTTCAGTCCCTTCGGAACGTATTTGTAGGAAAATTATTTATTTTTACTTTTATAGTCTTATCCTATGTTTAATATAAATGCATTAATAAATGTTGACTCTCCTTGATCCACTAATAGTGTCATTTGAGAATAAACTTTGCCACTTTAATGTTTCATAATATTTTGAGAGGAAACAACCAAAACAACCGTGTACAATAATGTCACAAAAATGGAAGAGGTTGAAAGTGAAAAGCTTAAGAAGCAATGGGACCCAAAACATTGAAGAGGAACATGGATCGTTATGTCTTGTCCTCATTCAAAAGAAACCCACAAGTCAGCAGGAAGAAACCAAATTCCAAATTCCCAACTCATTATATTCCAAAATCCAAAATTGATGATGAGTTTTATAGTACACTATCAATTTTCTCAAACTATTCATGGTATATTATAATACTTATCTAATGGCTAGGATATTTTCATAAATAATTTATTTAATTGTCTTTTTTTTTAAAAGCTTTTATTTCAATTGAACATTTTATATTTAAGATGTTTACTCAATAGTAAAAGTTTAATATCAAAAAGAAAAAATAGTAAGAGTTTAACCATATATAACCTTAAGATGTCAAAACTGAATCTCAATTAGAAAAAATATGTAAAATGATCATTAATGTCGCGCAATACAAATATTATTTTTTCTTAAAAGTTTTTTTTTTTCTTACACACACAAGTAGAGTGACCGGGATTCGAACTTAGATCATGGACGTCCGGCCTAACAATTTCGACATTTTTTGCCAGTTGAATTAGAACTTCTAGACTGTTAATTGATACAAATAACACTTGTTTTTAATCAATATGAATTCCACAAACTTCTGATATAACATAACATCTGTATTAATCCACAAATTAAGAACCATCCTCTCCAAGGATCATGTTAAAAATTAAAAAGAGCAATTTTCATCAAATTCAACATCCAAATGCATATATACTAATGCTATAATATAAAATAGAAAACCAAACTCAGTAAGCAAACATTTATGTAAAAAAAAAGTATAGAGAAGAAATAAACATACCTACATCAGAAGCTGCTAATCTGACAAATAGTTCTTGACCACCACTAGGATAAGCTCTAATATCAATAAGCTGATCAAGCCACATAACACAACCAATTCCACCATTAACAATCTCAATATTAGCATAACCAGTACAAGAACAATTCCTTTGACACAATTCACCACACTCCAAAAGATTCATACTTTTATTCACAAAAACACTACTTGTCTCAGGTAACTTCACATTAACCAAATGCAAAAACTTATCGCTCTCACATTCCAACTGATTATTCCTCAAACATCCATCAGATCCATCTCTCAAATTCCATGCTTGATGATTCTTAGGATGAAACCCTTTAATACAATTACAAACAGGTGAAACATTTGTGTCACATATACCAAATGGACCACACTCTTTATAATTATCACATTGGTCTTTTGGTGCATACCAAAATTTACTCCAAATATTTCTACTATGTATCCATGTAAGTCTTTGAAGTTCACCTAATGAATTCACACTCAGTCTAGAAAACAATGATTCATTCCCTATTGAAAATGTATAGTAAACTTCATGCTCATTCTCAACAAAACTAAATTGAATCGAATCTGTTACCGGTTGCATCTCCGGTACACCACTGAATCTTCTACCATTCCATGGTCCACTTCTATAAACTCTTCTATTTTTATTCCAAAGAAAAAATTCTGGAACACCATGATAATCCATTTTGAAAGATAAATCACCAAAAGAAGGATCTTGATCATTTACCTTCCATGAATTTATGTATGTTTCTGTGTTTGTGTCAAAATTCCAACCAAGTTTCATACCAGGTAACATAGTATCTGTTGGAAAATCAAAACTTTGCCATAGAAAATTTGAAGGGTCGTTTTCATTTGGTGATTCTGTTACAATCAAATTCCCAGAATCCAAAAGTTGAAGAATTGGAATTTTTTTGTTAAAGGTTGAATTTTTATTGATTTGATTACTAGCCCAGATGGTTTTATTGGATTGTTCGATGATAATAAGGTTACCTGTGTTTGTTAATTTGAGAAAAGAATTTGGATTTTGAATTGGGGTGTTTCTGTTTGCAACCCAAATCACTGTTCTGTTATCATGGTCTATGTTGTAATGTATTCCTAAGTACCATGAAAGATTGTTGTAGGAAAAGAAACTGAGTTGGAAAATTCCTGTTGGGGACAAAAGGGTTTCGTTGATTTTAAGGATTTGGGTTGTTGTTAAGGTATTTGAGGAAACAGAGATTGAAGGTTTTGAGAAGAAAATGATTGAAGTTGAGAGACCAAAGAGAAAGAGTGTGTGGAGGGTTGTGAAAATGGAACCTCTCATTTTTGTTTGAAAATGAAAATGAAAAAATAATTGAGAAACTATGTTTTTAGTGAGAGTATATTGACAAGGTTTCTTTCATGTTCAAGACTAAGAGTCAAAGACAATAAAATTTGTCACTTTTTTTTTTTTGGTATGAATTATAATTTGTCACTTGTTTTAAAATAAAATTAAATTATGGACATTCACTTTTTTTGTACATTTATTGTTCAAAAAATAAAAATGGGTAATACTCCCTCCGGCTTCTAATTTATCCGATACGGTTAAAGATATATATTTTAATATGGAGAGTATTTTTTAATAATCGCGTGCCAAAATATAGGTAGTTCAACTTGCATTAAAATTTTGGTTAATAATAATTTTAATTGTGAATTGAATTAATTATTTGTTCAAATGAATTAATTGTGTGTAAAAAAATGTTGATTGAATCATTATTTAAAAAAAGGTTTTTCTAACATGTGTCAATTTGCACATGTTACATGTCAAGAAATTTAAAATAATAATTTGTGTAAAAAAAATAGTAACTTGTATTGAATCTTGTGTATTATATATTAAATATGTAACCTTTTAATAAATAATTATTGTGTTTCAATAAAAAATTATTCTTAAACAAACTTTCACTCTGTTTGAGTTGATATATAGATGAGTAAAAACTAGAGGAATAGAAGCAAGTTGGGTCAACCCAACCACACTTATTTTCTTGTTTTATTTGTCATGTTTTATTCTTACATACTTGAATTATTTTTTTTCAATCAAAAAAAAAATATTTGAATTACCTATGTTTCCATTTTGAATTAACCACCATACAAAAAAAATTGGAACAACATTTATAGAGGTAGTCGTGTATACGTGAACATTATTGGGAGAAGAAAAGGCAAACACAAAATGCAGAAGAAGAACAAGTATTTAAATTGATAGTGTACTATAAATTTGAATACGCGTAAATTTCTTCCGCACACCGATCGACATCCAAAGAAAAGAGAGATAAAAAAAAATAGGGATCGCGTTTAATACCGCATTGATCAACACATTCCTTCCTCCAAAAGACCAAAATTAATGTATTTATTCTGCCACGAGAATAACTGTTTCCTCATATGCACCAACAACAGTTCCCAAGTAGACGAACACTTAGGATTAGCACCTATAGGAAGTCCAAGGTATTTAAACGGAATCGGCTCACTTCTACAATTAAGAAAAACACACGCCACCTCCATAAACCCCTAAGGATTGTTTTAAGGGTCCAAAGATTATTCACCGACGTCTCACCTATGCATAAAGTGTCATCCGCATATTGGAGGTGAGAAATCACAACCACCCCAAACCCCTTAAAAAGGTCCAACTTCATCGTCTTACTCAAAACCCCACTCAAACCTTCCACAACAAGCTAAAAAAAAAAGGTACTAACGGGTCGTTTTGCTTTAACCCTCTTTGAATATTGATTTCAGGGGAAGGAGGTCCATTAACAAAAACCGACAAATTCCCACCAAACACAATCATATATCCTACTAATCCATTTAGCACAGAAGCCTACACGGAGGATTGAAATCACTTGATATTAAAATTAACGCCTGAACCAAATTAAATTGATGGTGAAAACCAAAAAAATGTTCAAATGTAACTCTTCATTTATTTTATTTTTTGTTTATAACTTTTTAGTTCCTAAAGAAAGAGACTATAGTAGTTTAAAGTTCAGTTGGGAGTTAAGTAAAATCCAAGAAATGTAACCCTTCAATTACTCAATAGGTGTTGATGACCCATTATCCTCACAATTAATTAGCGAAACATTATATTTTGTATTTATATTTTTTTGTAACCCTTCAGTATATGAATCAGTGTCGATGACTCATTATTTGCAACCAGAGCCAAACATTATATTTTAAATATTTTTTTTGTTGTACAATAGTATATTTTATCTAGTCTAGATCTTTCTATTCTTATTACATATTTATCTTGTTTCAATGATCATTATAAATAGTTGTTCAATGCATGCATTCATATTCCACAGCAAGAACTCTTAGTTGTGACAACGATAAAAAAATCATGTCTTTTGCCTTCTTGTGCCATGCACTGCTTCTTATATCTATTGTAGCAATTGGGACTTCTGAAGATGTGAAACAATGTGATATTATACATAGTAGCTATGTATGCACAATTCTTTTTTTCCTTTTCTATATATAATAAAAATATTTGTTTAATTGTTTGCAGCATGTGAAACAGAAGAATCAAAGAAAAACATTGGAATTGGTCCAATTTGGAAAGACGGCGTTGGAACAAAAACAAATGAGTGGCGCGGTGGTCATGGCGTTAGGGAAAGGTGGACCAAAGGATGGTGGGGCACTAGTGGAAAAACGGGTGGATGGGCAAAAGGTGACCGTAGTCATAAAAGAGGGGACCGTGGTGGAAGAAGCTTGAACTATCCCGTTGGTGGAAAGGGGAGCATCGGTGGAAACATCGTAGGAATAGAATATCCAGATTATAGAAATGAGGATGACCATGAGAATGATGATTAATTTAGAAAAAGAGACAAAGAAGGAAATGTCAAAAACTTTCAAGGTGGTGGAAAGAGCAACAGAGATGGAACAAGGGAGACACTTAGGAACACTGATAAAATATGGAGCAAGCATAGAGACTCATATATGTATATGTTATGTGTGATGTATTTGTGTTGACACAATATGTAATGTTGTAATAATATAAAATAAAGAATAATAGACCATATAGTTTGCTCAAAAAAAAACCATATAGGTTTTTTTTTTTTTGACTAAAAAACCATATATAGTTTTAACATGTACAAATAATAATTATAACAATATTGATATTATATACCGTCATGGACCATGATTGGAAAATTTTCACAGACCCAAAATTCCCAGAGAAGTTTCAGCTTCTCCAAAAGAAGGTTCAAGGTATACATGATATGATATAAATACATACTTCACATTATCACATTCACATAAAACTGTGTGCAAAAAAGAAGTCATTATATGTACAAAACTATTTTCATAAACTGTCACAAACACTCTCAGGTGTTTATATTCTACAATGAGCTAAGCTTAAGCATGTAGATAAGATCTTTCAAATGCAATCAGAATTTATGACTACAAAGTGTGTTTATATGATTTACATATGCAGATCCAAGTTCAAAGCTCTCAAAGTCTCATATAATGTTCCATCTATTGACTGGTAAGTGCGCTCATGTGAATAAGAGCAACAATGAACTTGTATTGGACGATTGTAAGAGTCATAGCCAATGGAGTTCTGAGGAAGATGGTTCTCCAATAAGGTTGATGGATTCTGGTCAGTATCTAAAAGCAGAGGGCGAAGGGCTTCCTGCAACTCTCTCAAACCATTGCTTGTCACAGCAAAGTTCATGAAGATCTGTTTCAAAGACCGGTCTTCACTTGGCCACCTCTGATGGGAACAGATCCCTTTTCTGCTTGGAAATGGATTCAGATTCCTCCAAGATAGATGATTATGATTCTTCATGTTTCGACAATCCCCAAAGCCAGTGGTTCCAACTTATTTCAACCAATGTTTAGTTGGGAATTAGGATCATGCAAATTAGATTTGGTAGGAATCGGTTGGTTGTACTACTACCTAGTACCTACATATTTTCATATTTTTCAGTAGTATGGTCATTAGGTAATAATGCTATTGTCTATTCTATCATTCTATGGCACTAGTAGAAAATGAATATAAATAAATTTAATTTTTCGCATTATCTCATCCATAAAAAATAATACTAAAAGACGTGCAGTTTTTTTGTCTCTTCAAAAAAATAAAAGACTTGCAGTTGGAATATTAAATTATTAACACAATTTCTTGGAATATTTTAGAATCATAGGCTAAACAAGGAAGTCCTAGAGCACAACCACAACATTTTCGTTTTTGGTTCAATTGTTATTTCCAATAATTTGAGTGAAATATTTTTCTTAGATTAAATCCTTCCATCATCAAACAAATTTTCTGTACATACAATTATCATTGCCATAAAAGATGGAGAAAAGTTTAATAGTTGTGTTGCTTATCTTAAGATTGAAAGGAAAGATAGATAAAAAATAAAAACTTGCTTTACTTACAAAGAGGTCTTCAATATTTCCAACCTCAAACCAACATATATCACTACCATCTTAGTAATCAAGATAATCATTCTTTTGAGGCAGCAAACTCGATATACTTCCTTGACCCCAACCTTTTTCGACACGCTTCAGAGTTTTCAACGCGATTCCACTACCAACATCCCTGTTAATAAGTAACAGATCATTAATACTATTAATTATTGAAGAATATGCAGCATAATGGAAGGCTGATTGTACTAATTAAAAAGCCATAGACACAGAACTAATGACAATCAAAATTTCAAAAATAATATCTGGATCCATGATTATATTTAGTTTGATTGAACTGATATATTTGAAATGGCAGTTTACAATAACAAGAGATGATATTTGATGTCACATGATAAAATAACACATTTAGAAATTAATGATGCAGATTTTGGAAATAGTAATCACAGACTAAGAAAATGAACTACGTAATTAATTAATTCAAGACATCTCAAACTATCTAGTTAAAAACACCTGTTTTATAAAAGAACAGAACCCAAAAAATGGAATGAAAATATTATCTTCATCATCATATGGCCATACCTGTTAATTATATCTTGCCAATCACTTCCACCATCTTTGTGTAATTTCCTACTAAATATGGTGTTTCCATTTCGATAAGTCTTATCCTCTAAAGCCAATTCCATTATCCTTGCTAGTTCATCAGCTTGTTGTTTGTTTCCCCTTTTACTTAAGCCATCAATCACTGGTATGAACGACGAATGTTCAAAGCCATATCCCTTATCAATCAATTTCTGAAGAAGGCTGTGGGCATCATCTAACCTATCATCCTTGCAAAGTTTGTCAATCAAATCTTTGTACATGAAATTCTTCGATAAGAGAGATCTATCTAACGAAGCTTCAAATAGCTCCTTTGCATCAGAGAGTTTCCCTCCAGCAACTAATTCATTGAACATCAAACTGTACAAAGCTTCTTTGTGGTCACATACACTCAAAGCTACGTCAAAAAGTTCACATGCTACTTTAAAATCTCCACATTTGCAGAAGGCTTTAATCAATATTTTAAAGGAAGATACATTGGGAGATATGCCCTTATCCAACATTTCATTTAAAAGAGAAGTGGCATCCTTTGTTTTCCCTCCTTCACAAAGACAGCTAATCATGTTATTGTAAGTGCAAATATCTGGATGTATTCCTCTTTCTTTCATCTCGTCCACCAATCCGTACATTTCAAATATTTGCCCTTTACTTCCTAACCCCAAGATCAAGGAATTGTAAGTTTGAAGGGTCTTGCTGCAACCATTTCTCTCCATATCTTTCAATACACGTAAAGCCGATGATATCTTCCCTTGTTTACAGAAACTCAATACAAACGTATTGTAGGTCACAGAATCAGGGTGCAAGTTTTTCGCCATCATCTCAATAAATATCTTTTTGGCTTCCTCTAGCCTTCCGGCCTCGCAAAGTCCATTAATTAAGGTTGTATAAGTGATCACATCAGGCATGCTGGTTGATACATTGTGGATTGAATTAACTAGGCCAGCAACCGAGTTTTCTTTACCAAGGGAATTGGTTCCATCAGTCCACATCTCACGTACAACGTCACTTGCTTTCTCCAATTCTCCGTTTCTACACAGACCATTGACCACGATATTGCAAGTCACAGTATCTAACTGATAACTCTTTTCATTCATCTTTTGCAGCATCTCCTCGGCCTCTAATTTTCTCCCCTCTTTCCACAGACTATTCAGCAACGTGTTGCAAGTATAAGTATTTGGATGACAACCTTTCCTGATCATTTCATTAAGAACAGCTTTAGCTTCAACAACCTTCCCTTTGCTACAATAGCCGTGTAGAAGAGTAGTGTAAGTAACAGTATCTGGGTAAACACCATTACTCACCATCAAATTCATCAACCTTCTGGCATCCAACAGCATATAGTTCCTGCACAGCCCATCCATCACAATATTATACGAGTAAATATTTGGTTCAACACCATTCTCTACCATTTGATCAAGAACCGATCGTGCCTCCAACAACTCTCCATTTCTAAGCAATCCCAACAACCATGTATTATAACTCTCCAACGTGTCAAAATTACCAGCTTTCTTCATGGTTTCCACCAAAGACCTAGCTTCCTTCATCATCCCTTGCTGACAAAACCCCTTAAGCATCAAATTAAAAGTTACAACATTAGGCTTAGGAAGTCCCAATTCTCCATCCATCTGCATATCCCTAAAAATCCTCGACGCCTCAAAAACTTTCCCCGCTCTACAAAGAGCAGATATCCTAGAATTAAAAGTAACAACATCAGGAAACATACCCTTCTCTCTCATCCTCTCCACCAATTTCTCAGCTTCATCATTCATATCCTGTTTACAAAAGCTAGACACAAGAGTATTAAACACAACCCTATTAACATTAAAACCCAACTTTTTATCAATAAACTCCAAACCCTGTTTAGTTTTCCCTGCACGACAAAACCCACGAACAAGAATCCCAACAGTGAACTCATTAGGATGACAACCCTTTTCAGACATTTTATCAAACAGTTGGAGTGCATGTTCAAGCGCGTTCGATTCACAAAGAGACTGAATCAAAAGATTAAAAGTATACGTTTCCGGATTAACACCCACTTGAATCATGTCAGTATACAACGAACTAACATAATGTGGACGGTTATGTTGAAGACTTGACCGGAGAAGTAGATGGTAGAGTTGAAGAGGAAGAGGGGTTGATGGAAACTGAGTTCTGAGTGATTTAAAATGAGAGAAAGCAGAATCTATATGATGGGGTGATTGGGCTAATACACGGAGAATTGAAATGAGGGAATGATGAGCATTGTTGAGGGGATTTGATTCGATGAAATGGCGTAAATGATCGATTTCGTTGTGCATGTTGGAAGCGAGAAGGATGCGTGTGATGGTGGGAAGAAGATGGTGATAGTGAGTGGAAGATGAAGAGGAAGGAGAAGTGATGATTCGTTTGAAGAGATTCCATGCTAGTTTTGGGTTGTTAATGTTTTGATGAATGGATTTCATTAGTTTTCTTGTTTCTTCCATGTTTACGTTACAAGGTTGTTATCATTGGAACAGTGTGATCGATCATAGTTCAAAAACTAGAGTTGACATGTTTGTTGTCGACGAAGATGTTGGTAGTAAAGAAAAGACAGTTTTAAGTGTCCAAAAATTATGTCTAACTATAAAAAGTCTGATGCTGATAATAGGTTCCAAGTTCGAACAACGGTCGTGTATGAATTTTTAAGTGAAATGCAAAAAAATCCTTAAAACTTTTAAGGAGAATTTTCTTTGTTCTAGATTAATAGTTGTATCTGATTTGATGGATTATCTTATTTATCCCAACAAAAAAGACATATATTGTTCTGATCGACCCACTGAAAATCACCGATGGGCTCGGATATAGAAGAATAGAATCTCGAGTGCAATTTCTTTTTTCCATGGATTGAGATGAGACAGCGACAATGTTCTGATCGACCCAATTAAGTGCGTCATACCGCGTTCTGAGGTATTGTCCGTTTTGAGCTTGCCTTGAGCTCTCATGGATTTGTCCTTATTAAAAGGCGCCTCATTGGATTGAGATGAGTGGGTGTTGTATATAAACTACCATTAGTCTCGAGTTCCAAGCGATGTGAGACTTATTGAATATGCCAGAACATATTCCGTCCTAAAATTATCCACCTTTTTGCTCCAAGAAAAATTAGTCCAAAAATGAATAATATTTTCATATATTAATACGTGTGTAATAGTTAAACACACTTATTTTGGAATGGAGGAAGAATAATAATTATTCTCTCACAAATTTATAGCAATTGCTCACCAACTTAGAACAATTTTTATATAAGTATAAACCATTAGCAGCCCCAGTTGAAGTGGTGCTTTGCCCACTAAGAATTTCTTTATAAAACTTTATATACATATACCTTCATGACACTTTACAACACATTATACTAAATAAATTCTGTCAAAAAAAGCACATTAAAGTAAATAACAAAACAAAATCAAATGAGAATGTACATGCATAATGCTAAGCTATGGTACTATAGTTTTCCTATTTTTCTAATGTTGGCCAAGCCAGAAAACAAAGCACTTTTAAAATTCTAAGACATCTATAATCATAATGCATATACAATAGACCATATTTTAAGGGCATAGTGTGCTATTATCTCCCTGTCACTGTCAGATCAACTGAGGAATCAAATGGTTCAGTTTGAAATTCTTCTGTATCATCATATCTTCTCATGGAAGTAAGCATAGGTTGGATAGGCAATGGTAGAGTTGTTGCTTCACTTTCAAGTATCAACACCACTGAGGACATGTTTGGTCTATTAGATGCTGAATCTTGCACACATAACATCCCTATATGTATGCTTCTCAAAGCTTTGCTCTTTCTACATGAATCGCGGATCGAAGGATCAAGTAGCTCCATTACTCTCTCTTCATTCCATAGACGCCACGCCTACACTCATTTCATCACAAAATAATTATCAATGCTGGTTGTTTTAATTTAATCATATGGTAATGTATTATAGGAGTTAGTTACTCACATATCCTATAAGACTTGGGTCATATGAATCACGAAAGCTCGTGTTTTTGCGGCCACTCAAAATCTCTAGTAATAGTACGCCAAAACTATAGACATCAGATTTGACCGAAAATAGACCTTCCATTGCATATTCTGGAGACATATATCCACTGCGGCACGTATAGTGTTATATTGAGATTAGTCTAGTTCGAGTAAGAATTAAAAGGATGGTTTATTTATACTAGTAAGAAATACTAAAGAGCAAAGCATACTTACTATGTACCAACAACTCTCGCTGTATTGTCTTCATTTTGGTTTCCCCCGAATATCCTTGCCAAGCCAAAGTCCGAAATTTTCGGATTCATATTTTCATCCAACAAAATGTTGCTTGCTTTTAGATCTCGATGGATTATTCTAAGCCGCGAATCACGGTGCAGATAAAGTAGTCCTCTTGCAATTCCTTCGATGATTTCAAAATGTTTTGCGCAGTCTATGCTGGTTTTCTTGACTGGATCTGCAATGATATTTGCCATAAAAACCAATTGTCATGCAAATGCACTGATAATTTCATACTCATCCAAATTAAAAACGATGAAAAAAGATGCGCAAGTTTTATGTAAATAGGCGTACCAAATATAAAGCGGTCCAAACTTTTGTTTGGCATGTATTCATATACCAGTATTTTTTCTTCCCCTTCAACTGAACATCCCAATAGTCTAACAAGATTTCTATGCTGTAATTTAGCTATAAGCATCATTTCGTTCTTGAACTCGTCTAATCCTTGTGTCGACTGTCTAGAAAGCCTCTTGACCGCGATTTGTTCTCCCCCGGGAAGCTTTCCCTGATAATTGGAATAAAAGTACTTCTTAAATCAATCTTTTATTACATAGGTTTAAATATGTTTCGGATCTCTATTACATTATAATCATATCTATTAACAGTTACATATTTACCTTGTAAACAGGTCCAAATCCACCTTGTCCGAGCTTATTTTCTTCTGAAAAATTGTCTGTTGCTATTACAATGATACTAAAACTGAAGAATGAAAGTTCTGGATTATTAAGTTGGTTCCCGTCCGGACAAAGATTAATTGGTCCTGATAATTCTGCTGATAATGATAAGTTTGTACTCTTGGATGGTTCAGTAACTGGCACATTACCATTAATGTTGGAAGAAGAAGTTGAAGAAACTGTGGGAAAAATTGAAAGGCATAAAGAAGTATACAAGTGAACATTGAGAAACAATATATAATACATATTGATTCATCAAAGACATAAAAAAAACAATTGAGGAAATAAATGTTACCTTTGAATTTTCTCTTAAACCTCCATAGCAGCCATATAAAGATTCCAAGGCAGATAATCCCCACCACAACACCTACTATTATCCCAACTTTGGTCTTTTTCCCCCCATCACCTGTATTTAAAGACAAAATATTTATGTTGGAACTAACAAGGTTATGCCGCATTGACACTTAACATTGAAGGCATGTTTCGTGTCTAACATGTGTCAGTAAACATCAACACGACATCTACATATGTAAATACATTCAATTATTCTATTTTCTCATATTATCACCGATGTCAGCATCTCAATGTCATGTTCGGTATTTGTGCTTCATAGATAAGACTAGGTATGTCACAACTCACAAAAATAATTTCTAAAACTTGCAAGGGATATAGAAATATTATTGTTTTGTACAACAAAATTGAGAAACTAATAAATAGCAACAAGTACAAATAGTGACTATTTTCTTTACCTAAATCGGAATCAGCAAGACGAATATTGAGCGTATTTCCAGAATTTTCCATCTTTTGAACATCAACTAACTCTCCATACCAAACCATACATCCAATTCCAATAGCATTTACATAAGCAGTACAAGAACTATTCTTCAAACAATTTTTTTCACAATCACTACTATCAACAACATTCACCAAATGTGCAAAATCAGGGTACTTCAAATCCCTTTGAACCAAAAAACCATCTTCTCCAACAGAACTATTACCACCTCTCTCACTCTTCAATAGTGTTTTCCTCTTACACCCTTTTGACCAATTACCATTTTTCCAACCATTCATATCACTTGGTTCAAACCCTTTTATGCATTTACACAAACTTGAATCAGAATCATCACATACTGCAAAACTACCACATGAATTATAAAACTCACATTTCTCAAAAGGCTCACTTTGTAACACATTCCATTCATTCTCATCTTCATTCCATCTAAATTGTCTCTCATATCCATCATAACCAATCTGAAACCTTATTTTATCAGTACTATTCAATGCTTCATAAACAAAATACCTTTCACCTTTATCATCCGTGTTGAGCCGAAAACCGAAAAGATAACTTCCTGTCATATTTGGTACACCAGTAAAAACTCTACCATCCCAATAACCACTTCTCCATTTTCTTTTTTCTCCTTCCATAATCACTATCTGTGGCGATGCTTCGGAATCAACACTCATTGTATAGTTTCCAAATGAAGGATCTTTCTCTGATTTCCATGAACGAAAAGTAGCATCATTCCCAATTACATTTCCACCACTTGCTGGAACTTTCATTTCAGGAAGATATGTATCAGTTGGATCTTCAAAACTTTGCCAAATATCTTTTCCAAGTTCTTTATCTGAAAGAATAAGATTTCCATCATTATGAAGAACAACTTGCGAATTATTTATCGGAGTTTTCGATATATTACTTGACCAAATCTCATTGTTTTCACCATCAATAACAACTAAGTTACCATCTTTTTTTATTGTGATAAACCCTTCTCTGTTTTTAATGGGTTTTTCTCTATTTGCAACCCAAACATAAGCTGGAGTAACGTTGTAATACCAAATTCCAACGTATCTTGAAGATGAATCATTGAAACTAAAGAAACCCATTTCAAATTTAAGACCATCTGAGACCAAAGTGGAACCATCTTTGATAGATTCATTCTGTGTTATGGAGTTTGCTGCATGCAAAAACAGAGGAAAAAAACAGAGGAAACAGAGGAAAGACAATAACATAAAGAATGAAAGTTTCAATCTTATAATCTTGCTCATGTCTTTGAAATTACATATAAATAATAAATAATAATACTATATTGTTTGATTTCAGATTCTTGCTAATATTAATGATCAAGTATGAAAAATGAGAAGAAGTTTCAAAGTTGAAAGTTGATATGTGACCAAGTAGGTGAAAAGGCAATGATCTTGAATGGAGAAAATATGGAAAATGGATTTGACAAGTTTAGGTGAATATTCATCAGAAGCATTAGCATAGAGATAATTAGGTGAAAAGAAAATTAAAAGCATAGTTGTTAGACTAGTTGAGATTTAAAATGAAAAGAATATCTGTGAAAAGTGATGTTTTTCTTAATTAACTCTTTTATTAGCCTCCATAATCTAACAAGTTGTGTTAAGTTTTAACTAAATGAATTGAATATACAAAGACTTTGTTATTATTGTTTTTCATAACTTTTCTTTGGATACGTTTCCAAGATATATTTCTTAGTGTATCAACCATGAACCACATATACTCTTCAAGATTAGACGTGTCATTTTTACTCGAATCAAAGATTAAACGTGTCTGAAAATCCTATATGTGTCAGTATCTGACACCGACATAACACTGATACTTATAATTATATTAAATTATAGTTATTTTTAAAAAAAATTATCAATATAAATGTGTCAGTATCAATGTCGTGTTCGTGTGTGTATTTATGTTTCATAGTCATCATATTGATTTTAGTGGTGGGAATATTTTCCTTTCCAGCCGTGTACATCATACACTATTTTTCAATCATTACATTTGTAAGATGAGAAGGCTTTCTTGATACAAGTTTGACATACCCTGATTCAACGCGGTTAGAAAGAGGTGACTGGTGACTGCACTGCAATCTGTCACTTTAGTATTAGTTGATTAAAATCAAACAATTCTGCTTTTTAGTTTGAACTTTATATTTAAAAATAGTTAAAATTTGATCTAAAAATTTAGACCGTCTAATATCGATCGGACGATTTAGATATGCTGATAGCATGTGTTTGATTGCACCTAATCTAATTCCATGTTTGACTGATAGAAAAACAAGTTCATTGTTTTGAAAAATAATTTTAAACAAATAAGACTTGGGGAAAAAGATAAAGACCAAATACTATTAACTATTCAAGGTCTATTGGCTGTAGGTTGTAGAACACAACGACTAGAGATATAAAAGTATATTTCAAAGTAAGGAAAATAGATTCTACATGCATCAACAGACAAAATCTTCAAAATATTGAAGGTGCAAGTCTCATTTACTACATCTATAAAAAAAATTAAGTATCGTATGGCCTTAAAAACAAAGACTTTTATATTATGATATGATATTTTGGTCTTTAAATATTCTATTTAAAAAAAAATTAAATAGTTAAACAGTATAATTTTCAGTACATCGATTTTACATATTTTATTAAAAAGAATTATTAAAACTTACTTTTTAAAGTGTTTAAAGAGTACTTCATCCGTCCAAAAATATAAAAGAAAAAATGGCCATTGTTTTTCTCCCAAAATATAAGGGAAAAACTATTTTTCAATTTGTTTTTTACTTAATCTCATAAAATGAAATGTAATTTGCATTTAATTTTTTCTTTCTCTCATTTTTTCAATAAACAACCACCAATTAAAAAAAATTATATATTCCCATACAACTTTTTTTTAAGAAAAACCCGACAAAATCATACTACTTCCGTTCCTTTTTACTTGTCGTTTTAGAAAAAAAGACCAAAATAGGAGGGGTATATTTTTGCACCTAATTTTTCTAGTATGCCCTTTTTTTAAATATATCATATTTTTAATCCACCAATAAATTCCTTCTTTTTCACAAACATTATCTATTTTCAACAAAATTGTAACAAACTTTATTTAAAAACAAACAAAATTTGTATACAATAAAAAAAAATTATCTTTTCAACAAAAACAATTATACAAAATTTAGTCAATAAAATAAAATAAGAAGGAGGATATAATAGGCAAAATATAACCTAAATTGCTAAAACGACAAGTAAAAAGAAACAAATATTTTTTTCTAAAACGACAAGTAAAAAGGAACAGAGGTAGTATACTTTAAATTCTCATGATTATATTTTCTTAATAAATGAGATTTTTTTCTCTTATAATTTGAAAGGGATGGAATATTCTTTAGCATTTTCCTAATAATAATATTAATAATAAGAATAAGACTATTTCAAAGACCAAATAGTCTTTCAAAGTCTATTGGTATTAGTTTATTTATATAACACAACCACTAGGAGATATCAAAAATGACATACTAGTTAAGAAAAGAGATAATTGTGTTGTTTTTTTAAACATTAGACTAATAAGAGGAGTGTTTTGTAGTGTGATCATCTAAGAGTGTGTTATTTTAACAAATATTTAAACATCGAACCTGACATCAAAACAGTGAGACCTCTGACAATGTCATAGCTGACTTTTGAGTTGGTTATGCGAGATGAAGATATTAAGAACCCTTGCATATGTTGTACTTAACGGAAACTATTTAAAGGAAATTCACTTCCTCTCTCAGATTAAGGTGAACTGCTTATATGCTACATTATTATTAAAACAAAATAAATAAAATTTATTAGGGTGCTTGACGAGATGTTTCGATCCCACACCTACATATCCCAAGGTGTGATGGAAAACTAAAAGCTACGTAGTTTTTTGTAAAAATTTGTCCGTGGGTTGGTTGTTTTTAACAAATAATGCTTAGTTTGCATTTCACTGATTGAATAATGTTTGTATGCTCCCATTCAGGAGACCAAGCTTTGTAAACTTTGTAGCGAATAATCCTAAACACTTTTGTAAGAGCATAAAATTTAACTCAAAAGATTAAACAAACTTTGTTCTTTATTTTTGGTACATCGAAATAGGGGTGTAATTGGATCGGTTTTGAGTGAATCTAATGCGTGAACCAATGAATTGTCAATTGGTTCGGTTTAGGTCGGTTTCGTTCGGTTTTTAAATATGAATATGATCCGAGCTAATCGGTTTGGATCAGATATTATACTCAGTTTGCACTATTTTGATTTTTCGGTATAATATTTGCTATTATTTTTTTTTCAAACGATATTTTTTTTCAAACGACATACAATAATAACATAAACCAAATAAACAACGACATATTTTTGAATTACAAGATACAACACATAGGTAGAATGAAATTTAATTAACATCTAATTCAAAATACAGCAGCGCCCGGCGCCGGTGTGCAATGTGGGTGCGTGAAAGTGAAAGCGAATCTAAGTTTTTTATGTTTGGAGAGATGTATTATTGTTGTGCTTGTTCTGCGTGTTTTGTTTTACGTGTTATGCTAAAGTGAGTGTAGTTTGAGCATGTTCAAAATATGAGTCCAATGAGATGTTATAAGATGATCGATTCGGTTCACCGGTTCCGCGGATTGCAAAAATGAAATTCGAGAACCGATCCAAACCACTTCGGTTCTCATCAGTTTGGTTTGGTTTTTTATCCGAACAAAAAACAATAGGTTTTTTCCGGTTTGGATCGTCGGTTTCATCGGGTTTTTTTGATCCGCTTACATCCCTACATCGAAAAGATAAATTGTTCCCATTAGAAATTGATCTTTAGACATCTTCCTACATAACTCATATGTCTCTCAACTCTTACCACTTGAGTTATCCTACGGACTAGGAGGACAAACAAACTTTGTTCAAATAAGCACTTAACTAATGAACAAGCTAAAAAATGATTAAATAAAAACCCACAAGGGGGTGTAAAATAAAAACAGGGTGGTGCATCTGTCCAATGCATATGTGAAATCATATCCAATTGTCCAATGCATCTGTCCATTTCAAATATCAATAAGTAAATTTTTAGGGAGGCAATGGGAATATAGGCATTGGCATGATCTAAGCATATTTTTGTGTGGATAACTATGGATTTGGCACAAGAATATTTTCCGCGGCAATGGGAATATTTTTGTCTTGGGAGCGACTAAGTGTGCACAAGAATCAAGGAGGTATGGGCTTTAAAAGTCTCTGTGCTTTTAATCATGCTATGCTCGGTAAATAGGCTTGGAAATTCCTATCAAACCCGGATGTATTAGTCACTAAACTTTTCAAAGCTAAATATTTTCCGCGGAGTGGCTTCCTTGACTCAAGCATCGGACACAATCCAAGTTATGTTTGGCGAAGCATTTGGAACTCTAAATTTGTTGTTATGGGGGGCTACAAATGGAATATAGGCACTGGACATAATATATCTTTTTGGGACCAAAACTGGCTCTATGACGGAACTGCTATACACAAACCTGAAACCTTGGATCTGGGCTTAATGCACCTGACAGTAGCAAATTGCTTCATTCCACATGAGAAAAAATGGGATATAGATATGATACTCAGTGTGGTAAATGAGGATGTTGCAGATAAAATTCTGCGCACACCGCTTTTTATGTCGGTCCAAAATGACAAGATTACGTGGAAACATGAACAGAATGGCATTTACACAGTTAAAAGTGCTTACAGGTATTGCATCAACACAAATTCTGCTGTGGAACAACATCACGTGGCAGGAAGATGGAATCTTATCTGGCGTGCCAAAATTCCTTCAAAAATCAAGAACTTTGTCTGGCGTGTTTGCCACAACTGTTTACCCACACGTTCAAGACTGCATGATAGAGCTGTAAATTGTCCAATTAACTGTGTTTTTTGTGATGCATGAGCTGAAGATAGTTTGCACTTATTTTTTTCATGTCCAAATAGTATTCAATGTTGGCAGTACATTGGTCTATGGAATAATATCATGTCAATCCAAGATATGACAGCTTCAGTTTCCGATAATGTGTTTAATATCATGCAGCAACAAAATGAGGACAGCAGAGCTTTGTTTGCTTGTACACTGTGGTCTATTTGGAAACAAAGAAACGATGTAATATGGAGGAATGACAGAGCCACTAGTAACACTGTTTGTGAACGAGCGAAACTCTTCCTAACCAGTTGGAGAAATGCACAAGAAGTGCAACAAACGCCTAACAGCCAACACCGTAATATGGATAATATTGTTTGGACAAAGCCGGCTGTAGGATTTGTGAAATGCAATGTAGATGCTTCCTTCTCAAGTCTACTCAACAAAGTGGGAATTGGTATGTGTATTCGCGATGAACAAGGTCAATTTATCCTAGCTAAAACAGAATGGTGCTCACCTATACTAGATGTCGACACCGGGGAAGCGCTAGGTCTGCTCAATGCGGTAAAATGGGTGCGAGACTTAAACCTTAATAATGTGGTGTTTGAGCTAGACTCTAAACGAGTGGTGGATAGTTTCAATAGCAATAGAGTAGATGAATCTGAGTTTGGCGACATCATCAAAGATTGTAAACATGTTTTCCATTCTTTTTTTACAAACTCTCATGTTGAGTTTACTAGGAGACAAGCCAATGAGGTTGCTCATGAGTTAGCTAAGGCGGCCCCACATTTAGCTAGTTTCCAGATTTTTACTAATATTCCTACATGTATCCAGAATCTGATTATTAATGAAATGCTATAAACTTCTTTCGTCAAAAAAAAAAAAACTATTGATTTGGCTTCTTTAGTTATTTCATTTATTGTTAGCAATTCTATTTGACTGTTTGACCACTAAAGTAACAATTTTTCTTTGACTCACTAAAATAACATCATAGAAGTCAAAACAACTATTTAAATATTAGTACACCCACTACAAATAAAGTATTATAATCAATTTCTCAATTATTGAATTTTTGACTGGAATCATGATGGTGGATATAAGAATAAGAATATAAACAATAATAATATTTATTAAAAAAAAGTACACGTGGCAACAGCTACACCTATTACAATGGAGACATATTTTAGGCCCTATCATAACAACTACTTACATATGCCAACTCAAAAGATTCATGAATTTGTCTAGTACACCAACAGCAACAAAAAGAATCATCGTTATCTTATCATGTGATTTTTTTATTTTTTTTGAAATTCTTATCTTGTGATTCTTGTTGTATATATTTTTGTATATTTTCCCATACTGAACAATCCTATAAAGCAAATCTCCTTAAGGTGCATTGAAAAATCACATTTTGATTTGGTTATAATAACAAGTAGGTGAAAATATTGAAGTTTGAAGCAATGGAAGATTTGGAGAAACAAGAGAGGAATGTAGAAAAGGAAGAAGAGAAGGAGAAGTTGCTAGAGGGTGTGACAGTTTTGGACTTTGATGTATTATGTTCCTCTGTGGCTTTGAAAGCTTCTCAAGGAAAATGGGGGAGCCTAGGAACCATGGAAGATGATGAAGACGAAAGTGAGGTTTTTGGTGGGGTTTTTAGAATGTGGGAAGGTGAACTTTTTGATTGTTTTGATCATCGTCGCATTGCTCTCGAATCTACCTTGTAAGCAATTTATAACCTTCCAGTTTTTTAAAAAGAGACTCTGATAATCTGAAGTTTCAATAAAGTTTATGTCAATTAACTACGTTTCTTTTGAATTATTCATCATGTTTAATTTACAGCTATTTTTTGTGATGAAACTAAATAAGTTATTTTAGTTTCAAAAATTGAAGACTTTACAGTGATTAATTTATATTTGTGTGTTGCAGTTGTCCTTGCTACCTATTTGGGAAGAACATGAAAAGAGCTGGTTTTGGTTCTTGCTACATTCAGGTATATACTTAAGATAAATTAGTCTGTTCAAAAAAAAAAACTTAAGATAAATTAGTCAACTATAGTTTTTGGCAATTTTCTATAGTGAATTTGTTATTTTTTTTTTGTTATATAGTTATGAAATTTGAAGTTTCTTGTCTTATTTTGTAGGCAGCAATTTATTTGATTCTAGCAATTGGTGCCTTTGTTAATTTCATTGCATTTGCTGTCACAAGACGTCACTGTTTTCTTTACCTAGCTGTTTCCTTCAGTATTTTTGTTGGAGCATATTTAGGATTCTTTCGGACACTTATAAGAAAAAAATTTAACATCAAGGTATGTATTATTTTATGAAATTTCTTGTTATTAAAGACTTTGTTTTACATATTTTATTTATTGATTTTCTTATAATATTGATTGATCATATACTTTAACCAACTAATTAATGCAGGATAGTGAGAGTTCATTGGACGATTGTGTTTACCATTTTGCATGTCCTTGTTGTACACTATGTCAGGTCAACTTCATACTTCAGTACATACATTCTCAATTTTACATGATCAAATTATACGAAATCAATTTTTTTTATTGGAGAACTAAACATATACATATTACTACATAGTATATTGAATATACTTTTATGTTGGTACTATGATGCAGGAATCTAGAACATTAGAGATGAACAATGTTCAAGATGGTACTTGGCATGGTCGAGGCGACACCAAATATATAGATAGTTTTAGCGGCAGAAGTAAATCGAACTTTGAGTTACATCCTCCTCCTCTTGTATCCATCATGTCTATAAATTGATCCCCATTACATATTTTAATTCTGAGTTACCATCAAATATCTTAATTCGTATTTCTTTCATTATCAAGCCTATGTAATTTTCATCAATTTTTAAATTATAATGTTCCATAATGATAAGTTCCTTGTGTGATGAAAATAAATACGAATCCATAGCATGAAAGAAAGCAAAGGTATAAACAAATAAATACAAAACCATAGCATAAAATAACCCAACATAAGGTGAAGAAACCTATAAAAAAAATGATGAAAAAAAAAACATTCTGCTTTCATTGAGAGTTGAACTCAAGACCTCCCGCTTACTAAACGGGTGCTCTAACCAACTGAGCTATGAAAGCTTCACATTAAATATCAACAAATTAATAATAATATTGATTGCCATATATGCGTAACAAATCAACCTTTAAGAGAAGAATTTAATGGATATAGTCCGTTGGTGCAAACAACCAATTGAAATTGATTATATCTCCATGTCATATTATTAAGGTGGGGTGTATTGAAGTAATTAAGCAAAATATATATTTCATTCGTCTCAAGGTAATTGTCTTTTAAACTATTCTTAGTTTTATTTCTTTTTAAATTTTTTAAAAATATTTTCACATTAGAAATATAAAGGGTCTGTTTGATCTGTAAAATTTAAATACTGGATAGAACGGTACATGAAAAACATTTATAGTATTAAACAAATTTTGTCTTGTAATATATTTGATGGAAAAAAATGTTATTTTGATGTTTTAGACAACTTATGTTGAGGACCAAAAGTTGTCCCGTGATTCAGTGATGACAAGAGTTGTGGCCCAATTGGTAGTGAGAATGGATTGAACACACACTTTAACCTACATAGTTTGATTCCCACGAAAGACAAAAACTCCACTAGTGAGGGAGTAGAGAAGATCGTGAGGTGGCAGCCGAATCATCGACTAAAAGAATAGTGGAACCCGGACTGTTACACCTTAACCCTTAATTTGTCTAATTCTAAAAATAATTTTAAAATCAAACAAAGAACGAATGAAATTATTATGTTCAATTCCTTATTTTTTAATATATCAAACACATCCAAAAGGTCACTTTGTATATTGTGTTGAACAGACTATCTTTTCATCTTACCTCTCACCATATTACTTCTTAGTGTTGTTTTTCAAAAAAAAGAGCATGCTACTTTATTTTAGTGACCAATGAGAAACAATGATACAAATAATTTTTCTTTGTCGGTGGCTTGATTAAAATTAACCATATAAAAAACTTTTGTCATTATCTATAATTTTTGAAACCAAACCATACTGGGAGTTTCGACACCTTCTTTGATCTATTTCTCATTGTGTTATAACCTAAGTTTCCCTCAAAGAGTTTGACCACCAAAATCATCTTTTCAAGAGATGCACATTGTTTTATTTTTTGCTCTCCCCTCTTATGGCCTCGCATTAGCTTATTTATAGATGCAAATCATGCACGTTCCACTTGGTCGTTACCTTCCCTCCATGTCTGCGCTTTGTTCGGGCTCTCTTCTTAGTTGCATTCGTGAGAGATGAGTGATGGTGAACGTGCATTCGCGCACATGTTTCTTATTTCTAGCTTTGGTCGTGGGCAACCGCCCCTTCATTGGTGGATTTTAGAATCATGGACTACTCTTAAGTCTTGTCAAGATCAGGCCCATTACCATATTAGGCCTAGCCTGGTCCACACGTGTCATTGAAAACGCTCATCAATAAAAAAAACGATCTGTTCATATTTAAAATTTTATCCAAATTTTAAATTTTCTAACTCCGCTACTAATGGGAGTTCATCAATGGATTCAAATCACAAAAAGACATATTTGATGGGGGGAGGGGGATGAGGTACGACAAAGAAAAACATATTTGTAGTCAATAAGTTATGCAAATACAACTTAGTTGATAGTCAAAAATACATTAATATGTAAAATAAAATTCTTTATTTATCCATATTTAAATTAGTATGTTGTTAATCTAGTACTAGTTAACTTGACAAAAAAGAAACACCTTTTTATGATAAAACCAAAGATCAACTAATTTGAAGTGCACCAAATATAAATACAATGTAAAATTAATTTATAGTACTACAAGTGTATATGCAATAAAATTATATTAATAGTATCACTTAACATTGTGTCTCTTTCAATATATACAAATTGAGAAATTAAATAACTTCCTCCAACAATTTTATTTATCAAATAAACTACAAATGCATTTCATTGTTGGACTTTTGTGCATCAAACAAAATTGAAAGTGCTTCACAAAAAATATAAAAAAATAAATTCAAAATGCATACGCAAACAACAATTTCCCCCAATCAAAGTATATTAAATATTAAACAAGCTAACCAAAGTAAAAACTGGGTCAATTGTGCGGTGAGTTGGTGCCCCGACCCGTTCCACCTCTCTGCTGTTCATCCCCACCCGGCATCGCTTGGTAAACCGGAACTGAACCCGGGTTCTGCACACCTTGATACACTTGCTGTTTCAAACCGTCACGAACCACCGCAGTAGGACTATAGGGCTGAACCGGCGCCACATGCCTCACACCCGCCCCATACATTTGACCCGAACCCGGAACCAAATGATGGTACCCAATTGGAACCTGAGCTTGCATAACTGCATGATACGGTTGTTGAACGTAGGGATAATGTCCTTGCATATGAACCGGCTGAACCGGCACATTTCCGGGTGGAACCGAACCCTGAATATAATAAACCGGAACCGGTTGTGCATGATGACCCGAATAACCAGCTTCTTGTAGTTGCTGTGGTTGAACTTGAGGTTGAGGATAGTGAAGTGCAGGGTTGATTTGGTAAATATTCTGTGTCAGTTGAGATTGCAAAACCGTTTCAGTTTCAATTTGCAAATCAGAAACCGGGTTTTCGGGTTTGGTTTTAACCGGTGGAAGATTCGGAATAGAAGCAGATGAAGTAGAACAAAAAGGAGAAGAAACAACCGGAGCAGGAGAACCCGGATCCGAATTCGAAACACTATCTAACTGAACAACGTTTCGTTCCTTAATTCGTGATTCTCGTTCTCGTTGTTGTGGTTGAATTTGTATTTGTATTTCTTCGGAGTTATTATCTAACCCGAATAAATAATCGGGTACTTCAGAAACCATAGAAGAAGCTTCTGAACGACCACGTTCGAGACCTGAAACGCCACCGTTTAAAGCGTCCATGAACCAGTTTTCTCTTTTTGTTGAGCCGTTTAAGAGTGAGCTGATACTGTTGGCTCGTGAATCTTCACCTTCCGGGAAGAGAAATAAACGAAGCCGAGCCGCTCTTGGGTTTTCATTCAGTGAAACGCGGTCGTATTCGTCTATCATGTTATCTACATCTTCGTCCGTTGTTACTGTGATTAAAGCGTCTAAGTCTTCGTTTGGTAGTTGGTACTTTGCCGTTATGTTGTTCATACCTGCACACAATGATCAAAATTCAGAAATCAGAACCACAGAGTATAGTATGGTACGGCTCAACTGACAGAAAATGGCGAAATTATTAAACGAGATGTCATGACCTCCGTCTCTTGTGAGTTTATAATGTAATGATTTTGTCATTTTTCGTCTACGTATGCAGAAGCAGGGTAGAAAAGTGAAAAACAATACAAATTTACGAGAATAAAGAAAAGGGAGAAATTGTTACCGGAGAGTTTGGAGAGTTTGTGGACAAGAGCAGAGAAAGAGATGGAGCGGTTGACGGCGACGATACGGGTGTCACCGCCGACGTAACGGAGTTGATTGTCGGAGGGACGGGGGAGGATTTTGCCGCCGAAACTGCACATGAAGCGGACACGGGGAGGAGGGTCGTGGAAGTGATCGGAGCGAGGGGAAGGAGAGACGGAGTCGTCGTCTAAGTGAGGGAGTGACGACGCCATTAATGAATTTGAAAGTGTGATTGTGAATTGTGGTGATGAGAAATAGCCAAATAGAATTAGAAGAATATATATAAATTTGATTGATTTGGATTCGGTGGGAGACAGGTTAAATTGTCCGCTGGCAATGGCAATGGCATTGCTTTCTTTATCTATCAATGAAGGGAGGAGTATTTATCAGGCCGTCCTAGTCCCCACACCTACTTGATCTTTTGTTCTCTATGTTGCAAGTTGCAATACTTCTTTTTCTTTTATCTTTTTAAAAAAATTAAATTAAAATGGGATAATATGATGTTGGACCAATCATACCATATAAATAATATCACTCGCACTCGATATGACTTTGAAGATGAATTTTTTTTCATTGTATTCGGGACTGCGAGTTCTGTCATTGACTTTAGAACCACATTGGATTTAATAATCTGGATTTCTTTTCAAACTTGGATGCGTACGACTGGCTCAAGCAGGATACCACATGTGCATACGCTTTCACTTTTTCGGCCGCTGCCTAGTGGTCTTGGAGACACCGAAATTTAATTGTATTTGAACAATGAGACTTGATCCTTAAGTCGACTCTCTTTCAACATTCGAGTCATGGTCGAGACTTTAAGAAACTGTTTCTCTCCCACTTCTAACGACGAGTTGGTAGATGCACACATCAGGTGGAACAATAATAACTTTTCTTGTACTATTCTGAATATGGACAGAAGTTGTCTCGGTACTTCTATTCGAGCTGGATTTGACGGCATTATTAGAAACACTTTCGATCATTATCTTACAAGCTTCAAGCTTCATTCAAGGATCATCTGACATTTTGCTTGCACCTAATAAACACCTATAAACACATTGTTTTAAGGTTTTGAGAAAGAATATGATATCAAACTCACTTATATTTATATTCTTGGTTATCGTATGAATGATTTTATTACGTAACATGTTTTATTATGTAAAATTTTAGTGTAGAAAATTTTAGATCAAGAGTAGTAAAACAGGTTAAGATAATGGCCACATTTTTTACGGGATAATTTTGGTAAATTGAGATTTTGAAGCCAACTATTCAAATTGTGTATCTTGTCTAACACGATGAAAAATATAGAGAAGTATAAATAGGCTGGACTTAGTTAAATTTTGCAAATTAATGTAAGTCTATTTGGATTATTGGAGGGTTGTAGATGGTGTGCAAGTTAATTTTTGGGTGGATTATATATGAAAAATGAAAGAACGGTCGATTGTGGATCGGCAACAAAAATAAGAATGTTGATGTAGAATTTGATGATTGTAATTCATAATCACTTTTATGGTCCGTTTGATCTGTAAAATGAAAGTACTGGACAGAACAGTACATGATAGTACAAGACAGAACAACACATGATAAATATTTACGGTATTAAACAAATTTTGTCTTGTATGATGTTTGATGGAGAAAATGTTACTTTGGTGATTTAGAAAAGTTGTGCTAGCGACAAAAACTTGTCCCATAGTTCAGTGGAGTTTAAAAAAATATGATTTTGTCCAGTCCTTTGACCTCCCCAGTTTGTCCAGTCCTAGTGACAATTTTCAAATCAAACACAGTACAACAAAAGTTGTCTTGTCCAGTCCTCTGTTTTTTAGCAGATCAAACGCACCCTTATTTTATTTTGTTTACAATTAAGTTGTTAATCTAACTGATTAGTTTGTTTTGCACCTAATTAATTGGTTATTTTACTTATTTTACGAGTTAAATATGTTTTCTTCTATATATGCCACACTTTTTAACATGTTTGTTATCACTTTTCATCTTAATAAAATGCTCACATTACCAATACCTAACTTTCTTCTCTCAATCTCTCATTCATACACTCATTCTTGTTTGCTTTCATTCCTACATGCCCTTCCGCGCGAGCATGCATAACCACTGCCACTACAATACTGCTACCAGTGTGCGTTTGTGGATGCATTGCATGAAGAAGAAAAAGAAAAGAAATTGCTTGATCAACAACATCGTAGGAAAGATAATAATGAATTGCTTTTTTTTTTTTTAGTACAAAGGAAAAAAGAAAAGAAAAAGTGAAAGAAAATTATCTAGAAAATAACGTTTCGCTAGCATCAGCTAGTAGCATGGTAAATATATATATATCGCCTTTATTACCAATTGAAAAACAAATGTTATTAAAAAATGTTAAATAAAATTAACTGATAATTTTTTTTTGGTACATCGGAAAATTAACAAATAGTAAAAATTAAACTACAGCAACAAAATCTTTCAACAGTAGTGCCTCAATCTCTAAGGGAGGGTTATCTAGACTAACTACACCAACACTAGCATTTTGAACTCCATACTTAGCTAGTCAATCCGCCACATAATTCGCCTCACGAGAAACTTGCTCAATCTTGCAATTCCAAGAGCGCCTCAACAAATTTTGAATTTCTATAAAAAGCACTCTAAGAGTGTGGAACATGATCCTGCTATTTTCCCTCAAAATATTAGTTATCTCACTACAATCAACTTCACAAATAACAGTTCTGCAACTCATAGACCACAGTAGCTCCAAGCCAACCTTCAAAGAATAAACTTCAGCAAAAAGCGCATTGCCTTGGCCTTGTACATGACTGTAAAAACCTCACAGCCATCTTCCATCTGCATCCCTAACGACGCCTCCAATACCTGTAGCTCCATTAGTGGGATTGAAACTCCCATCTACATTTAATTTAATGGCATGCCTCGGCGGCGGTGACCAAGAAAGCCGCAAGCCCATAACCTCCTCATAACATGCTCCTGGATCCAAGCAATCAACAAAGTCTGCATATTGGTGACATAGAAACCTCCAAGTAACATCAAAGCTCCAAGGGCCTCACCTTTTAAATTCGCTTTAGGCCTTACTTATCGTTGAGCCGACTCTATATATACTATTAGAATTTACTAAAAACTAAATAGGCCCACGAACAACAACGTACTAATTAAAACTAGTATTTCTAAAATTCTGACTAAAATCCACTAAAGAGAGATTAACACATCAGTACTCAATACTTTCTCCGGTCCTTAATACAAGAAAAATTTTGCTTTTTAGATTCATTGAAAATCTAATGTATCTAGTCAATAATGTGATCTAGATACATTAGATTCTCAATGTATCTAAAAAGTAAAAATCTTCTTATATTAAAGATCAGATGGAGTATATATGAGGTTAATAATAAATCTATCCATGTTGATGCCATCAACTGTATTTTTGAGCTATTTACTCTAGGGTTACGTTACAGTTGAGCATTTACAGCGACACTAACATAGTTACATTCACTGTGTTAGTGTCAATAAATAGTTTTTGATTACGGGAAAAGGTCATGAAGGCACATAAAATATATAAAATACTTCTTTTTAGTATATAATGAAATTAAAAATATCAACGAATGGGAACTGGGATTTAAGTTTGTGATGTACTCCGTAGTTGCTAAGAATGTCTGGCTATCCTTTCAAATGAAAAAGTGTGGCTATAAATGGTTGTTTCAAATGATAACATCATCTTTTGTTGGTTAATATATTTAATAATATGCTTGGGCGGCAAATTATTGATATAATTAATTTTAATAGGATTAAAATATGACTTTTTTTGGCACTCAAACAAGTAAGTTAGGTAGAGACGGTAGTTAACAATTAAAGGTAGGGTATAAGTCCAATTGACGTTCCTTGTGGACTGTGGTGTTCTTGATCTTTCACAAATATATTTATTGGATTTATCATTAGAGATGATGGATAACATGAACATGACAGACACATATATAAAAGATACTAATTGGTTTGGCAAATAACTTATTTTTATGAGTTAAACCAGTATTTTATGTCTTTAAAGTCTAACTCAATTTTACTATAAAAAGAAAGTATAATTTAATTGTAAAAATTGAACTTTACAATATTTTGTAGTAATAGACTAATAGTCATTGTGTCTAACATTATGTTCATATCAATTATTTTGTTCAAACTATAGTATTTTAGTAATGGGTAGTGTAATCTTTTGTCACACTAACTTATTAATTACCTATAAAAAAAAACACTAATTAAATAAGGAATTTGAATTCTGTTCATTGGCCAGTCATTAATTTGTAATTAGATAGTCTATAATAAACATGTATTTGATATTATTAAGATTAAAATTTTGATCTTTAAATTTTAAACCATTGAATAAAGATCAGATTGTCACAAATTAGTGACTGCATTACTGCAAGTAGTCACCGACTGCACAAAATACGGATCCTTACATTATTTTGGAACATTAACAAAATACGGCAAGTCAGTGAAAAACGATCACATAGACTAATAATGTGTAAATTTGACTGAAAAGCCAAATTCATAAACTTTCTCTATTCTTATAATGGTTGTTGTATTTCTCTTTTGGCACAATGTTTCTAATGCTTTGTCTATAATGCCGAGTGGTTTTAGGCTTTTTTAAAAATGAGAATATGTACATATTGGTATACATCAATTAAACAATTTTTAATCAAACATCTAAAACTTTAATTAAAAATGGAAAGGAGGGAATATGTTGTTAGCTAGTCACAATTAAGAAAACTTTAATGTTTTCTTGACCAATTAATTAGTTGGAGTGTTGAATTTAATGATCATCAATATGACAAAATATAAATGGAAAGAGATAGTAAAAGAAAATCCAATTCATCTACACTTGTTCCCTTGACTAACAACAATATAAGCAGGTGTGGACAGTAAACGATGCATTTGTTGCTTGCTTGATTTTTCACCAAACCAAGGATGGGTGTGGACTCCTGAACCTGCTATAGAGGTTTCTCTGTCAAAAGCTGTTACAACTGGTTTGTTAGGTGGTTGCCACTGTAGAACCACTGACCGATGAGTTTGTTTCCGCTTGCCGTAAACTACCGGTGTATTTGTTTTTTGAGTTTAAACATGATATATCTTTTGCATGCAACTGTAGAGATTAATTCATTTATTAAATACTTCCTATATGCTTAGCAATGACTCATGCTGTTTCAAATCAAATTACAAGCCCAATGTTATTTATTGTAGTGTAGAGGCAACAAAAATTTGGGCCTTATCAAAGACTAGTAACAATTTTACAGCCCAAAATTTTACATACAAATATCCATAGAAATAGTCAGCTAATCTGCCAAAACAGAATAATTATAACAACACATTATATAGCATGCTCCCAATTAGTCCTGCATAGTGAGACCTCAATATCTTATGAGATTGCACATAATTAGCCTATCAAAACATTATAAGAGCATAAAAGAACAAATTGATAGTACATTCACATGTTTCTAGACACATCAAAGTCAAACAAACCAAAACATATCACATTACTTTACTTCATTTTGTCCAACACCAATTTACACAACTTTATTGTTTAACCGTAACTAATCTCCGCTAAAATTTGTTAGACTTAAACATATAAGTTGGATTCTCTCTTCCAATCCGAACTTTCTTTACTCTACACTTAAAAATCAAATATGTATCGAACTCTTAACCACTTCGTTAAAGTGTCGAGACTCTCGTCACTCAAACAACTTACCTGTCCTAAAAATAAAAGCCATAGACTGCTCTTTGACAGACAAGAGACAACTCTTTATCATATGTCTCTGAATCTGATAAATGAATGATTCTTCACTTGAAAATCAATGAACCTACTTGTTTCAAATAGGACTCAACATTGGTAATAATTACCAAAATGTGCCACTCCATTTTCTACCAATAAATAATTACCTGAAAAACAGAAAAACCCTTTTTTTCTACCAGCAGAAAATTACGATTTCTCTGTCTTTGCATTTAGGTTTCATTTCACTTTCCTCATTCAATTTTCCCGAGAAAATCCCAATTCTCGAGATTTCAAAATGGCGAGAAAATCCTCATCGGCGAACGAGGAAATTCTACCGGACGAACTCCGGTGCGGTCGTACCGACGGGAAACAATGGCGGTGCAAACGAAAAGTGATGGATAATCTGAAACTCTGCGAGATTCACTATCTTCAAGGGAAGCATCGACAATACAGAGAGAAAGTTCCTGAGTGTTTGAAGCTTCAGAGAAAGCGTAAGAACAACGACGAAGTAACAGAAACTGAAAATGCCGAAACAGATTCGGTACCCAGCGAGCTGAAAATGGAGCTGAGGAAGAACAAGAACAAGAAGAAGAAACTCAAGCTCGCAGAAAGTTCCGAATCGTTAACCGATTCACCTTCAGGTTCTAATCCTGCTGGTACTGATAGGAAGAAGAAGACAACAACAACAACAACGGCGGCGGTGGCGACGACAACGAAGCAATGTGATACGCAATTGGATCTAATAAGAATGGTTTTAGAGAGAGAAGTTGAGAAGAGAAAAAAGAGCAACAATGAGAGTAAGAAGAATAAGAAAAAGAAGAAGAAGATTAAGAAAAAGGAGGTTAAAGTTGAAGAAGAAGGAGTTGAATATAGTGAAGGAGAGTTGAGGAAAGAGTTACCAAATGGTGTTATGGAAATTTCACCAGCTTCAAAAACGCATCGTGATTATAACAATGTGAAATCTTCTCATTGTGATGTGAAAGTTGGTGTTGATCATGATAAGATTGTTGCTGTAACACCGCGTAATTTCAGGTCGAAAAATATCGATAGGGCTGCTTTTGGAAAATTGCAAGTGGGTTTCTTTCTTCTATTGTGATTTGTGAATTTTCTGTGTTTTTTTTGTTACTTATGAACTAATTGTTTTGACATTTGTTTAGGTTGCGCCGTATGGATCAAATTTGAAGAAGGTGATAATTAAGAGGAATAAGTGTCATTTGTGTCAGAAAAGTGAATCTTTGCTAGTTCAGTGTTCTAGCTGTAACAAGGAGTTTTTCTGCAATGATTGCATAAGAGATCGGTTTGTTATTCTTACATTCGTTTGATGTGATACTTGTTTATGGTTGTTTATAGTAGTACTTGTTTATGCGGTGATGTGATACATTCGTTTGTAGTAGTACTTGCTTATGCTTGTTTTGAAGTTATATATTGTGCTGAATTTCTTACTTTGTTCGAATTCTTATCATGCGTTGTTTATTCTCTACTTAGCTTTATTTGAAAACTTGTTGATTTTGATGCTTTGGTGATGTGGGGTTCTGTTATTCTTTTGGGGCAATGCAGAAACTTGAATTTTAGAAAGTATGACTTCATATGTTAAAAACATAGTTAGAGAGATGTTAAAAACATATTCTTTTAGGTCCCTTTTAATGTTGTTAAGAGAGATGTGTGAAATGATTATCTTTGTCAATAGAAGTTAAAGAAGAAAATCATGAAATTTAAAAATGAAAACAGAAAACCTTGCTAATGAATTGTAATTTGAAGAAATAGTAATACCAGATGATCAATGATGGTTTGTGCTACTATAATTTATAAATGTGGTTTATGTAGTCTGTTGTTCTTGAATTAAGAATTAAAACATGAGGCGTTTGACAAAACCTTTTTACACAAATAGGTATCTTGACACTAGAAAAGAAGTTAAGAAGGCGTGCCCAGTTTGTCAAGGAACTTGCACTTGTAAAGTCTGCTTGGAAAGTCCATGTAACGGCAGTGAAAGTAAGGTCTGGCATCGAACATTTGTGCTTTTCTTCTTGACCAATGTTTAGTTAATAGCATATTCTGACACCTCTGTTTTGCCCTGTTTATTTTTTTTTTTGACACAAGCCGTTTTGCCCTGTTGTTCAGTCCTCTTTGCCTGGTAAAAGTAAAGTTGATAGAATACTTCATTTTCATTATTTGATCTGCATGCTCCTACCAGTATTAAAGAGAATAAATGAAAACCGGAAAACTGAGGTAGAAACAGAAGCAAAAATCAAAGGTAGTAATTTTCATTCTTCTAACATTGATGTTTTCTGAAGCAGCTTTTGTTTGTTACAAATGTATCTTAGATACCGTGTTGTGTTACAGGGAAAAATGTTTCTGATATTCAAATCAAGCAGGTTGAATTTGATTACAATGAAAATATTTATTGGTAAGTTCTCATCTTCAGATGCTGTTAATTCTTTTTTCAATCTGCTTGTTAACTAATAATATGCACTGGTCTCAGCAATGACTGCAAAACACTCATCCTGGATAACCATAGAAGCTGTGCTAATTGTTCGTATAGCCTGTGCTTAAGTTGTTTTGAGAAATTATGTCAAGGAAGAACTTCTGGAGAAATCAACTCATCCATGTTGAAGCTACCTGATCAAATGAAAGCTTGTGTTGACGGTGAGGGACATATTTTGGATCAGAATGAGATTTCTTGTGGCAATTTAACTACTACTCTTACATTGCCTGAGCGGACAAATGGTATTGACATTGAAAAAGTATCATGCCCTCCTACAGAGCTTGGTGGTTGTGGTACAGGCTTGCTAGATTTAAGATGCATTTTTTCTTTGACTTCGCTCAAAGAGATGGAAGTAAAGGCAGAAGAAATTGTTTGCAGCTATGACTTTCCTGACACTTTGGATAAAAGTTCAAGCTGCTCATTGTGTGTTGACACCGATCTCAATAGTAACCGATATAACCAGTTGCAGAAAGCAGCTGAGAGAGAAGATTCATCAGATAATTGCTTGTTCTGTCCCACAGTTTTGGACATCAATGGTAATAACTTTGAGCACTTTCAGAAACACTGGGGAAAAGGCCACCCTGTAGTGGTCCAAGATGTGCTCCAGAGTACATCAAACCTCAGTTGGAATCCACTGTTCATGTTCTGTACTTATCTCGAGCAGAGCATTACAAAGTATGAGAATAATAAAGAGTTACTTGAATCCTGTTTGGATTGGTGCGAGGTTAGTATATCAACTAATTTTATATGGCGAACTTCTTTTAAAGTGATTTTTTAATTTGATACTTCTATTTGACCGAAAAAAGGTTAAATCATCCGTAGAGTAATATATATTCTATTCAAAATATTTTTTATTATATATATAGACTAAGATTTAGTAGTTCCTTTTGATTATGACCATAATAATGTTGCCATTGAACCAAAATGCTATTTTTAAGTGGGTATTTTATTGGCAGGTGGAAATAAACATTAGGCAGTATTTTACTGGGTCTCTCAAATGTCGTCCTCAGAGAAACACTTGGCATGAGATGCTGAAACTGAAGGGATGGTTGTCTTCCCAAGTATTCAAAGAGCAGTTTCCGGCCCATTTTTCTGAAGTAATTGATGCTCTACCAGTTCAAGAATACATGAATCCTGTGTCTGGTCCTCTGAATTTAGCGTCAAATTTGCCACACGGGAGTGTGAAACAGGACATTGGGCCGTATGTCTATATTTCATATGGCTGTGCTGACATAGAAGCTGATTCTGTGACAAAACTCTGCTGTGACTCATATGATGTGGTATGTGTACTTGTTATGTTACTCTTCTTCAATTCAACTATAGTAATACTACCCTGCATTTAAGGCTTTATTTTCTGAATTTAAACTAATCAAGTTAAAGTGATTCCAACAATAATGGATTAAAATTCTTCTTTTGATATTTCCTATGGTGATTGTATTTGTGCACATATATCCTATTATGATAACTTAATGTGGAACTAACTCATCTTCTGAAAGAATGAGTATCCTAATGTAATATATGCTTGTTGTCATAAAGATTGTTTCGCCCCAATATAAGGTTTCTTTTAGGATTATTAACATGTGTCTTGAGGAAACATATTAACAAGACCCATATTTAAAATAATTATAATTTAGTTTAGCTTAGTCTTATGAAAACAACTCAGGATTTTGTTCGAGATCTGGAAGTGAAAATATGAAATGTGTTGTCAATAAAAGTTATAACTTCATCTCATACTCTTACAGATTTCCAACTCCTACGCTTACTTTTGTGTTCTGATAGCCTTGGTTGATCAAACATATAATAATGAATTTGAAATTTTAGCCAAGCACCACCCATCAGTTCTATTCCGGGTTAATAACTAGAAGACATATTTGTACTGAACAATGAACACCACAAGTGGAAGTATGGAACCATGTTTAAAAGTTCATACTTGAATCAAAACTTACTGAAATCCTGTGTTCAATTCATGATCATTTTATTTGTTCTAGCTTTGTAATAATAATTTCAAATACCAGTGCTCTATTGCATTTTGTAGTTGTAAAATGAGTTTTCTGTAGATAATCCATGCTATTTATGTGTCTGTTTGTAATTCCAGGTTAATATTATGACACATTCTGCGGATGTCCCTCTCTCTACAGAACAGCTTACAAAAATAAGGAAATTGCTGAAAAAGCACAAAGCTCTGTGTCAAGTGGAGTCTGTTGCGACTAAGCAGTTACCTGAACAGGAAGCGGAAGAAATGACATTATCACATCCTGAAGAAATGGAACAAAAAGGTTTGTGGAGTATGAGGAAAGAAGGAATGGAGTTTTTCAGGAGAGTCGATAGAACATCTTGCATCTCCTCAACTGGAGCTAAAAAAGCTTCTACTCGGAGTATAGACAACAATATTTCCCAGGATGGAGAGCGTGATATCTTTTCTGATTCTGAACCCTCTCTGGATGGGACTGTCCATACCACCAATTTGTCAGCACATGATAATCCTAGAAGTCCCTTTGAAAGCTCCAACAGTTGTAAGAAAAAGTTTACTGAGCATTCAGGTGCTCAGTGGGATGTCTTTCGCAGACAAGATGTGCCAAAGCTCATAGAATACATTAAAAGACACAGTGATGAACTTACTTATACCCATGACTCAAACAAGAAGGCAAGTTCATTGTTAAAAAAGTCCTTGGAAGAATTTTGGAGTTGTTGATTATTGATATTTTCTTGTCTGCAGATGGTTCATCCAATTCTAGATCAGAGCATTTTTCTTGACAGTAATCACAAAAAGAGACTGAAGGATGAGTTTAGTAAGTAATAGTTCTTCTATTTGTTTAATCATCTAATGCAACTTACAATTCTATATAACTTTGATTAACTCGCCTGTCACTATTATCAGAGATTGAACCATGGACTTTCCAGCAACATGTTGGAGAAGCTGTTATCGTTCCTGCTGGATGTCCGTACCAGATAAGGAATTCTAAGGTCTTGTGCTTTAAGACGACGACCCTCTCTCTAATTTGAAAAACTGAAACCTTATTGAATTTACAAGTTATTGAATTGGATGTCCTTCAGATTTTGTTTCTACGTTTTGAAAATTCCTACTAATTTCAATTTAAGTTGCACCATTATCAAATGATTTCTCATGAATATATGAATATATTTAGCTATCAGCACTTGCATTTTATGCTGAAATTAGAAAGAAGACCGAGATTATTGCACAAATAAAATGTTGTTAAATAGCAGCTATAGCACTATTGCATAGTGGAATTTGAACAAATTGCTATTGTTCAACGATACATTATTTAGCACAACATAATGTGAAATAGCGGCTATCGCGGCACTGTGCCTATATGCTATAGCAATGTTGTGCAGCAGAATATCAACAAACTGCTACTTTCCCACAATTGACAACATTGGCACTGATAGTATTTATGGCCTTGTTTGCCATATGATTGCTCTAAACTTTGTGAATGCATGTATGAGAAGTATTTGTTTCTTGATCTGCAGTGTTGTGTCCATGCGGTATTGGAATTTGTGTCCCCTGAAAATGTTACTGAGTGTATCCAGTTGATTGATGAGGTAAAACAGTTACCTGAAGACCATAAAGCAAAAGTAGACAAGCTGGAGGTAATTTGTTAGTAATATTGTTTACCAATTCACATTATCCTTGTTGTATGCATAGAATTGACAGTGCTTGCTCTTTTTTGTGTTTTCTAAAATAGGTGAAGAAAATGGCGCTACATAGTATGAGTACAGCAATTAAAGAAATACGCCAGCTTACATGCCCAACATAATTTTACCAATCAGCTAAAATAGTCCGATCAAATTCTCATGTCTCAACCTCCTTACCATATCTTTGATTTTGTATAAATTAATAATGCTCAAACTCATTAAGATCTTGCAAGGTACTTGTTAAATTATGAATTTCGGTCTCTATCCTGTTTTGTCCTCTGACGTTTTAAACGTCAGAGGACAAAAAAGACGTTTATGCCTTTCCCTGAATCTGAAAAATATTTATTTGGTCTGTAATTTGTATATATCTTTATTAAGTTGTTTCCTTGAAGATAAATTTGATGATATTAAGATGAGATAAATTTGGTTGTCTTTGCACTAGTTTTAAGTGCAAGGGAATAGAATTTTTATGATATTCAACAGTATGTTTTATCATTAAAAAAAGCTGTTGGATGGTGTTCTTTCCATCATGCATAAAGGGTGTTCTTTCCTTGCTCCAGTTTTGGAAGATTCAGAATGTTTTGAAAATTTCTCAATTGCCCCCCCTTCATTCTCTTTCCCCCCCCCCCTAACTACCGATTTTGCCCTTAGGGGGGTTTTGGGGGGTATAGGCACCAATTCGGGACGTAGATCCCGAACTATAGTTCGGAATCTACGTCCCGAAGTGTATCCTGAATTTTGGGGAGTACAGGCACCAGTTCGGGATATAGATCCCGAAATGGTGCCTGGGTTTTGGGGAGTACATGCACCAGTTCGGGAGGCACCACTTCGGGATCTATATCCCGAACTGGTGCCTGTACTCCCCAAAACTCAAGATACATTTCGGGTCGTAGATCCCGAACCTTATTTCGGGATCTACGTCCCGAATTAAAGGGTAATTTGGAGTTTTAGGGGGGTTATAGAGAAATGAGGGGGGCAAAAGAGAAATTTTCGAATGTTTTGAGTAGCATTTGTTAACCCATTAGTTACAAGTAGGATGATTTGAAACATTTTCATTGAAAACTCACTCAGTAAAGGGAGTTCGAACTACGGTCATGGCGACATATTAATTTTAATATTTTCTGATAGTGAATTAAGATTTGTGGACCATTGACTATAAATCGGCTTTAATGTGCCTTTGTTTTTGTAAGAAATTTTTTTCTCCCCTACCTTCTTGTGTCCCTTGAAAAATAAAAAAAATATCACTTTTATGTTTGTCAAGTAGTTTCGGCCCTGCATAAATTACAATGTTTCTAACAACTTGTGTAAATAAAATCAGAATGTACGTCTCCATGAATTTAATTTAGTTAATAGAAACATTGTGTAGAGATGCTTCCATTAAGGGACACTCTCATTATCATATAATCAGTATTCGATTTAAAGACACCTTAAGTTGTATCAACTACACTATTTTCTTTGAATTCTCTTGATTTATTCTTAATAATAAAAAAGGAATAAGTCCAGAAGTCCTAGCTCAACTGGCAGAAAATGTCGAAATTGCTAGGCCGGACGTCCATGACCTGAGTTTGAACCCCAGTCACTCCACTTATTTGTGTGAGTTTATTGGTGGCTTTGCCATCTCGTCTATGTACAAAAAAAATAAAAAAGGAATAAAAAAACAACTAAAATACTCATAAAACCATACATATTTGTAAGTTGTAAATGGTACATTGATTTTAGCAAAGTTCTCACGACGTGACGTCAAGATTTAAGGGATTGCAATCCTTAAACTCTAGCTACGATCTTACATGTTAATTTTGCAAAAGTGTTTTGAATTTTTTTTATTTGATTCTCTTTGTAAATGTGTTGTTTTGTATGAAACATATTTAGTAAATAAAAGATCAATTTAATTTTTATCCATTTAATATTTGATGTGTTAAATCATTCGTTAGAGCATATCCTTAAAATCACAATAAATATATTTTAAACAGTGTGAGAAGTGGTTGTGAAACTGTCACTTTAATTGATAGAAATTTTGTATTCTCCAATTTTTTTTTTAAAAAAAATTGCACCAACTTTTGGTACTATTTACGATATTTTTACAAATATGAACAAATGTAAAAAAAAACTTTTGGAAAACATACAACTCACGATTGGAAAACAAGTCCATCAAATTCTTAAAAATTATAAACTTTTGGAATTGTTCTCCATCTCAATATAAAAACACAAAAAAAAAAAAATTAAATATTATCTACTCATTGGAGAGATTTTTCTAATATAATGAAGAAGATATTGCAATGATGATGTGGACAAAAGATAGTTTTTTATTGGTTAAATCTTCTATATTGTACCGGTACATGATGATTTATCCATTGTACCGTAGAATTTCCCTATTGCAATTGATGAATAGGAACATGTGAAAATTATACCTAAACATGTTAAAGTTATAATGTGCAACTAATGAATCTGAAAATAGAAGGGAGGCATGACTACAACAACATACAAAAAGGATTCGAATGATGGCCGTAACAGAGATGTGTTATACCAAGTGCCCGTTTGGCCCGGTTTATTTTCTACTTTTTTTTCTTCTCTTTAAAAATAGTAAAGAAAAAAAAAATTGTGTTTGACTCTATTTATCTTTATGTTTTACTTCTTTACTTCATTTCTCTAATACTTTTAAGGAGAAATATGATTAAATTCAATTTTATACTTCTCTATTTCATTTTAAAAAAATAGAAAAGTAGAAGTTAAGTCGGGCCAAACAGGCACAAAAACTTGATAAAAAAGAAAGATTCCTATATAAAAATTTATTGGAATTCAATCATATCTGTAATAGGATATTTTCCTGTTGACTAAAAATCTACATTTTCCTTGTTATAGATTTCTTATTTGGGATAATGTTTTATGTCTTCTCATAAAAAAAAAAAAACTTTAGTCAAATGATATTATAGAGTCAAAATATATTAAATAATATGCATTTTAAAACTAATTGATTGATATAGATATATTAATATATCAAACAAAATATAAATTAAATTATTTTATATATGTAACCAAAATATATTTTTTCTATTTTAAAGAATATTTTATTTATATAAAAGGAATCAAATTAAATGAGTTAATATTTACGGACAATATTAGCCCTCAAAGTATGTCTATATAAACAGACACCCCTTAGATATTGTATGTTATATGTGCAAGATGGAGTCTCGAAGAATTTTTACTCTCACAATGACATTCTTATTAGCTTTTTTCATCATTGCATCAGGTTTGATATTTTTGGATTAATAGAGTATATCTTATTTGCTTCATGTCACAACCTTTACTTCAAATTAATTTACGCTTTAATCATTCATCTCATATATAAAATACTGATCTTATATCCACAAATATTGTTTGCATGCAGATATGTGCATGAAATCAGAAGGAAGAGATCTTGATTGGCAACCAAAATGTCAATTTGATGGAGATTGTCGAAAATATTGTGATAAGTTAAAAGAACGTCCAAAATGTGTCCATAATTTGTGCTGGTGTTCTTATGTACCACCTGCTGCAGATAATATTCCTAGTTTAGAATCCTAAATTGTCAACTTAAAATTGTAATATCATGATTTAATCATCATGTATCAATGCAAATAATTTGTAAGGAATAAAAAATTAATGAGGAAAGTCCAGAATCTATTATTTCATATTACAATAGTTTTGTCTAAATCGTAAGAAATTGTTTTCTCAACTAACAACTTATGTTCATGATACATCTATAAGTCAAATAAGATAAACTTTTTTTTTTGACAAAAATGAGATATTCATTCATTCCAATAATTGATCGGGTACATCAACAAATGCAAATACAAATTCGCTAAAAATAAAAAAAATAAATCTGCGAACAAACTCACAGCATCCAAATTAATAGCATATAACGGCATTTGCCTACAAATAATATGATAAAAGTAAACAACTAAAAAAATTTGATTATGTGAAAAATCACATTTATTTAGATTAAAAGTTTAAAAAAATAGGGTCGGCGCGGCTGTGTTTTGTGTTATGAATATTTTAGGCCAAAAAAGCCTAACATAATATCAAATAAGATAACATTTACATGTTAATAAAATCAGAAGGCATGTCTCCGTGAATTTAGTTTAGTAATGCGTAGAAAGCTTCCATTAAGGGACACTCCCTTTATCACAAAACCAATATTAGACTTCAAGACACTTTAAGTTGCATGACTATTTTCTTTCAATTCTCTTGATCTATTCTTAATAAATAAAAAGGAATATAAGCAAATAAAATATTCCTAAAAACCATACATATTTGTAAGTCGTATATGGTGCATTGATTTTAACAAAGTTCTCACGACGTGACACGTCAAAAATTAAGGGATTGCAATACTTAAACTCTAGCTACATTTAGCTCTTACCAATCGACATGAGATTTAACGCTAATTTTGCAAGAATGTTTTGAAAAATAATTATTTGATTCTCTTTGTAAATGTATTGTTTTGTATGGAGCAGGTATATGGAATGGGCAAACATGAAAATCTAAGGGTCCGTTTGGTTCGAAGAAAGAAAGTAGGAAGGAAGGAAAACACGAAAACCAATGCATGTATTTGGACTATTTTATAATCCAAATACATCCCTCGAATTCTGTGTTTTCCTTTCTTCCAACTAAACAGACCCTAAATGCAGGGTGAGAATTTGGAGCAGGTATATGGAATGGAATGATAGTGGTGTTGAAATTTATTTATTTGAGGGAAGTGAGGCATTTTCATTTCATTTCAATTCATTCAAATCAAGAACACAACTCTTATATTAGCAAATTAGTGCCATCTAATCAATCAAACAGCAGCTGGATGCTTAGCATTATCTGTGCATAGCTAGGGGGTCTAGCAACCCAAGAATCATAATTTAAAAAACAAACCACTTAATAAATTATTATAACACAATCAATGTAATGGTGTGATGAAAATACAGACAAAATCATCAAATACTAGAAGTAGATTTCCAAAAACAAAAATCGCAGCTTAATACAACTGTATCCCTTGATTGTCATTTTCAATAAATGCAATTTTTCTCCCCACCACTATGATCTCCATGTCACATGAATTGCAGATTCTGCAAAAAAAGATTGTGAGATAGCATTAGAACAAGATTTGCACCAATATGCATCTTATGACCAAAAACAAAGCAAATGAAAAACTATCTGAATACTACTTACATATTTTATTGAAGGCCACAATGTCACAACTTTGAACATACTCATTGATGGGCTCAACAGTGAGATAATCCTCGACCATATTATCAACAGAAACTAGATCATCCACAATAGTAAGCATAATTTGCAGTTTCTTGATACCGTACCCAACAGGAACAAGTTTTGCTATGACAGGAATAAACGAATATCAAAATCACTGAAGATAGCTATTATAGATTAAAACAAACAACTAAAATTAATACTAGTAAAGATGACTACAACTTCTCTACAAAACAAAGACTAGTGTTATATATTTTTACACATTTGAAAAGAGTTTATATCATACACAAGTTTGTTTCCACCATTAGATTCACTAAATCCCACCATTGGGTCAATTGATATATGATCATATCTCACTTAGTCACTTGATACAATGGGGGAAAAAAACAAACTGAAAACAAAATATATCAGAATCATGGGATATATTATACAAAATATTTCAGAACGAAAACATTCAACAATGTAAAGATAACTAGACGAAAAAAATATAAATCTGTAGAGAAATAACATACATGCACCCCAAAACAATCCTTCCAGCTGAACAGATCTCACAGCTTCTTCAAGTTTTTTCATGTCGGTCTCATCATCCCATGGCTTCACATCCAACAAAACAGATGACTTTCCACCTGAGAATGACATTAGCAGAAAACCAAAACCATAAATTGATATTGGTCCAGATTTTGACTGATTGGAGTACACTATACAGCAAAAACTACTTACTCTCTTTCTTCTTGCCAGATGCCTTCACTGCTGCTGCCCGTTCCTCCGCTGCCTTCTTCTCTTCCTCGGTCTCTTCACCAAACAAATCCACATCGTCATCGTCATCATCCTCTGCTTCAGTGGCCTACTCACATTTCATAATTTTACAATCAGTCATAAATCAACCAACAACTAGAGTTAAAGTTCTCTAAGACGAAAAACATAACATCAGCAACAGTTCAAGTATATCAATCATTTATAAAATATTTGCCTTTGTGTCAGCAACTGGAGGAGTGGCAACAGCCTCTTCAGCAACAAGAGAAGATTCCACGGTGACACCAGATCCCTCGCCAACACCACTGAAGACACAAAATTAAATTAAAATTTGAAAACTCTAAACAAAAATGAAAGCATAAAGAATACAAGTCAGTTGAATTACTAAATCATCATACAACACCTAACATTGTTAAGATCCAACACATAAATCATTGCATAACAAACCACAACGATAAAATAATTATAATTTTAAATTAATTTACATATATAATTTTTTTTGACATATATGGAAAGGGGAACTTACGAAATTCTCAATAAAGCATTAATGTGCTTGTACCACCTAGCCACATTCACAAATTCACCTGATGGAATTGATGGCAATGCTGAATAGACAGTGAGATCATCCTTTGAAGCTTGGTACCTAAACAGATCAAGTAAAAACATAATTTCATAAGAAAAAAAAAATCAAATCAAAACAACCAAATAAACAAAGGATTATAAAAAAGCACCATAACCTACCCAGTGATATAACTGCGAGTGACAAGGTACTCATTAAGCTTCTTCAACCCAGATTCGGATTTAAGGTTATAGAATGTGACTGCCATCGGAGCTAGACTAAAAAATTTAGGTGAACCAACAAAACAAATTATAATTTGTAAATAAAAATGCAAATTATGTATACCAAAAATTAAAGTTGTAACAAGCACATACATGACTTAACATTACGGGTTTTTTATTAATTAGAAAATTGCATTGAAATTTAAATAACTAATCCATAAGCACAAGAAAATAACTATGAAGAGAGGAAAAGAACTACACAGCCAACAAAATACAAATACAGGAAAAGAAACAAACAAACCAAGACCAACACGAAACAAAAACACTACATACTAAAACTAAACAAGGCCTACCACCAAAAGCTCTGAGACTTCTAAACTAAACCACGGCCTGATCACAACCCAGAAAAATAACTCCGAAATCAACAAATCCAAAATCCAAAAAATCATGAAATAAGCATTCAACAATAAAAATAAGAGTTTAATTGCTATTCACCATCAGTGTAAATTTTATTTTATAAATCGATCCAATACAACTTTAACCATAAACAATCTAAAAAGGGAGTTGCACACAAACACATAATATCCTATTACCACTCTAACTCTTCTTAAGTAGAAAGACGGTATTCATTCATAATGCATAATAAATTCTTTGACAAAATCAATGAAAAAACAAACACAAGATACACATAAATCATGATGTTGCATTCGATGTGAGGTTGTAATCGTAAAACGGAACTTATAATACCTTGAGAGCTGCAAAAAACGACCGAGAATTGGAACTGAGAAAGGAATCGGAAGCGAGAAAGGAAGTGAGAGTCCGAGGAACGCAGTTACAACTGAGGTGAAACCTTTTAAAACCCTAGTTAGCCAAATATTGTAATTTAAAAAAACAACACAAATCTTTTTGTCAAAAAAAAAAATCTAAGGGCAACTAGAAAATTATATATTTTTTTAAAAAAACTTATGAGAAACTTTTTAAAATAGATTCTAATTTTAGATTTTTGTTTTTAAATTTTACTATTGAAAAAGTTTGTAATAAAATGATAAAATAAAATATTTAAAATGAAAAATAATTTAAATTGATTTTTTATTTGAAAGTTTTTTAAATTAACAAAAAATAATGCACAAAAAAAAGTATATTTTTTGGGTTACAATAAAAGTTATTTTTTTAAAAAAACTAAAATAATTATCATCTTTTTAATTTTTACAATAAAAAAAATACAAAATCTGAAAAAACACTATTAAAATGTGCAAACAAATTTCGCATGAAAAGTAGATTTTATACTTTTTTAAAGTTGAAATAAACGCATCCAATTGTAACCTTAAAAAAATAAACACATCCATAATTTTAACAAAAAATGTTAAAATTATTAGACCAAAATTAGATATCTATAATCAAAGTTTAAACTCCGAACTCTATACTTTAAATGTATAAATTTTAAATGATTTTATCATTTCGTCTGTGTATCAATTTTTTTCTTCTATGTACTAAAAAATTGATCACTTTGCCAATTCAACTTGTTGTGGACTGATTTGATTATGAAATTTAGGATATTTCTTGGAAAAATTTGTTGTATTTGTCGATCATTGTACATGAACTTGGTACTTGGTAGTTTCATATGAGATCACAGTAGAAGGACACATTAAATACCGCATCATAGTTTCCAACCGAGAAAAGTTTATCTATTTGAAACACTCTTCACAATTTTAGGAATGTATTTGCTAAATTCCAAAAATTATACATTCCTAAAATTAGTAAGTACTGTATTTTTTAATTATATTTACAATTTTGATGATTAACTTTTTTTTTTTTACACAATATGATGACTAACTTATCTATTCAGTACATAAATACATATAGGGTCTGTTTGGCAAAAAATAGCGGATAGCTTATAAGCTAGTTTATAGCGGATGAGCTTATAGCTGATAACTTATAGCTGATAAGCTAGCTGATTGAATTTGTAGTGTTTGGTAAAATTAGCGGTTAAACTAGCTGATAAATGTAAAATGACATAAAAGGACATTTTTAATTCATAATAAAATATCTTATTAAAAATTGTAATAAAAATTATCAATTAATATTTAAAATATTTAGAATTTAATAATATAAATTTATTAATTTAATATAATTTTATTCCTTGAAATTTTATTTTAATTTTTTTCATTTCAGTTTTTATATTTTATGAGGAAAAAACACTAAACTTAACAAATTTTATATCAAAAGCATAAATCAAAAGAAAAACTTGTATTTAAAGTAAAAAATAATCAAAGAACTAATGAAATAAAATAAAAAAAGGACTGTATACAGTATATGGATAGAAACGTTAATAAAAAAAAGATATTTGTAGCATATCAAAGAAAAGGTACGTTAATAAAAAAAGGTACAGTAACGAAGAAAATAAATCATAATGGTTACAAAGTAATTAAAAAAAAACGTAAAAAAAAATTAGAGTGAAAGAGGTGGTTTTTGGTAGTCTTAATATTTAATGCATTAAGGGTATACTGGGTTTTACTTAAAATAATAAGGGTAAAAGTGGGGAAAAAAAGTGATAATCTATAAGCTATAAGCTAAAACGCTATATGAAATAGCGTTTGGAAAATAAGTTAAAAGTCACTAAAATAAGCTATAAGCTAGTGCTGAAAATGTTTTGCCAAACAGAACTTTTTTTGACAAATGAGTTTATAAGCTATAAGCTATAAGCTCAAAACTTGTGTTTGCCAAACAGACCCATAGATATTGCTACATTTCCTGTGTGCAAAACAGTGTAGGGACAACCAAAAAGAAGGGTCAAATGCCTTCAGTATTTAAGTACGTTCAAAAATTGTTTCTTAAGAGCCTCAATAAAAGAATGATTTATAAAATTTACATTGTCACTATAAATTAATTATACGCCGACATCCAATGAAAATTAACTCTTGTCACATCACCCTATTTTCTTAACTACATTTTCAAATGGATAATCTGACATGGAAAAATGGAGTCTTCGCATCGGATGTTAGTGTAAAATTGATTTATTAATCTATAGAAAGAAACCTCTTCAAGGGGCCATGATCCCTTCAATTGTGTAAGCGAAAGATGTTGCCCAATCAGCTTTAACCAGCAATGTCTGTAGTGTCTCCATCACATTATACCCGGGATCAAGCTTGCGTTGCCAACCCTACAAATTACATATTCATCAAGGCATCATCAACTAAGTCGCTCGCATAAGCTATTAATAATTAACAGTGTATATATATTGTTTGGCGTATGTGAAAAGAAAACGGCTAAAATCTAACTTATGTTTTCACCAATGTTTTCCGTGCATGTGAATCACAAAATAAACATAAACTATTTACAGTGGTATATAACAAATAATTACCTCCAGAACCAAGGTGGTCACAATGACAGTACAAACATTGCCATCAATATTAACTCTATGACGCCTAACTTTCTCAAGTAATTGCTCCATGCACTCGGCAGGGTGAACCGCATCACCTTCTCGAGTGCCCCAAAAGGTAAATGCTTTTTCCACTTCCTGTAAGAAAAAACAAAATACGCATATCGTTAGTAAATGGATCTCTATTAAGGGTCTACCAGCAAGATCGCACAGTAGCATTATTAATTGTATTATTATGCACATAAACATTGAAAATAGATACCAAAAAGTCTATTGTGTTTTTGTGTAGATGGGTGGTGGCTGGTGGGTTATCCGGTGAGAGGTGAGAAATTAATAGATCATACAATCACAAATAGTATCCGTTTTGATATATGGTGTGGCACAAGTTTTCGCATCCCACTACGTTTTCGACACAACTTTTATGAAACTACCAATGCAAGCTTTGGAGTGGCAGATATTATAACAAAGCACTAGTCAATATACATTATTATTCCCACCAGAAACAGTTGCCACTAAAAAAATCACCTCAATATAAGCCTTTGGATTAGGGCAGTTCTGTTCCTTTGACAACCTGAGCGTGCACTCAGCAGCAGTCCGACCATCTCTGCGGGCAACAGCTTTGAAAAATTCCAATAAATTTACCCGATCGCTGCCAGAGAGTTCAGCAGTCATGCCTACATCGAGGAAAATAACATGAGGCTTTGATTTGAAGAACCGTCTGCGAGGCTTGCTCTGAGGCACTCGAACAAGGATATTTCCAGGATGCATGTCTGCATGAATGAAGTTGTCCACCTGAAAGAAGACATGTCAGAGTCTTTGAAGCTAAAAACTGTATGACATTCAAGTTTAAAGCCATCAAAAGGGCCCAGCAAACTTTTTGGACGAAAGAAAATATATGAAATAAAAGAGAAATGGGTATTATTAAGAGCCAATCCCACTGACTTAAGTTTGTAGTTGAATGTTTGCGAATGCTTTTATATCTAGCACATCCCCTCATGCAATATAAACTAAAGTGTATAGTTGATAAATGTTGACAAAAAACTAGCAGTCTACTTTTGTTATCAAATACAAGCACAATATAACACACAAGTTAAATAACCTTTGACTAACAATGAAAATTGAGAGATGCATGTTTAATGGAATTGAAGCTAATTATTCAAAAAAATGTGCCGTTCAAAAAAAAAAAGTATAGAAAAATGTATAGGACAAATACAAAATATAAGTGTTGTCAATAACAACAACCGTTATTGAGTTTTATGCTTTGTGCTTAAAAAATATAAGAAATATTTTAACTACAAATTAATACTTAATTTTTTATCATTTAAAATATCAGTAGGGAATTTATTGATAAACAAACTTGGTTAAGTTTGAAAAAAATGAATATTTACCCCTACTAAGTTTAGGGTCTTAGCTCTGCCACTACTAACAATAGCTCTCTCTTGCTCTTTACTCCATAGTAGGTTAATAAATTCATTTCAGGGAACATTAGTAATCATAATTTTTCCTTCATGACACATAACACGAAAGAATGCTCAAAAAAGACTTTAAAAGCAGTTCTATCACAACCAAAAATTACATAACCAGAAAGAAAAACTGTAAATAGATGATATGTTACCAGAAGCATCTTCAAAAGCGCGTGACTACCAATATGAGCAAGAGCACTTTTAATCCCTTCATGTCCTTGAAGCTTGTCAACATAATGTGAGACACTTTCTCCATTTTCATATGTTTCCACCAAAACTGCAGGATGCACAAGTGGATAAACGGGCTTAGGGAAAGACACATCCCTCCATTGACGGAAATTGTAAATAAAGCGGTTCAAATGAGCAGCTTCCCTTGCAAGGTCAACTTGAGACATCATGAAAACTGCAAACTGCTGAACACTTTCATCCAACCTTAACCAATTAAGTGCAGGGATGAATTTTGAAGCTTTTGCCACAAAATTTATAATAGCAAAATCCCTTCTGATCGACTCTTCCACACCAGGATGTCTGACCTTCACCGCAACTACCATGGGCTTTGCTTGCTGACCAGGGTAACGATATTTTAAAGTAGCACGATACACTTGGGCAATACTTCCAGATGCAACAGGCAATTCTTCAAAATTCTCAAAAATTTCAGAAATTTTACGACCAAATGCTCTTTCTATAGTTTTCTTTGTGTAGATAAAACTATGCTCGGGTGCTTTGGAATGAAGTTCTGCAAGCTTAGTGCATAGATCTTGGGGAAAAAGATCAGGCCGTGTAGCAGCCCACTGACCCCATTTTATGAATGCTGGACCTGCTCTTTCTAGTGTGCGAAGAACAACCTGGAGCCACATTTTTCTGAACTCTGGTCCAGAATAATCTGCAAATGGTGCCATCAGTAGGCTAGGAGAGAATAATATTCCTAGATATATAACTCTTGCTAACAAAACCAGCCCTTCTACCACAGCGAATGCAAATGCAAACATGTAACTGTATCCATCTTGTGCATGCGTAAACAAAGCATTTTGTGAAGGGTAATTCTCTGCATCTACCCGATTTCGCTGAGCCAATGCTAGCTCTCCACATGCAAGTGCAAAAATACTAGGAACCAGATAACAAGAACGAGCCAAAGCCAGGCTCACTGCTTGAGCAATCATATTTATGGAGGCAGTTCCACTATAACCATTGGAAGAATATATTTTGTACAACAATTTCTGAGCAATTTGAGAATTACGTGCCGCTATATTTTTTGCTGAGATTGCAGAGAAGTTCCAAAAAGAACGGCCTCTGTGAAAGTTTTCTCTAGTTCCTTGCCACATGAATGATCTACATCCTTCACTAGGAAACTTATATTGCATATACGTCCTGCATCGGATGATATTGGGTGCAACTGAAACCAAAGCTCCATTTCTACTCTCACCCAGATATCTGCTTTTATGGATTTTAAGAATAGAATTGGCAGCCTTCCCAATGTTTCTAAGCATCAAAAACCTAACAACCAAAAATTATGTTAATTATAACACTGACAAACAAGCAAGTGAGAACAGGTAAAAGAAAATTTAATGTGTTTTCGGAAACAACTGAAAAAGGTCGTGAAACCTCTAGTAAATTAACTATTTCCCCAAGCTTCCAATATCCAAATTTTATCAGTTCCATCTCTAATAAATTGAGAATGGCTAGTTACCTTAATTTGCAAAAGAAAATATTTGATAAATAGTTTTATACATATGACAAGATTATACTATTAATTAAAGCATTACTTGTCCATTCGTGCACGAAGGCTGAAGCAGATGAAAGTCGATGATGATGATGGCGGTAAGAAGGGCACAGGAGAAGATTTGAAGAAGGCGAAAAAAGGTTGTAGTCGCGCTAATGTGTAGACCCAAATCTGACAGATCACTGACAACCTAATAAGATGTTGAGGGTCATAACAAACAGAATTAAGCTCAACCTGTTAAGGAAGGAATGTGATTCATTTTATATCCTGAAGATGACCCCTCGAGCAAGAAATCATTTGGTCTTAATGTGGGGAAAATTCACTAGGAACGATATATCTTGCTCTGAAATTCATCTTTTATATTTGAGAATGGGAGCGCCAAGTATCCAACTCCTCACCACCTGGCGATAAATTAGGGGACAAGTAGGTAAAGGGACGAGATATATTTATATTTGTAAAAGTTACTACTGAAACAAAAAGACGTAAATAAGGAAAATAAAATATCACTAACCAACATTTTTATTAACTAATATTTGTCAATAAATACTTTACATGGAGAGAAAAGGAACAGTAAATCAATGCACAAAATGCTCAAATCAGTTTGGCCAATAAGCACGGAAATTTGGTGGCTCGATACCTAATCAATTTTGCTTGAACATGCTATTTTATTTTGAATGGAATCCATTTAATCAAGTTAAACTGAAACAATAATTGATTTGTTTTGGTGATTAATCTTCCTAACAATAATACTCCCTTCAGTCCTAATTATTAGAAGTATAGACCCTATTTCATATGTATTTTCCCCATGCAAGTAGCCGTAGGTGTCTTCAATCTTGAATGAATATAACACTATCAATGAGTATCGTTAAACATCTGTTGCTCAATAACATAACTTTAAAATGTTTTTCATTGGTCCTGACTAATCAACTATTTGTTTCTACATTCGCTACAGAGGGGAACTAGATTCGGTTAGATATTTCTGTTAGAAGGTGATATTTGTTATGCCAATTGCTTTTCCTTTTGTATCAACTATCAAGTCATTGAAGAATCAAGAGCATGATGCCATGAGCCCATGACAGAAACTCAAACAAGCACACCCATTTTTATGTGGGAGACGAAGTTGAGAAGATTTCTTTCGATTAGTATTCACTACATTACAGTGGAAAACAGAGCTTAGAGAGCTTGGAAGTTATTAAAGGGATGGAATAAAATAACAAGTGGAGGAACCAAATCCACCGGCATCACATGTACCATCCTTGAACTACTCGATGGGAAACTTTGAGGTTGAGACGAGAAAAGTGGAAAATTTTAGGCAATAAAACTTAACTCAACCTCTACAAGATATAGCTAGCAATAATTCACTTATAGCTACAAACAATGAGAAAACATCATTGAGGAAATTCAACAAACACCAAACCCATCCCACATTGTAAATTGTTTGGGGACTATGAAGCACAAACACAAACACCATACACGACACTAACACGGATAATTTTTTTTAAAATGATATAATTCAATGTAATTATAAGTGTCGGTGTCAGACATGAGGCGTATCCTGAGACACACGCCTAATCCGAAGAGTGTCTGTGCTTCATAACTTATGGAATTAAATAACCTATTTCTTCAATACCCTTTTCTTTCTTATACCTCAAAATCAATAAAAATTAATCTAAACAATTATTGCAAATTTGATCATTCATATAACAACAACGACAAAACTCAAAAAAATTGAAAAAAAAAATGGAAGAACCTGAAAAGGAGAAGAACATGCAAGTTGGGTGGTGGAGTTGGTGGCGATCAATGCAACGCGAAAGAAGAAATTGAAAGATCTGATAAATAGCAATGTGAATTTGAAGAAAAATTGATAGTTTGGCGCGATTGCAATAGAGGCGGCAATCATAAACACTAACACGAACCCTAAACGACTATAATTAAATTTCAAGAACTTGGATTAGGTTTTTATATTTTACTCAATCTTTTGAATAGAATTTTAATTATAGTTATTTTTATTTTTACTATAATCTCACATTCTCACCCCCTAGCATATATAAATATCGAAGAATAATTTTATATATGATAAATAATTTTTGAAATTAAAAAATAATCATTAATAAAAAATGGCATATGACAACACATATTATAATAACTAGCGGGCGTGCCCGTTTGTATGATACGAACGTACCTGTTTGTGTGATACATATTTTTTATTATTTTATATTTAAATTTGATATTTTTTTGTTGATGATTTCTTCAAATTTGATTATTATGAGAATAATTTTAAATTCAAATTTGGTTGTTATGAGAATAATTTGAAATTTGAAATTGAGGGTAAAATAGAAATAAAAGTAGGCCATACCAAAAGAGTGTATCATCTTTATATAGGTATAGATAATAATAATAATAATAATAATAATAATAATTTTTGAAAGGAATATTATTATTATTATTATTATTAATTTTTTCATTTATTAATATTTTTTTAAATGAATGTTTTTTTGACTAAAAAAAATAACAATATTCCATTCAAATATAATAATAATAATAATAATATTAATAATAAAATATAAACTCTAAAATACTACATTCGTTCCTTATTATACTCACTCCGTCTCAAAATAAATATCATACTTGGCAAAATTGTTTGTCTCAAAATAAATGTCATATACTATTTATAACATTAGTTTCCTATTTTATCATTTAAAACAATCTTTAGGTGGGATAAAAAGTACACTTAAAGATCTACTTTTTCGTATTTCAATGTTTATTACCAATAAAAAGTGAGGGTATTTTAATAAAAGTCATATTTTGTCTCTTTCATTTGCATAGTTTTCTTAAAGTGTGTGACTTATTCAACTGTGACACTTAAAATGGAACAGAGGGAGTAAGAGACAAGTCACTTTTAGATTTATTGAATAATTAATCTATTTGGTCCATATTATAAACCAGATACATTGGTTATTTAATGAATCTAAAAAATGATTTGTGTCTTATAATAAAGAGCGGTGGTAGTAATATATTAAATTATGGTCTATTTGACAAAGTATAACGGATAGCTTATAAGCTAGCTTAAAGTGAATGAGTTTATAGTTGATAGCTACTCCCTCCGATCCTAAATATAAAAGGAAATCTATTTTTTAGGTTCATTGAGAATCTAATGTATTTGGTCTAAAATATGGACTAAATACATTAGATTCTTAATGAATCTATAAAATAATTTTTCTCTTATATTTATAATTAGAGGGAGTAATAAACTAGCTGATAGCTTATAACTAATAAGTTATTGGCTTAATTACCCTTTTTGTCCATTAATTATTTTTAAAGTTTCAATTTAACTATTTTTTCTTCAATTTGGTCCATTAATTTTGCTCTGTTAATCAAACTAGTCCAAACCGTTAGAAAAAAATCCAGAAACGTTAATTTTTGGGGACGTGGCACTGAGGGATTGAAATTCATCAGATGACATGACATAATTTGCATTTTGCTGAGAAAGGAAGAGATAGAATAGAAAGGGAAAATCCCAAATTGAAATTAGGGTTTGAAGAGGTTTATGGATCAAATTCATATATTGTCTTCTCTTCTCCAATCAATCTTATTCTTCCTTTCTCCATCAAATTACCATCTCCCCTCTATCTAATTTTTTCACTTCACCATGTCCAGCAATTCATCTCAAAATCGCAACAAGCCAAAATCCAATAAAACAAGTCAAAACTTAACACATAGTGCTCATATTACATAACCATAAAACAAAACACCAAGTCAAAAAATAGAACTAGCAGAGGTACCAAAAGACAAGCACACCACCACGACCACAACATAAACCATGGCAGAAAATAGATTGAGGGTTAATACCTACCAGCGGCGATTCGTTATTCTTCTTCTTCTTTCTTCTATCGCGAGCGAACTCTGTCTTCTCTCTTCTCTTTTCTTTTTCTTTCTTATTTCTCTAAAACATAAATTATGTCATGTCATACACACAACACAAGTCACCCACCGCCACTTCCCAAAAATTAACGTTTTTGAATTTTTTCTAACGGTTTGGACTAGTTTGGTTGGCGGAGTAAAGTTAATGGACCAAATTGAAGCGAAAAATAGTTAATGGACCAAATTTAAACTTTGAAAATAGTTAATGGACCAAAAGGGTGATTAAGCCTAAGTTATTTGATTGAATTTATAGTGTTTGATAAAATTAACGGTTGAAGTGACTTATTTATATAAAATAACATATAAAATATAAATATTTAGTTAATATTTAATTATTTTTAAGTAAGATGATAGGGGTAAAGTTGGAAGAAAAAATAATGAGCTAAAAATACTATAAGCAAATAAGTTAATTGAATTAGCTTATCAAAATAAGCTAAAACCTTATCAAAATAAACTATAAATTCATCTGAAGAGAATGTTATCAACAAAACTATTTTTCATAATGAGTTTATAAGGTATAAAATATAAACTCATTTTAAGGCCATGTTGCGAAACAGACCATAGATAAGTCTTTTTTGTATAGATGAACGTATAAGCTTTAAGACATAAGTTATATAAGTCAAAAATTTCTCTTTAACCCCCCCTATTTTCTTTTTCCCCCCCTAACTACTTTTTTTACCCTTATTATGTCCAATTCGTAACGTAGAAACCGAACTGCAGTTCGGTTTCCACGTACCGAACTAAGCCACTCCCAGCCCCCCCAAGCCTAAATTTGTTCTCGGCATCGATGCTGTCCACGTATCAGACTATAAAACAGCATTGATACTCATATGTCAGCATTGATGCTCAAACCAGAAATTGTTAGTTCTGATGCCTAAATTTGTTCCCAGCGTCGATGCTGTGCACGTATGAATTGTTGGGAAAGTCCTAGACAATACAACAGCATCGATGCTCAAACCAGAAATTGTTAGTTCTGATGCCTAAATTTGTTCTCAGCATCGATGTTGTGCACGTATGAATTGTTGGGAAAGTCCCAGACAATACAACAGCATCGATGCTCCTATGCCAACATCGATGCTCAAACCAGAAATTGTTAGTTCTGATGCCTAAATTTGTTCTCAGCATCGATGCTCAAGCTTCAGCATCGATGCTGTTATCACACTTCTGATTCTATGTTACGAAGTGAAAGCGTTGAAGCGCTGCCGCGGGTGGGGGGGATGCACGCGTAGTTATCAAAATCTGCCTGTACTTCGAAATCCACGTTACGAAACTGAATTCGGAGTATGGATTCCGAATTACATAATTTTGCCAAATTCAAGGGTATTTTTTGGTTTGAGGGGAGGGGAAAGAGAAATAAGGGGAGCAAAAGAGAAATTTTCATAAGCTTTATTAGTTTAGTGGTTAATATGATCTTTTTTGTTTTTTTAAGGTGTTGTTCGTGGTAATTTTTTTCTATGTTTCGAAGAGGACGAGGTAATTTTTTTGAGTTCGTAGGTTTTGTCTTGATTTTTACATTATAATCATTATTTTGAATGACATTTGAATATTTCTGCCTTGCACTCATATTTTTTTAGTATCATAAGATGCATTGTTGGTTGGGTATAGTGGATTGTGGTTCTATTTTTTATCGAACGTTGGTTTGGGTACTCAGATTTTTCTATGGAATTTGTGGAATTAATTGTATTGATTATCAGTTTAATTTGTTGATACGGTTTACTTTTGATTCAATTCAAATTAACAATAACTTGATTGAATTCGGTCTAGTTCTAACTTCTAATATAATCAAAAGGCTTTACAGATCAACTATTATTTTCTCAGCACATGGTTCATTCTTTCAAGATAAGAAACGTTAACCTGTTCAAAGAAATGAAATGCTAAAAATGTCGAACTTTGAAAGAAAGGAGTTTTGCCATCACTTATCGAAGTCCCATGAAGGAGGAAAGATGATGGATTCAATTGTATTTCTAAATGGCTTGACACACCTTGATGGTAAATTTCCCCTCGTATCTCAAGCTCACCTTTGTGGGTTTCACTCTTTCTTGAGATAAAAATACTTGTCACACGTTTCTTGGCTCATAAAAATAACAATCTTTTACTGATATTTCTACAATCATTTTTAGCTCAATCTAATTGTTAATTGTTATATAATAAATAATTGAAAAAAGATAATAAAGTAAACTAAAAAATCTACTTTTTAGTATTTCGATATTTTGTTTTTGTCAAGTAGTCTAATGGTTAGAAATTCACCCCAAGGTGAATAAGTGGGCATACCGAGTTCAAACCTGATCCTTGCATTTTCATGTAATATGTCCAACCAATTGAGCTAAGCTCATGAGACAGTATTTCGATATCTATTACTAATAAAAAGTGAAGTTATTTATGTAAAAGTTATATTTTCTGTCTTTCATTTATATATTTTTTTAAAGTGTTTGAAATAGTCAACTATAACAAATATTATGAGACGGAGTGAGTATTCTTTATTGCATAAATTTGTTAGTACTGCATTAATTAAAGGTTTACTTTGACTAATGATTAGGAGAGTTTAACTGCCCACAATTTTTAACCAATTAAAACAAGTTTATGAACTAATGGATCAATCACATCATTAAACTCACTCAATATTGGAAAGATTTGAACTCTTATGAACTAATCACTGGATTACAGCAACAATGTTCAGTCCCAACAAAAACCAATTTCAATTTCACATCTTCGCCGAAAGTTGAAGTGTTTTTTTTCTGTTAGTCATACTTCTTCTGTTTGGGAGGGTTGACAATTGGACTAAACTTTGAATTATGATTTTGTTTTTGGTACAATGAATTATGATTGGTTATATATCAGTTTCATTTGTTCATGTCTTAAAATATAGATACAAATTACAAACGACCTACGCTACATGCCTGTGCATTTTATTTTAACGTGTTGTCCGGTGAACTTCTAGCAATATGGTTTTATTTGTACGTGACGTAATTTTTTTAAAGAAACAAACCAATAAAAAATAAAATTAATTTAATAAAAGTGTTATGGACTGGGCTCGACATTGGTCACACCCAGCACCCTACTCGGCGAAAGACATCCATGCTCGACATATGCGTAACATACGACTGAAATGTCTATATTTGTCTTATGCTCGACATGGATTTAAACCATTCACGCTTGACATGTGCTCGAGCAATATTCAAACACCGTTACGAATCGTAACAGACAAATCTCGGGATAATGAGCATTCAATGCTCATTATGACTGCAAGTCAAAATCCCGACAACTATTAATTAAATGGAAGGGACGGATCATTTGCCTCCTCTTTAATGGCCTTGACAAGCGTTGGGTATAAGTATGTCATTCCTCACAATGGTACAAGTATCTTGCATTCTAACTTTGTACTCGCAACTCTTGCACTCACTGACTTGAGCGTCGGAGTCCCTGCAGGTACAACCCCCTCCTCCTCTGTTGACGAAGCTTTACACAACGGAACTGTAGTAGCCATATTTTCTGATCGGGTGAAATCAAAAAGTGTTATTTATTTTTATATTATTAGAATTACATTATATTACATTTTTAAATAGGTATATAATTCGGAAGCATACTTTAAGATATCAGACTCAAGTGATTAATAAACTTAACCAAAAAACAAATTTTGAGAAAATCTGAATTCAATTCTTATACTATAAAATAAATTTTAGTCAAACTTATATTACGACGGAGTACCCTCCTTAGAAACCAAAGTGCTTAAAGACAAGACATAAACCAACTTTTAAGTTGTTACTTTCAAAACAAAAGCTTAATTGGGCGCAGCTTTTTCTTTGGACGGTTGATAAATAAAGAAAACAAAGGAAGGGATAGATAGTGATAGTGTCACATACTAATATTATGGGATTCTGCTGTCGTTCACTCATTTGTGTGTGGCTAAAGTGTATGACAAATAGGTTTCTGTAAGTTAATTAATTAAGATAATGGAAGCACCATACTTTGAGTCCTTGACCGTAAACATTGTCTCAATTAATTCACATGATCAAAAATATAGTCCACGTAAAGATACTATCCATTTCACACTACACGTACACAAATTATACACAAACAAACAATACATACTAGTACATTTTATGATGATGAAACAATTTCCTTTAACAATCAATTATACATCATACAAAATCTTTCATCTAATGCAATATCATATCATATTAGTAGTAATTTGCATAAAATAATTTAACATAAGATTTTTCCCGTTTAGCGAGAGATATTCTTACATGATCTTATGATCAAAAAATTACATTCAATCACACTCACATTTTTTAAATTAAGAAAATTATATTTAATATTACATCAAATTTTTTAAATATAATTAAATACAATTTCTTAATCACATAACCATCTAAAAATATCTCATTTAGCAAACCAAAGAATAACCCGAATCAAGCCCACTCTTTGTTTTATTGAGCCCTCATTGCTGACACAAGTTTTTTTTGAATCAATTGCTGACACAAGTTAAGTGTTAATGTTATCGTATAACTCATTTTTAATTCGAATTATATTACTAAATCCCCCAAAAAGAAACATGAACAAAATGAAAACAAAAAGCAAAGCACACAAGAAACATGCCATGATTTTCAATACAAAAAGCATCTTGATTTGTATGAGGGGGACCATAGATTGCGGTGGCAGCGCTGTTGCATGGCCACGTATATTTGGTCAAAGCCTCCCATGCAAAATGGTTGACTTTTATATTTTAGTATTATTGGGTACGTGAAAAGGCAGTTACCTAATGCAGCTGTCTTGGACACCTGTCAACCTCACGTGCTCCACCCTCCGCCGTTCTATCTCCGACCACCTCGCCGGTTTTACTGTCGGAATCTCCGAAACAACAAAAGCTTCTATCTAATGTCTCCTATACATACTCATACTCATCATGAAAATTGAAAAATATCTAGTAACATATTTTTAAGTTGGGATTAAAGTATTTCTTGGGAATTGGAAGTTAAGAAGTGTCTTGTTAACGATGAGATTAGAAAAACAATAAGATTAGAAGTGATTTTTTTTAGATAATGTAGATTTTGATATTTTCATTAATGTTCTATATGGCATCTTTATTGTGTAACTCTTTTTTTATTGGTCTCAATTTGTTTTATGCTGAAATCTAATTTTATTAATAAAATATTTACCATTAAAAAAACACAACAAATCTAAAGTGTGAGAATTCGTCTGCCCCATTAAAAATTCTATCAACAAAAATTTATATGGGATAAAGAGATCTCTTCCAGCAGCTTTGGCTAGAAGTTTTGACTTCGAATTCACCTGTAAAAATATTAAGAAAGAGTTTTGTTATCATTTACCGTCTTACCCATAAATTACAGTTGTACGTAAAAGATATTTAACCCAACAAAATATTAATATTAAAAGTAAATGGAAAAACAGTTGTTTATTTATATAGAATAAAATCTCATTTAGTCGATAATATTTTTTTGGCTTTCACCACCCAGTTTAATTTAGTTCGGAGATCAATTCTGGTATCAAGCGGTTTCAATCCCTTCTCAATCGCAATTGCGAAGATTGAACCGAAGTTTTCCTCATCAAATTCAGTGTCAATCATCATTAAACCAACTAACGATTTGCGATAATATTTTTATTTTATTTGTGATGAAAGGAGCAAATTCACAAATATTGCTTATGACCTCATGCATATTAGCCGTGATCTCATGTATATTAAATAAACTCCATACTATTAGACTAAATCTAATGGCTTAACTTTCACCTTATTCAATTGACAAAGTAAACTACTCCATGTGTGTGTTTATGATATGTGTTTATAATTTGGATTTTCACTATGTTGATTTTCAGTTTGATTAATTATGAAACTCATGTCTTGCAGTGGACTGAAGTAGAGTATATAATTGGTTCATTGCTTTGTTTAAGCAGTCTAATTAATTAATTAATTAATTTTCCAATCTAAGGAGGACAAAACATATATATATATATGCTATAGTAACATAGCAATAATAGAAACTTTATGTAAATCAATAATTTGAAATGATGAAGACTTTCCATACTTCATAATACAGCCAAAGCTTCAATACAAAGTCAAAGTATCAACATTGATAAAGTCTTAGAAAAATGTTACATGTATCAACATCAATCCATAATAATTATCTAACTAGCCACATAAATCAATGCAAGTAATTAATTAAATACTAAGCAAACTTTTGTTTGATTCACATTACATGAACTCATTCACACCTAAGACATCTGAGATTTGAAATTGAAACATGTTGCTGCTAACATAGCTCTCTGTCTCATCTTCGTTGCTACTGCTTCCATTGATATTCGTCGAATTCGAATGCAATGGCGTGGTACTCGATGAAGGCGTAGATAGAACCGAAGCGAAATTGAAGTTCTGATTGTTGGTATTGGAATGAAAGTTTGAAGTTTCTGATATGATAGGATCCATAACTAGACCATTTGCATGATAATTAGAACTTAAGTAATCATAACTTGGTAATTGATAGGCATAATTCTCTGTTATAGTACTTGGAGCAATTCCATTGCAATGCAAATCACTTAATTGAGCATGTTCATTTTGTTGTTGGAAGCCAAATTCAGGTAAAAATGATGAGTATAGATTCTCATTGGATTCAGCCAAGTGTGTTTGAGTGAAATGCATTGAATTATCACAAAGTGGATTCAACAACATGTTGCAACCTTCTTGATCAATTTGGTGAATCTCTTGTCCATTTTGAGAGGAAAAGAGTGATGAAGCCAACTTTAGAATCTCAGGGTTCACTAATTGTTGAGTATCAATTAGTCTTTGAATGTTCATTTGTGATAGAGATGAATTTAGCATAGAAGAAAGGTCTAAAAGATCAAGTCTTGGATTATGTGTCACAGGATCAATTCCCATCCTCAATAGTCTTTTTCTAATGTGAGTGTTCCAATAATTCTTGATTTCATTGTCCGTTCTTCCTGGTAGCCTAGAAGCGATAGCAGACCACCTACATATTCGAAATCCATTAATATATATCATTAAGTATATAGTATAGTATCTTAGTCATAATGAATAATAATATGTATTTGACTCATACTATATAATTTACGTATAGTTAAATTGACTAAAAATTTAGATTGTTAGTGTATATGAATTAAATTTTATAAACTAAGAGGTTGAACTATTACTTGTTGCCGAGAATTCTATGTAACTGAATTATGGTTTCTTCTTCTTCTAAAGAGAATTGACCTCGCTTTATATCCGGTCGGAGATAGTTTGTCCAACGAAGACGACAACTCTTTCCACATCTTTGTAATCCTGCATGTCAAACAAAAATCACCAAACACTTTAGTTCAATAATGCTCTTTTTTTTAGTAGAAATAATTAAGATTGAAGATTCATGACAAGAATGATAAATGTAAATATACCAGCATTCTTTGGAAGTAATCTCCAATTGCCATAACCATGTTTATGAATGTAATCAATGAGTTTTTGGTCTTCTTCTGGTGTCCATGGTCCTCTTTTGAGGCCATTCTTTTCACAACAAGGTGCTCTTCCCATATGCTAGTGTTTCTATAGTTTTAAGGTAAGTGCTAAAGCTTTTGAAGTTAATTTTTGAGCTAATTAAAGTACTAATATGATATACAAATTTTGGAGAAGTGAGAAAATAAGAGAAAAATAGAAGGAGAAAATTATTATATTGTATATGAGACTCAAACTCAATTAAATTTGGTTAGTTGTTGATGTATAAATAGAAAGAAAGAAATGAAGTCAAATGGATTTGGTACCGTCCTCTATTGTCTCTATTGCAACGTGTCCCTTTGATTATCATAATCTAGTAAAATTTCTCTTATGTTCTTTTGTTTCACATCCCTTTGTTACATTATTAATTTAACTTCAAATTGTTATTTTAGTTTTGATTTGATTCTATCATGGATTCAAGCATCATTTTCAGGTGAGTGTGACCGTAATCTTCTGATCCATATATTAGCTGTAATCAACCACATAAAGCCACGTAATCCTCAATAAACATCGATGCATTTCTTCTTGGTAGACAAGAAATATTTCATTTTCTTAATCTTACCTTTAGCACTAAAAAATTATAAGAAATGTATAATCATATAGTATAAGATAGATAGATAGATAGATAGATAGATAGATAGGTAAATATAGTTGGCTAGCTATGTTAAATACAAAACTTTATTAGTATTTGTTATACTAAAATCAAATTCTTATGTTATATCTGTCTCATATAGAGTAGGTAAGGAAGTTCAATGAGTACTTAAGTATAATTCTAAAATTGAAAATCAATGGAATGCTGGTCGACATTGATAAAGAGTTTGAAATTAAACTTAATACGGGTTTGGATCCTCTCTAGTACTGAATAATGATGCTCAATCTCAACCTTTGATTTTTATTAAAAGGTAATAGTTAATGTAATAGTATAATCAATAAATTTATAACAGGACACAAAGAAGGAGAGAGAGCGGGAGATGATATAGATCCATCGCACATGCCAACATTTCCATTAAATGTATAATTATCAACAATAATGAAAGATCAACAAAGGATGGTAGTTGTTTTTACTCGAGTAAAATCTCTTAAAATTATATCAGTCATTGTTAATTGCGATGAAAATTTCATACCAATATCATATAATTTTTTAAAAAAAAAACTCCAAAATTACCAATTTTTCAATTTGTGAAACAACTTGCAACTTTACCTAAATTTTTTTGTTATTCATCAAAATAATCCCACTTAAACTAATGGTGTAAACAATATTTGATTTTGAAGAGTCTTCATGTATTGATCCAAACATCTTAGCACTAAGCCCATATTTTATGAAGACCCTTCTCTTAATCACTGTATTTGTAGAATGTTGTAGATAAATTTTTAGTAGAATATCCTAAGGAATAAGCTTTACAGCTGGTTCATTAACACTTCACCGCTAAAATTATTAAACTATAATCATATTTATTTCTACATTACAAAATGATCAAACACTTATGATTTTTTTTTTGATTAAAAGTTCCAAAGACATTATTTTGCAATGAAAGCAAAGATTGTCAACTTTCTTTCTCACACAAGTATTTCAGAAAAAAAGTCGTAAAATTAGTTTTCATATATGTAAAATAAGAGAATAGCTCAATATAATAAAGAAGAGAAGAGCTTTATTGTATCAGATGTGTGTGTTGTATTATTCATGTAATTGCTATATATACAAGTAGAATCCTTAATACAAAGAATCTCTATAATAAAAGCTAGCCTATAATTTGCCTACAATACAAAACTAAATAATTGCAATTGAATGTTGTGCATTGACTACTATCATTATTTTGATTCCATTGCTTTAATTCCATTATTAGCAAATTGATACGGCTTGATTTGCTATCATTCCATAATTTACTGCTAACAATATATGCAGATACTTTTGAGAATTAAAAATTGGTTGATTTTGTTGAAATCATTCCATATCAACCAGTCCAACAGAATATTCACCAGAACAATTGTTGGAGATGAAAAACAATCCAATTTTTCATTTCACCGATAGGCAATATACCAAACATGTTGTGTGCAGAAAGATCAATCATCTTTGATTTTGCTTGATCTAAACAATTAGCTTTAATCTAGAGGTAACAAACTAAACACGACCAATGATACAAACAATGGCGGATAAAAAAAATTCACGATTAAGTTGGATAAAGTGACATGATCGAGGTTTGAACCCCATCTCTCTGCATATATAATGCAATGTCCCACCAATTGAGCAAAACTCACGGGACAAATTTTTTTAAGTTATAACATGCATAAAGGTTATCATCAAAAAATTTAATTAAATATCTTAAAATGGTATTTTTGAAAGATATTTTTAAATATCTTAAATTAACTAAATACCTTAAAAAAATTATATTAGGTAAATGAAAAATTTTGAATCGTATTTCCTTTTCTATCATTTAATAAAGTATAATAAATAAATGTTGGTTATCAAAACTATCAAGAAAAAACCATATCAAAAAAAAAAACTATCAAGAAAATAAATTTTGATTTTTTTTATTACTAAGTGCAAATTGATTTTTTTTTTTAATGAAAATATGTAACAAATTGCTATAATATTTATAAACAATGAAATAAAATAGTTGACAAATAATTTTTTTTATTCATAAAAGTATTGATTTTTGTAAGATCAAGTATTTTAATTTAACTGTGTCAAAAAAAAGTATATTAATTTAACTGTTCTACTCTCAAATGTCTCATGTTCAAGCCTCTTTGCACAACTTATATGCATTTCCTTAGTTGTATGGATCTTAACATAACAAACTACGATTTCTTCAAATTCATAACTTTCTCAAAGCTTGTTATAACCACAAAAAAATGAATTTATGTTAACAATCATATGAAAAATACCTAACAAATACTTCTAAACTTTTTTTTTCTTTTAAAATACCTAGGATATATTAGTAATTTTTTCAGATGAATTATGGCCCAGCCATGCCACCCCTGACTTCGCTACTGAATGCAAATGATTGAAATGTAAAAACTATTCCATAATTTATTGGCATTACAATTGTACCATTACAAAAAAACATACTACTATGAAACATAGTCATTGTGATTGGGGCGGAGCTACTCTTGAGCAGGGTAGGGTCATGACCCATCCCTTAGCTCAAAAAATTTATATATATATATATATATATATATATATATATACTAAAACTTGCATTATAATTATCTAATGTACAATGTGCCCCGTTGAATTTCCTTGACGCAATTATTCCTTTTTTATATATAAAATTAATAGCATTTAAGTAAAAAAAGAAGTAAAACTAATACGATTCTATCCTAAAAGTAAACTTAGTTCTGCCACTTATTGTAAATGAATTTACTATAAAAAGGTATAATAAACAAACATGGTGAGTTATGAAAACATGGTGGTGCAAATGATTTATGTAGCATAGTTAATTTAAAATATCCTTATTATATGTCTATATTTTTATTTTGTTAAAAGGATATTAGTTTGATGAGTTCTTTTGAGATAACATTTTGGTTGTGAGTATTAAATTGGGCCTATTTCAAAAATAAAATAAAAATAACAGAGTGTTCCTTCACTCTCTCTAGAGATAACTCCATGTAATGCAAGTCTTATCAAAAGATTTTTTTGATAATGTTTTTGTCAGTGTAAACAACACGGGGGTGGAGCGAAGAGCAACCATCAAATCAATTTGTGTGCATTAGCTTGGGCCTATGTTGGGTGTTACATGGGCTAGGGGCTAGGCCCATGTAACTAAGCTAACAAAGAAAAAAGTGAATCCCTCACCAAAAAAAGACTTGCACATGTGCATATCAGTAGTAAATGAAATATAGTTCTTTTGTTTTTGTACAAAAATGAAATATAGTTCTGATAATGAGAAATGCTAACATATTCTTTGATTGATTTATTGTTTAAAAAATCAACAAAATTTCCTCTCTTTTTTAATAATGTGTTGATTTTTTCAAAGAGTAACAAATAGTGAAGAGTGTGTTGCTAGTATTTTTCTGTCATGAATAGTCATTTTGTTGCTACCTAAACAAAATAATATTATTTATTGAAAACTCACATAGACAAAATATTAAATTTATATATATATTTTTTATTTTCTTAATTAGTGTTCATAAAAATATACATTTTTATGTATTTAAATGAGTACACATTACCTATTTATAATTTTTTGATATTATTATCTAATAAACACCCAATTTCTCAAACCCAATTAATATCTACTATATAATCTTTTCTAAATATTAAAAAGATGTGAGACTGTCGTATACTCGTATAGATGAAATTCTCACATGAAAAATTATACTAGTACTCATTAAGCAAGCATTCAAAACCATTTCCCTAGTAATAGATAGATACCAATACTTATAGGTTTCATTTAAGTACCACATAACCTACCTCAAAAAAAAAAAAGTACCACCATAACCATTGTGGATGGTGTTAGAGTCTCTTGTTTAATCTCACTTTGTAGTGGAGGTAGAAAGAAGGTTCACACTTCTTTGTAAAAGTCAACCTCATTAACGTGTACTGAACACTGGTTACTTGAAGTTGGAGGGTAGATGACCCCACCACATTTTCCCCGAAGATCACTGCCATGTCGTATTCCCAAATTCCTCATTTTCCATTTCAACAACTCCTACGTCAAACCACCCTCCGTCCACATCCGTTTCTACTAGGGCCTTTGTGCCTTTCTTTTACAAAACTATCTCTCCGATCAATATTATAAGAAAAATTGATTTTTATAATAATATATTAAAAAAGTCAAATTTATTTATATTAGTGGTATGTAGGAGTATATAATTACTCCATTTCCTTCTCGCTAATGAATTTAGTGTGCCCGATTGCAATGCAATCGGTAAATATAGATTGTCTAATCAAAATTAAACGATTATAATTTAAAGTTTAGATTTAAGTTATTTTTTAAATATATAATTGAGTTTTAAATTTAACTATCTAAACCTTATTTTGAATAGCTCAATTGGATCTTAATTTTTGAATGTTGATGTATTTAAATTGTTTATAAATATAAAATAAATAAGAGATAGGGTTGAATTAAAAAAATTGCAACTAATGTTGAATTAAAAGAGGTTAAAAAAAAAAAAAATTTGACATTGTGAAAGTTGAATGCATTAAAATTTTTAAGAATAATAAATGATCATATTGTATGACTCAATATTTTTGTCCAGAAATTTTATCTAACTGACTGAAAATACTAAAATTGTTATATCTAACGTTCATGATCAGAAATCGCATCCCAATTTCATTTTATATATATGAGTTTACGATAATTTTATTTTAAAAATGAGAAAAAAAATGATCAAATTTAACTATGTTTACTCTAAACTTTAAACACCCAATCAAAAAGGTAGATAAAAAAAAAATAAAAAAAAGAAGAAAGTAAACGTCGTCGTTTACGGTCCACTGTCATGCTTCAAAAGTCGAAATTGTAAAACGTGAAAGTCAAGGCCTTCATTTCTTCATTTTCCTTTCTTTCTTCCCCATTTTCTCAGAGATACTTTCGTTCGACCATGGCCGTAGCTGATCCCAAACCTCACTCCGAACCTAAGGTCTGGAATTTCTTCAAGCTTCCTTTTCGCCATTCCAACACTTCTTCTTCTTCATCTTCCAACAACAACAACAACAACACGACGTCGTCTTCTGCTAACAACCTTCATCATCATCATCATCAACTTCATCACAACCCTAATCCTCCTCCGCTTGATGGTTCTGCTCCTCATGCTTCCAATTCAGTTTCTTCTGTTGCCAGATCGCTTCTTCCAACACGACGTCGTCTTAAGCTTGATCCTTCTACCAAGCTTTACTTCCCTTGTATGTATTATGTATTCTCTCTTTATTTATGTTTGTGTATATGATCTATTTAAGTTATTGTTGTTGTAATTTATATTAACTGTTGATTATTTTAATTTAATTTGGGGATGTTAAGACTCTAATCTAATGATTTTAAGTTAAACTATCCAAAGCACAAACATAGGAATAGACACTGGACACGACACTGACATTGACACGGATAAAAGTTTGAGAAATTTATATAATTCAATGTTATTGTAACTGTCGGTGTCGGAGACAGACGTGTTGTGTCAGACACCCACCAGGACATGTCTAATCCAAGACGTGTTTGTGCTTCATACAATTTAGTCCCTAAACTATTACTCTCTCCAACTTACTAAGTAGTCCCCGATGTGTACAAAATCCGTCAATTTACTTCCTGATATTGAGATGTTAGGGACTAAATTGATTGATATTCATATATTTTAGGGATCAATTGTCGGACTAAATTGATGGTTTATTCTATCTAAGACCACAAACTTTTTATTTAGTTTAAAATCCTTGCCTATGTCCCCATGAGTTTAGCTCAATTGGTAGGGACATTGCATTATATATGCAGGGACTGTGGTTCGAACCCCGAACACCCCACTTATTCACCTTAAGGGCCTGTTTCTTTCAAGTTTCAACATGGTCTGTCAAATAATGGTTTTTGTGTTGAGAGTAGCAAACCAAACCTTTCCTAAAATGGGAAATTTCAAAGGGTTTGTGATCTGGAATTTTTGGGATAAAATTATTCAATGTTGTTATATTTTCTGTTAATTGTTTTTTTCTTTTCATTATAGTTGTTGTTGCACTTTTTGTTGGAAGTGGGTTGCGGAAAATAGATGAGGTGAAATAACACACAACATTTGAAAATAATATGGTCATTTGTTGTCAGGGATTGCTTTTTAATTATTAAACAGTTTCCCGTGTTGAAAATAATATATATGTGGAAGATGCTGAATAAGATAGATGTGCATAGCTAAGATACCAATCATAAGTTACTTGGATTTCAAGTTTTAATGGTTCTGAAACTGTAAATTTTGAAAGCAGTAGGTCAAACAAATGGGCTAGAGACAGAAAATAGGATAGAAAAAGAACCTTTTGGCGATCATTCTTCTTCCATTGTCTATACTTTTAGGAAGATTCGTGGACATTTGCTCATTTTTGTTTTATAGATTTCTTATTTTATAACCTCTCCATATGATTCGTCATGTTATGTACCCTTCTAGTACTCAATTTTGTCCCTTCTTTCTTTACTGTTTTGTGTAGATGAGCCAGGAAAACAGGTTAGGAGTGCCATCAGGATTAAAAACACAAGTAAATCTCATGTAGCTTTCAAGGTATAGTGAAACATGTTCACATGTTTATTGATTCTCTATTTTATATGTTTCTTTTCCTCATTTGCAATTTTTGTTGTGAGGCATTTTAATTGAATCACGAAATCCACAATCTATGCTCACATTTACTATGTCACTGTTTAGTAGGATAATTATTCCTATATTAGTTTATAAACTAATGAGTATACCTACATTCCAAATTAGTGCTCAAATTAAACTAGCTGTTCTGAGATATTTCTTTGTTTATCATAGTTTCAAACAACTGCACCAAAAAGTTGTTTCATGCGTCCTCCTGGAGCTATCCTTGCACCCGGTGAGAGTATCATCGCAACCGGTAGGCAATATTTGACTTCTCTACATATTCCTTTTTTTGTGTAACAAATCTAGTAATAAAACAAGGTTTAGTTATCTTTCTAATGTGAATTCTGTTTACTAGTGTTCAAGTTTGTAGAGCAACCAGAAAATAATGAAAAGCCTGAAAAAAGTGGACTCAAATTTAAAATCATGAGTCTGAAGGTCAAAGGTTTAATTGATTACGTCCCCGAGCTGGTTAGTTAATTTTATTTTATTATGAACTTTTACTTTTATCAAAAAATGAGGTGTTGTTGTCTCGTCTGCACTATCCTTTCAAATACCCCCTCCTCTTTCATCATGTGCCTGGATATGTTCTTAGGTTACCTATGTCACACACACACAAACACTATTAATTCTACTGCATTGTATATTTGTTGTTATAATTCACTGAAAAAGAATGTATATTATTTGGTTTTGATAAATTTCTCTGTGTATATAGATTTCATCTTTTTGACCATTGAAAACTATATAGCCTTTTAGTGAACTTATAGGTGTAGTTCACGAGTACACGAGCACTGAAGACTTTTATTATGATCATCGATGAGAATGTTCACTTTCTTTTGGATGAAGATGATTAATTAATACTCTTTGTCCCTCACATCACAGATTGTGTCCACAATGAACACTTTTATGTTTCTCTGTTGCATATTCTTGGTTTTTACTTTTTAATTTGGCCACTCAATTGTCTTCAATTCGCTCTTTGATATGATGATATCTTCACTGTGAGTTCTTATTTAGAGTTGTTTTCTAAGGCAATTATTTTTTTATCCTGGAAACAGTTTGATGAGCAGAAGGACCAGGTAGCAGTTGAGCAGATTTTGCGAGTTGTTTTTCTAGATCCAGATCGTCCAAGTCCTGTGAGTATGCAGAGTGTCAGTGTACACTTGTATTTGAGCCAGTTCTTTGTGGTTATTACATGATTCCTTTGTTCTTTCTCTCTATTCTTGCTGCACGAATTCGTTTAAATATCTCTAGACTATATAACTTTACTGTGGTTGAGACATTCAGTATTAGCTATTTTTATTTTGTTTATAAGTTGTCTTTATATACTGCACTTATCGATTGCGTATTACTTATGAGGTTCTATTTTTCTTCATTAAGATTTTGGAAAAACTGAAACGACAGCTGGCTGATGCTGATGCCGCCCTTGAAGCACGGAAGAAACCTGCAGAAGATGTGGGTCCTAAAATTATTGGGGAAGGGCTTGTCATAGACGAATGGGTACATAGTTACTTGAATTTTGTTAAATATTTTCTTTGTAATACTTACTTTTGGGAAATGCTCCATCTATTTATAATCCAATTCCTGATTATGTTTTCAGAAAGAAAGGAGGGAACGATACCTTGCTAAGCAGCAGGGCGACGTGGTTGTAGATTCTGTATAGGCGGTTGGTCTCGATATATTAATGTCTGTGTTATCTTCAGAGAAGATTATCTTTTTCTTGAAAAATTTCGGGTGAATTGCAAGTGTGTACTATAGAGAAAATTATGTGTGGCTGTGGTGATCATCCTCATGTAGATAAATGTCATTATGTTTGTGGAATAATGGATTTTGATAGATTTATGTGAAATAGTTCATTCGAGATCTCAAATGATCGATGAATGATTTGTTGTCAATCTATTTTCTATGGTTCTATTTGTATGCAGATGGTCTACATTTTGTAAGTTTGGTTACAACTTGAGGAATATGTTGACATTGATTTATCTTATGCAGAGTATTTAGAAGTAATGAAAGATGAATACATGTCATTTTTTGTTTGATGAACGAAAATATATGGAACCAATTCTTATTTAATTTACTCATGGTTTCAAATCCTCTATCATTTGCCTGGAATATTCTATTTAGGTCAAATGCATTTATAAGTCTTTAAGGTTAAGTATGTAACAATTTGGTTCTTTTAATTTTTGAAGTTTCAAATTGATCATTTAATTTTATAATAGACTATATTGTTACCCTTATTGGTTACAAAAATGCTTACATAATCATTGTGGGGGTTTTATGTGTCTTGAAGGTTTTAGTGTGTGTTTGGTTTGACTTTTAAAAGAGACAAAAATAATTCTAGAGGTGTAGAATTTATTCTAGATTGATTTTAGGGTCATGTTAACATGTGTCCTAAGGGCACATTTTAAGATGCTAAAAGTAGTAAATTTTTAAAATAAAAGTCAATATTTTAACTTTTGAGAGTTTCAATGTACAATTTCCAAGATAAAGTTTCCTCATTTGAATCCTTAACATGTGCCCTTAGGGCACATTTTAAGATTTTCCTTGATTTTAAGGTGTTTGATTATTTTAAAGCAGAATTGATTATGCTAAAAGTTATGATTTGTAGCTTCTAGCTTTAAGTATGATTTTTACACTGAAATTTATTATTAAACTTACTTTTACATAACTGTATTCAAACATTTGTATGCTAAAATTAATTCTACCAAAATCAATTATATCTAAAGTCAAACCAAACATACAAGTTTAAACAAATTTTTTCTAAGTAAAATATTGATCATTCATTGACTTTGATGGATGTTCTTTAAAGATTATTATGGTGGTACAACACTTCAAGTTGATGGTAGAGACCCAAATGATCAAATACACTATCAATAGTATCTTTATAAAATTAAATGACCAATTTAATACTTTAGATAAATTAAAAGGACCAATTTGATATAGTACTTTTTTTAACACAAAAAGGACCAATTTTATACTGAAGAAACTAAAATAATCAATTTGTTATGAACGTTAAACCTAAAGGACCTCATGTTATATTTGGCTGAATTATTTCTCTACAGAAGAGTCAAAAATTAAATTCTTGACCTTCTACTTAATGGATCTAAAATTCTTACCACTTGAATCAAGAAATTCATTGTTGGTTCTGAATTTAATTTATATTAAATTGCAATGTTAAGGTGAGAAACCCCTCACATATCATATATCAACGTGATATTCGGCTATCAAAAACAAAATTTAAAAATTGTTTTAAGCTTAATTATTTTTTTTTATAATTATATATTCAGCTATCTCAAATATAAAAAATAGCAAATACATTCTTGAATATGTACTGTGGAAGATATATTTTTAAGCTTAATTACTTTTTTTTTCTTCTTATAATTATATTTTTAAGCTTACAAAATCCTCTGTAAAATTCCTTGGCCAGCTATTCCTTGGTGATACCCCGGTCTCGACCAAAATCCTCCGTAAAATTCTCCTCACCCAGTTCATGAGGACAAGACTACTGTTATGCAGTGGCCATGCCGGCGAGTTTCCGGTGGCTGGCCTTGCGTCCAGTTTTCATCAAATGCTTGGTAAGATGAAAAGGCTTTTCTGCAAACAGAGCATTTGTGGCTAAGAGATCAACCGGAAAGAGGAGCAAAAGTCTCTTCTTCCCAGTAACGGAATCGGAAGAGAAAGTTGAGGTACCCTCTCTTCATTAATCACTTATTCATAATTCTAACTTATTTTTCGCTTATTTTTATTAGCTTTGTAAATAACTCACAAGAATTTTAAAGACATAGTTTTGTAAGAGGCAAGAACTATATGCATTGCAAGCCTTACAAAGTCTAACTATGAGTTTTTAATTTTCTTGCAAGCCTTGATTAATATTTTGAGAATCAAAGTATATAAAACCATGGAAGCGTTGGGAGTAATTTGGGAAGTTGTTAAAAGTTTGTTCAGTTGCACAAATGCACAAGCTGCCTATGTATATAATTAAGCTGCAGGATAATCTGGAATCACTGAACCAAAAATGGGGTGATCTTCAAAACAAGGAAAAGGATGTGCAAACATAAATTGATAGAGCCGAGAGCACAGGAGTGAAGAAAAGGACACATGAAGTGATTGGTTGGCTTCAAGAGTTTCAAAGACTTCAAGAGGTATCTTTCTAATTTCTTACTAGCTTTTCATAATTTGCATTTAAAGTTTAACCTACATCATATTGAATTTTAATTTTTTAAATAGGAAACTCTAGCAAGTTATCAACTGAAGTGCTTACATAGAAACTAAACTGCGTGTATGAACCCTGAATTTTCCACCTCTCCACACTTAACGTGTGTGATCTAGCCATTACTTTAGTGTGTGTTAGGTTTGGCGGTAGACATAAGTGATTTTGATAGAATTGAGTTGGGTAGAATTGATTTTAAATAGAATTGAGTTTAGCAGAATTGATTTATGTTTGGATACGTTGAGCAATAAGTTTCAGTGTAAAAATCATACTTAAACTTATAAGCTACAAATCCTAGCTTCTAGTAGAATCAATTCTGGAGGCTGATTCAATTATGCTTTAGAAGAACCAAACACCTTAAAATCACTCTAGAATCAATTCTATACCTCTAGAATTACATTTGGCTTTTTCAAAAATCAAACCAAACATACACAACTTTAAAAAGTGTTGGGTCGTCTCATGTGATTTTTTTAACGGTAAAATACAATAACCACCCCTAAACTCTGTTGATATGTAACTCACACCCCCTCTATTTTATCACATTACACGAACCTCCCCTGTCGTTACAACTCTCAAACTGCCGTCAAAGAAAATAGAAACCTTCACTCTAGTCTCTCTCATTTTTTGATATCCTGATTCTAAAATTCATAGTTGCATTTTTAGTTACCCAAGAATCGAACATCACCTGAAGTATTGGGTATATGTCATCATCTCTATTTCTTGTTTTGTTGATTTCCTTGCTAAAAGCATGTGAAAAATGAACTGACAATAGCACATAATCAAATTAAACTTGTATGATACAAAAACAAGCCTCTATCCCAAAGATCCTTACTAAATTAAAATACAATTGAATGCTTCTCAATTGCCTTCAAAAAGTGAGATATGATATCACAGCAACTTGTAACGATCCTCGTGATCGGGGCACAATCCGGACCTCAATCTATTAAAATTGCCAACTGAAGCCCCCCGCCCCCCCCTTAAGTTAATCGGTCCTGACACAAAAAGCTATTGGACTCCTATCAAAATAACAGTAATAACCAAAAATACTAAAAATTTGCAGAGCAACAGTCTCCAAAGGAAACTACTGGTTTTTAGTTGAAACAGATAAATAAACGGTGTTAAAGTTGACAAGGGATGTTTTTATCTATTACAAGAGAATTTAGGGGAGGTTAGTGTCTAGTATAAAAATAGAGGGGGTGTCTGTATCATTTAAAGAAACGGAGGTGAGTGTAATTTTCCCTTTTTTTAAAAAATAAATGAAATTTTTTATAGATGTCCTACATATATATCTAACAGGTTTTTGACTCTGTTTCTAACAGAAAATAGTGAAGGATATTCAAAATTCTCAAGAAGTTCAAAGCAACCAATGTCTGAATGGTTACTGCCCAAAGAACTGTGTGTCAAGCTACAAGTTAGGAAAGAAAATTGTTGAGAGACTCAATGAGGCAAATGACATTCTTTCTAAAGCTGGCAATATGCAGATTGCTACCGTGCAACCACCTAAACCTGTAGATGAGATGCCTTGTGGTGAGACAATAGGCTTCGACTTGATGGTCCACAAAGTATGGAATAGTCTTGAAGATGATAATGTGGGTATAATTGGTTTATATGGAATGGGCGGGACCGGAAAAACTACCCTTATGAAGAGAATTCATAGTGAATTTGGAAAGAGGGAGCATAGTTTTGATCTAGTGTTGTGGGCAGTGGTTTCTAAAGATTGCGATATCAATAAAATCATGACCGACATCAGCAATAGAATAGGGATCGATGGTGGTTTTTGGAATAGAAGTAGCCATGAGCAAAGAGTAGCAAAGGTTTATGAACAGTTGAAAGCAAAGAAGTTTGTGTTGATGTTTGATGATTTGTGGGGAAAGCTGGAGCTAGAAAGGTTAGGAGTTCCGGTTCCAAAAGAAACTAACAACAAATCAAAAGTATTGTTCACAACACGGTCCGAGGATGTGTGTGCTAAAATGAAAGCGCAAAAGAAATTCAAGGTGGAATGTTTATCAGAGAAAGAAGCATTTGATTTGTTTTGTAAGAAAGTAGGGGATGATACTTTGAGATGTCACTCAGAGATCCCAAAGCTAGCGCACGAAATGGCTAAAGAATGCGGAGGATTGCCGCTAGCATTAATCACTGTGGGAAGTGCCATGGCTGGAGTGGAAAGTTTTGAAGCTTGGATGGTTGCGAAAAATAATTTGAGGAATTCTCCTTGGACAGCCTCAGATTTTGAGGATAAAGTTTTTCGTATCCTCAAGTTTAGCTACGACCAACTTCCAGATAAGGCACACAAAAGCTGTTTCTTGTACTGCGCACTATACCCAGAAGATTTTGAATTAGACATTGATGAAATTATAGATCGATGGATTGCCGAGGGATTTATCGATAACAGCGGTAAGAGTATATATGATATGTACAGTCAAGGAAAATCTATTATTGAAAATTAATACTCTCGTGTCTATTAGAGGAGGATATTGAAACAGGATCTCGCCATTATGTAAACATGAATAACAGGATAGTTAAGATGCATGATGTGATTAGAGACATGGTACTATGGTTATCTCGAGATGAAAATGAAAACAAAGACAAAATTGTAGTTCAGAGGGAAGCATTTTCCATTTCAGAAATGGATTCTAAAAGATTGAATGTGGTAGAGAGGATTTCAGTAATAACTACTAAGCATTTTAGCTACCGGCTTGTCCAAATCTCACCACCCTTTGTATAAGGATTCCGCCGTTGTCCAATGCTCATGCTCCTACTTTATCATCAAATTTGCAATCCATAAAAAGTTTGAGGGTGTTGGATTTATCAAGTAATAATTATTTTGGACAACTCTCCTCAGAAGTAGGTGAGTTAATCAACTTGGAATTCATTAACCACTCAGGAACATCAGTATCTTGTTTGCCTATTGAGTTGAAGAAATTGAAAAAGTTGAAGGTATTACTCATGGATGATATGGCATGCAATCATGTTGTTGAAGTTCCTTCGGAAGTAACAGAAAGTCTTGAACAATTGAAGGTGTTTAGATTTAGTAGAAAATGGTTGCATAGGATTAGACGCGTGCGAGGAGATATCATTACTAGAGAAGCTGGAATCCTTACCAAAATTGGAGGAACTGAGCATCCATCTAACTTCCATCGCTAGTGTGCGGAGACTACTTCAGTCCACCAAATTACGAGCTTGCTCAAGACGTCTCAAGCATGCTGTTAATGGTAGTTATAATAAGGAGACAGACACACTTGAAATGTCATCATTAGCAGCATCCATGTCAGAAATGACACATTTGGATAGAATACATCTTTGGAGGATACACAACCTCACGGATGGTTCACCGGTTACTGACAAATGCTATCTTGGCAAGCTTCGCCAAGTGTGCATATATGATTGTGGTTCAATAACTCATTTGACGCTTCTCGAGTATCTTGTTGTTTTCGGTTGTAGTTCAATTGAACAGGTGGTGAAGGATGATGATGAAAAAGCTGGCCCAAAATCTAATAATGATAATATATTCACAAATCTTAAAGAGCTTTGCCTTGAAAATATGCCAAAGCTAGTGAGCATCCACAAGAGAGCTTTGGCTTTTCCTTCCCTAAGACGCATCCTCGTAGTTGGTTGCCCTAATCTGAGGAAGCTTCCTTTCAATTCCAGCTTTGCTTCCAAGGACAACTTGATTGCAATCCAAGGAGAGTTCCTGTGGTGGAACTGTGGAAGAACTTACAGTGGGATGATGCAATTATGAGTCACTTACGTTCGATATTTGAATATGAAAGGAACTTCAACGAGATCAGAGGAAGCCTCGATGAAATTCGTGCATTATTTTCTTAAATATAATAATAGTAATCTTGTGTTAAAACAGCGCCCTACATTGTAACACATTTTAGCAAATTAACATGAGTTCATAAACTGACCAGTGACACCAAATGTGTTGGTGATGAGCTCATATTGTGAAATTCATAACCGTTAATACAAAAAGACTATTTGTTAATATAACCGAAAACAGTGATAAATTCATACTCGACCAATATATATTACATTTAAGTAATATGAAAGTTAACATTTCACAGCTTAGTTCTTAGTGAAACAGTCCCTTTCAACTGAAATTAAAATGTTAAAAGTTAATATGTATGGGATTCCATATAACTCAGTATTTGACGTGTACTCCCTCCGGCCAGTGGCCACAATCAATTATAGTATGAGGAATGCTAGAGTCACGCCCTCTAACTCACTCTTTTGAACACATCCACTCGTGAGAAGTTATGTCATCACTTATTTTTATTCCGGTTCTTGGTTACCGGTTTCAATTTATGTCAAACTTTTTTATTTTATTTATTTAACTTCTCGTTCTCGCAAATTCTTTCCCCTCTCACCATGACCGTCTGCATCTTATCTCAAATTCTCATTAGTCACAAGCAAGTTAAATGCAAGCAAACATGATTTATCCTAAATTCTAATGCCAACAAGATCAGTGTATTGGAATTGATTCTAAAACAAACCTGCTGCAAAAATCCAAAACAAACCCATGGAACATGTTCCAGTCCAGAAGCATAAGAGTTCTCTATATTGGCTTATGTAAGCAACAAAACACTAATTGGGGGGCAAAAGAGATTAAATAGAAAAAGAGAATGCCACAATTGAAGCCATGGTTAAATAGAAAAAGAACAGATTGGAAAAATCATGGTGCTTGTGGTCATGAGGGACTGTGAGTAACCAATATGGAAGAAATGAATTTTCTTTCTAAAATTCTATTTTATCCAAAAGCACAGTCTTGATATAGGTAAATTTTTTTTTTGTCAAATAGTTGAGGGACTATAATTTCACTCTTAAAGATGAATAAATAGGGTGTTCAGAATTTGAATTTCAGCTCCTACATATAAAATGTGATATCCCTATCAACTAACGATTATAAGTAAACTTAATTGTACCAAAATAAATTGAAAAGTGTTGAGGCTCGTGCTTTTCTCCTTGCTTAGTAAGATCGTGACTGAATTGACCAATACCTCTCTTTTGGCTCCCAAGATTAATGTTGTTCCTTCTCATGAATAGTGAATCATAATATCATCATGCACATTTTCATTTCATTTCATTGATACTCTTAAGTCTTATCCACCGAAAGACATTATAGTCTCATGATTACATTAATGAGAATTAAAGGAGAAAACAATTGTACTAAAAAAACATGTGAAGCTTCATTCTTCACACATCACTTATACTGGTACTCATGATTCCCACCATTATTTCAGAAAATAATGAGTTCGATTGTGTGTCTGTTAGAAGCCAATTTTTAATGGGTTTGAGATCAAAGAGTGGCTTCAAAATTTCCAACAAGTTAATCATTTTGAGGCCAAAACATAGCTTATCTTTTGTCCTTTGTCCTACATGACATCACATTATGTCATATATACTGAAGAAAATTTAGAAAAAGTTAGGACGTGCGTGACTGTGATTTTTTAATCTCTTCGCTTTGTGTATGAATTTTTAATAATTTGTCATTTCTTTTACGTTCCTGACACAACTCTTAGAAAAAGGTTGACAATTCAAATTTTCATAGATAGCTCCATCTAAAATCAAAATCAGCAATCTATATAGTATATATTCCCTATATTTTACACTAGGAGAAACTTTGAATTAATAAATTTACCAACATATACACTTGTTTAGCAAAAAAGTGTTGCTTGGTCAAAAACATTTGAGCACATTATTTAGACACTCACACAATAATAGTCTTATTTAATTATTTTAAAAATAAACTTCAATGTAAGTCATTTTTCTTTCTATCTTCTCTCAAATGTATGTGCCCAAATAAAATACTATCTAAATGCTTGTTCCTAACAAGTATTTTCCTTGTTTATTTTGAATGAGACAGATAACTTAGACTGTACGAGGATTGGAGTTACTTACTAATTAGTACATGTATTTACACCATCGCACATGATATTTCCTTAATGATTAGCCAACAATAACACAAACCATGTGCAAACTTAAAACCTAAACTCTATAGTTCAGTTCTATAATAGCCAACAATAGCACAAAGCATGTGCACACTGAAACCTAAACTCTTTAGTCCACTACTATAATAGCAACATTTTCCATTTTTGCCAATTCTGTTGTGATTTAATTTTTGAACATTGAGTAAGCCAAGTTAATAAACATTAATTAAATATGTTAACGTTTTCTAAATAAATTATCAACTTGTTAATGCAATGTTTGTTTAAGGAAGCAAAGTGGTCACATGAGAGAAATATAACTCTTTAAATTTGAAGGGCAATTCAATACATTTGATACTTAACGTTGACACCAATAGTACTGTCTGTGTTTCATAAAAAGAAAAAAAAAATTAATTACTAATAAAAATAAAACCAAGACTAATTAATTACACACTTTTAGTAGCTCCTTTGCCCAACTCCACACCATTGCCATAATCATCATGTTCTACAAATCTAGACCAATATGGATGTGATTTCCAAACCCTGTCCATTTCTTCAATTGGTATTCCTTTTGTTTCCGGCAACATGAAGAAAATGTAGAATGTCATCACCACAACAAAGAAGCCAAAGAAGAGGAACAAACCAAACTTCATGTGACAAAGCATGGTCAAGAAAATTTGCGCAACTAAGAAAGTGAAAAGCATGTTGACGGATACATTGACACTCTGAGCAGCCGAACGAATTTCCAACGGGAAAATCTCACTAGGCACCAACCAACCTAGCGGACCCCATGACCAGGCAAATCCTGCGACGTAAATGCAAATGAAGAGCACAACTACTATAGCATACCATTTTGGTAAATCACCGGGGTTTCCATCGGTTCCAAACTTAGCAGCAATTGAAACCGCAACCGCAATCTGTATACATCAACGAATATTGAATCAATTATACAATTCATTTGAAACGAATGTAACAAAATTTATTTACACACAAGTAATATTATTGTACCTGGCATATGAGCATTTGAACACCACCTTCAAGGAAAAGGGCTCTCCTACCCCACTTATCAACTCCATAAATTGAGACACAAGTAGCAACAACATTAACAACACCGGTGATAACAGCGGACATAAGTGAAGCGTCATCCTTAAACCCAATAGAATTAAACAACACAGGCGCATAAAACATAATAACATTGATGCCGGTAAATTGTTGGAAGAACGGAATCAACACGGCCATAGTAAGCTGAGGTCTATATTTCCTTTGCAACAAATTTCTCCAAGGGTGTTCCACTTGCATTGACGCTTCACTAGCTGCCACAAGATCATTGAACTCTTCGTCAACATCTTCAACACCGCGAATTCTCTTAAGTTGAGCCTTGGCTCCATCGCGATTACCACGTTCGATCATTGAATTTGGAGTGTCGGGAAGGACTAGTGATCCGATAGTTATTATAAGCGCGGGGACCATCGCACCACCCAAACTCAATCTCCATCCCCATCCACCTTTGATTTTGGCAAAAAAGTAGTTCAACACATTGGCCACAAGTATGCCAATTGTAATTGATAATTGAAACCCAATATTCAATGCTCCTCTGTATTTGTATGGAGCCATCTCAGAGAGGTACAATGGCACAGACTGTAAAATTAAACATTAAAAGACATAATCAACAAATGAAATCAATATGATTAATTAATACAATTTTTTTTGGTCAGGTAACTTAGTAGTTAGATACATGCAATATCTTATCACTACTAACTAAAATAAACTTAATACGATATTTAATATCAAGTGGGATTAAACAAATAAACAATTAATTGATATTTACCTTTCAAAAAAAAATATTTAAAAATAGGTAATGATGTATAGGACCACGAGATCTTCTCAACTTGTAACGTCTCTTTTTGGTTTAAGAACTTTATACATACTTTATTATAAATTCAATTTTTGAATGCAATGACTTAGAAAATGATGCAAGATGGTGGAAATGCAAAGTGAGATAGTATATAGTACTATAAAATTAAAAGAAAAATGAGGCACAATAATTGTGAGATAAATAATAATAAATTAGTGAGAGCAAGGTGCCAAACTATCAATTTTATGTTATAACTTAAAATCAAGACATCACAATCAAAAGCACGTTAGAGAAGAGAAAAATTAGGCAATTATTCGTTCATTTTACACCGTAACCAAATAAAGTCCAATTTGTATTAGAATAGAGTCAATATCAACCGAAATTATACATACAGAGTTAGAATAGAGATCATACCAAATTACACTAAAGTGGAAAAAATCAAAATTTGTGTTAGCTCATTTATTTATTCCTACGTCACAATCACTACCGTAAATAATAAAAATACTAATTAATTCAATTAATGTCTTAAATTTTTTGTCACTGCTTGCTTTACTACTATGAGTCAGCATAGTTTACGTTAAAGAGTTTAATTTCAATTAAACGAAGAAAAAAACAACTGGTTTTTATAGTACATATTGTCGTATTCTATATTTTTCCTTTTATGACTATGTATTGATTGAGAGCATAAAATAATTTTATGCGGTATTTATCAAATAAAAATACATTAATTCGTCACATCATACAGCTAATTTTAAAATAATTTAGTAATTCGTTTCGAACTAAATTAATTGGTTCAATAAATATGTTATTGGTGGTGACGATAAAAAAAATTAAAATAACATGATAATTTGACGGAATACAAAATATTCACCGAGTTATAGTTATATTAGACAATGAATGCATAGCAAATGTTCATTTTTTTTAAAACATGTATAATTGTTCCTATAAGCTTAACTCGATTAACAGAAACACTACATTTTATATAGGGTCGAAGTTCCAACCCCGAACATCTCACTTATTCAATTTTTAAAATGAAAACTTTTGACACCGGAGTATACTAATATATATAGTAAAAATGAAGCATTAATGTGCATTATTTTATAATCAGAATCTTGAAGAATCAGAATAATGAAAAACAGACAAATTAATGGACAATAAACGTATTTTTTCATTTTTTATGACAAAGACGTATTTTTCATTATTAGTCGATTATTTTAAAAACGGAACAAACATTAATAAGAATTAAACTTGAGTATGAATTTGAGAAACATCCCATATATAGTTCTGAGATAATATCGGACACAAACACAACCGCATATTTTGAGCTATTATGTTTCCCACAAAAAACAAAAAATTAAAATAAAATTACAAAATAAAATGTGGAGATGTAATAATAATAGAATTAGAATTTAATTTATATACACTTTGTAATATATTTTTTACATATATCAAATCAAATCATGTCATATAAATATTTGTAGAGATATTTTAAAAACTTACTTCCTTTATCCCAAATTATTAACTTCCTTTTAAAAAAAGTTTAGTCCCACAATTTAAGTTCCTTTACGAATTATTAGTATATTTTTTTTTTCTTACACATATATCTAATTAAACTCGTAGAATAACTTGTAGAAGAAGAGAGAGAAAAAGTAGTACCTGATTAGCAAACCCGATACCAAACCCGAGCAAGATCCGACCGACGATCAGCATCCAAACATGTTGAGCAAAACCGTTAATGAGAGCACCGACAAGGAAAAGCAAACCTCCGAAAAGCATGGAAAGTTTCCGACCAAATCTCCGAGTAACGGTGGAAGCCACCAACGACGACAAAAGTGCAGCAAGATACAAGGACGAAGTAAACATCGTCAGTGTTTGACTGTCGTATTGACAGTACTGGTTTGTCGTTTTGTCTTTGTGCTTTTTCCGGTACACCGCCGGAAAAAACTTCTCCAGAAATGGATCCATAGATGTTACTCCACCTAATCAAAAACAAAAAACATTATACACTGAAACTGAAACAGATCATAAGAAAATAACTTTTTTTTGAATGATAGGTATATTATTAGTAATAAATAAGTCTCTGCACAAGACGAACACCAGTGAGAGATGAACTACAAAACAAAGGACACTTATATATAAACTATGAATGATGAACATATGAAATTTTTTGTTGTTGTTGTTGTTTGTACCTGAAATTCCAATGTCGTAACCGAAGATTAAACCACCCATGGCAGCAACGATACATGTTACAGTGACGAAAGGAGTGAGGTTACCAGGGTACTCTTTGTTACTACCCCCTCCAATGGGGATTCCTGCAGCAGGCATTTTTTTTGTCTCTGTGTTTTATGTGATGTTAGAAGAAGATGAATAGTGAAGAAATTGGAGAAGAAGAGAAAGTAGATGGAGGTTTTGGGATGGTGTGTAGCATGTGCTTATATAGAGAAAACTTTGGTTATAATTACATTAAAGTATATTTTTAATTTGGTTGAGCTGTCAATAATAGAGATATATATCCTTCTTATCAAAAAAATAACAACAGCGATATATTATTTGTTTTTTTTTATAGATATATTAGTTGTCTTTTTTCTCTAGAAATAAAGTACTCCCTATTTCTAATTTATTTATCATAATTGACTAAATCACAAGAAAAATATATAAATAAAAGAGAATAGTTTTTACAAAATTATCTCTCTTTTTATTAATAATAGACATTTGAATACTAAAAAGAAGATTTTTAAATATTTATTTTCTTATTTAATAATTGTTTTAAAAAGATAAAATAAAAAAAAGCAAATATTATAAATATTATTTGTCATTTATGTTGAAACAATTTTGAAGGACAAACAATTTTAACAAGTGGAACATTTATTTTGTGATAGAAGAAAAGAGTATTCTATTGAATATTTATTTATTAATATTAATACTTTATATGTGTCAACAAAAAATTAATTTTAATTTATAAATCTGTTTTTATTACAGTAACAATTTTTTTTTATAATTGTGTCTTTATCCAAACAAAAATTACAGTATAGGATTAATTCTGACAGAAACAGATAACAAGATTTAATATTTTAATGACTGTCATTATAAAAAAAATATATATATATATATATTTTAATGACTGTACTATAGTAACAGTATTCCAGTGAAAAGCTAAGCTTTATTATGACAAGATAAGATTTCAAGAGAAAAACAGGGAGAGAGGATATAATACAGGAAATTAAATAGGAAGGCCGAAGGTTGTAAGAGGACGAAACAGGAAACAAAAGATGAAATAAAATATTCTTTCCGTTTAAAACAATTGATTCTTTTTATTAATTAAGTAGTTTATTCAGTAGTTAAAAAAAAAAAGTAGTTAAAAATTTCACCATTCAAATTAATAAGTAGAATGACCGACGTTTGAACTCTTGTGTTATGCATATATATATATATATATATATATATATATATATATTGATTTAGTTATTAAAATATTTTAGAGTTTAATAGATATGTGCTGTATAATTTAAGTTTACATTGTCAATCAATCACTACCATATATTCTACAACATTATAACTTCGAATGATGTTGAATTCTCATTGGAGATGAAAGTGTAAAATTATTTTACATTTACACTATTAGTGCATATCCAATAAAATCTAACATATTTTACCATAAAATAATTGACATTTTATATTTTTAACATCAAATTAATTTTTTTCTCATTTACCCATTATAAATGCTTCTGTTTTTGGTACAACTTTATGGACAACGTGGTCTTAAACAATTGATGTAGTTGAAAAATTGCATACATAAAAGGGTAATTTCGTGAAAATAATACTTTTTTTTTTATTTATACATTTTCTTTTAAGTATGTGAATTGGTCAAGAAGATTAATTATTTTAGAATGGTGAGAGTATTTGCTAATTATATTCCTTATTTCATAGATTTGTAACTTAAACAAATAATAAATTATATACATACAAAGATGAAAAACCAAAATAAGGTAAAACTAAATTGTTATCTAAAACTAAAATAAATATATAATTTTGCAAATAAGGAATTATGTTTTGTGTAGAATAAAATTCACCCTATGTGAAATAAGATTTATCTTTAAGAATGTTTTTTCTATAAAAAAAGCAAAAAATTATACAAAATAGGTACATTTAAATGTCACATCATCAATATAAAAAAATCTCATATGTGCAACAGCTGTATATAAAACAATAGGAAAATGCTATTAATTTGTGATTTTTAGATACATGTTAAGAGAATTATATATGTAGAAATATTAATTTTAAAAAGTATACATTTATTTTAAATTTTGAAAATATTGTATATTTTTTTGTGAGTTCAAATGTACAATACAATGATGCCTTTACAAGTGGTCTATGGTGAAGGATGATTAAAATTTATGATTTGTTTTTACTACCAAAATAGTGATATGATTGATCTCATTACATATTTTTTTATTTTAATTGTAAAAATAGGAATGTCCATTAATTTATATGTTAAAATAATAGTATATAAAAAAATTTTATCAAAAAACGATGATATATATGCTGTCACTAAAATTATATATTTTTATATCATTAAATTTTAAACCTACAATAAACCACTTGTGAGTATGTATAGTGCATATTAGAATTTACTCACAGAACATTCTAAACAAACTATTAAGATGAATTTTTTACTCAATTGTTAAGAATGGTGGATACATACGACAAATAATAGCTTTTATTTTCCTTTCTATCATGAACTATATAAAAACAGCATTTGTCTGATGAAAATATGATATATACTCTGCATATAAAACAAGAACATATGAAAATATAAAGTATATTGAGTATCTATATATGTTCATCCAAAGTTCCAAACAAATAAAACAATTTCTTTTTTTATGAATTTTCCAATTGAATGTAATTTTTGTTTATGTTAACACTCTCTTACTCTAAGAGAAGATGTCTTAGTAAATAAAATATCAATAACTATTTGACATGTGTCATATTATATTATTAATAAATAAAATATTAATGATGACTTGAATAAAGTGTACATTTTTATTGGTTAAGTACTAATACAATGGATTTTGTCAAAAGTACCATAGAATTTCCCATTATAATTTGGTCAAAGAAAAAATGAATTTGTTCACCAATTTTTTTTATAAAAAAATCATCTTACATAATATAGGTGTGTATGAACAATTTTAGTATAAGCTATCCGATAAAAGAAAGTCAAGTCAACGTTTTGAGGCCATTTCATACCATAATTTTGAGTAGTGTCCTTTTAAAGATTTATCCTAATCCAAACCCAAAATCCAAGTGGACTTTTCATTTTTGCAAGTTTGATAGTTTGGTGATGGGTTTCAATTCACACGTTAGATGATACTTAGATTACGGAGGATTATGAGTTGGGTGGTGTTGTCATGTGTTTCTATTAATTAAATTACTTTTTTTTTCTTCATGTTCATTTTATTTATTATTATTATTATATGGATATGGTTGCTGAGTCAGCTATTATATTCATAAGAAAAAAAGATTTGATACTATTAGATAGTAGTAGTAATAATAAGGATTTGAGATTTGACAATAGTGGAATATTAGGAAAGTATATTTGTGTATGAAGATTGTGGGTATTGGATAATGTTGGATTAATTGAAGAGTGGTTGGTGTTGTTGGATAATGTTGTCGTCGGTGTGATAGTAAAAGCCTAAAAAGGAGTCGTGAGAGTATCCAGTTATGCGTGACTTCAAATGCCTTTACAGCAATTACCCCTTTTAGTGTGGGAACATAACAAAGAATGAATGAATGAATTTGGATAATTGTAATTAAAAGATTGAATTGAACAAAATGGATAAGATATATTTTGATTCCTATACTATACTGCTGCGCCAATAAATTAAAAGCAACAATCACGAACCTCTCCTAATATAAACATAGTAACCAAATGTTACTTGGTCAAGCGGATATTGGTGCTGTATAATTGGTAGAAAAAATTACAGTTTAATTTTTTTTCAATTGTGATTGAGAGATAATTGAAATAAGTTGATATTAGAACTTGCTTCAAAATTTGGACTTGGATTGCTGAGACTCTCTTTTTCTAAGAATTAAAGGATGAAAAAGAAAATAAACTTTCTAAATATAACCATTTATATAATTACAAAAAAGTAGGGTTGGTAATCCATCGTTTCAAACCGAAAATCGTCAAACTGATAAAAACCGCAATTACTTAAATTGGATTCATTTTTTACCATCTATATTTTCAATTTGTTCAAGTGTCGGATCATACGAGTGATGCGTAGAACGGATCAATTTTAGTGGGTTAGATTAAAACTTTGTTACTATTTTTAAAATTCTATTGTTTCATACATTTACATTTGGTAGCTTCTATGATACATTAGGAAATTCTAATGTACCGGTATATTTGATTCTTAATAATAAATTAATAATTATTTTTATAAGTTTTTTTTGACAAAAGATTATTTTTATAAGTTAAAAAGTTATTTATTGACTATTACATTTTAGTGAAAATAATTTCATAATAAAAAGCACAATTTATTTTTTTATAAGCATTAAACTATTTTTTTTAATATTTTTTAAAAGAAATTTAATATTTACTATTACTTTCTCTGTCTCACAATAAATGTCACTTTTAAATTTTTTCTTTGTCCCAAATTATTTGTCCCTTTACCAATCGTTAGTTGGTTCAGTGGTGATTGACGCTGAACTTGGTAGGGAGGACCACGGTTCGATCCCTACAATGGTGATCGGGAGGGGGCGGAAGCCTGGAACCACTTGATTCTAAAATTGACCCCCAAACCAGATTAAACCAGTGGTTAAAACAAAAAAAAATATTATTTGTCCCTTTAGGAATTCAAGACATTATTTATTACTTCTTTTCCAAAAAACTACCCTTATTTGTTACATTTCAACTCACTAAATTACTCCATCAACTATCATTAATAAGGACATTCTTGTAAACAAACTGGTCATTTATTTTAGTATTGAAATCAACAAAAGTAATCATTTTCTTAAAAATTGTGAAAAACTGAAAGAGAACACCTATTGTGAAATGGAGATGGTATAAATAATAATAATAATAATAATTCAAAAACTATAAAAAAATTATTTTTTTTGACAATTCTGACAAATAATAGTTAGTTATTCTAATAGAATTTGTCTATTGTACCATAGAATTTGCCATTCTAATATTTTAAAAAATAATTTCTTTTATCTTTTTTGACAATTCTGACAAATAATATTTTGTTATCTATTAATTTTAAAATTTAATGTACGGGTACATTCAAATTCTTGAATGTACCATAGAATTTTCCTTTTTATTCTTCAAATAATCCAACATCTCATACACAATACAACAAATTAAAAGAAGAATTAAATGAACAACAAAGAGGATGAGATGCGATTTGTTTGAAATTTAGTAGATAAAAAAACTCTATTTCTTTTTTTACTTGTTCATCTACTAGTACTAGAGAAAAGTGATTTAATTTAAGATTCATTTTAATCCAAAATCACTTCGTGATCGTTTTTTAATTTCATTTTATTTAAATATGTAATTTTTACATATATTTTTTTAAGTTTTGTTTGAGTTTTTTCCATAATTTTTCAATTTTATTTTACTTCCATATATGGTCGTAGTCCGAAATAGTTTGATCATCTATGTAAAAAATCACATAGGATGTTCTCTCAAATACCTCATAGCTCAGGTTCACCCACACCCTCCAAAACAGATACTAAGACAATAAAAAAGAAGAAAATATAGTTAAGTGTTTTCATTTTGACGTATATTTTAACAAAGAATTAGAACTCATATATAATTTTACTCTATGTATTTTTGTACAATATTAAACAATATAATATTAATGCAAGACTTTTTCAGCATACATACATGCATCAAGCATGTATTATTTCAACCTAACACCAACTTAATATAAAGGAGCAGGTCTCTTAACCGTTTTAAGAAAACTCGAACATTCCAAAGACATGAATGATCATGATGAGATCATTTTATATTTTCTTTAACAAAAGTGAAAAGTAATTAACAAGAATATTTATAGGTAAAGTAAATTCTCATCGAAGCATCTTAGAAATAAGATGAACGAATAAAAGTTGAAAAGAAAAATAAATGATCCAAATAGATGAACGAAATGGGTAATAGCTTCATGTAGGCTTCTTGTTTGTCCATGAACATTATATTTATTTTTCAATTAAAGGCAAACTTCTTTTTAAGCCTCCTTCGTTTTGTAACCTTTATGTCCTTTGTGGCATTTTTTTTTTTACTTTTTACTTTTTATCATTTTCTTTAGCTTTTTCTACTTTGTTATTTGTAAATGATATATTAGGTCAATAATATATATACAGCACATAAGCTTTACTACTTAACACAAGCTAAGTTAGGGTGAGCTTAGAATTATGGAATTAAATTTATTTTTCTTTTGTACGTAGCAACAAGCTAAGTACTTAATTTTTTCCTTGTCGCCTTAGTTAAAAAGAAGTACTTAGTTTTTTATATTCAAATATCATTTTTCAATTTATCATGGTGCATGTAAACACATTAAACTAATTATCACAACGTCAAGTAGGAGTCATAAAAAACCAAGGAAAACACAAAACGACGGAAAACATTGGTGTTGGACTAATTAGATAAATAGAGTAACGTCATGACTTTTTACAGGGAACGACGTTTTGATGTTGTTAATTAAGAGCAAATAATATTAAACGAAAACAAGTGCATTATATTTTTTTAGAGGAAACTCATTCATTACGTTGCTGGCTACTATTAATTTCTTAATAGTGATCGATTGTGAGGGACATATACATGATGATAGTAACATATAATAGATAAATAATCATATTCTGTCTACTATTTCGCAAGCCAAGGAAATAATTAGATAAGTCAATTTTATTTTATCAATATACATACGATATATTAGAGGAGTTAGAAACCAATATGATGTAATATATGATACAAATTAAATTACTTTTCATATGTGCTATATTAAAATAATTTAAAATATCAAGAAATTCAGAGTAAAAAAACTTAATTAATATGCATTGCAAAAAGTATGTATAAAATATAAATTAAAAACTAAAATTAGATTAAATTGTATTAAACATGCATGCATGACTATATATTTTTATTTATTATTATTATTATTATTATTATTATTATTATATATTATTATTATTATTATTATTATTATTGTTATTGTTTTATTGCTACTTTTATGGATATGGTAATTTTAATCTGATACAGTGCATTGCATATTTTATATTAAATAAAATATGTTATATAGTTGAATAATATAAAATATTCAACATATATTGAAATATTTTGTTACTTTTATGCTTTTATTTTATTTTAACTGTTTATTATATAATGCATGTCAATAAAATTATTTAATTGTATAAATTATAATCTAATTAATTATGTCATCTTATTTATTAATTTAGAAAATTTTAAAATATTACAAGTTTAATTATTTCAAAATATTAGGTCGGGTTAGAATATTAAATGTAAATTTAAAAAATACATTGTTGTTATAATGGTTGGAATATCTATATATCTACTTCTGAATAACAACCAAATGATTAGAATCAAATGGTTAATTAATAAACTTTTTTAGATTAAACAATTTTTGTTGAGTCTTTGACTATCTTCTAACCAAACTTCAAGTTTTATAAACTAAAAAACCTTCATGTTAACATGTTGTTATCTAGCTATAAATATCTCAGTAGTGTGAAAGCTTATAACTCCTATTTGTCATTTTCTACATGTTTTATATTGGCTAATCCTTGTCAAGCAATAATTGTATCATACAAAATCATTCATTGAATGACAAATCAATTGAACAAAGACAGTAGGGGTATACGTGTATAACATATCGATTTGGGTTTTCCGTAAAAATAAATAAATATTAACTTGGTCTGATTTGATTTTTTTAAGTGATGAGGAAAATATTCAGTCTAGTTTGATTTTTATAATAATTTTTATTGAAACATAGACTATTCTTGAATTTTTTTAAGTAATTAATTTAAGAACTAATAGAATTAACCACATGAATAAATTTGTAAACAACTTATGTGTAAATCAAATGCCTTGTGTATGGATCTGAACATCCCGCATTTGTCACGGCCCTGGTATGAGCAAATTTCAAAACAAAATTCCTAAATTTTATTTTTGCACAAGATTATAAGACATACAATAACGGACATTCTTTAGTCTTTACAAAATAATTTCTTAATTGCAGCTAACAAGATCTCAAAACGATGGTTAATTAAAAATTTTAAAAGATTTTCAACACCGATGAACAAAGTGAAAAGAGTCCGAAAAACAAATAATACAAGTATTTATTTATTCCTAGATATAAAAAGGGGATCATAATACAACTATTGCATTTAAAAAATGTGCACCATTTCTTCCCCATCAAAAATTAAATGTACTGTCAATCTTATTATAAATACATTTATGAAAGTAATGTCCAAGATGGCAACACAATCAATGACAAACGAAAAAACTATACTTCTCTTTAGTAAACCATAATGTCCTTAAGAGGGAGGGTTCATCTGAATTGTTTAAGACCATATACCAATATGCTTGTCAAAAAAAAAAGACCATATACCAATATGATATTAACTATGTAATCTGTACAACATGGGCGTTGACACCATAGTCAACTCTCTACATATATAGCTGTCTTTTTTTAGTCAAAATATTATTGAGGCATTTACTCTACAAAATATTGTTGGGAAGCATATAAATATATGATATAAATAAATGTACAAGGTTAGTATATAGGGTCCCATACCAACAACCCAAGATTCTAGCTAGCTTGTTACCCCTTTGAAATTAAAATTTCATATTGAACCACCAACACAATTTTAAAATTAAACCGAGATTGAGTTCCTCCATTCTCTCTTGTCTATAACTCTAGCTCAATATTGATTTAGATAACGATCCACCATAGTTGACTGCAGAGCTCACTTAAGATTAATATGGAATAGACTATATGTGCCCAACATATTCATATATGTTGCTCCTAAAGTCAAGTCATCAATTGTTGCTTATTTATGATAAGTTTGTCTTTCATTTAAAGTTCGTAATTGACTAAAGGAGTTCCAACTTGTACATATTTTCTTGATTACGAAACTTGCATGTTGCAAGTGGAGATAATGTACCCATGGTAGTAACATTGAAAAAATTGATAATAGTATTCAATGTGAACTCAATCGGTAGAGATATTACGTGTAATATATTTGACAACAAAAAAATTATGATGATTTGGTATCCACTTAATTAATAAATTTGTTAATTAATATGTTTATTTTATAATTGTGCACTATCATCAAAAAAAGAGAGATTTTTTATTTAAATTTTTTTGAAAAGAACTGTTTGGTTCAATGGAGAGGAGATATTTTAATGAAAGGGAAGGGAGCACATGAAGTGTAAAAAATGGAGATTAATGGTAATTTTATGATGATATATTACTTTATTTAAAGAAAACTTATTAATAGAATATTTATTTCAAAACAATAGGCCTAAAATATTTTTTTCTTCTATATATTTTATTTCAAAACAATAGTCAATTTGATAAACAACAACCTTAGCTTAATCAGGTGGTAAACATTCTTTAGTTTGAGGCACTTAACTACTCTATGGACTAATTATAAATTTTGAGGCACTTATAGTATAGATATCATAATATAAATTATATACTAGTAATGAATAAAATATAATGCATAAAAATTGACACTTGTTGACATTTAAAAAAAAAAAAGTTCAATGAAACCAATTAATATGTTCATCAAGGCCCACTAGTCGACATAAAGCAGCCTATCATCTTTCAAACCGGCACTTTCACATGCAGTATTGCTTGAAACCAATTGTTTGACAAATATAGCAAATTGATGTAAATTAATAAAAATTTGCATGTGTATTAAACATAATTTTTTTCTTTGGACGGAACAATAATAATTTTTACTAGTAGTATATAATAGACGTACTAATTAATTTTCTTTTTAGATAATAGACGTAAAAAATACTATACCACTCTTGAATTTTTTTTACATAAATATGAATATTTTAACATACCACTTTGTGGCTTTCCCCACACCCCAGTCCCCAACAACGGTGAAGCACACAAAAGCAGTGTTTTTGTGTCAGCAGCATCATTCATAAAAGGAAAGAATAAAATTGTCTATTGGGCCCCCAATATTGGCCCACTAGACTTTTCAATGTGGAATTATATTGCATTCGAAAAGAGCAAGACGAAACTTCTTAGTCTACACCAGCTAATAGCTATGTGATGTTAATTAAATTGTGAAAATGGAACCAATTCTTTTCTAGAAACCACACTACACTACCATACATAAAGGCACGTTTTTTATAAAAGCTACTACTCCATTATTTGCTTCTTGTTCTTACTGCAAAAGCTACTAATTTACCATTAATCTTGAAGTTGACTAACTTTGAAAACATGTCCATATACTTAGAACTTTATAATAGTAAATAGATATAAGATTTTACATTGTAAACATGTTAATCCAACAATAACTAACAATACAAGTCTATAAGTATTTCTTTGGCTTAAAAGCCTTTCCACAGTTGACCCGTTGACCTAAAGTCTATTGTATAGAATTTTCAAAAATCATGGTCAATAAAAGTCGATGTGGTATATATATATATAAAGTCTAACATATACTAAACCACTGATGTCTATCACAAGGTTTGATCTATCTCTATCCATAGTCCATACCAATACCAATAGAGTTGATCATTTTGTGAAGAATGAATAAGTCACTAAATGACTAAATTGGAGTTGAATGTTGCTTTGACCGTATCTACGAGCAGTTTCAGTTAGCAACTTCCAAATATTTTAAAGACTCATAAATTGGTGAGTATAACATTAAGAGTTTTGAAGAGTATGGGCATGATTCAATTTCAAATTAAATTGCCAACCAAACTAATGAAACAATCAAATTAGAATGTGGTGTTATCTCTCTTTAGAGCACACGTATTTTCATTTTTTCCGCATATAGATAAACATTAATAGTACTACTTGTGTAAAATGGATGAAATCAATCTTAATTATATGACGTAAACTATCTAGATCATAGAACATCAATATTGACATCAAATCTTCACATCCTTATCTAGGTGAATAGACTATATATACAAATATGTTAATATTATTCCAAATTATGAAAATAAATGAATCAAAGAAAGTTAATGCATTTTCAAATAAGAGAAAAAAAAACTCAAAGAATCAAGTATATATTTTCTGATTCTCTTACAATACAATGGTCTAAAAATTAAGGATAATAATATGCACAAGGCTTTTTTTCTTGAGTATGAATTATGCACAAGTTTATTACTTGACATAAACAAAATTAGGGAAGTGATAGCAATAATATGATTATGACCCTAATGTGGTTCATAAGCATATCATCATGTTAGGTGACATCTAGTGGGACCCCTTCCAACTTGAGGAGAAAGTGCAATTTATGTTTAATTCCACACTTAATCATTAAGATTAAGAATTAGTAATAACAAAGCTGAAAAATGTATATCAACCAATCTACACTAAGATGAATGATCTATTTATGACCCCACATATCAGTGATCGATTAGGCAATGGATCGAGTATATGGTTTTGTAGTTAATGGATTACTCTCAAGTATATATATATATATATATATATATATATATATATATATATATATATATACTTTTTTCTTTTAAAGTGATAAATACTATACCAAAATATAAAGAAAAAATGATCAGAAAAAACAAGTGTATTTAGGTAAAATTTGGACTAAATATATTAATTTTAATTGGTCATTTTTTATTTATATTTTTAAGACGGATGACTAATGAAGTTGTTAAGATTATCGATACAAAACAGAGAAAAAAAATAAACAATGGAGATTAGGATTTACAATAGAATATCAATAGCTTGTTGAAATAAGAGTTACAATAGAGATTATATAGAAAAATATTAAATCTAAAAAGTATTAAACTTTCTAAGTCTTTTAATCATAAGATTCCAAAAAACTTATACATTATTGTAAATTATTATCCACTTGACTTATTATCTAACAGAAGTATATATTATGAGATTTTGGATTCGAACTCAAGGTTAAAATATTATGTTCGGTAATATTGGTATTACAATTTGAGCTAGGACTAAAAGTATATGGACTTTCTTTTCTGAATTTTTTATAGTAACGATCGTGAGTGATATCATAGATAATCCACGGAGTTTGGAGTATGAGTAGATAACTCAAAAGTACTCAACTTAAAAAACACCTTAAGACCACAATACGACACATGAATATAATTGTAGTAGCATACTAGCATTCGGGTATATAAGTATATTCTTGCCACTATCACTTGACATGCAAAAAATTATTTATACAATGATCATAATCAAGTAATATTGATTATAGCTAGTAAGATATTTAGATACTATCTAACATGGATGATTTAGAACTTAATTTTGAGGAGAGTCTAATCCAAAAGACAAATTTATTAGATATGAGAACCTCATGATTTAAGTATAATATTAAAAAAAAAATTCTTAACTTTGTCAGGGCCACATAGTAGGGAATCTGGGAGAGTGTCGGAAGACGACGGAACATTGAGAAGAAAATTTAAAGTTTAACATGTGCAGTGTGAATCTGTATTAGAGAAAACTAAAAAGTAAAATATGAATTTCGGAACATTGAGCTCAATTTGGCGTTTCAACAAATGATGAATTTTGAGAGAATCTAGATCAATTTTTGGATTTTCTAAATTTCTTAGTAAGACTTTATTTATCTCGAGATCAAACTCTCGACTATTATAACTCCTTCCTTTAGAAATCAAAGAGTTAATACCAAAAAAAAGTGAAGCAAGAGGGGGTGCAAATAGCAACCTTTACCCCCTTACGAAAAGTATAGATTGAAGTTTGTATCTCTTCTTCCAAAACTAGTTAAGATTTTGGTGTTGTCAAATTTGGTCGTGGCCCATCTTTACTTAACCCCATTAGTGGATTGTCCCATGTTAATTGTATTGACTCTTAATATAAGTAGACTTTTGGTTTTTCTACCGTTAGTGTTTAAGTATGTAGTTAGGATTTGAACTCTAAACATCTTCAAACTTCTTTAAATATTTCTAGTTTTTTTGTTGAGAAGTTCTTCAAATATTTCAACTTAACCACCTCAGTTACCCTCTTAGAGACTGGCTTTTTAACTTGCTCTGTAATTAATAATTGCTCTATATAAACTAGATTAACTAAAGGAAATACTAACATGTATCTTAAGGGCATATATTAACTTATATACAAAAAAAATATAGAAAAAATTAATATGCTTAGATATCTCTCAATTTGAAGAGGTGTTCAATTTTGTGAACGGGCAACAACACTCAACTTGACCACCACCCGCGCTCTCTTCTGCCTGGCTAGCCTTGTGATGTATTAATTTTTTTAGGAACTTTCAACCTTAAATTTTTATATATTATTTTGGTTTTTACTTTATAAATAGAGTGTTGTAGTCCATTTCCAAATTACACCATGCTTGATAGTTTGCTTCCATAAATATTTGGCAATACCGCAAAACATCTTAAAGAGAACTATGACCCATCCGATAATATCTTTGATGACTAAACTAATTTTTAAATTATTTTAACTCAAAACAATAATAATTTACACTAAATAGATACCTCTTTCATCCATGATTCTAACATTGCCACATTGATACGAAATTATGTTGTAGTTTAGTCTCTTTCGCTAAATCGAACCTCTTAATGAAATTTATATTTAATTGTTTGTGTGATTAACATTTTAAACTTTCACATAATTTTAATTTTTAAACTTTATCAAAAAAGTAATAAAAATTAAGTTGGCTGAGTCATGAATCAGTCATAGGCAATGTGAAGGAAAATGAAACTAAACAAATTCATTTATTGGCCAATGTGGTCCAACCCATTACATTTTAACAAGAGTGGGCTACGGGGCCATGACATTATACGTACAGTCTAGAGTGGCTTAGTTTATTTCTTCACATTCAATTACATGTCCACTTTTGCCTGTCCCAAAAAGATTACATGTCTTTTTTTTTTTGGTACATCAGAAAATAAAAAGATTACATGTCTCATACCACTTGTCTGAAATTTTTCTTATTATATGTTAGTAATCTCTTATTTTCGGTGAAATGATTCATGATAATTTAGTGTTCCGCTGAAAGCTAACTAAAATTTAATCAATAATCATTTTTATCAAGAATCAAATTAAGATTATCTTGAATGATTTGTTTTAAGAAGAACTCATTAATCACTTTAGATCAATTACTTAATTGACTTATTTTTAAGGAAATGAAAAATGTAATATACTTTTTTAATTAGGAGGGAGAGAAGCATTTTTTTTCAAACACTACACAACACTTGAGATCTATTAAATATGAGTTAAGTCTCACATTAGTTCGAAGAGTTGAAGTTGAGCAATATATAATTCACAATTGATCAACATATAATTGGGATGACTCATTAACCTAATGTCTTAAGATTTTAAGTGAAAGAATGATGTCAAAGTCTCTTGTAAGTTGCTCTAGACTCGTGTGTTAATCCAACCTAATGAGGCTCCTCCTTGATGGCCCAACAGTTGTATCTGAGTTGATGGTTCAATCGGGCTTGTTATATTGAAAGTCTACCTGACAATGGTGGTCAATCAGGCAGCGAGTCTCGTTGAGCACAACAACAATGGTACAAGTACAAATATTGTGTGGTTGAAAAAGCTTTCACTTGAGGGGAGCATAATAAATCAAATGACTCACACTTAAAGGAAAGATTATTGTGGTAAATATAAAAAGTGCAAGGTGAATTAAATCTCACGTTATTTAAAAAAATCAAGATTAACATCAATAGTGAAATCAACTATAAATTTAATGCCTTAAAATTTTACATAAGGATGTGGTGTATGATTGCTTAAAGCCAATATATTGATCCAAACTAGTTAGACTCCCCTCGATGATGATGAGCCAACATTTAATAGTAAAACTAACATACACCCTTAGATTTTAAATTTTAAATATAAATAAAGTCAAATTTTATTTAGCTCAAATTTAAATTAAATAGAGTTTAACTTTTGCTTTACAGAATAGTAACTATTAAACTACAGAAATTGATCCGCTATTTTATATAGAACCCACATATATTTATCCAATAAAATAGCGAATATTAGAAAGGATAAAAAGTTTCGACTATGCACTATTTTTTATTTAATTTTTCTTCTATTTTGTATACTAAATCTCGAGGGTATGTGAATTTTTTATTTGATCTCAGTTCTTGTGCAATAGGAGACATTTCGTTTTGTTACTTCTGTAATTGTTATAGTACTTCTGTAAATAGTATTAAAACCCGTGCTACATAGATAGATAGATTAGTTAAAGTATTAAGCCTATGGGAAGGGGATACTTCGTTCCATTTGTCTTTCTCTTCACCGATAATTCAATGGGTTTATTTTATGAAATTGGTATCGTTCTTTTGAAGTTACATTTTATTATAAGGAAATGTTAACACATGTTAAACAATTTAATATAAAATTATTATTTTTAAAAACATACTTTTGATTTCTAAAAAATTATTTTTAATACAAGTCTACTTATAAATTGTTTAACATGTATCCTTAGAATATAAGTTAAGTATGATTCAAAAAAAAAATTCTAAAAAGTTTAGGTGCAAAACTTACACACAATTTGACTGTTGAGCAATGAAAAATTGTGAGATTAAAACTAGGACTTAACATATTAATACTTTTTTTTTCTAGTAATTCAAAAGTTGGCAAAAAAATAGATAAAATCATTTTAACTTATTGAAAAGAGCTAAGATGTATCCCAAAGATACATGTTAAAAACTCGATATAAAAACATCCATCTTTTAAAAATTAAAATATTATCTTTCTCAGTAAAAAATTATCACATTTTGAATTCTTTTAACATGTACCTATCTTTGCAAGACCCAAACTTATTATATATTTGGTGCAACCGAATTTTTTTTTTCTTTCTATCCGCTCAATTGTCTGTATGTAGTAACACTTTCAAGGAAAGACATATTATAGTTAAAAGGACGAACCAACAAACACTTGTTAAGGATAAAAACAAAAATCTTTAGAAGTAAAATACAACAATTGAAGCTTGAATGTTGAACTCAGTATTTCGGTAAACAGATCGGAACAACGATTCAACTAGTTGATCTGAGAATCGACGAGCCTGACAGTTAGTTTACAATCCTATAGAATCTAATTGAAAATCATAATATGACATTTTTTGAGTCAATAAATATGACATTTTTTATAAGAGGAAAGTAGTAGCATAATTTCAACACTTCATTAACTTGGGAAAACTTGTTGGAAATTGTTTCAATACACGAGTTTCCCAAGCCTTCCATGCTCCTGTCCTATTACCTAATAACTCCCCTAGATGAGCCTATAATTAATTTGCATATTCACATGTTTCCCATTCTTCAGTCACATAACATTGGTTGCATACACGCAACAACATAAACACGAGAGCCAACACTTTGACATCATCAAACTCACACAACCAACAGAACAATTCACACCATATTTAGGAACTTGTCCTTTCACAATTCACACCACAAATTATTCTAACCTAAGCACAGTAACTAAAAAACATAAGAAAACAAAAATAAGGCAAGGATGATGTAATTGTAAATCATGAAATGATGTGTGATCAATGATCATTCACAATCAACAAGCATGTGAACAGATGTCATGTTTACAATCTTAATGAATGAACAACTAGGAAGTAGCTATAACAAAGTACAAAACTTTACAAAGAGACAAGAAAAATACAGATGGAAACTTCATCTATCACTATCTGCTTTATAATAGTATAATGCTGGATATAGAATAGCAATATTGACACTACTCACATGCATGCTTACCAAGGATTGATGTAGATGTATGTCTTCCCCCCCATGTGGTACCACACTATTCACAAATGCATAATAACACTATAAAATAATATTTTTTATTGACTGAACATTAGTTAATTCAGTGGTGATTGACACCGAATTTGATAAGAAGGATCACGGTTCGATCCCCGCAACTACGTTTGAGAGAGAACTGAAACCACTTAATGCCAGAACTCATCCTGAACTGGATTAGTCGGCCTAGTGGTCGTATACCGGTGGTGAAAACAAAAACAAAACAAAAAAGTATTGTAGCACATCAAAACAAAAACTGAGTTAGGTAGGTGGATAAATAACTGTAACTAGTAATTAACTTCTTCAATTCTTTTGTTTTTTTTCTTCTTTTGATATTAATACTATTATAACTATTTTCTGCTTAGGTACAATCTACCATAACTAATAGTCTCACAGCAATGGCAGAGTATCTTCAAGAAAATCTACAACAAAGGTTTTATGGTATCATCACTAAATCTGATTACAATCACAACATAATGGTGTGTGCTACTGTTATCATGGACAAGGCCAATGAAATTAAACAGAAAGCATATTGTGGAGGGGAAAAACAAATTAGCAAAACTTGTAAGACACTAAAGTAAATTAAATATACAGTTAAAAAATAAAGAAAAAGAGAGAAAAATGATTGATGATGAATTACATTCATGAGTGCCAGATTCCATTTAACATACTGCGGAATTTGTTTGTGGATAATTTCTTGACAAGTTTTTTAGCATCAGAAGAAACTTCAGCTTCTGCAAGTTTGTCTATGTTCTTTGCAAAACCAGAACTAACAATCTTTTTCCTTCCACTATTGCAACTTGTCAATGATATTAAGATTGAGATTAAGAACTTTCTGTTACCTGAATTTCCCTCTTCGGGATCGAGTAATTGAAGAAGCAGGGCTATGTTATGGTCATCTTGCACAAATCTTTTTCTGTTTCTAGGTACGGTGACCATGCCAGCGAGCGCCTCGGCTGCCATTTCGCGAACTTCAAATGATTTTGCATTCAGAAACTTAACAAATTCCGCCATAAATCCAGAATCACCCATTGCTTTCTTAGCCTCTTCAGATGTTCCGCATAATCTAAATGCAACTTTTAATGCCAATTCTTGAATCGAAACATCACCGTTTCGAACATAATATAATAATTGATCCACAAAACCATAACTCATTAAAATACTTACAGAACTAGATGAAGTAAAACACAAACTCTCAATAGCCCTCATTGCTATTTCCTTTGTTTTAGAAGAATAGGACCATTTCGGATCCAAAACGCGTAACAAAGCACGAATTCCGCCTTCTCTAATCACCATTTGCCTAATCACCTCATCTCCAAAGGCAATATTCTGAATAAACCCTATCGAATTCACCTGAATTGCTTCCTCCTTCGATCTCACAAGCTTTATAAACGTAGACACGGCATCCTCCTCAACCATAAACCTCTTAACTTCCTCAACACCAACAAGATTCCTCAACACCCCACAAGCAAAACCAACCAAATCCCCTTTACATTCATCATTCCCACAAATATTCAACAAGGCAGTAACACCACCATGAGCAGAAACAGCCCAAGCATTATCCGAATTCTCAGTCAATTTCATCAAACACCTCGCAGACGCAACTTTCCCCATCTCGCTCCCGCAATCCAAAACACGAATCAAAGGCGCAATAACACCGGCACTAATCAAAACCCCTTTATATGAATCAAAACCAGCAACAACAGAAACAACCTTAGCACTCTCTTCTTGAATTTCGATCTCAGCAGAACACAAAAACCCAACAAGCACATGAACAACATCACTCACATCAACAACAATCACTTTCACATACTTCTCATCCTCAACAACAACCTCAAGAAGATTCCTCAAAGCAATTTTCTTCATACCCACATCACCAATCTTCATCCTCGTCAAAAGGTCTCTCACATAAAACCTCATATCCTCTTTAGAACCACCAAGACACGGTTTTGATACAACAAGCGCAAACCCATTTCTCAAAAGACCCGTTTTGTATATCTCAGAAAGCTTCTTCGCCAAACCATCGAGTTTCGCAAACGCTACGTCCAAATCACTCTGCATCAAAAGCTTCCCACTATACGAAACATCAACACAACGCTGACCCAGATCGTGACACTCCTTCACAGTCTCCACAATCAAACTCACTAACCTTGAAAGCGACGGATTCTCGCCGGAATCGGAATTCACGGCGGCGATTAAACCAGAATGAAGCTCTTCAAGCTTGTTTCTAATCAGTTGCCATTTTCCGGCGAAGACCCTAATCGAAATCGACAGAGAAAGCAACGAACAAATGAGTTCCAAAGCTCGCCGGAGTCGGATAGCTCCGGTGGGTTGAGAATCTCCGATTAAATCTTCTTCATCCATTTCAGTTTTCAGTGGTTACTGAAAACATCCATCTCCGGCGAAGAAAGGAATATTCCAGCGAAACAATGTTGGATTCAGTTAGTGGAAAGAGTTTGTTTCTGCTGAGATCTAAAGCTTATCCTTAGATATTATTATTACATTGGAGTGTAGCATGTGAAACGACTGAAATGCCCTTTTGGGGTATATTAGTTTTGATTGTTTGTTAGGGCAATAGTGTCATTTCAGATGAGTTGATGAAAAGTGCAAGTGAGAGATTATTAAGGAAGAGATGGAGGTGGTAACATGTGAGGTGTGTGATGAAAAAGAAACAATGGAGGACAAGAAAGAGATGTATATTATGTGGTTTTATTTGGATTTTTGGATGGAAAGTGTTGGGTTATATATTTTTGTAAGACATTGTTTTGTACATATATGCATATGCATATGGGAAAATAAATTAAAAGGATTTTAACATGGGACAGAAAAGGATGTGACATAGTGAGGTAGAAGCAAGATATGCATTATGATTAGTGAACTTTTAACAGTTATTTGGGAGGATTAATTAATTATTACTTAACACTTACTTTATGTTGATGTTGTGTTATACTACTCCATATTCCATTATACAGTATAATCAAAAGATTGAAGGTACTTCCTTAAAAACATTGTTGATGGAGTTTAACTCTCGAACATTCTACTTATTTATATTAAAGATAAAATTTTACTAAACTATTTAACAAAAAAAGTTCGGTTCATAAAAACATCTTAAATGTACTAACACTCAAATTTGATTTACATATCATGTATTTATAACTTTTTAATAATAAGCACTTAACTTTTTAACCTAACAACTAAAAAATAGTACCACCTTTGTTCCATATTATAAAAGACTATTTTTTAGATTTATTTAAAAAACAAATACATCTAATCTAATATTAATACTTTTCAATAAAACTCAATCATTTTAAGTTTGAAAGCATAATTTTGTTAATATAAACATTGTAATATCAATATGTATAAGCTTGAGTTTGTTTTTGCTCGCGCTTTGTGTTTATTTTTGACTCGTTCTTCGAGGGTAATTATCCCTTGTACTTCAATCCGTTTGGTGGGTAAATTATTTTTTGTACTTTCGTCCATTAGAATAATAAAAAGGAATAATAAATTTTAATAGTTATTTTATAATTAATTAAAAGTAAATTATGGAACATATTGCAAGCAACTGCTTGACTTTAAGTGAATAAAGGGCTAACTAAATTTATATCGCAATTCAGATTTCATATCATAATTCATCTCCACCTTGAAATTGCTTCTACTGCATTGTTTCCACAAAAAAATATGAGTGGATATGAAGAATAATATTCACATTTCCTGTCATTTTAATGCTAGCAACTAGCCAACAACAAATCAATTCTAACCCCCTAGAAAATAATCAATGAAAATGCTATTAGAAAACTTTAGTTAATGGAAACCAATATCAAAACATAGTCAAAACAGTGAAATAGTGCCAAAAAACTAGTAGATGAATGATATTTCAGATGGACCACATTGTTAATAAGGACATAGCTTTAATTATGTGACAAAAATAAAAATGGGGTAGCTTTCAATGGCATTGGAATAGAAATGACACACCCCACCATGTGAAACTCTTTGTTAGATGCCTTGAGGAAGCAATGAGCTTTTGAATGGAAATTAATAGTAGTGGAGAGTGAATCACATACATAACTAATTAAGAGAAAGTTGCTTTCTTTTCTTTTCCAACACTTTTTGTGAGTTGTAAAATTTATAGTAACGATGATGAGTCCAATAAAAGCCAAAGAAATGGCATTACCATGAATGCAACTCCACCAAAGAATATATTTTGTTATGAAATCTTAGCCTCTGAGATCAACTTCAAATGCATAGATATGAAACAGTACTTTTCTAAAAAAGTGAGACAGAAAAAGGTAAAATGAAATTGGCTTAAATGCAGTTTTTGATTTATTTATTTTATTAAAATATCAATTTTGGTTATTTTATTTTTAGTTGTGCAATTTTTTGTTCCCTATTTAATTTTTTTGTAGATATATGATTAATGATTTTGACTATTTAAGTTGATGGCATGACAATAAAGTAAGTCACCTGATGTAAAAATGAAGGGCTTAGTTGTTCAGAGTTTTTAAGAAATAGGGTGTTAAATTCAATTGTGATAAATTAGATCAATTGAAATCATATAAGAGGTTCATAGTGAAAGTTTTATTAACATTTTATCAAATTGAATGCTAAAAAATTGGGCACTTAAAAATTTCAAAAATATAGATTAAATTTTCTAAACTAGGGACTAAAATTGGGCACTTAAAAATGGTGAAACAAAAGTTGAGGTTTTAGCAAAATAGAAAAATTAAAGTTGCATTTTAGACAATAAAATTAGAATCATCTCTTTAAGGTGGGTGTGGGTCGGATAGCATGTCGAGCTCCATAGCATTTACACTTGAAAATAAAGGAATGTCTATTATGTATTATGTGTCAATGTTCAATACTGACACAAGTCGACATGTGTAGTTACATTCAATTTGTTTATTTTTTAAAATTACTATTGATGTTAACGTATCAGTTATCGTGTTTGATGTTCATGTCTCAATTTTTTTTTGGTCAGGTGTGTTAGATAAGGTGTAAAGAATTATGGCAGAGCAAAAATAAAGAAGAAAAAATTGATTATTTAGAATTGAACTCAAATAAAAAGAAAATTACAATGAGTATATGATAATAAACTTTATATAGTTTTTTTTTTTGGGTAGAAATACACTTTATATAGTTATCATACCTAAACTATGTCATTTTCATGGTAATACTAAACTATGTCACTTTAGTTAAGTACATCCTAATCCTAAATCCTAAATAACTTACAATCAATACCTAAACAGTTTCAACTTTTTAAGGACACAACAAAACAAAGCAAGGTTCACGAGACATCATGAATCGAAAGGTCCCAAAGCCAGAGGCAGGGCACAAAGCAAAATATAATAGTTTTCCATGTCATGACAATCCCTAACAAAAGTAACAAAATATTGACCATCTCAACCAATAAGAAGATTTATATATGGGGCTAAGATAGGAAAAATTGAAGGGTAAAGATGATCAAGGTGAATTTTATTTACCTTTAATATAAGACCAATATGATGCTATTAGCCTATAGTCCTAAGACAAAACAAAATTGAATGACCCATCATGTCATTTGGTGTCAAATGTTTTATATACACTGTTTGATTAAAGATCAAGATACCCATATTATTCAGCTAGTACAAGATTCTTATTTTATGTAATGTATGTGTTATGTGACCATAATAATAGTAAGCTTTAGACCAAACCTTTAGGATTAATAATTCTAATTAAACAAATCCAAGGCAAATGTTCTTTTACTAAGTTATGTAATTTGTGATCATAGGGCCAACTTGCTAGTGGTTGAGTTATATATTGCTCCCCATGCACTATATAATTGCAATATGCAGTCTGCACATGCCTCAATTCAGAGGTCAGCATCTAAATATCTTGCATGTATGTCACTCAAAATAATTGAAGCAATGTAGGATAATTTAATTTGCTTTAATTTTGTTGATATTTGTACTCCTAAGTCACTTTATGTCATACAAAATCAATCCATATTATAATTCAATTTTAGCTGCCCACCCATTACTAATTTAACATTTATTTTGAAACAAATTGTATATCACTTTCATTAGTGTGGTCTCAAATTTATTATTTGAATGAAAATTTGATTAATTTACTTTCCTACCTTCTCCATTGAATTCCAAAAAATACCATGCTATTTCTATCTGTTTGTTTGTTTTTCTTTTTTCTTTTTTTACTTTTTAGGTGCATATTGTCATTCATTAATTCATACACAAAAGCCACACTATGCTACCTTTGAGTATGGAAGAAGCAAAATTCAAGGATTTTATATAGAAAACTTAAAATGTCTTAGCTTTCAAGAGAAAAATGTATATATAAAAAACAATATCTTATGTTCATTACAAACTATTGTGAGTGGGAAATAGGGAAACAATGCTACTAGAGTTTGCTTGATAATATGGCTGTATAGATTTCCTATACCGAGGATCATATAATCATTCTACCTATCATAGATTATGGGTTATATATATATAAAAGTAGCTTTTATTATTGTTCTTTTAAGGTTTTAAGCAATCAATTTTGGGTTGAAGAAAAAGCCAAGGATCTTGTGATAAAATTAAGATCAAAATGCATTATTTTCTTAAGCATGTAGCTCAAAGATCCAATTGGAGAAACCTTGGTAGAGAAAAAAATAAATTCATTTTAACTCCAAATTAAGTGAATTTAAACCCTAAATTAATCAAAGTTTATTTTCATATTTTTTGTTAAACTACACTTTTATTTCTTAAAGTAATTTTAAGTTTTATCTTCGTCATTTCAATCCTTTATTTTATTTTAGTCTTTAAATTACAAACATTATACAATTTGGCCATTTAAAGTTTTTTTCCGTTTTACTTTACTCCTTAAGTTATAAATGTTTGACACTTTGTTCTTTTAACAATTTAACTTACAAAATATAGACAATTTAATTTTTCTATTAAAGACAAAAATATTTCAATATTTGTAATTTAAATAACAAAGTGTTCAACATATATACATAATTTAAGAGACCAAAATAAAATCAAAAAACTTAAGGGAATAATTGATGTAACATTGTAAATTTTTTTTAGATACAATGTAACATTGTAATTTAAAGGACCAAAATGAAACAAATTTTGTTAAAGAATCAAAATCAAATTTAAAATTAATTTAAACAACACAAATATATAATTTAACATATTCTATTTACCTTTAGTAAAAAAAAACATATTTTATGTACCCAATTAAAGTTTTCCACATAATACATCATACTTTCCATATCTATTCTAACTAGCTAGAATGTACCAAAAAAATAATCTAACTAGCTAGAGACAAATGGTGATTCAAAATGAATTTTGGCAAGACATGATATTGAAGTGACATGGTACGAAATCTATATTGAATCTCTCCTTGTCCATTACTCCATTTTGATATCAAGCATTGTCATTTGTCAACTAACACGGGTAGCTAGTATATATTAGACTAATCTACCTTTATTTCTTTAATGAAAAAATACAAATTATCATAATTTCTTTCTTAATTAACTAGGTGACTTATTTTGGCATAAGCGTGAAGCAAGCATGATGTCCAACCACTAAAAAAGTGGGGAGAAATAGTGACACCTATGAGTAAATTAAAACACCAAGTGTGTACTCTCTCCGGTCCTTATTATAAGAAGAAATTTGCTTTTTAGATACATGGAATGTTTGATGTATCTAGACTATATTATAAACTAGATGCATCAAACATTCTATGTATTTAAAAAACAAATTTCTTCTTATAATAAGGATCGGAGGGAGTAATGTGGATCATGCCACAATTCCTTTTTAATATTTTGACTAAATGTGATAATGTCTATGAACTAGTTACTTGAGTGCTTTATTTTACACTTATACTTCAAGAAAATGATGTGCCTCTCCGAGATCATATATGGGCCAGAAAGAAAATGACACTGAATGTTGTGTATTGTTCATTAGACAATTGTGTTTAAATACACAGTAAGAGTACAAGACACGATCCAAGAATCAAGCTAGCTATAATTACAATGATTCATAATAAGCTAAACATAGAATCATAATAAATGCATTCTGCTTATGTACAGGGATATGCTATGAATATATACTGATATGGTCAAAGCTAATTAAGTCTCATTTTAACTCCCCCTCTCAAACTGTTGGTGACCTTGTCACTCCAAGTTTGTCTTTCATAATGTTGAACCTCGTGTGAGTGAGAGGCTTGGTTAGACAATCTGCAGCTTGATCAGCTGTGGGAACATAGGCAATGGTGACTTTATTTTGAAGTACTTGGTCACGCATATAGTGCACATCAATTTCAATATGTTTGGATCGAGCATGCATGACAGGATTGGAAGCCAATGCCTTAGCACTTAAATTGTCACACCATATGACAGGCTTTCTGAGAATTGGGAGCTTTAATTCCTCTAGTAGTGATCTTATCCAAGCTACTTCAGCAGCTAAATCAGCTAGTGATCTATATTCTGACTCTGTGCTTGATCTAGACACCACTTTTTGTTTTCTTGAAGACCAAGAAACTAGAGTTTCACCAAGAAACACACATTGTCCTCCCGTTGATTTTCTGTCATCTGTACTCGTAGCCCAGTCGGCATCCGAAAAACCTGCTATGTCAAGATCAGTGGAAGGCTTGATGTGTAGGCTTTGAGTTGTGGTGCCTTGCAGGTATCTTAATATCCTCTTAATCCCTTGCCAATGGTCGGTTGTAGGAGAGCTCATGTATTGGCTAAGTTTATTGACAGCAAATGATATGTCTGGTCTTGTATTGGTGAGGTATTGTAATGCACCTATGGCCTGTCTATACAAGGTTGGATTAGACATTGGTTCACCCTCAGCTGTGAACGGTTTACCTGTTACCATTGGTGTCGGACATGCTGATGCATTTTCCATGTTAAACTTCTTGAGCACATCTCTTATATACTTTGTTTGCCTCAAATACATTCCACTATCATCTCTGTCAACTTCAACACCTAGAAAGTAGTGTAGCTTTCCTAAATCCTTTAGTGAGAAAGCATTGTTGAGTTTATTGGTGAATGTTTCTAGAAACTTGGTGTTGCTTCCTGTCACTATTATGTCATCAACATAAATTAGAAGGAATGTAGTATGATCTGTACCTCTGAGAAAAAATAATGATGTGTCATTTTTTGCATTTTGGAAGCCCCAATTTACTAGAGTGCTTCTTAGACTATCATACCATGCCCTTGGAGCCTGCTTCAGACCATAGATCGCCTTGGATAACTTGCAAATATGATTTGGTTTAGTAGTGTCCATATACCCTTCAGGTTGATGCATAAACACTGTTTCTTTAAGTTTGTCATTCAAGAAAGCATTGTTTATGTCTAATTGTCTCACTTCCCAATTAAAGTGAACAGCAATGGTTAGAATGATTCTCACCGTGCTGGATTTTACAACAGGGCTGAATGTTTCGCCAAAGTCAAGTCCAGCTGTTTGTTGAAAACCTTTTGCCACTAGTCGTGATTTCCTCCTCTCAATTGAGCCATCTGACTTGTACTTGGTTTTGAAGACCCATTTTGAGTCTATGATGTTTTCTTGAGCTTGAAATGATACTAGTGTCCATGTGTTGTTTGACATTAGCGCTTTGTACTCTTTATCCATAGCTTCCTTCCACATTGGCTTGCCAAGTGCTTCTTTAACACTCTCTGGTTCTTTGTCTTCTAAGTTAGTCTCTGCCATTCCAACATAGGGTATTTTTGGCTTGTGAATTCCGGCTTTGCTTCTAGTTCTCATCCAGTGAGTGTTGGTGTTGTCTTGTTGAGCTTGCTGTTGACTCGTTTCAGCTATTGCAGGACTATTTCTTTCTTCAAAATCAATGTGGTTGACTGCTTCTACATCTTGTATGCTACTGTTGTTTGTATTGATAAAGGATTCATTGTTGTCATCTTGTTCTTCATTTTCATTGTTGCCACTTGACTCATTTGAGTGTGTGTTCTGATCATTAACTATGTTGTTACCTGGCTCGGTTGCATCCTCTGTAACCGCACCTACAGAACAAATAGGTAACATAATGGAACTATTTCCAGTTAGTGTTTTTAAAGGGTTTTTAGTATCAAGGAAACCGTCGTGAAATGGAAAGTGATTTTCATTGAATATCACATGCCTTGATACGAAAATTCTTCCATGAGAATTGATGCACTTATAACCTTTGTGAGAGTTGCTATACCCTAAGAACACACACCTAGTTGTGTGAAACTGTAACTTGTGTTGGTTGTATGGTTTTAGGCAAGGATAGCATGCACAACCAAAAGGTTTTAAGGAATTATAGTCAGGTTCCCTTTTGGACATTATGGAGTATGGACTCTCATTTGGATTTATAGAGGAGGGTAGTCTATTAATTAGGTAAACAACTGTGGAAAAAGCTTCCCACCAATACCGTAAAGGCATCTTAGCCTACGCCAACAATGTTAAACCTAGCTCAGCCACATGTCTATGTTTCCTCTTAGCTCTCCCATTTTGTTGAGAGGTATAGGGACAAGACATTCTAAATTCTATCCCTGCTTCTATAGAGACTTTTTGAACAGCCTTATATTCTCCACCACCATCACATTGAATAATCTTTATTTTCTTGTTGAATTGATTTTCTACCAAATTTTTGAATTGAATGAAAGCATGAATTGTATCAGATTTCTGCTTTAAAGGAAAAATCCATGTAAATCTACTAAAATCATCAATAAAGTGAACATAATATTTGAATCCAGAAGGTGATAAAATTGGGGCTGGCCCCCACACATCAGTATGAATTAATCCTAAAGGTTCTTGAGCATGAGAGAACGAAGACTTAAAGGGTAACAAATGTAGTTTGCCAAATTGACAAGCCTCACAAAATGAAAATTGATCACTAGCTGGAATCTTCACATTACAATTCTTTAACACTTTATCTAAGACTTTATTGTTGGGATGTCCTAGCTTTCTATGCCAACTTTCTTTAACCGATATGTAGACACATGGGTCTTTATTTGACTGGGGGCTAACATCTGAAAGTTGGTATAATCCATCTTTAAGTCTCCCCTTTAGAAGAGTTTGCCCTGTCAGCTTGTCCTTCACAAAGCAACAAGATTCATCAAATTCAACAATTATATTATTATCAGCAGTCAACTTAGATACACTCAATAGGTTTTTGGTAATTTTAGGTACATATAACACATCATGTAGGTTGAGATTGTTTAATTTTGTTGAGCCTGAAGCAACAATTTTAAGTTTTTCACCATTTCCAACCATTAAGGAATTCTTACCATTATGCTCATTGAAGTCTTGTAGCCTATCAGTTTGATGTGTCACATGGTTACTAGCTCCACTATCAAAATACCATTCATAGTCTTGACCATGGTATGGTGATGCTATGAACGCACTATGTGATTCTTGTTTCTCTCCCTCTGTTGAGTAATTTGTGCCTGTGTAGGATTTGTCAAAGCGATAAAAACAACCGACAGCTATATGTCCAGGTCTGCCACATACCTGACATTTGGTGTTGGACATCCTACCTTTTCCTCTGCCCCCTCTCATGCCTCTAAAGTTGGATTTTCTCCAGTTTTCACGTGAGTGAAATTTGTTGCCTCGAAACTCAGTTTTGTTAGCAAAATTTGCAGAAGCATTCAATGTTAGACCACTGAAGTTGTTGAGTTGATCTAACCTGCTCTCAAAGGCTAGTAATTGTGCTTGCAAATCAACCCAACTAAGGTTAATTTGATCGGATAGCTTGACCACCACTGGATTGTATTCAGCATCCAATCCATTCAATGTTTGTATCATTAAATCAGAATTTGACATGGGAGATCCTGCAAGCTTCAATTTGTCAGAGAGATTCTTCATCTTGATAAGGTATTCTTCCATCTTCATTTCTCCTTTTCGAGTGTTGTGGAATTCAGATTTGAGGTAGATGATTCTTGACTTTGTGTGAGCACCAGCAAGGCTTTGTGCTTCTTCCCAAAGCTGCTTGGAGGTTTCACAATGCAGTAACTGAGTTGCAATGTCAATTGCCATGGAATTCATCAGCCATCCTAGGAGAGCTTGATCGTTAGCTATCCAATCCTCAAAGTCAGGATTGACTTTCTTGCCTTTGTCAGCAGAGGTGACATATTGTTCTGGACACTCTTTTGTACCTAGAATGTAGCCATCAAGCTTGCATCCTCTTATCAATGGTAGAACCAATGATTTCCATAGAGGGTAGTTATCTCTGTCCAACTTGACAGAAATGATTGATGGAAGGTCGTTTTTCTTGTTTGAGTTTGCAGCGGACGACATGGTTGAATGGATCTAGAGCCTTCAAACTTAAGTGCTGTGATGCCAAGAAAGAAAATGACACTGAATGTTGTGTATTGTTCATTAGACAATTGTGTTTAAATACACAGTAAGAGTACAAGACACGATCCAAGAATCAAGCTAGCTATAATTACAATGATTCATAATAAGCTAAACATAGAATCATAATAAATGCATTCTGCTTATGTACAGGGATATGCTATGAATATATACTGATATGGTCAAAGCTAATTAAGTCTCATTTTAACTGGGCCCTCATAATCCAAAGTTTAATTTGGTTATTATGCTTGAATTTTTCATAACCTTTTAGCATTCACCCAAGCTAATCCTAAAAGTTATTTTTGCATAAAAGATTTGTTAAATAAATTAGTGTGCATACAAATTAAAAGATTAAATAAAAATATCATACATACGTCTCAAATTAATTAATATATGTGGTATATATTACAAATAATTAATTTACATCTTGTAATGGTCAAATAAGAGACGAGCATGTATTTTATTTTGACTAAAAGTAAAATTTATTCAATCAAAATTGTAGAATACATTACATAGCACAAATTCAAAACTGCTAAAAACTAAAGATGATAAATATGCCAACAAACTCACAGCATCCAAGTTAATAGCGTACAACGGAAAAATGCCTATAAATATGATGAAAATTATAAAATGTTTGGAATACCCATTGAATTAATCTGCAATGTTGACAACGTCAAAATCATTGAATTAATTTGCACTAGATCGTATGTAATATGAGAATTTGAACAGAATAAACTCCGCATACGACAGGAAAGCAAAACATCGTCGCACTAAGACGACAAATAACAAAACATTGCACAATAAAACGACGAACAATAAAATGTCGCACAATAAGACGACAAAACCACACAGAAAAAATTGAATATACGTGAATATCACTTATTTTAATTATAAAAAATAAAGCAAAAATGGACGGGCATATGTAGTAATTAAATTTTTTGATTATATTCTAAACTCACTTCCAGCAGCACCAAGATGTTGTATTTGTGGCGCATGATTCAAGATGTATTTGACGCTTTTTTCTCTCACATTTTTTCACGCAAAAAGTTTAAATAAATTAGATTTTGGGTTCAAAAAATTTAGAAATAAGTGTTGCAAAAAGATACTTATCCATCAATAATATTCTTACACTAGTATGGAAAACTCATCCCTTGCGAGGAATGAACCAACTTCTTACACTAGTATTGGTAACAAAAATATATGAATGATGACTATGTCTGTCCATTAATTTAAAATAAATAATATATTAATCAATTAAAATTTAAAAAATATTTTTATTTATACATTTTGTATTTAAGTTCTTGTAAAAGAACTTTTCACCTTTAGACATTGTCACATCCAATCGATCATACACTATCAAATACTAGCCGTGTAGAAAAGAAAATAAATTGACATCTTACCAAACAACACTAATAATAGTTTTATGTTGGAGTTGGACAAGGAAACTTGTGAATTGTGAAATCATAATGTGGACAACTCATGGAATTAATCACACCCTTCATGCATGTATTAAGCCTCACAAGCAATTATTGTATGGAAAATTAAATTGGTAATCATGATCACTATAGTATTATTAGTATATGAATTTGCATGTGTGTATTTGACATACATATGCATATGATTTTTCAAAACTAACAACTGATAAAACGCTTGATGTTGCTGCTTTAATTTGCTGAGGAATTTCCCCAAGATCACCATTTTTGGTGCACTAAAGCTTCCGGAAAGGGTCTCTCATCATTTTGGTGTATTGTTCACGGTCTTACGGTGTTTATTACATAAGAAAATGTTTCTAAATTTTGAATCAGTGACTTTTCTGTTACTTGACAACAATTTTACCATTGTAACTCCTCCTTACAGTAAGACATTTACATAATTTAAATTCAAATTTCCTACAACTTTCAATCGTACGCGATCATCATATCAATGTGTGTTAAATCAATATCAAACAGTCAAACTTGTATTTACAATTTTTAATAAAATCAAAATCTACATTAAAATTTAAACCGTCTAATTTCAACCAAATGACTATTAATATGCTGATAGTATAAAATATTCATCCAAACAATTTATATATTCATTCATTCTTAGATATGTGAAGATTGCATTTTTTGTTATAGGCAAAATGAATGAATTGATTAAACTTAGCACAAGGCGTGGTGTGCCATGATCCAGAAGCAACAGGACAACATCTATATAAAGCTAAAGAAAACCTACATTGTTGAATATGTTGAGCACCTAACCCAACAAAAAGAACCAACATAGAAAACTACCAAACCATCAACACTATCCTTTCAAAGTAATCCTACCAAACACCAAGCAAAAAACTAGCTAGAAATGAATTCCCCTCTAAGAATAATAGGTAACTAGAATGTAAAGTAACTAGCATTTATGGGAAGTTAGCATTTATGGGAAGTGAAAGATTGTATTTGTACTTCAAAATTTTAAAATATAAAGCACATTTTGGGCATAAATTGTCTGTTGTAACTGTTTTACGCACTAGTCAATCTCAATCATTAAAAATTGATTGAACGGTTATGATTGTATATAATACAATTTCACATTTCTTTATTTAATCTCAAACGTTCATTTTTAATCGGATGGTTAGCAATGATTATTGCTATATTCCATTCCCACCATTTTCCAATCAGCTTTTCCATGTGGAGCTAAAGAATTATTACAACATAAAATTAATTTGAAAATACTATTGTTTCATGACAGCTCATTTCTTATATTAATAATATTTGATTTATTAAGATGAATCAAATTATAAATGTTGCGATTTATTAAGTGAGTTGAGTCTCACATTAGTTAGAGGAGCTAAAACTGAACAACATATAAGTTATTAATCCAATGTCTTAAAATTATAGGTGAAAGAGTGCTATCAAAGTCACTCGTATTATTGCTTAAGTTCTAATGTGTTGATTCAACTAAGTGAGACTCTCCTCGATGATCCAACAGTTTTATTAAATCTCACAGCAATAAATGAGTGGTATTGGATCATAGATACTTGTATAATTGTGGAAGGCTGAACAATAAGTAGAGCAAATATGGCAACACATTCATTTCATATAGTGGCACATTACCCCACATTTTTCTTGTGTTTTCCCATTCATCGAATTAATATTTGCAGCAGGATAATGTTGTACTGCTCCTTCAAAAGAAATGAATGTGTAGATATTGGCTAATATATTAAATTTATAATAGCATATGTGACAGTGTAATGTTGATATTTCCATGTCAAAAATAATAATAATAATAATACAGAGGCAATGGTAGGGATATCAAGTGGCCTGTGTCCCCATACCCCCTTCAACAGAAATTTAATTGATGATCACATTATGCCTCGTGTTCCTGGGCTATATATATTTGGTGTTATCACTTCAATTTTTGGGGTCAGAGGGAGAAGTACCATGTGAATTGGATTATAACCAAGCTAGGACTAAAGAATATTTTACTCTCAAACTTGAGAGGGCCTATTAGTTATGAATATACAGTTATTGGGCCTTTACCAGGCCGTTACTCTTTTATTTTAGTTTTGATATGAATAAGTGTTTTTTCTTTTTTTTGAAGGAAATATAAATAAGTGTTTTGATTATCACTTACTACTCATGTAAAATTAATAAATTATTACTCAATTTTTACAAATCAATGAAGAATATGGATATTCATTATTTTGTTATAGGTGGACTTTGTAAGGAACTCTTCTTCTTTGGTGGCTAAGCCTAAAGTGATGAGGTTTCGGACCATCCCTTGATTCTCTTACACATGTTAGATTATCTACTAGTTTAACTTGGTAAAGTAATTTATCTAGCTCTATTTGAAATGACTTCAATCACAATGGGTTAAGTTTACGTTTGTATAAACTTTGTTGACTTTGGTTTTTATGTTTGAATCAATGACTTATCTCAGTATTTTTTTTCCTTTTTGTAAATTAAAAAGTTATTTATTAACAATTATATTTTAAAAAAAAACATAATTTCACAAGAAAAATCACAATTTCATTTATTACAAACATTATACTAATTTTTTTATATTGTTTTTTTAAAAAATTCAATATTCACTATTATGAATAATAAAAATTAAAAAAAAAACTAAAAAAACAAAAGACCAAGATTTTATCTCAAATGTGGATTTCTTTAATAAGATTTTTAATGAGGTAGAAGGATTCTCACCACTTTGAGGTTTGGCCTAGTCCCCAAGGTTCCTTTTGTATCTATTTTTATTTAATATATTTTATTAGGGTGTTTCTTTGAAATGTCAACATAGTTGAAATGTCTTAACTGTCCCGTTTGTACATTTTTACCTTTATAAAAAAAAAACTTACATAAAAATGATTAAATACATACTCTTTTCACATTTATAAGTTAAAAACTACTTTTTGAAGCTAGATACATATATAGTACTACTATTTAATGAATTTGGAAAGTAGATTTTTGTTTATAAATAAGTATTAATTAAACTTAAATTTTTTATGTTAATTCATATTTATAATTTAATTCAACTGCTAATTTTTAATTATAATATTTATAATATAAGATAATTACATATGTGTCGAAGATAAACAAGCAACAAACTACGCTGCTATTCCTTTTTGAATAAGATTAGTTTAAGAATGTTACTAAACCAATCTAAAATCAAGAATGAACGGAACATGGAATCTAAAACCAGAAGATGAATTTATTGGTCCTGATCCCCAAGCATCATAATTGAGTGGTAAATTATGCAAGGGTTCATGAGATCTTGAAGTGGATAAATTAAATGACAATAAATGAGATTTTCCATATACTACAAGTACAAGCTTCACAAAATGAAAAGGGGTCAGTAGGTAGGTGTAGATGGAACTTTATTTGACAATCTTTCAAGACTTGCTTTCATTATATTGGAGAAATTTAGAAAGAAAAATATACTACCAGTTTAGAATTATCTTTCTCTCATTGTAGAAGATTAATATTGTTATTTTATTTTTAACTTCAGATGTATTAGATGACGGAAAATGCTAACTAATACTCTCTCCGTACCAAAATATAAGTCGTTTTGATCATATTACGTAAATTAAGAAATGCAATCATTGTTGTATGGAAAAGAGAAATTATGAGTCAGTTTTTAAATTTGTCCTTCATTAATGATATGGAGAAGATAAATTGAAGAAGTAAAAGAAGAAAGAGTAATAAATAATTAAGAGTATAATAAGAAAAATAGCATTAAATGCTTCATTGATAATGTAAAGTGACTTATATTTTGGTACAAATTTTTTTCTCAAAACGACTTATATTTTGGTACGGAGGGAGTAGTTAAGAAACTCCAATATAATAATACTTCAGTCAAATACATTTATAGTCAAATACATTTATAAGTCCTTTGATTTAAACCACGTAAATTCTTTAAGTAATTTTTGTAACAAATAGAGCCATTAAAATTTCAGTATCACATAGGTCCTTCAAATTTTTTTTAACACATAAGTCCTTAAAGTTTTAATACTTCATTAGACCAAAAGTGCATCTAAACCTAATAAAAATTGTTGTGCTATAATATTTCCAATCATGCATGATTGAATTCATTTTTTTTATTCTTTTTAATCTCATTTATTTGCACAATTTCAGGAGATATCAAAAGGGATGCTCGCGGTTCGGTTTGGATCGGTTATGAGACAAAAAGTCATCCGATCCAAAGAGAAAAGAGCATGCAATTTGGTTCGGTTTTTGGATGATTAAAAATAAATATCCAAACCAATCCGATCCAATTTTATGCGGTTTAGTTCGATTCAGTTTGTTCGGTTTTATTTGATTTTTAAATAAACAATGCATAAATACTTGTGAATATAAAAAATATATATTTTAATTGTTAAAAAAATTATACAAACAACTAATAACTATATTGCAAGATTTAAAACATATTGTTAGATGAAACTAAAGAGAGAATTGAGTGAGATGGCGACGGTTTGAGAGAGACGGTGATGGATTGAGAGACGGTGATTTAAATGAGACGGAACAAAAGAGAGAACTAAGTGAGAATTGTGTGTTGTTATAGTAAAAGAAAATGATTTCTAACTTAGGGCACCTTATAAAGAGAGAAATAGTTTTTTTGTAAAAAAAAAAAGAGAGAAATAGTTTTTTTTTGGATAAAAATAGAGAAATAATTGTGGTTTATAACACATATTTCGGTTCGTTTGGATCGGTTCGGTTATCATGAAGTCATCCAAAATCCAATATGAACCAATCGGTTTTGCTATAAGGTGGCCCAAACACATCCAAAAAAGTTCGGTTTTTTTTGGTTTTCGGTTATTTTTTGGATTGGATTGGATTTGAGCACCCCTAGAGAAAGGTGTATTTTCCAAATTAAATAAATACTTGAATACAATACAACAACAAATGTCTTCGGCATGCATCAAAAGGCCAGAGATTTTGCTAAAGTTTAAGCAAGTATCAATCAAATTGCTTCTAGTATGATCCCTTGAAATTAAACAACTTTTGGCCTATAATGAAATACTACAAGATTTTTCAGGTCATTTGGATATATTGTTCACAATTATTGCTCATTTACAATGAACACTTGCATAATTATTTCTCTTGGTAGGTCCAACTGGTCTAAAGAAAGCAAGTCCATTGCAATTATTTGATGTCAAAAAGATTACTTTATTCTCTCTGGCTACACCCTTCCTTATCCTTGCTTGCTTGGCATTGATGTACAAACACAACAACAACAACAACAACAATCAATGGCTAATTTTCAAGCATTGCTTACATGATTGAAGTGTCAATCTTTCTTCCTTCCACCTTCCATATAATTGAAGCTTCATTATTCATTATCAATATGCGCGGTTTGCCTTATACGGTCACATTCAACGGCTGCAAAACAATTATTAAGCGTGAGATTAGTGAAAATTAGTACAAACTTATAATAGGACTATTTCGGTTCCAAATTCAATTATTCTTGAGGATAATGCTACTACTATCTTTGGTAAGATCGTGCCTAACTACTCCTTCCGTCTCATTTTATTTAAAAACGGACTTTAAAAACTAACATAATTATGGTTGGAATGTGACTCAAAACTAATGACACAGCTGGTTATTTCCCCTTCTATTGGATGATGAAACTCGTGTCACTTCTTATTCTAATTAATACTGTAGTTGTGGAGTAGCTATCAGATGTGTCATGCATATTTCAAATGAGAGAGAGAGAGAGAGAGAGAGAGAGAGAGAGAGATTACCAAGGACTTTTTCGTGCATCAAAGAAGGACTAGAAATGGCTTTTTCAGAGAGTGAGAACAAAAGGAGGTGCGTCCTTTCTAGGTCCGGCAACAGAACGATAAACATAAACTCTTTCAGCTCGACTATCATCGCTTCCTTCTTCCCGAATCACTTCAACATTCAACCTAGGCCTTTCTTGTGCTAACAATCTACATCCATTCATCGTCACTCTACAGTCCGACATCCAAAGCGACCTCATTGACTCGTACTTCTCCATACCTGACAAAAGCGCTGCATTTCCGAATGGACTATCCCTTATCTCGAGTTTTCTCAGCTTTGGACATCCATAAAGTACACACTGCATTCCCCAATCGCTGCTTCCGGCAAAAGCCACCGAAAGCGTTTCCAAGTTTTTAGCATGCCTTCCTATATACTCAAATGTGAGGTCCGTTAGAGAACCTGATACAGCAAGCCTCTGAAGTTTAGTGCAGTTTTTAACAACTGCACCAAAGGCCTCGTCCATAGGTTCGTCTGTCAGGTAATCTGGCTGACCAGGGTTCATGATGCAGAGCCGAAAATGAGTAAAGTCGGGGCAGTTTTGCACAACGGTTGCAACAGCAGCATTTGTCATCTGACGGCAAAAGTAGAGGACATAGTGAAGCTTCCGACATCCTTCAGAGACAGCAATAAAACCTGCTTCGGTAACCCCATGTGCAACACCCTCGTCAAATGGATCCGCGGGAAAAACACGTAGTTCCTCAAGCAATGGACAATATGTTCCAACAGCTTCCAGTCCCTTGTCTTCAACTGTGTCAACAACCTGCAAAATGTTGATGTTCCGATACATTTTCGTTAACAGATACGATGAAAACTAATCGAAAATTTACTAGCCATGCACCACCAGCTTGAGTAGTTACAATCAATTTGCTAAAACTTCAATATCAATTAAACAATACAGAATAAATAATACATAGAGAAAATCATACCCAAAGGCGTCGCAGATTAGGACAGTGAACAAGAAGCTTAGAAAGATCTTCGCTGTCAAGAGGAGCATAACTAAAATTCAAGAAAGTCAGATTTGCGCATGCAGGGTATAGAACTTGGAGATATTGAGCTGAAGCCACCCATAAACCAGAAAGGGTGTGAAGACTTTTACAATTGTTGAATGCGCTTTCGAGCTTTGAATATTGTTGACATGTCAGCTCTTGTGAAAAGGAGCCACTGCCAAGCTCGCATAACTGAGGGGCACGAACAAGAAGTCTTTGTAACTGTTCAAGTGTTACACTTTTGTTAACCTTCAAAGTCTTCAATGATTTGCACCTACCAACCAGTTTCTCAAGCGCGTCAATGTTTACTTCATTGTTTAGGTTGGCAAAGTTCAATACTTCCAATGATGTAAAACTTTCTGGGAAGCAACTCAACCAATTACCACTTTTGTCATCGATACCATTCTCTTGTATGTCAAGCTCAGTTAAATTCCTGCATCCAAGTAATATTCGTCAGATGATTTATTTGTGGAATGAAATGGAGTATTAACTATTAAGTACTGAATTCCCACATAATGGAGATAATACAAAGTAGTACGATAATGTCATGAGTGAAGAATTGAGATTCAACAGAAAGATTAGAATGCTTGTAAAATAGTATAATCATGTGATCAACAATTTTTCACACTGCTTACGCTTTCAAAGCAAAAATTTGCTCAACCAAGGTCAAAAATATGAACACAGTACTTGAAAGTTACCCTATTATATCACATTATAGATATTTAATTAGTGTTCAATGTCGGTGTAAACATGCTTTACACTGTCAAATTAAAAATGTTCGACTGTAATTAAAACTGTCTTAAAAGTCATATATATGATTCATTGTGATTGCTTGATAGTGTAAAAAGTTTTACGCCGAGTGACTGTGTATCAAAACTAAACTCTATACATAAATGTCATGTATTTCAATGAATTTCAATAAATTAATCTATGGATTAATGGCAAGTTATCATTCTTGGAAAAGAAAAACTAGCAAATCAGGCATTACAATAAATCTTAGTCAAGCTATGCTCATTCTAGATTGCACAGGTAAGAACCACCAACATAATTCTAGAAAATAAAATTTGATTGATTCCCTAAGCTTCTTCTTTTTTAGGCATAAATAAGGAATAGCACCAATGTCCCATTCTCAATTGATGCTCAAACGTTACTTTAACCAAACAAAACAAAAGTGACTCTCAAAATCATACCTTTGTAGTGAGATTCTGTTTCCACTGCCTATATAATTCAGAAACATCCTCACCAATGGAAAATTGTAACAAAGGAACGGCACGATAAAATGGCAAACAAAATAAACCAGGCACTCAAGCATAAAGGAATCACAGAAAAGAATGAATCTAAAAAAAGAATTATCTATTATTCGAATCGGTTAGAGCGCGGACAATTGATACTATAGAATCAAATTTAAGTATTTAACATAAAATTGTTTAAAATTAAACACAACTATTAACATCCAAAAGGTAAAAGAAAATAAAATCATATCAAATAAGTAACATGACTAGATTGGTAAAAACTAAAAAGAAAAGCATCTACATCAATAGGAAACATAAAACTCCACTTATTAACTACTCTTTCTAGCTCTCAAAAAACTCAATCCTTAGAAATCATAAATTAAAACCAAACGTTAGTTGGTCCAGTGGTGATTGGCGCCGGACTTGCCCACAGTACGATCCCCCCAACTGCGCTTGCGCTTGGAAGGGAACTAGAACCACTTCATATCATAACTCATCCCAGAACTCATAAATCAAATACTAACAATATTCACATCTATGAACCAAAACTGAAAAATTAAAAGAGCAAAAAAACACAATAATCTATATTTTCTAAACAAAAAATATAAGATTGAAAACAAATAAATCTTACTTGCAATTAGTAGCAACAGCAGCCAAACCATCAGTGCTAAATCCATCACAACTCAAAAGAGAAATTGCTTTAAAATTAGGAAATGACAAAGCCAAAAACTCCAAACTCTCATCAGTAACAGCCATTCTCTTAAGCCTTAACTCCTCAAGAAAAGGGTACTTATCAGCAAAAACAACCAACCATGAATGAATATCAGCACCCCAATTAGCAGGAACTAAGTTAAAATCAGAAAACCGAGGCTTCCCTTTCAGTGTAACACTTCTAATATTTGGAAATCTTCTTGTTAAGATCTCAGGTGTTACAGAATAACAGTTACCTATAAACACATTTCTCCTTGACCATCTTTCAGCGTTATACCATTCTTTACAAACCAATGAAACTGAGCTTCTATCTTTACGTGATTTCACCATACCAAGAACTCTTTCCAATACTTCATCAGGAAAATCTGAACTTGAATTCATGGTGTTTTTATTCTTTTCTTGTTTTGATAATTTCTTTCTCTTACACACCATGTTCAAGTTCAACAAATAAAACAACAAAAAGAAACAATTTTTATAACACCCTTTTGAATAAGGAAAATAAGGTTCAATTGGGTTTTGTTAATAACAAAAGATAGTTTAGAAAATCATAGAGAATTTTTTTGTCATGTGGTGAAAAATATAGCAATGTACTAAACTAAACTAAACTAAACTAAACTAAAAGTAGTTAATGTTAAAACTGAAAATTTTAATGATGTTTGTTTTATGATTTGTTTCATTCATTATGTTTTTTTTTTCTTACAAGAAAGAAAAAAACATATAGAACTAAAAAATGAAAGAAAAAAAAGAGAGATAATTAATGAAGTGGAGAGATCTAGAAAATGAAATATGAATCTGAGATCTGATAAAAAGGAAGAGATGGGAAGAAGAAGGTGAAGTAGATAGATAAAATATTTATATTAATATTATTAATATTAATAATATTATTGAATATGGAAATGAGGAGAGTGTGATGATAGAGAAAGGTCAATGAAAAAATGGGATCTTTTTTTTCATGAAACAAAGCTCTCACATCACTTTTTAGATTAATCCAATGCATAGGTGATGGGTACCCTTGGCGTATTATAGCAAATGGTAGGGAAAGTAATTAATTTTACTGAATTTTATAAAGAATGTTGTTGCATGGGATACACTAGTTAAGAAACTATAGAAATAGAAAGTTTGAATATAGAAATAAATAAAAGAAACTATAGAAATAAATAAAAGATAGGATATATATTGAAAAATACAAAATTTGAATATTTAAATGTTTGATTACATAATTTTTAAGAAAAAAATTTAAATTTATACTCTTAATTACTCTCTCCGAAAAGAAATAGAAAACAAGATATGTATTGGAAAATAAAAAGTTTAAACTTTTAAATGTTTGATTAGACAATTTTACAAAAAATATTTTTAAAATTTATACTCTTTATTACTCTTCCGGCAAGAAATAAAAGACGGGAAAATACACAAAGTTTAAACTTCTAAATGTTTGATTATACAATTTTCAAAAAACAATTTTAAATTTATACTCTTAATTACTCTCTTCGAAAAGAAATAAAAGACAAGATATGTATTAGAAAATACAAAATTTAAACTTTTAAATGTTAGACTACACAATTTTCAAGAAAAAATCTATATTTATATTCTTAATTACTCTGTCCGACTTTATTTATAAGTAGAAGTCACATTTTAAGTTAATTGAACGAGTGATGTATTTAACACAAATATAAGTTAGATACGCATTTCTTCAATGAATCTACAACGGGATTTTTTTCTTCTAAATATATAAAGTTCGAAGGAGTAGTGCATAAAGTGCACTAGTTAACATTTTGTCTTTTATATATATATATAAATGAATGAAGGAGTCCAAAATTTGAAGCTCTGCTGATATGATTGAAGTTCAATCTTTGATCACTCCATTTTGTGTGTGAGTTTAAGATGAATTTGTTATTTCATCTATGTACCTAAAAAATAAATGAGAGAAATAATTTCTTAATTAGCTTTTTGGATCAAATAACCTAGTAGTTTAAATCTGTGCCCCAACAGGAGTACATATAATGTCTTACCAACTGGACTAATTATTAATCACTTCATATAAAAATAGACCTCCAAACTCTTTCACATGGTTTTAGACTATTTTCTCATAATGGAGTAATAAATTTGTACTCATGTGTTTTCAGAAGTATATAACGATTTGATAAAAAAAAAAGGTTGATAGGTATATATTCCCTGTAAAGTACATGATTTTTGCAATACCTCACTGTAAATTAATTTTTTGAGAATACCCCCTGTAATATTTGCATTTTTGCAATACCCCCTGGATTTTTTCAACCATTACATTTTGCAGGGGTTTTTTCTTTGCGGCAGTTTAAAACCCTCACTAAAATTATATTTTGCAGCAGTTTTTATTTGCGGCGGTTCAAAACCCCCACAAAATGTAATAGTTGAAAAAGTCTATGGGATATTGCAAAAATGCAAATATTACAGGAGTATTCTCAAAAAAATAATTTACAGAATGTATTGCCAAAATCATGTACTTTACAAGGGGTATTATACCTATTAACCAAAAAAAAATTGTCATTAATATAAGTCTTTTTTAAATTACTACTAGATAGGAGTAGTAGATACATTTAATGTTGCATCTTACAAGATATATTTCGAATACAGATATAATTAGAATACAAATATGTATGTAAATATTTTTAAAGAGGAAAGATTTATTTTAGTCTTTACTATTTTTTAATGGTTCAATTTAATTTTTTATAAAATTAGAACTCAAAATAGTTTGTGACATTTTCATATTAAGAATAAATTAGAGATTAATTTGTCTCTAATATAAAATTTTATTTTAGTCAAAAACTAAATAGAACCATTAAAAAATTATGAATGACAAAAGTTCCATTTTCTTTAAAAATCAAAATTCTAAAGTTAAACACCAAAATATTTCACTTGTAGCTTACACACACTTTCGATATGTGACTACTTAACTATTAAAAATAAATATTTCACTAGACTCACAATTACTTTTAAAATAAAGTATTGATGATTTACTAAGTACAGATTTATTTCTTCAGTACAGTTTATTTCAAAGTTACACTAATTAAAGTCGTTAAAATTAGACGATTCTAATTTTATAGTTTAAGTGATAAGAATTGAGACACATATGAGTTTGATAGAGAAAAATTTAGAGATCAATTTCTAGTGGTAGAAGTTTGTCTTTTTGATGTATAAAAAAAGGACGGTTCTAATTTAATATCAGTTGTTTTAAAATAACCATATGTTCAATTAAAATTAATTATATTTGATTTATTGGTTGTCGTCCAATTAAAATAAACGGTTCTAATTTAATATCAGATATTTTAAAATTATAATATAAAAATTAAATATAGATTTTTTAGATTGTCCGATAAAAATTGAATTGTTAATTACTTTTTAACTAAGTAAATGCGTGAAAGAGTTTATAAAGGTAACTTCATTTCTCTCTGTTTTTTTTGTTAGACAACCTTATTGTTAGAATTTGATTTCTTAAACGTAAATAAGTGGGCGTACCAAAGTTGAAACTTTAGACAATGCACATTACGTGCAAATGACCTATCAAGTGAACTATGGTCACGAGACACTTCATTCCCTCTTTAACCACCACTAGATGATACATTACAAATCTCACAAGAATGAGAAGATGTCATAGATTATACTCTTCTCCATTTTTTAAAACAATGGAAAATTTGATTCGAAAAGAGATACACAAAAAGAGATTGTGGACCCCACCATTAGGTGAGTCTCACTATTAACAAGTGGGTCCCACTATTTTTTTTTGTGTTTATTGCTCTTCAAATAAAATTTTCCATTACTTTTAAGAAATTGATAAGATCATAATCCGGATATACAGATCTACATTAAAGATAATTTCAAAGATTTCAATTTCATGCATATTGTGGAGGAATACACTTCAATTTAGAAAATTGCCCAACTGGACCGCTAAAGTTCACGTCATCCAGACAAGGATATCTTGTTGTACTAGCAGGGCTCAATACTCCCTTCGTTTTTAGTTTTTATAATTTTGTTTCAAATTTTTTTGTCTTTTTTGAAAATTAATGTAAAATTAATATTAGTTTATCATTTATACTCTTACAAAAGTAAAATTATTAATTATATACATTTTCTCTTTATTAAGAGTGTTGTTAGTACTTCTCCTTTTATTTTCTTATAAAATAGAAAGGTATATATGCGATTAGATATAGAATATGTCCAAGTTAGATTATAGTTCACAAAATTGAGCAATGTCCGACTCACATTAGTCGATTTTTCTTTGTTTATTTTAATTGGAGTTTCAACTTCTTGATTGATTAATTTGTAACCTTTTACTAGGAGATTTAGACTCTATATTTAAACAAAATTTATATGTTAAATTGAGACTTTTAAAATATCAGACTCAAGTCAACTTAAAAAAGTAAAGTCATAACATAATGTAACACGCTATAAATCTTCAATTTTTCAACATTTTATTTAAGTTTGACAAAATCTAACTCGGTCCAAACTACTTTCATCTCTATATTACTATATACAATATTGTAAAATGTGAATTAATAATGGGGGGTGGCGGTGGGGACTTTTCCATCTAAATTGGATCCTCTTGAATTGGATAGGATATGGTTAAAGAAAGCACATGCATCCTACCTTCTTTGGAGGAATTCTATGTTTTTTTTTACCTATATATAATAATAAAGATGCGGAAAGATCCATCATAAATCATAGATCTATTTATGAAGGGTAAATGTTTAGGGCTGCCAACAATCTTGCTGCTAAAATCATTAGCTTTTCTTCACTTGATTACTTTTTCCATTTCAAAAAAATAGTCATATTATAAATTGGATATGGAGCTCCACTAGTAGTCAATATTTTTACATCCTTGATTGTTATTAAAAAATTTTTGCAACTAGTTTTAAAATTACTTAAAGCTCTATAGGATAAGGAAACACAAGTGGTGACAAAAATAATAATTAAAAAGTCTATGTCATCTTCATTGACCGATTGGAATTTGGCATCATGTTTTGTTGTTATGTATGGTATAACTTTGAGTGAATTAGGTAATACAATTGTGTAACATGCATCTTTATCAAAGCACTATAGGATAAGGTTGAGAACAAATAGAATTGCTATTACAAGTAATTTAATTCCAACTATAACTAAATTTTATTTGCAATATGATAGTTATATATACACATTATAAGGCCAAAAAAGCCTCTCATTGAGGCTCCAATGCTTTTAGTTTGGTGCAAAAGATAAGATGTGAAAGGGTTTATGGTTCAAAATCCTTGACCTTAGCCAAAAACACCAATAATAAAGGTTCTAAATAGTATTGTGTACAAATAATTGTGAAGTAAAGGTTATAGGTTCACTTTCAATTAAAATGGACCCCTACTCATTTGTTCCCCAAAGCTTAAGAATCCCATGTTCTTCTACTTCTGTCCGACCATCACTACTTTCAATTCATATCATATCCAATCTACTGTATATTCTATCTCTTTGCCTAAATTGCGTTTATTAGTTATCAGGATTTAACATGTGGCAATTTTGACTCTAGGATAAACACTGTAGCAAAGTAATCTTATCAATAAAAGGATATTCATTGGTCATAATTGATAAAAATAAAATTGAAACAAAAATGATAAGATATTTATTCATTAAAATAAATTGATAGAATACATATGAAAATACTAACAATGAATTGATCAAAGTGATAAGATTTTGGTCCACTTAAGCATGTGATCAGAGTTTAATTCTTGACACATGCGTATGCAGAAAATTTGGTTGAAAGGAATAATTGATCTTATATGCCCTACAAGTTCCCCGAAGAATATTAGTCATCGTTGACGACAGTGAAAGTAAACTTCGTACCAATATTATGGTGACAAAAAAAATACATATGAAAATTACTAATTTTAATTAAAAGACCCAAACCACCTCTTTTTAATGAATAAAAAAGAAAATTTAGAGAAAACTCTAAATCTAAAATATGTTTGTTTTTCAAGAAAATTTGTTATGAGAAAGTTTGTTAAGAAGAGAGAAATAGGAGAGAGATGGTCTATTTCTTTCGTTTGGCATGCAAATAATTATAGGAGAGATTTAAATATTGCAAGTTTCACAACTTTTTGCAATTTTCTCTCATGTGCGAAGAAATGTGATGGAACAAACAAGCTATACTATTTGTTTTTCCATTTATACCCCTCATTTCTTTTTAATTTTTTTATAAAAATAATTATGATAAACGAGCTTTTTATCCACTCATAAATTATTCAACTTCTCTCTTCTCTATTTTTGTTATACCAAACAATACTTCATTTATATCTTATTTCTCTCTTTTCACTTTCTTTTTCATGTTCTTTCTCTCTTCTCAATCTCTTCTCACAACCAAACATATTCTAAACCTATGTAACATATAACTAAAAATTAGTTCACCAACATGAAAATGCTTTTTTGGTTAGAAAATAAAAGTAATTTTTTTGAGTGCATAGATGAAATATTAAAGTCACTATAAACTCACACACATAAAGTATAGTGACCAAAGATCGAACTCCGATCATAAACATCTAGCTTAATAATTTCGACATTTTTTGTCAGTTGAGATATGATTACAGAACAATGAAAGTAAATTCTTTTTGCATTATCAATGCTAGCATTCGAACAGGAGTCGAGCAAGCAATGTTATAACACAAGTACCGCACCGCACCGACATGGATACTACTACTACTATGTCAAAAGAAAAAGTCTCAATGGATTGTATGTATCATCACATCAGATTAAGAGCAATCGCGTAAATAAAATTGAGCTTCAGTTTATATGTTGTTTAATTTCAAGTTTTCAACTATTTCATCAATTATTGGATTTTAATTCAATGGACATATGACATTATAAAATCACATAAGAATCATAATAAGACTTTTTTTACTACAATTTTACTCCATTAATCGTTAAAACAGTTGAATAATTTGCACAGGCTTCTTTCAAAGCAAATAGTAGTTCAATTGTCCTATTTGCAACAACTTCAAAAGTCTCTACAACAGTTCTACTTAGTTCCTCTTCAATTCATCATCACCATTATATCCGTACATCAATATCCATCCCACTATGTTGTGCGTGACTGACAAGAACCATTCCATTCACTTACTACATACATTACAAATGGACAAATAATACTCCATGAACATAGCTCAACATATTTCATGGTTTACGGAGGCTGTACCCTTTGTCTGCTATGTCATACTTCTTTTTCTTTGGAACTCTATCTAGTATCTATCGTATAATCCTTCATAGATAGATAGATACACCAAAATAATGCACCTATAATTAATTAACCACCGCCACCGGTTGTACCTATTGTTGAGAATATACTTGTAGGATTACTTGTTAGATAGATGGTGCATAAGCTTAGTTAGTACTACAAGTAAAAAATCCACATGATCTAAGTTAACAACTATATATATATATATATAGAATTACTAACTTCAACATGGATCAAAGTTAAGCAAAATATATAACCCATATATAATTACTTAGCACCCTCCCATTGTCTTCGTGCTCTCCCAGCTACTGCCCCCCACAACTCTTTATTAATAAAATCCCGAACAAAGATCAAGGGATTGAGGGAAATTGTAAATTGGGTATTGTAAAGTGAAATTTGTCAAATAGAATTCAAAAATAATTCATTGGATGTCAGTTTGTTTTGAGAAGGTATAGGACATTAGGACATGAAGCAGAACAAAAGTAGTGAAATTTGAAGGATTATCACCGGAAAGTATGAAGAAAAATAAAGTAACTAGCGAGGGAGTTGAGACATATGCGTAAGTCGTAACGGAGAAGATGATGGACTGAAACTTATCTACAATCATTAAAATTAAGTAGCACAGTAAAGATGAATCCAAAGGTCATAATTTAACCCTCTCGTCTCTCACAATAAAACTTCCTCTAACTTTATATGCCCTCTGTGTGTGTGTGTGTGTGTGAATTCCCTTATAAAGAGGAAGAGAGAGCATATATATGAATAAATTCAAAGGCAACACATCACATCAAAACTAATTAGGGAAGTGTTTACTCAATCAAACTTGATTCATATTAACTTTGGAAATATAGATTCATTTCACTTATAACATTGATCAACCAATTGCAATTGACAAGACATTAGAAACATAATGTATCAAAGTGATTATTCATTCTACCAGTTCATTTCAGCAAAGCTTGAGCAGAAGTATAACAGTAATGATTTGACATGAGAAGTTAACATCCGGAGGCATCTCCGAATCTCCGAAATAGATCTGCAAAACTCGGAGATCCACTAATGCCACGATCACAAAACCAGAAGCATCAAACAAAAAGGGAAGGGGTGTGTAAGAAATTCGTACATGAAGTTAAAAGTGGCAAGGCATGATAACAAATCCCAGCACTGAGATTCCAGCCGAGAGTCTGCTTGCGTTATTCAAAGAATAAGGGATTGAAACAGAAATTTTCCTATATCAAAATATATTCAAGATTGAAGAACACTTCAATATTGCAAATGCAGGAGTCTGGAAAATGTTAAACACCCTTCAGATTTGACTCGAGTCCCTCCCGAAAATAAATCGCCTCATCCAGTCTGACACCACTAATGCCCTTGTGCGCCAGCTAACTTGCTTGCTGTTCAATTCATTAGAAGAAGTTTTAATAACTTATTAATCATAACGCCTTATGAATCTAACAGTTTTAAGAATGGAGTAGTAGTTAAGAGAAAACAAATTATATACCTTGCATAGACAGAATACCACAGCCATTGACTGCTGTGTCCAATCGAAACCCAATCCCCAGGTAGCTGTGCAGCAGTCTGCTCTCCTCCCAGAGGAGCGAATTGACCTAAATGCTTGTACCTTGACGAACAATCAACCAAGCATTAGTGAGGAAACATTGGAGAAATAATAAAACACATTGAATCAATCATCAGTGTCAGCGTAAAGAGAGTGATAAAAGTAAATCTAGTATAGTAAGTTAACATGATCAAGTTACCTGAAGGGTTTGAACCGATGGCGCCCTTCTTCCCTAAACCTAATAGGACCCTCTGGATTTTTTTCACACTCTTCCATCCGGTTAAAACACTTAGCCAGGTAGACGCCTTGCTGAGATGCAACCTGATACGTAGTTTCAGAAACCCAAAGTCGTATCACTAAGTAAACAATATCAGGAAGATACCATTAAAGAGAAAGCTATAAGAAAATAATGACACACACACACACACCTGAGCTGTAGCAGGAAGAAATTTCATCTCTGAGTCCACATTGATAAGTGCGGTTTTGAGTTCTTCGATATTCAGTTCAATAGATTCTTTTTCAACATCTCCCTTGGCTTCCTTCAAAAGATCAGCAATGCCACGCATCTGTTTATTCTTTAGATATAGCTCCACCTGAGGGTATCTTTCACAGATGTCATCCATCACCTCCTGGAATTCTTTGAGGGTAAGTGTTCCTGAGTTGTCTTTATCCGTCTTCTTAAATATTGCTGCAATATCTTCCTAAAATGCCAAAATTAAATTATACAATCAGCTGGAAGAAAGGTAACATTTGAAATTCAAAATACAGTAAAACTTGATACAGTATCCCAGATTGTCAATAGAATCAACTTTAATACACTCAGCTAGCTAAGAAATGCAGGGCATAAATACTGGTGTACACAATGTTACAAGATGAGTGCGCTGTGTATAGTTTTTACTTTTTAACATCAGACTACAAAAAGAAAAGCAATATGTATTGATATTAATGAGTCCCTCCAAAAGAATGGAATATAGAGCAAGAGTGCAAGGCCCTAGGCAGTAAGAATGTCCCATGTTAATTAAATAAATTATGGAGAAATAGCATTAGCCAATAGGTACCATGACTTTTCGCTGGTTTATTGTAGCACAATCACCAAGCGCATACACATTGTTGGTTCCCTCGACTCTCAACCATTCATCAGTAGCTACGGCACGCCTGTTAATCTGTTCAGAATATCAATGTCAAGTAAATAATAAATTAAATACAGAGCACAAATAACAAAATAATATGGAATTATGAATCAGAATAAATAATAAAGTCGAATTTCCTAGAAAACACACCTGACCAATTTGTGTCATAAAATCTTTTATGAATGGACGAGTGCCAATACCAGTTGACCAGACAGCCATTCCATATGGAATTGAAGTAATTCCTCCTCCATTTTTCATTTCTTTAGTGGAAATTTCTCTGTCAGATACCTTCACAACCATGGATCCGGTTTTCACATCAATACCGTCTCTTTGGAACTTGTCTTCAGCAAAAGCTGTTATTCTTTTGTCAAACCTAAAAATGAGCATGAGAATAATAATGTATGAGTTCATAATTACGTTCTAAATGACAAATAATAACTGACAAGTGACTATTCATAGACGCAAATAATAACTGACAAAGCATGACTTCTATTAAACAATAAAAGTATAGAGTTTCATGCTCACATGCTCAGAATATGACCTCCAGCTTCCAGAAGCGTAATTTTAACTAAATCTTTTACCCCAGGATATAATTTGACCAAATCCTCACTAACATAATCATGAAGTGCGGCTGCAAACTCCACTCCAGTAGGACCACCTCCAATAATAGCAAAATGAAGAATTCTCTTTTTCTCTTCATCACTTACACTAGGCAAACTTGCTCTCTCAAAGCAGTCAATTACTGTTCTTCTAATCTTTTGTGCATCTTCAACTTCCTGTACAGTGCACACACATTTCCATGAGATAACTAAAGACCAAAAAAATCGGATAAACAAAATGCAATCACACTTTGGCCATGATTGGATTTTGACCAATTTGTCTCATCCACTGACTATTTCTTAACTGCACACACAGCTTTTTATTGTCAACAAAAATATGCTATGAAACACCAAATGATAATAAAAAGTTACCTTCAAGAAATGGCAATGCTCCGTGACTCCGGGAGTATTAAATGTGTTGACATTTGCTCCCACAGCTATGATTAAGTAGTCATAGTCCACGACAAATTCTTGTTTTTCATTTGAATTGTTGTTTATATTAGATCGACAGTAAACTTTTCTGTTTACTGCATCAATCTTGATACATTCTGCTTCACTAAATCGAGAGTCCACATGTTTCTGCTCAAAAGGAAATAAGTAAAAGGTCCAGTTATATCCACTACCACTAGTGATGAACTAAGGCATTAAACATAATTCTGAAGGGGCAATCTAATAACCTAAAAGTGTGATTCAGATAAACAGCTTTTTAATATATAGAAATATGACATTCACAAATAACAGTGCAGGCAATCTTCAGTCACATCACATGAGACCAAACGATGTGTTTAACTTACAGAATGTACAACACAATCACGGCATAAAATAAAATCATGTATATGCAGCAGTGTGCGGCCGTATATATAGATTTAGTTTCTCTAGTACTCGGTTGTACGCATAGGACAAACATTAATTTGGCAAACCCAACCAACCCAACAGCTTATGATTAACTGTTAACAGTGATTTGTTATTGTAAATATTAAATAACATCACAGACAGATGATTTGAAATTGATATTGAATCTATCCAGCTATATCACATGCTAATGAAACAAAATGGACAACTTTGTAATAATAATGCAACAGCAACAATGAGAAATTTTTTATAAATCTGAGATTCCCAACCTTCCTGAAGATATTGCGAACAGGTTCAACAATGCTGCGAGCCTCAACTGTGCCACAGGTAACACTAGGCAGCAAAGGAGTGAATGCAAAATAATTCCGAGGAGACACAACGTGAACCTCATATCGAGGATCATTTAAATTCCTCAAGAAACTTGTTCCTGCCCAACCAGTTCCCAGCACCAACACCTTTTTCTTCTCAGGTACCGCCGCTTCAGATGTAGCAACAGCTTCACCGTAAGCCAAAAGACCACCACCACTACATCACATAATTAATTCATAACTAAACAATTTCAATAACCTTGATATAATATATTACAATCCGATCAAATCTAAAAATCTTCACTAATCATGAAGCTCCGACACTCCTTAGATTAGGCGTGTCCAGTGTTGTGTCCGACACCGACACTTATAATTACATCGAATTATATCACTTAAAAATTTTATCAGTGTCGATGTGTCTGTGCTACGTAGCTAATCAGTAATCACAAGTCTCGGAAATTATTGTAGATCTATTAACTGACATTAGGAATAGAATTTAATCAGCGTTGATCCTAAATTACAGAATCTTAATCTGAATTATATAAACAGAACACAATCGGCGTGAAAATATTGAGTTAAATTGAAATATGTGGATCTACTACTACATGAAATGCGAAATTGAGATCGAAGTTCGGTGAAAGTTGATGATATGATACCTTACGGTGGTGCAGAGAAGAACGAGCTTGAAGTGGGAATCATAGTCGCGGAAAGTTGAAGAGAAACGGTTGAAGAAATTGAAATTGCGCATTATGTGGAGATGAAGATCTGTGTCCAAAGATGAGGGAGAGAGAGAGAAAGGGAAATGAGGCGGTTATAGAGAGAGAAAGTGTTGAGATGGAAATGATGATGAAAAATAGGGAGTTGGTAAGAAAAAGTAGAATCCGGGAAGGTGGGAATTGCGTGTCTTCTAGGCGGAGTATGCTTTGTTCATTTCCATGAGTCACATCACATTCAATTCAAGTCGATTTTGTTTCTTTCTTCTTCTTTTATTTTTTTTATTTTAAATAAACAAAATTGGGTGAATAGCCGCCGGGAATGTACATGAAAATACTACTACTAGATTTTTTAGTACTAGTACTTTTATATTCCTTCAATTTTGTATGATAACTTAAATGATAAAAACTAGATGATATATGAGTTTAGTGTTCGATCTTTAACGAAAGCAATTTATATTTTTAATATATCAAAAAAAAATTCTTTCAATCCTAAAATATAATTTTGTTGTGAGGTACTCCCTCCATTTCAAAATATAAAAAATCTTACTTATAAATAAAATATAATTATAAGAATTTGAAATATAATTTTGTTAGATTTTTCTTAAAATAAGTTGTATTAGAAGATGTAAACTATTTTTTATTGGGTTATTATTTATTGAGAAAATACGATTTAAACATATCTTGAAAATGATTTTTCCTTATATTTTGGGAAAAAAAAGTTAAATGACATTTTCGTCTCTTCATGTACGCTCGATTTTGATTTTAGTGTCTATATCTTTTTTCTTTAGGCATTCATCTCTATATGTTAAAAACATTTTGATTTTAATCTCTAAAACTAAAATTCGCAGAAAAATTAAAAGAAAAAACTTACAGATTTTCCTACGGATTTTAGCTTTAGGGACTAAAACAAAAATATATTAACATAGGGATAAATTCTTAAGAAAAAAGGATACAAAAACTTAAATAAAAAATGCACGTACTAACGAAATAGTTATTTAAATATATCTTTATTTTTAGTTTGACATCGAATCACACCCATTAAAATTAATTAATTCGATCACAAAATTACATCCGTTAAAATCTCAAAATGGTTAATAAATTTCACTAAAAGATAGATTTTTTGGTCAATCTTTACTTACCTCGCAGCTGAACTCTGAACTATTAAAGTCCTTTCTCTAAGAACAAGATGATGAAAAAAAAATCAGCTATTCAAGTAGTACATAAAAAGGGCCATCGCGCATTCCCTTATTTATTCCGCTGATATTGCATTACAAATTTGAATGAAAAATATGAAATGGTTGTTAAATTGATCTTTACTGCATTCAAATTATATTCTCCAGTATGACAACTAGTTTTATGAATGAGAGGCTTGAGCTCTGCTGTTCACATCATCATAGATTCATAGATGTGTAAAAAAATTAGTTGGTCATGATTTCTAGAAGAATGCTAGGTTGTTGGGTCTAAACTTATCGACGGTTTGTCCAACATTCGCCACCTTGGAACCTTTCTCACATAATCACATTCACATGCATGCTCTCATTCGCAGTCACATTTGATCGTATGACAATTACATTTGACTGTATGATTAACTGCATTTTTATCTGCAGACATGTTCCTTATGTAAAATACAAATATCACCAGTCATGCATTCGATGAACTATTTTTTTCTTCAATTTTTGTTATTTTACACATACACTGTCTAATCAATGAATATATAAAATAAAAAATATAGGGGCGCGCAAGAATGCTCGAGGTCCTAAAAATAATTTTTTCAATAGGAACATCAATTATCAAAGTCCATACTCACGTACATTATAGTCAAAGAAAACTTCTTTTCGTGCTCCTCTAGAAAATGCCACGTCTCGCGCGTTTTCAATTTTACCTTCTTATTGTTCGCTGTGTAACGAGCAAATTCAAAAATAGTTCGCTAGTTTAGGATACTAACATTATTTTCTTTGCAACCATGTTTTGCTTCCATGAATTCAATTCATGGTGAAGAAAATGTTCTTCTTTGAATTCAATTCATGGTGAAGAAATGCATGAGTTTTTTTGCTTTCAATGAATTTAATTCATGATGAAGAACACTTTCTCTATTCCTCATCAAGACATCAACATTGTCTTCCTCTTCTCATCTCTGTCTTCAATACCATCAAATCAAATCTTGGTCTTCACTCTTCAATACCATCAAAATTAAATCAGAGAGTGAGATTGAACTTGTTGGTGTCGGTTCTTGATTTCCATTGAACACTATCATCTGTTGCATTTTGAAGTTATATTCTTAGTTCGCTATGTAGTAAGTGAATAGAGTTGAGTTCGCTATGGAGTAATATTTTCATTTATGAATGTGTGAATCAAATGTTGGCTACTTAAAATGCGAATTCAAAAGATATTTGTCATTTTCAGGGCGCAAAAAAATTGTGTGGGGGGCACAAAAAGTAATTTTCATAGTCAAAATCCATTGCTGTGGGATCCGAAGCCCATTCATTTGCTGCTGCGGCGCTGCGCGAGTTTTATATAAAACGCCGCACACCAAACTCTTGTGTCATTTGTTCTCCATCTCCTTCTCTTGCCGCAAGTAAGCTTCTCCTTCACACATAGATCTGTAACTGTTCTATTGTGTTTTCGATCTCTTAGTTCTTATTACGTATTCATTTATTATTCACTATTCTCTATCAGCAATGCTTATTTTTTGAGTTAATATTTTGTTTTTCAGTTGAAGCAGTGAAAGAAACATGTCTCACCGGAAGTTCGAGCACCCGAGACACGGTTCTCTTGGCTTTCTCCCAAGGAAGCGAGCTTCTCGCCATCGCGGAAAAGGTTATTTAGCTTCTGTTTTACTAATAGTAATATAAATGTTTATTGAAATTTGTTACTAGGACATTTTAATTAGGTTTTTCACTAATGAACGATAGAAATTGGATCAAGTTTTAAAAAAAAATAACAGATCTAAATTGAATGAATATAGCTTTTGAAACTGATTTTGTGTGTATTATCGTGTTATTGCCATTTCCATTGTGATGATTGAAATTGCTTCCATTAATAATTGTAATCAAGGCTGGAGTCTCGAAAACGGCTTATCTAACCTTAATCCTTTGATAGGGTTTTGGTATGGAATACAAATGAGCTAGAGAATTGGCATTCATTCTGTCATAGGCCTTTGGTTTGGGAGCATTTCTTCATCACTGTAGGAAATTGGTGCTCTCATGATTGATGTACTGAAATTGGTGCAAATGATTGAACTCTCTTCATTTGCACTCTGAGCCATTTATTGCGGTTAACCATTTTTTCTTTTAATGAATTTTTATGTTTTTGTTAATTTTTTTTTATTGTTCTTGTAACGTTATGTCAGTTAAAAACCTAAAGGTATGATAGTGTACATATGAATCCACTCCATTCCTTAACATAGAATTAGAATTTGAATGATGAACATATTTTAGTATTGTAATAAAATGAGTTATGATTTTCTTTCATTCTTTCTTTTAGTATTGTACAATAATTTAAATTATGATTTTATACATTTTAGGATGGGTGGTTCACTATTCATATCTGTGTTTGCATTTTAGTTAAGACAGGTTGTATCAGATTATTACTATGTAATTTGTTTGTGAAACAATAAAGATATGCTTGTTGGTTACTTGGTTTATTTATTTATTTCTTACAAGCAATTCATGAAATTTGCTAAGTCTTGCAATTATTATATTCATGACACAATAATTTATGGTATACTTGTTTCCTACGACACACAATTGTGTGTCTTCTGCATTTTCACCAAGGTAAGTATTTGTGTGGGTTTTAACTTGTCTTATGTCCCAGTCTGCCTTCCTACACTGTTAAAAAATTAGGAACTGACATATAGCTATGTTACATCTATGTTTGCTTCACTATTCATATCTTTATTTGATATCTGCTGTTTCTTTTCAATACTTGATCTTCTATTTTATAGTTTTAATGTCTTTCCCTTCTCATTTAACTGTCTTTTTTATAACTATGTTTAATATTTGTCTCCGTCTCAAAGGTTGGTGACCAATTTTGAAATACAAATCAAATACGTGATTAACTTTCATATGGAGATTGTTCTTGTTCTCCTGTTTTCCTGATACTAATTGTAGAATGTATAACTAGTACTTAATATATATCTGCATGCTTATTCACTTACTACCACCTAGTTGCATGTTTTGGTTATTAATGTTATGCTACTGTTCTCATTCCCTGAACACCTCATCTAATTTGGCTCTGCAGTGAAAGCCTTTCCAAAAGACGATCCTACCAAACCGTGCAGGTTAACTGCTTTTGTTGGTTACAAGTCTGGGATGACCCATATAGTTAGGGAGGTCGAGAAACCTGGATCAAGTAAGCGTGATGTTTTGTTAAGATCACCATGTGCTCATTTTGTCTATTTTCCTTTCATGGTGGTTTTTGTGTGTGTGTGTGTGTCCATGGTGAATTTGTACTTAATGATATTCCTTGCTGTTGTAGAGCTTCATAAGAAAGAGACATGTGAAGCTGTCACTATCATTGAAACTCCTCCCATTGTTGTTGTTGGAGTGGTGGGATATGTGAAGACACCACGAGGCCTTCGCACACTGAATACTGTTTGGGCTCAGCATCTCAGTGAAGATATCAAGCGCCGATTTTACAAGAACTGGTGCAAATCAAAGAAGAAGGCTTTTACCAAATATACCAAAAAATATGAAACTGAGGAAGGAAAGAAATATATTCAATCCCAGCTTGAGAAATTGAAGAAGTATGCCACTGTCATTCGTGTTCTTGCTCACACTCAGGTACAAAAATTGTTCTTGCTGGATTTTATTTAAGTATGTTTTTTTTCTTCAAACTTTTTAAACAACCTTTATTAATAGGTTTATAAGTGAGGCATAGTAGACTTGATTCTGATTCACAAATCTCATTTTATTTGACTCGAGTCTGATTCACACATCTCACTTTATTTTTGTTATATCATTTTAAGTTATGGTGTTCTAATACTGTATATCTTGCCTGTTTGTTTTAATGCCATCTAACCAACAAATATTTATGTTTTAATGTGTTGTGTCATGTTATTTACAAATAAAAAATTGTAGGGGTATTATTTTTATTGGGTTTGAAAACTACTTCTGTTAATGTTGAAACGTAATGTTATGTTTACTGTAGATAAGAAAGTTGAAGGGTCTAAAACAAAAGAAAGCGCATTTGATGGAGATCCAAGTTAATGGCGGAACAATAAGCCAGAAGGTGGATTATGCATACTGTTTCTTTGAAAAGCAAATCCCAGTTGATGCTGTTTTCCAAAAAGATGAGATGATAGATATCATTGGAGTGACTAAAGGTAAAGGTTATGAAGGTGTGGTAACTCGTTGGGGTGTCACTCGTCTTCCACGGAAGACACACAGAGGTCTAAGGAAGGTTGCTTGTATTGGAGCCTGGCACCCTGCTCGTGTTTCTTTCACAGTTGCCAGGGCTGGTCAGAATGGATATCATCATCGTACTGAGTTGAATAAAAAGATCTATAGGGTTGGCAAGACCGACCAAGAGTCACATACAGCCATCACTGAATTTGACAGGTAGGGTAGTAGACAAGTATTGCCAATTCTCTCATTCTTAGGAAAGTTCAGAGTTGTTCATTCATATTGAATGCAATTCCCTCATATCAGATTCTGCATCGTTTAATCACTTAATCACGTTCTTTGGTTAACTACAGGACAGAGAAGGATATCACTCCTATGGGTGGATTCCCCCATTATGGTGTGGTGAAGCATGATTATCTTATGATCAAGGGATGCTGTGTTGGACCAAAGAAGCGGGTTGTCACTCTTCGTCAGTCACTTCTCAAGCAGACCTCTCGATTGGCTCTTGAAGAGATCAAACTGAAGTTCATCGACACCTCTTCCAAGTCTGGACATGGCCGCTTCCAGACTACCCAGGAGAAACAGAAGTTTTACGGTCGATTGAAGGTGTAACTTATTTTATAATTGCGGCGTTCGGTTCTGTTGAGACTTGAGAGTACACACCTTGCAATCATTTTTTGCATCAAAATAAAACATTTTGTGGTTTTTTATTTGTTATAGTCAGTCGTTGGCTTACATTTTTCACCGTGAACACTGAACACAGCTTTGTTTTTTTTGACAGTGAGAAATCAGTTTTGTTTGCTTTGGAACACCGATATTGTTGCCGTTTTACTTTTATAAGCTAAATTTTGAATGGTTTTGGATATTTGCATTTAACAAAAAATTACATAGAGATTCATTCATATTTTATGGATGGTGCTAATTTAACAGCAATGTTCTTTATTAACTTTGATCATGTAGATAAATTTTAATATCTCTAATAGTGTCCCCCTACAATAAACTATTCTTTGCATAACACTACTTGAAAACTCTTCCATGTTGCTACTCGCTAGTCTAAAATATACTCCTAAATTTTAAAGTTCTTTTATCCAAAATAGAGAAGAGATTGGAGTAGTCACCATTCTGATATAGACATGATTGTGGTAGATTGGTTAGTAGCATCGTAATCTAAATGTTGTGCAAGTACAGGTTATTTGCAACTCAAGTCAAAAAGAAAAGAGGAAGAACGGGTGTAATATGTGAGTATATCTTCTTTTTTTTTATAATAATTAATAATATGTGAGTATATCTATCATCAAATATGGACTAATCACCGTTGAAAATTAGATATACAAGATAATTATAAATTATTTTATTTTATAATTAAGTCATGATTCATGAATGAATGCATGATTGCCGGTTGCCACTCAATAATACTACTATCCTGACCTGACCCAGGGGTAAAAATGTAGGCATAATAATAGAGTCTACGATTGATTGATACGATAAAATATGAATGTCTAAAATAATCATTCTTTCAAATATACAATATTAAAGACATTAAAGTTATTGAATTTGTCTTGGCTCTTGCCGTATTAAGATGGTAAATCAAAATAACTATCGTATAAAGATGAAAAATCAAAATAAACACTACAAAGATGAGAAATCGAAACAAACATTGTACCAAGACAGAAAATTAAATCAAACAAAATGTGAGAATCATTTATTTAAATAAAAAGAAACTAAAAGACGGTCAAGAAGAGGAGGAGTGGTTCATAATTGAATCTAAATTACCCCCTCTATAATTGGTGAACAAGAGAAAAAAGAGTGTTTTTATTTTTGGTGTTAAAGGCTAACTCTTATTCAATCATTCAATCAACCACATTACAATACAATACAATACAATACAATACAATGTACTACTTACTAGTGTTCATCCTGTGCGATGCACAATTCAATACATTTTTACTTTTTTTTTAGCCTATTAGGCTGATTAATTTAGTTTGGGGATAGTTCTAAAATTAAGTGAATTCAAATCAACTTATAAACATGTAATTGGGGAGGATTGAATCGTGTAGGTCTTCGCTAATAAGTTCAACGTCAATTACCACGGACCTCCGCTACAGAAAACACGAACTTAGCCGCCCCACCATTTATGTCGCGCCGCACCGACATCCAGTCTTAAATACTAATATTGCGTATCTGTTCCTCTCATCATTAACTTTCTTTCTACATTTTTTATTTTTTTAAATCATGAAATTTTTGTCGGACTTCCGCCGCAGAAAACACCACTTTCAAACACCTTCTACCTCATCCATGGAGTTTAGCACTGGATTTGAATGAATTTTTACAAAAGTGATTAGTTTAAAAAAATAATGTTTTATATAAAACTTAGAATTGGTATTAAAAAAGTAGAATGAATTAATGTATCAGTGAAATGATAGCCCGTTGAAATCACAAAAAAATAAGCAATTCGTATTATTATATGAGTATAAATATTTGTCCAATAATAATTAAAAAAAATAGAAATTATGTTTTTTATTTGGTAAGGAAAAAATAAACATTATTATTAATATATGAGTAGAAATATAAGTAATTTTTTTTCACAAAAGAAATATAAGTATTTATACAATGCTATTCACACCTCATGAACAATATTTTGTACATTGAGTGCAAGCAAAGAAAAAAAATTATATTAAAAAAAAATGAATTAAGGGCTCCAACGAAAGAAAGATTTGTAATTATACATTGGCATAACACATAAAGACAGAAGGTGTTCTACAATGCCAAAATAAATCATCCATCACCCCATTACAGTGCCAAAGTAATACTCCTTCGATCCCATAATAAGTGTCCTACTTGCCAAAATTGTTTGTCCCAAAATAAATGTCATATACTATTTATAACATTGATTTTTACTATTTTATTCATTAAAGTAAACATTAAGTAAGAGAAAAGGTACACTTAAAGATATACTTTTTATTATTTCAATGTCTACTACCAATAAAAAATGGGGGCATTTTTGTAAAAATCATATTATCTTTCTTTCATTTACACACTTTTCTGTGTAATTTGGTCAACTGTGACATTTAAAATAAGACGGAAGGAATATGAGAAGGAATATAATAATATATATAAGTCTACTATTTTTAATTTTTATATGAAAATAGGGTTGTGATAGATGTTAGGGTGGGCCAGCAGCTACTAAAATCTTATATAAGTGGAAGGCTTGTAGCAATTGAAAATACAAGTTAAAAGGTTTAGAGCAACGAACAGTGCACTTTTAGTGCAAATTGAAATAGTTGGTTTTATAAGATTTTTGATTATAGGAGAGTAGCACATAACAATCGTAGCTACAAATGAAATAACAACTAACAAAACTAACCAACTAAACAGTTATAACTGTCAAACAAACTAGTTAACTTTCTCGCTAAGCTAGGAGCTTGCTCGCTTAGCGATCTATACACAACAATTTTGCCTTTGGGGAGTGGCCACTAAGTTTTTCTCTTGTACGTGTAAGTGTGTAACCTCATGGAGGGTGTAACATGTACAGATGTTATTCTGTTTAGACGATGCACTACATAACTCATAGTCATAGCTGTTGACATTTGGTTACCCTTTTGCCTTGTGTCACCATGATGGAGAGGCACCTGAGGCTACACATGTTAACTCATAGTCATAGCTGTTTAGTTCCTACAAAGAAGAGAAAATCATATAATCATCTTTTCTTAGAGATCAGAAGATTGAAAACAAAAAATGGAGGCACTTACTACCATTCAACTGAATTCTACAATCTGCCTTTCCCGTCATTCCTCTCTTTTTCTTTCTTCCGCATTTCCACTCAAACCTTCTCTCTCCCTCAAGGTAATTTTTCCATTTTCCCTTCTTTTTTTCTTTCCTCTCTTATTCCTTCCTCACTTTTTTCTCTCCTTTTTTACAGCTCCAAAACCACTTTCCTTCCACTCCCCACAATGTTCTCGAAGCTTCTTCTCATCCTCTCAGACCTTCTGCTACTGTTTCTGATACCTACAGGTTCTTCCTCCAATTTCTTAAGATTGTTTTTGTTTTTATTTTTGTTTGTGTTAATGAATTTTTTAACGTTGAATGTTGTTGCAGTGATGCGATTGATCAGTTGACAGAGATAGACTGGGACAGCCTTGGATTTTGTCTTCAACCTACTGATTATATGTATTTCATGAAATGTGATCAAGGTGGAACCTTCTCTAAGGGTGAATTAAAACGTTTTGGGAATATTGAATTGAATCCTTCTGCTAGTGTTTTAAACTATGGGCAGGTTCATATTTGATTCATTTGATAGTTGACTTTATGTACTTTTGCTTTTGACTTTAATCTATATCATTCTTGACTTTATTATTCATATTGATTTCATGTTTTCTCAATAGTTCAAACTAAATATTCTACGTGGATTGTTTATGTACAAACTATATTGATTGTGTTGTTAAATAAGCTATCAGTCTAAATTCAGCTACGCTAAAGTGTTATCATGCCGTTATAGCCTCTATTCAACAACACAATCTATATTTGGTTTTGAATTTGTTTTAAAGGAAACTTGTTACAAAACGCTAGTTGGTCTAGTGGAGATCGACGCTGGACTTAGTGGGGAGGAGCACAAGTGATCCCTCCATAATTGCGCCTGAGAGGAGATTGGAATCACTTGATGACAGAACTCGCCCCGAACTGGATTAGTCGGCCCTCAATGGGCCGAATACTGGTAGTGAAAAAAAAAAAGACTTGTTGTGTTGAGTTGACTAGATATAATATTGTAACTGTAATATAGTATTTAATTTTTTTTATTTAGTTAGGCTGTAATATTTTGAAGAGTTTGGCACAAATATGATGTATGAGGAGTAACATTATGGTGTTGTTACTTGTTTGATCCATGTAGCTAACCCTATTTAGTGGGATACGGCTTGGTTGTTGTTGTTGTAACATTTTGAAGAGTTCGATCTATTTTAATTAGAGTTGAAATCTGATTTGTGTACTTTACATTTGGGTTGAATTTAATTTGTTTTGTTTATTTGGTAAATAATATGTTTTTCTGGTTAACAATTATTGTAGGGCTTATTTGAGGGTTTGAAAGCGTACCGTAAAGAAGATGGGAATATACTACTCTTTCGTCCGGAAGAAAATGCTTTACGGATGAAGATGGGAGCTGAGCGGATGTGCATGCCATCACCTAGTGTAGAACAGTTTGTCGAAGCTGTGAAAGATACGGTTTTAGCAAACAAACGTTGGGTACTATTTAACCTATCATTTGGTATACAAATTTTACAGCTGTTTTGATTTCTTAAGCTTGATGATTAGGTGAATTTTGGTTTCAGATCCCCCCTCAGGGTAAAGGTTCCTTGTACATTAGACCTTTGCTAATGGGAAGTGGATCTGTACTTAGGCTTGAACCTTCTCCAGAATACATTTTTCTAATATATGTTTCACCAGTTGGGAACTACTTCAAGGTAATGTATCTGCATCGCTACATTAGAATATGAAATCTTCAAGATGTACTGAGTTTATATAAATATTTTCATTCTTGTTTTTTCTGATGTAAATATCATATATATGCAAGGAACTTAGAAAAGGTTTACTTGAAAATAGTTTTATGATTTTCAAATTTGATGGTCTATTCAAAATTAAAACTCCCAAGTGTCTTGAAACTCAAGCCGCAATCTTGCTCACAGTCACAGGCATTTACCTCATACATATATGATATGGAAGAAGAAACCTATAATAGTATCTAAACATACTTTGGTACCATCTCCAACAGTATTTTTACTATTTTTAGAAGTAACAACTTTATTGCTTCAGGACTTTAACTCATAATTTTTACACATTCTGTAATAAGCTAAATGCAACCTAAGAACTAAGGAAAGTGTAACGATTCATGAACTGAGCATAACTGAATCACAAATTTGAAATCGGAAAATAGAGCACAATTAGTGGCTAGTTCAAAAGTTTATGGAGTATCAATTTATTTACAATTTAATTATAGGAAGGTTTGGCTCCAATAAATCTGATTGTGGAGAGTGAACTACATCGTGCAATTCCTGGTGGCACCGGAGGTGTGAAGACCATTGGAAACTATGCCGCTGTAAGATATATTGCATGCTCTTATTATTTAGTTTTTCTGTCCTCTGGCATGTGGTTGTAGTTTTTCTCTCTGGCTGCCTTAAATTTAAATAATACTCCATCCGGTCATTTTTATGAGAAACAATTGGGAATATTTTTGTTGTCCTTATTATAGAAAACATACTCCTATTTTCAGGTTTATTATTTGCAAATTTCCTTTTACCCTTATTCTAATTTATTGTCATTTTCTATGCAAATGAGTTTATTCAACCTTGAATGAATTTAATAATACAGTATTTTTAGAATAATATTTAGATATATCGCAGTACTAATAAAAACCTACTATGAATTAATCATTTTTCTTGTAAATAGGACTAGAGGTAGAAGATTTCAGTATGAACGTCTTCCTCATTTCTTTTTAATTTCAATTAGAACTTTGTTTTCAACTAAATGCCAACAAAATTGCTTTCTTATACCGACTAAATGAGCATATGCATCGAATTGAGAATTTTCTTGTGCAACGTTCATTTTTCTCCCACTTTTACATTTTTTATTGACAGAACTGACCTTTATGAGAAAAATTTAAGAGGTGGCATGAGTTATCTGTTTGGTTTCTTAATTCTCATTTCTTGACACTGACCCATGTGTGATTCTTCTTCTTAGGTTCTTAAGGCACAGTCTGAAGCTAAAGCTAAAGGTTACTCTGATGTTTTGTACCTTGACTCTGTGCACAAAAAATATTTGGAGGAGGTTTCTTCCTGCAATATATTTGTTGTTAAGGTATTATATTTAAAGAACCAACTGCTTAAGTGTACAATTATGATTTTATTTTTTGCCATCGTTAATTCGCACGACTTATACATTTACACATGATACTATTTTACCTGGACCGCTGGACGTATAACTGTTGTAATAGTAAAATCATTGCTTCATAGCAATCAGAATCTTCATGCGATTCAGCTTCCCTGCTACTTTTCTATTGTTTTCCATAATGAGCTCCATCACTTGATGTTTTGGTACTCTTTTAGAACTTGCAAAATCAGTATGGCACCCTCTTGGGCCATGGTCCCTTATTTTTTTTGATAAGCAACCATGGTTCTCCTTTATATCTTATACCAGGTCATGTTACTGCGAATTGTATATTTTTTCTTATCATCTTTCTGAAATTAGAATTCCACAACTTGTAAGTTGTATAACTCATGTTTGCTACGATGCCAAGAGCGTTATTTTGAGTGAGTTTTCCACAGAATTCTACAAACATATAGTATCTTATTGCTGACCTGGTAAGTTTTTTCTTTGGCTCTTTAACACTAATCTAAATTGATTTGTTAATCTTCCATCATCATATGTCCAGATGATGATTGAGTTTCTAAATCTTGTATTCTCGCATGTTTTCCTTATTGTGTATTTGATAACTTCCTTTCTTCCCTATGTAAATGTTTATGTATATTGTTTCGGAATACAATTTCATTAGAACCTAATGCATTATGCAGTCCTAATTTCCGTATGCTTTTAGGGTAATGTTATTTCAACTCCATCCATCAAAGGAGGAACTATCCTGCCTGGCATTACTCGAAAAAGTATAATTGATGTTGCTCGAAGCCAAGGATTTGAGGTACTAGATTTTCAGTGGAGGATGAATATTGTATCTGATATCTGACGTTCTTTATATTTCCTTTTTTCCTAACCTATGCCTTTTAAATTAAACTTCAAAAAAGAAGTAAACTTTGCTTCATGTTTCTATTGGTTTTAGAACAAAGTATGCAAACATGTTCACATGTTCATCTAATATGTGTGTGCAGGTTGAGGAGCGATTAGTGTCGGTGGACGAATTGGTAGAGGCCGACGAGGTCTTCTGCACAGGAACAGCTGTGATTGTATCACCTGTTGGCTGTGTTACTTATCATGGCAAGAAGTATGTCATAGTAATTTCAGAAGACAACTTATTTGTGCTTGGTGCATTAGCAAATGAATCTAGTAATTTTTTTTTTTTTTGGTTTTCACCTCCAGTATCCGGTCTATTGAACTGATTAATCTGATTCGGGGGTAATTTTTTTTTTTGGTTTTCACCATCAGTATCTGGTCTATTGAACTGATTAATCTGATTCGGGGGTCAGTTATGATATCAAGTCGATTCAGCCCCCTCCTAACTGCAGTTCCTCCATATCGAACCGTGATTCCAATAATTTGTTATGAAGTTATTTTGAATTAATGGTTAACATTTACATTCCAATATTTCTTTAGGGTATCTTATGGGGATGGTAGTGGAGCGGTTTCACAGCAACTTTATACCGTCCTTACCAGACTACAAATGGGTCTTGCAGAGGATAACATGAATTGGACCGTTGAGCTGAGATAAGTAGCAGGGAAGCTGAATTCTAAGGAAGCCTAATGAAATTTTCTATTTTATTCTCTTATCTCTGATGAAAATAATTTAGACATGTCCTTGGACCTTGATATAATAGATGTACATAAAACAAACATGCTTTTAATATAAACGAGTCACAATAATATCTATCTCTATCTCTATAATATATATTTAAGAATGTCTCTCTCAATGTATATTTTCTATGTAGCATTCTCTCAATGAACATAATTTTATGTGTTATATTTCTTTAGTTTTCTACGTGGCCGAGTGAGTAAGTCTTTGGGTGATTTAAGGTCAATTTTTTTATTTTATTAACATAATTGAATTGTACACAAACACATACATATAGTTTTCTCTTTTGTGATTTTGTCATTTTATGGTGCAACATTGTGTTGTTCGTTTTCTTAGAGCTTTATTGTTTTTTTTCCTGTCTTGTTTGGAGTTGTTCGATTCAAATTCTTAGATTATATTCGATAAAATGCAGATTCATTCAATAACTTTTGTGTGTGAGTGCATAAGTTTAGATTGCATTTTATAAAGTCTGTATGATTTATTTCTTATTAGAATTTTTTTAATTCTTGCTCTCTCTGCCCATTTTTAATTCTCCTTTCTCTTCCAACAAACAGCTAGCTGCCGCCTCAACCTCTAGTGGCTGCGCCCACCACCATTTGGTATCGGATGCCCATCCTATTTTTTTTCTTCTGTTTCTTCTTGTTTACTTTTGGACATGTTTGTATTTTTATGAAAATAATTTTTATTCCTGCCAGCGGAGTTGAGCTTGGACTTTAAAAAACAAAAGTACTCTTCATACAACTAATTTTTAACCAAAAAAATATTAAATATTAGTTGGTCTAATTGGAATTGGCGCTCATAGGACTGATTGAATTCTCACAATTGTATTCAATGTATTCAAGAATAAAAACCATTTAATAATATAATTGGTTTGTGATTGTGAACTAGATTAGTCGATCGGTTAACCGAATATTGGTGTTAACAGAAAAACAAATACTTTTTTACAAAATGTTATATTAAAAGCCCACCAGCATGGTCGAGACTCAGACTCACCAACCCATTGCTCATCCGTAGTGTGGGATCGGTTATGATACATAAACATTGTTTATGTATCATCCATAAACCAAGTCCATTTACCAATTTGTCCAACTTAATTGCTTTGCCACCCAACCCATTTCTTCATACACCCCCCACAAACTCAGCAACACAAAAATCATACAAATCTTACGAATCCATAATCATCTTCCATCGCTTTCAATCTTACGAACTCGCCCTCACCTTCATGGCGATCAACACGCAAATCATCACACGAAATCATCATCTTCAACACGCATTTGGACATTGAAAACCCTTGGTTACACACCTTCTCTAATATACCATCTTAATTCCCAATTTATATGAATCCCTGACTTTATTGTTTTAGATAATTGAAATTATTTGTGGTTTTATTTGTAGAGCATGAAAAGTTGCAACCAGCGATGCTTTGGATTCTGTGGTTTTAAATTTTTCCCTATTTGTAATTTTCTAATTTATGCATGCTATGTGTTTGTTTTTTTGTTGAGCTGAACTGATACCTGAGATGATAAGTTTTTTAGCTTCTTATTGCAATATACTTATGTGTCATTATTATTAGTGTTTAGATATCGACTTCCATTTTGCCTATTTTGGATCCTGATATTATTGTAGGGATTTGAGTGAGAATGAGTTAGTGGAACCAATTCCTCTTATACTAGAAAGTCTATCTTTCACTGTAAAGAATGTAAGTGTCCCTTCAATGTGAATAAAAATGTAGATGGTTTTCTTTCATGAGCTTTTTAGTAATGCATGTACTTGGAAACATGTCTAAATTGAGTTGCTTCTGAGTTGATATCTATTTGTATCATAAGTATCTTTGTTTTGGACATGAATTTACTTTACTTCATTTTTCTAAGTAATTGAAGATAATCAACTGGTGGGTAAATTTCCTTAGGAGTTTAGGAATTTGAACATTTATTTGGAAATGTTACATTTGATTACGTTATATGTTTAGTTGGTACTCTATGATAGAATCATGACATTGATTATGTGCTTTTATAAATGAAACTGCACTTCAAAAGTTGAGCAAGTAGCCATTGAGATTCTTGTTGAGTTGTGAGAACTGGAGCATGTCTTTACTCTTGTTCGTGGTTTGTCTTCGATGGTCCTTGCACGAGCACAATTATTCTGCTCGATAGTTCTCTTTTTTGCCTTTATTACGATCTAAGTTTTCTTCGTGAATGTCTGACCCTCTCAAAGAAAAGTAAGATTTTATCCCTTCTAACTTCTATGCTTCTGATATATTTGAATATTATATTTCTTTTTCACTGCTCATTTATGTGTTATGATTTTGTTTATTACTTATATTTTTTTAATTCTTAATCGGTATAGTTTTCGGTAAACAATGAGAACAATCCAACAGAAGGGAGATACTTGGAGAAGGGAGTTTTTTGAATGGTAGATACTTGTCTATCAGGAGCTCCTAGAGGTTATCGATGGGTTCCAACAGACTGATCAACATGACTGCTGGCGAAAGAAGATGAGCACATCGAAGGTCTATGAGCTTATGAGTTCAGTGCATAGCAAAAGAAGAAGAAATGCTTTAAAAGCTAGCTCGTCCTTCATGATATCTAACATTATTCAATGAATACTAATGTTGATGGATTTTTGGGTTGTAGTTCTTCTATTAGCTTTTATTGAGTTTGTATAAAGATGTTGAATTTTTGAATTTGTATGAAGTTTATGATGAATTCCTTCATATGATATATTTTGAGTTATTGAAACCGTCAATATGGTTTAATGGTTTTGATAATCTTCTATGTGAAACTAAAATAATTGTCTAATGATTTTTTAATAAAAAAAAGACCAAATGTGATAAACATTTAAAACCATTATTTTTGTAAAACCTCATCATCTTTCTTTCGTTTCTTCCGTTGTAAAACAAATTTATACATTTGTCTCGCTTTTTCAAAATCACTTTGGAAACAAAATAATTGTGTTTTAAATGGTTTTGATAGTCTTGTATGTCAAACCAAAATAATTGTGCAATGGTTTCTAATAAAATAAAAGAACAATTAAATTATTATTGTTAAATTGTTTTAAATAATGATTATGACCGAAACCATAAAAAATATCTTGAAACCATTAATATTGTTAAATGGTTTCAAGATGTTATGCAGTCAAATCATTAGTATTGTCTAATGATTTCAATACCCTAAAATGGTAAAACAGATATTTGAAACCATTAATATTGTTAAATGGTTTCGAGATGTTATACAGCGAAACCATTAGAATGGTCTAATGGTTTCGATACAAAATAGATCTTTGAAACCATTAATATTGTTAAATGGTTTCAAGATGTTATACAGTGAAACCATTAGTATAGTCTAATGGTTTCGATACCCTAAAATAGTAAAAAATAAATTTGAAACCATTAATATTGTTAAATGGTTTCAAGATGTTATGCACTGAAACTATTAGTATGGTCGAATGGTTTCACTACATTAAAATGGTAAAATAAATATTTGAAATCATTAATATTGTCAAATGGTTTCAAGAAGTTATACAGTGAAACCATTAGTATGGTCTAATGGTTTCAATACCCTAAAATAGTAAAATATATATTTGAAACCATTAATATTTTTAAAGGGTTTCAAGATGTTATACAGTGAAACCATTAGTATGGTCTAATGGTTTCAATACCTTAAAATAGTAAAACAGATATTTGAAACCATTAATATTGTTAAAGGGTTTCAAGATGTTATACAATGAAACCATTAATATGGTCTAATGGTTTCGATACCCTAAAATAGTAAAAAAGATCTTTGAAATCATTAATATTGTTAAATGGTTTCAAGATGTTATACAGTGAAACCATTTGTATGGTTTAATGGTTTCGGTACCCTAAAATAGTAAAATATATATTTTTTAAAATTATTAATATTGTTAAATAGTTTCAAGATGTTATACAGTAAAACCATTAGCATGGTCTAATGGTTTTGATACCCTAAAATAGTAAAAACGATCGTTGAAACTATTAATATTGTTAAATGGTTTCAAGATGTTATGCAGTCAAATCATTAGTATTGTCTAATGATTTCAATACCCTAAAATGGTAAAACAGATATTTGAAACCATTAATATTGTTAAATGGTTTTGAGATGTTATACAGTGAAACAAACCATTAGTATGGTCTAATGGTTTCAATACAAAATAGATCTTTGAAATCATTAATATTGTTAAATGGTTTCAAGATGTTATACAGTGAAACCATTAGTATAGTCTAATGGTTTCGATATCCTAAAATAGTAAAAAATAAATTTGAAACCATTAATATTGTTAAATGGTTTCAAAATGTTATGCACTGAAACCATTAGTATGGTCTAATGGTTTCAATACATTAAAATGGTAAAATAAATATTTGAAATCACTAATATTGTCAAATGGTTTCAAGAAGTTATACAGTGAAACCATTAGTATGGTCTAATGGTTTCAATACCCTAAAATAGTAAAATATATATTTGAAACCATTAATATTTTTAAAGGGGTTCAAGATGTTATACAGTGAAACCATTAGTATGGTCTAATGGTTTCAATACCTTAAAATAATAAAACAGATATTTGAAACCATTAATATTGTTAAAGAGTTTCAAGATGTTATACAGTGAAACCATTAGTATGGTATAATGGTTTCGATACCCTAAAATAGTAAAAAAGATATTTGAAATCATTAATATTGTTAAATTGTTTCAAGATGTTATACAGTGAAACCATTAGTATGGTCAAATGGTTTCGGTACCCTAAAATAGTAAAATAGATATTTTTTAAAACCATTAATATTGTTAAATAGTTTCAAGATGTTATACAGTAAAACCATTAGCATGGTCTAATGGTTTTGATACCCTAAAATGTAAAAAAGATCTTTGAAATCATTAATATTGTTAAATGGTTTCGAGATGTTATATAGTGAAACCATTGGTATGGTCTAATGGTTTCGATACCCTAAAATAGTAAAATAAATCTTTGAAACCATTAATATTGTTAAATGGTTTCAAGATATTATACAATGAAACAATTAGCACGGTCTAATGGTTTCAATAGTCTAAAATAGTAAAAAACTATGTCGAATATTAATGCAACATATATGAATACAACAATATCAGTAATTTGGCAAAGCAATATTTTCCGAAGATGGTTGCAACGATTGTCTCTCCGTTGCTTTCAAGGTTTCATCGATATTTTCCTTTTCCTCTGGAAATAAATAAAATTCGATGGTTACTCTATATCATTTCGAGTGTTAATATGCTCGAACGATTTTCACGGCGCGACAACATGTCAAGAATTCTCAAGTTGATTTATATGAAAATGAAAAAAATAGATGCAAACTTGAGCTGTGCTATTATCTCCTTACTCAGTAACACAAACAAATATATGAGTAAAAATATTAATGGATCCATTTTGAAAATAAGTAAAAATTTATGAGTAAAGAAATCCTGACTTGTTTTTCTCTTTTCTCATTTTGCCATATCACTTATTACAACATCAATACTTGAAATATTTTTTACATTTTATCTTTCCTTCTCTCTATTTACCATAGATTTTGGTAAGAAGTAATGACTTAAAGTTGAAACTTTGCCTATACAAAAGTTACAGAAAGTTATAGTACATTAGATAAATAACAAAAAACTAAAGCAAGATCATCGCATTCGGCTTCTTTCGTAGATTGCTAGCAACTCCATCTTTGACTCATCCAGTAAATTTATTTGCCTCCACAAATGTTTGCTCTGAAAAGATCGAAACCGATAATAAGCAAAACGAAAACCAAATTCAAATCAATTTTCCAGTGTGGTCAATCGCATATTACAGAAAATTAATAACAATTTGTTCAAATTCTCGTACATTATAGTGCGGCTATTCAACAACATTTATGTTTAAAATTTCAAAGACCGAATTATGTCACTCAATTATATACCTTGAGCTTCAAAAGACCTGATAAACTCTTCAAGCTGAGCTTCAATAGAAAGATCTTCATCAACATCAAGATCAAAAGCATCAGGCAACAAATCAACAACATCGTTACCATCAAATTCATCATCATCATAAAAACCTTCATCATCATTTTGTTGGCTTATCAAGTAATCATGATACCATGTCAATGTTGTCACCAGCTGCCACCAGATATTAATGTCATCTTAAACACCTTCACTTTTACATCACTTGTTCCTTAATCTGAATCATAAATCAATAATCAACGATGTTGTTATAAATCAAAATCTAAAAGAATAATTAACCAAAAACACACAATGCCAAATTTCAATCATAATCATAAGTATGAACTAATATGAAGAATGGACACAGGACACGGATAAGTTTCGATGCCGACGGCATCAGAGTTAACTGCTAAATAAACATTCCATTCTAAAATTTCTGAAAATTTCTACTAGGTGATATCATATAATGACAATAATTTCATCAGAATCGTAAAATAAATCACATAAAATTAAAAATTAAACAAACACTAGATCTGAGATTAAAAATCAAAATCAACTCTGTTTTGACTCAATTGAAGTCAAGATCGGGTAATAAAAAATTCACAAAAATTGAAACTCAAACCTGAACAAATTGAAATTTATTGAAATTAATTAGTTTCTAATAACCGATTAAGCAGATTATTGAAGAAATCAGTGATAATTGAAACTTCGTGCAATTATGTGAAATTTCATCGGAGAAGAGACGTCGCCGATGATGAATGGAATCGAGATGAGGTTGGCTACAGAGGGATTGGAATCGTGATAATCGCCTTCGAATCGGAATCAGAGGGATCATGTTGATGATGATGAGTTTGTGTGGATGAATGATGATTCGTCTGAATCGCGAACGATTGAGAGAGTCTGCGTAGAGAGGAGAGAGTGTGAGCTGAGGAATTGCATGAGATTATTACACGTGTAAACTGAATCTAATGGCTGAGAAGACTTTATGCACCATGCATAAGGATTTTCCTTATGCACAATAACCCTTGCCCCGTAGTGTATATCATCCAAGTCATCATCATTATCATGATCATAATTTAAATATAATAGGCCATATGTATCAGCACAAGTACAAGTTACGGTGCATAAGTTATGTTTATGGACTGTGTATAAATATTTAAGATTGTTTAATACATCCTTTAAAATTTTAACGTACTCTCTAAATTTTTAGTGCATCTCTAAATTGTTTAGCGCATTCCCAAATTTTTAAGGATGCGCTAGAAATTTGGGTGTGCGCTATGCAATCTGGAGATGCATTAAGCAATTTTCATTATTTATGCACGATGTATAAAGAAAAAAAACTTATGCACCATAACCACTCTAATATGCATCTACAATCTACTACGGGTTTTTAAATTTTTTGATTTGTATTACATATGTTTTTTAAATTTTTTAACACATAGTTTCTTTAAGTTTTAAAATTACAACACATATACTCATAATCACAATCTTCAAATTTAAATATCTTTTATTACTTAAATTCAAATGATGAATATAACTTGAAAGAATCTATATGTTATAATTTTAATACTCAAAGGATCTATGTGTTACAAAAAAAAGTTAAAATACCTATATGTTATTGTTTTAAAACTTAAAAGGACTTGTGTTACAAAAAAACTTAAATGACCTATATAATACGAATTAAAAAAACTAAAAAAAACTTGTAGATACATTTGACCAATAGAATATTAATAACTTCTTAATTTTGTTTAGTTGGCACAAAAAAAAGAGATTCATATCCAAATTATTAAGCTCAAGTGGTTAATAAACTTAAAAAAAAATCTGATTTCAAAAGAATTCAAATTTAATTTCTAAATAAAATAATTTTTTAATCAAACTTTAATTATCTCGCGACCGACCGAATCGGAGCCCTTTTCCATGTCAACTAAAAAAGAAAAGAGATTCATAGAATCATCTTTTGCGAGATAGAAATTGAAAACAAAAAATGGAGAGTACCGCCGCAGCACTTACTACCACTCAACTGACTTCATCGATCTGCCTCTCTCGTCATTCATCCCGTTTTCTTTCTCCCGCATTTCCACCCAAACGTTCTCTCTCCCTCAAGGTAGTTTTTCCATTTTCCCATCTTTTTTTCTTTCCTCTCTTATTCCTTCCTCACCTTTTTTTCTCCCCTTTTTTACAGCTCCAAAACCACTTTCTTTCCACTCCCAACAATGTTCTCGAAGCTTCTTCTCATCCTCTCAGACCTTCTGCTACTGTTTCTGATACCTATAGGTTCTTCTTCCAATTTTTCAAGATTGTTTTTTTTGTTTGTTTTTGTGTTAATTGATGTTTTTTTAACATTGAATGTTGTTGTTGTTGTTGTTGCAGCGAGGCGGCGATTGAGTTGGCAGACATAGATTGGGACAACCTTGGATTTGGTCTTCAACCTACTGATTATATGTATTTCACGAAATGTGATCAAGGTGGAAACTTTTCTAAGGGTGAATTAAAGCGTTTTGGGAATATTGAATTGAATCCTTCTGCTGGTGTTTTAAACTATGGACAGGTTCATATTTGATTCATTTCATGTTTTTTGTCGCAGTTGACTTTATGTACTTTTTGCTTTTGACCTTAATCTGTATCATTGTTGACTTTATTATTCATATTGATTTCATGTTTTATCAATTTTTTTACTAAATAATCTATGTGGAACAATAGCTATCGGTTTAAATTCAGCTATGCTATAGTGTTATCATGCCGTTATAGCCTCTATTTAACAACACAATCTATGTTTGGTTTTGAATTTGTTTTAATGGAAACTTGTTACTAAACGTTAGTTGGTTCACTGGTGATTGACACTTAACTTGGTAGGGAAGAGTACAATTCGATCCCTGTAACTACGCTTGGGAGGGGTTGGAACCACTTGATGTCTACTCGCCCCGAACTGGATTAGTCGGCCCCCAGTGGGCCGGATAATGGTGGTGAAAACCAAAAGAAAAAAAACTTGCTGTGTTGAGTTGAGTAGATATCGTATTGTAACTGCAATATAGTTTTTTTATATTTTTTTATTTGGTTAGGCTGTAACATTTTTAAGAGTTGGGTATAGATATGATATATGATAACATTATGGTGTTGTTACTACTTACTTGTTTGATCCATGTAGCTAAACCCTATTTAGTGGGATATGACTTGGTTGTTGTTGTAACATTTTGAAGAGTTTGATCTATTTTAATTAGATTTGAAATCTGATTTTTGTACGTTACATTTAAATTGAATTTAATTTGTTTTGTTTATTTGATAAATGATGTGTTTTTTCTGGATCACAATTATTGTAGGGGTTATTTGAGGGTTTGAAAGCGTACCGTAAAGAAGATGGGAATATACTACTCTTTCGTCCGGAAGAAAATGCTTTACGGATGAAGATGGGCGCTGAGCGGATGTGCATGCCATCACCTAGTGTAGAACAGTTTGTTGAAGCTGTGAAAGATACAGTTTTAGCAAACAAACGTTGGGTACTATAGAACTTATCATTTGGTATACAAATTTTATAGTTGTTTTGATTTCTTAAGCTTGATTAGGTGAATTTTGGTTTCAGATCCCCCCTCAGGGTAAAGGTTCCTTGTACATTAGACCTTTGCTAATGGGAAGTGGAGCTGTACTCGGGCTTGCACCTGCTCCAGAATACACTTTTCTAATATATGTTTCACCAGTTGGGAACTACTTCAAGGTAACGTATCTGCATTGCTACATTAGAATATGAAACCTTCATGGTGTACTAAGTTTATATAAATCTTTTCATTCTTAATGTTTACACATTCTGCAATAGAGACAAATTGTAATAAGCTAAATGCAACCTAAGAACGAAGGAAAGTGTAACAATTCATGAACCGAGCTTAACTGAATCACAAATTTGAAATTGGAAAATAGAGCACAAGTGGTGGCTAGTTCAAATTAAAAAAAAAAATCAGAATTTTGGATGGAAGTAGAGCAAACAAAATGTTGGGTCCAAAATATATGTGTACATTGTGATGGATGGATATTGTGTTTAGGCTGGGTTTATTTATATTTTATGGTGATGTTTGAAACTGGATTCGTTACAGGATTTGTTTTTTCTTGCATTTGGACACTGGATTTGCAGAGAACACTATGCTTAATTGTAGTTTAGGGATTTGAACCTCCCTATAGTTTTGTCACATCATGTTAGGTAATTTAGTTGTAAATTATATTAAATCTCCTTTCAGATTTGTCAACTTGCATGCAGCTGGATTTAATTGATTTTGTGTGAGTTTAACTATGCCTGAGTCCACCCTATGAAAAATGAGTTTGTATGCTGTTAACCCGATTTCCTTACCTAGAATTATTAACCTGCACAATTTGTCAATTCGCAAGTTTTACATTGTTGAATAGCTTTCTAATTATTTTAAGGTTGCAATTTTATCTTTTCAAAGGTTTATGGAGTATCAATTTAATCACAATTTAATTATAGGAAGGTTTAGCTCCAATCAATCTGATTGTGGAGAGTGAACTACATCGCGCAACTCCTGGTGGCACTGGAGGTGTGAAGACCATTGGAAACTATGCCGCTGTAAGATAGATTGCATGCCCTTATTATTTTCGGTTTTTTTGTCCTCTGACATGTTGTAGTTTTTCTCTCTGGCTGCCTTAAATTTAAATAATACTCCATCCGGTCATTTTTATGAGAAACAATTGGGAATATTTTTGTGGTCCTTATTAGTGGAAACATACACCTATTTTTAGGTTTATTAATTGCAAACTTCCTTTTATCCTTATTCTACAGGTAGAAGATTTCAGTATGAATGTCTTCCTCATTTCTTTTTTAATTTCAATTAGCACTTAGTTTTCAACTAAATGCCAACAAAATTGCTTTCCTGTACTGACTAAATGAGCATATGGATGGAAATTAAATTTTTTCTTGTGCAACGCTCATTTTTCTTCCACTTTTTACTGACTGAACTGACCTTTATAAGAAAAAATTAAGTGGTGACATGAATTATCTGTTTGGTTTCTTAATTCTCTTTTTATAACACTGGCATAGCTCACATTTTTGTAAGATCCTGACTTTTTCTCACTCTGCCCATGTGCGATTCTTCTTCTTAGGTTCTTAAGGCGCAGTCTGCAGCCAAAGCTAAAGGTTACTCTGATGTTTTGTACCTTGACTGTGTGCACAAAAAATATTTGGAGGAGGTTTCTTCCTGCAATATATTTGTTGTTAAGGTATTATATTTAAAGGACCAACTGCTTAAATGTACAATTATGATTATATTTTTTGCCATTGTTAATTTACACGACTTTTACATTTACACATCATATAATTTTCCACCTCATTTCTCTCACAATAGAAAAAACAATTTACCTGGACGTATAACTGCTGTAATAGTAAAATCATTACCTCATAGCAATCAGAATCTTCATGCAATTCAGCTTCCCTGCTACTTTTCTATTGTTTTCCAAGAATCAGCTCCATCACTTGATGTTTTGGTACTCTTTTAGCACTTGCAAAATCAGTATTGCAGGCTCTTGGCCCATGGTGCTCCCTTATTGTTTTTGATAAGCAACCATGGTTCTCTTCTCCCTTATATTTTATACCAGTTGATCCCTCAGCAAATTGTGTATTTTTCGTATCACCTTTCTGAAATTAGAATTGCACAACTTGTAAGTTGTATAACACATTTTTGCCATAGAATTCTACAAACATAGTATCTTATTGCTGACCTGGTAGATTTTATCTTTGGCTCTTTCCCACTAATCTAAATAGATTTGTTAATCGTCCGTCATCATATGTTCAGATGATGATTGAGTTTCTAAATCTTGTATTCTCGCATGTTTTCCTTATCCTGTATTCTGGTGTAACTTCATAGTTATTATTGTGTATTTAATATTGTTTTAGAATACAATTTCATTAGAGCTTAATGCATTATGCTGTCCTAATTTCCATATGCTTTTAGGGTAACGTTATCTCAACTCCATCTATCAAAGGAACTATCCTGCCTGGCATTACTCGAAAAAGTATAATTGATGTTGCTCGAAGCCAAGGATTTGAGGTACTAGATTTTCAGTGGAGGATGAATATTGTATCTGATATCTGACGTTCTTTATATTTCATTTTTTTTCTAACATGCTTTTCAAATTAAACTTAAAAAAAGAAGTAAATGTGGGTTTTTTTATCCCTAGGCAATAGTAATAAATGGCAGGTGTGGTTGAAAAATCTAAACAATATTTACTATCTTAGAAAGATTTCAACAAGGCATCGAGGAATCTTTTCATAATTTTTTTATATAATGAAGAATCTCAATCTTCATATGATTTTGTTCATTTTTTGCTCAGTTCTTTGTTGAAAATATTGATTTGTTTGATATAATCTCTGTTAACAATTCAACACTTTGCAAATATCATGTGTAGATGAACAATTTTGTCATTGTTATTAACAACAATCTTGCTGTTCTGTCAACAAATCTTGCCATGTTTCCCAGAAAACACTACTGAGACGGGTTAAATTTTTGTGTTCATAAACAGTAACTTTTGCTTCATGTTTCTATTGGTTTTAGGACAAAGTAAGCAAACATGTTCACATGTTCAACCTATATGTGTGTGCAGGTTGAGGAGCGATTAGTGTCGGTGGACGAATTGGTAGACGCCGACGAGGTCTTTTGCACAGGAACAGCTGTGGTTGTATCACCTGTTGGCAGTGTTACTTATCATGGCAAGAAGTATGTCATAGTAATTTCACAAGACAATTTATTTGTACTTGGTGCACTAGCAAATGACTCCAGCAATTTGTTATAAAGTTATTTTGAATTAATGGTTGACATTTACTTTTCAATGTTTCTATAGGGTATCTTACGGAGATGGTATCGGAGCGGTTTCACAGCAACTGTATACCGTCCTTACGAGACTACAAATGGGTCTTGCCGAGGATAACATGAATTGGACTGTTGAGCTGAGATAAGAACACTGAGAGTAGCCTGCACTGCATCTTTTGTTGAAATTGTTTTTTATTTTTATTTTTTTAATTTTAAGTTTTGCTTATTTGATGAGGTTCTAGAAATTAGTTGATGTTTTTTTGTTGTTGTGTTTTGCCTTCTAAGTAGAGTTAGAATCATATATGCTTGCTTGCTACTACTATTTCTCATCAGAATTATGTTGGAAAAAGCACTAGTTGAAATGTGATTCATCTTTGGTCCCTTGTTGTAGTACTATAAATAATACATCAGATGGAGTAATTTCTTACTTTTACTTTCTTCCATGCATTTCAAGGTCTCACATCTATCCCTACTATTACGATGTAATGGATTAATTGAATGGGACATCTATTTGTATATTTTAGAAATTAATTTAATACAAAAAAATCGGAGTGATACTTAAAATAATAAAGGACTAACATCAGGTTTTTTTTTGTTTTCACATGATCTCTACGAGAGGTAATATTGTTCGAAGCACGTGGTTCGGGTCAAGAGGTCTCTATCTATCCGGCGCACCAAACGGGCCCTAAGAGTCCTCTCACTTATAAATGTTTAAGTTTCCACACTTTTAAAACACACTCTTACCCAAAACCTTAATACAATGAGTTTATGGGTTCTCCTCTCATTTATAAATGCTCAAATCTCCACACTTTTAACCAATGTGGGACTTCCCCACAATACTCATACTTGACACTTCACTTACTCACACTTGAGTTTCTCAACAATATTATCATTCATTTAACACATTGATTAAAGAGTATGTATGTAGGGATTTTTGTTTTTTCATGTCTTTGGTAGAAATTGGTAGAAATTGATCTACACTGTCTTCCTGCCTACCTTTGGTGGGAATGATTAATGTTGTCTGCATTTCATCAGTGTCCTTTTTTTTTTTTCCAGCTACCAAAACGTAAATGTAATTATGTAACTTAATAATGTAACTCCAAAGTTTGATGGCTAGGCTCTGTTCTAAAGTTTAAAATATTGAATGGACAATGACCACTCTGCCACGTATTAATTTTTTTTTGTTTATTTATTTCTTGGCTTTTTGTGACTTTAAACTTCACATTTAAACAATTTGGTGTCAACACTTGTGAGATAACCATGTGGTAGGGTAGGGAAGGTTTGATGAAATGGATTATTTGCTATCACATAATTAAGCTGCAGTGAACCTTCGATTATGATTGAAAAGGCTTACATTTTCTTTGTTTACAATTAAACTGCCACGTATTATAATCTGGAACATCTAATCTACTACTGTTTCTAAATATAAGATTCTATTTGACCAATGTAGTATACTAATGAATAATTTTGATCATTAATATCTTTATTTATATAGTAGTAAAAATTATAAAAAATTAATATTTTGAAAGTACTCATCAAAACGAATTAAACAAGATTATATATGCTAATATTTATATCTATATATATTATTAAAAAATTACGATCAAAACATGATAGACGAATAGTACAATTTAGTCACACATGGTCTTATATTTAAGGATGAAGGTAGTATACTTTTCAAATCTCTCACTATTAAAATTAAACAATAGTTAAATATGTTTTTAGTTCCTATAAATATACCAAATTTGAGTTAACTTATTTTACAGTACAAAGTTTTGGATATAAATCGCTTGATTAAGATTGGTCCGTAAGAATAATATTGGATGAATAGATCGTCCACAATCACAATTAAAATGTCTTTTATATATAAATCAGTAGTGCTAAATGACACGATAGCCGTGTCGTTGAAACTGCACGACAGCGCTATGGCACTTATGTTTTTGTTACATGTTTTCAATTTGCATGTAAATTTTAAGTCTTTGTTTACACTCAAACATTAAAAAATTCAATAATAACTTAAACTTTTTTTTAGTTTGGTTTCTAACATTTTATTTTTTCAGTATAATATAATTTTAAAATACAAAATATAACACATTGATAGAATGATATTTACCATTAAATTCAAAATACAAGTTTTAGGTGGTGTTCACCACAAAACTATATATCGATTTAGTTCGGTTTGCTTCGGTTAATCTATTGGATCTGAAAACTGGATCCGAGAACTGAACCAAACCACTTCAATTTTCAATTGATTTGGTTCAGTTTTTATTCAAATCTTAAAATTCAGTTTATTTTCAATTTAGATCGGTTTGAATTATCGGTTTAATAAAAAAAAATTATCCGCTTACACCCCTAAACCCATACTGTATGGGTCTCCATACCCCATATAAATAATAATAGAGTGTCACAAAGTCAAATTGATATTTTTAAATCAAATTAAATTTAGGGAGATTTATTGTACAAAAAAAATATGAGGGGAGGGAGTGATTTAACCATAGTATATTTAGACACGACAAATGCCGTCGTGCAATAAGGCATTTTCCTATATAAATTGCAGAGACTAATCCTTCAAAAAATCAAAGTTGTTTATTGAAGAAAAAAAATACTAATCCTTCAAAATTAATCGGATTACAATGGGTGTCAAATTTCTTTTTCAAAAGTTTTGATGTCCTGAAATCCTCTAACTTATTTTACTCATATTAAAAAAAGTTGATAGTGTAATTATTGTGTTTTATTTGTGTGTGAATTCTACCAAATTGTCATTTGTTTCTATGTGTAAAAATTTGACTTTTTGTATTTCAATGCAAATTAGTAGTAATAATTAAGAATATATGTAAAGAAAAAGTAATAAATATACCTAGTAATTTACAAAAAGACTTATATTTAGGAATTAATTTTTTTTGAAAGGGTGTTTATAATTAGAGACAAATGAGTATATCATAATAAATTAATTGACACTTGTCCATAGTTTCTAGTTCAACAAACATAAAATAATAAAATTATTAAGTTGAACGTCCATGAATATAGTTCAAACACCCGCCTTGCATTTTGAGTTTTCAACCATTCATCTACTTACCATAAGAAAAAATTAATTGACACTTAAAATGAAAGAAATCTCTATACAACTAGACCAAAGCCAAGCCTAAATATAGTCTCTCTTTACTCAAAACTTAATGACAAAAGATAAATACTCATTGAGCTGTTCCAAAGTTTTCAAAAAAAACTTTAATAGCTAAAACTCCTTCCTTTGTTCAACACAATCAAGATGAAAAACGTTCCACTTGTTCACAAAACATCTAAACTTCAAAACAAAACACTAGTTTTTGATTTTGAAGGTACTCTTTTAAGATCCACTTCACTCTTCCCTTACTTCATGCTAGTTTCTTTTGAAGCTAGTGGAATACTAAGATCTCTCATCTTGTTTCTTTCATACCCTTTAATATGGCTAGTTGGTGAGTACCAACTAGGCCTAAAGATTATGGTTTTCATAACATTTTTTGGCATAAAAAAAGACAAATTTAGAATAGGAACATCTGTTCTTCCAAAGTTCTACTTAGAAGATGTTGGTTGGGAAGGATTTGAAGCAGTTATGTGTTGTGAGAGAAAAGTTGCTTCTAGTAAGTTACCAAGAATCATGGTTGAAGGTTTCTTGAAAGACTATTTAGGTGTTGAAGCTATTATAGCAAGAGACATAAAGTCTTTCAATGGTTACTTTTTGGGTTTGTCTGAGAAACATAATAAAACAACCACTTCTTATGATGTTAAAGTACTCCTAAGTACAAGCAAAGACAACAGCATTGGAATTGTTGGTAGCCATATTGAGTATATTGACCAGAAACTTTTCCCTCATTACAAGGTTTGGTCTTTTATTTAGGACACACACATGTTCACACTTCACACTCATGTCTTGTTTCTTTGGAATCACAATATTTTTCCCAAAATAGAACAATGATTTTTCTGAATCTTGATAGTCAATTTTTGGCTCCACATTTGTGCTATGTCTAATCTATATGAATTGATTTTGGAGGTGTAAAAATTAATTTTGACATGTTTGATTTTGTTTCATGTTTTTATTTTGTTTCTTTTTTATTTATAGCTATTGTCTTTCTTTTTTGTTTGGTTGTTTGTTTTTACTTTCTCTCGGAAAAGTTGACCCCCACTTTGTATATAGTGGAATGACAGAACCATTATAAACTCAACAATAAAGTGGAGAGACCGGGATCGAACCCATGCACGTCCTGCTTAATAATTTCGACATTTTTTGTCAGTTGAGCTAGAATTAGTATTACTAGATGTTCCTATGATGTATTGATTTTCTTCTCATTTGTAAAATGAATTCACTCAAAGTAAATTTTTGTCACGGCATAACGAAACACAAACATAGGTTAGTTTTTCCTACCGTCAAATAGTGACTACAGTTAAATCTCAGCCATCCGATTTTGATCAATAATTTTAAATTTATTTAGCTGATGTAAAATTTGCATTGTCTGATGTCAATCGAAGGGTTACAATGCAATGACTGCACTCTTTTATGTTAAAATCACGGTGACATACTGTAATTCTGTCATAATCACTTGTTCTACATTTGATCGAAGAGATACTTCATATTTATTTTAAGCTTAACAATTATAAATTTTGGTGTTTTTTCCCTCTATTTTTGCAGAAGGCTTGCTTTATGTTAAGTTCTGATGAGAGGAGAAATTGGAGATTACTACCAAGAGAGTGCTATCCTAAGCCATTGATTTTCCATGATGGAAGATTAGCTTTCAAGCCAACTTTAACATCTTCACTAATCATGTTCATGTGGTTACCACTTGGATTATTTCTTGGCATTTTTAGAGTTATATTTGGTGTTTCATTACCTTTTAATGTATCAGCTCCAATATTAGCATTTTCAGGGACAAGAACCACAGTTTCATGGCCTCAAAGCTCGGTCTCTTCGACGGAAAATCAAAAGAATATGCTTTATGTGTGCAACCATAGAACTTTGCTTGATCCACTTTACATTTCATACATTACTAACAAACCACTCTCAACAGTGACATACAGTTTGAGCAGAGTGATGGAGATGATTTCTCCAATTAGAACTACACGTTTAACGCGCGACAAAGACCGAGACAGGAGATCGATGGACAAAATGCTTAGTGAAGGAAACCTTGTGGTGTGTCCAGAAGGAACAACTTGTAGAGAGCCTTATTTGTTAAGGTTTAGTCCTTTATTTGCTGAAGTAACTGATGATATTGTTCCTGTTGCTGTGGATGTTAAGGTTAGTATGTTTTACGGAACAACAGCTAGTGGACAAAAATGGTTGGATGCTTTTTTTCATTACATGAATCCAAATCCTGTTTATTTAGTTAAAATTCTTGAGAGGTTACCAACATCACAAACATGTCAAAAAGGTGGAAAATCTTGTGTTGAAGTTGCCAATTTTGTGCAAAATGAAATTGGAAAAAGTTTGGGATTTGGTTGCACCAATTTGACTAGGAAAGACAAATATATGATCTTGGCTGGTAATGAAGGTGTGTTAATAACTGCCAAGTAGCTACAAGCTTACAAGTTCATTTATGTTTGTGTTTCATATTCATATGTTAACTTCCTTATTTGTGTGGTGAGGAGTTTTATAAAACGTGTAATATCTGGATATGTAGTGACTAAAATATTGTAATATTTCTGGATATGTATGTATGTATGTACGTACGTACTAGTATGTATGTATGTATGTATGTATGTATGTATGAGGTATTTGTAGTTGATGTGTTGAGAATTATTTATCTTTCAATTTATATAGTGACAAAAATATTTTATTTTTAAAGTAGTATTTACATTGTTGAAATAAACGGCTTAAATAGGGAGGAAAATAAGTTTAATGGGTCTAAAACTAATAATGTAAAGTAAATACAAAATTATTATTTACTACTATGATCTTAAATATAAGTATAATTTAGTCAATGAAAATTAATGTATTTATTCCAAAATTTGCACCAAATACATTAATTTTTTTTTACTAAATTTTACTTATGTTTGAGACCAGAAAAAGTATAATTTAACGCTTAGCTGGTTGTTGTCGTTGATGATTAGACCCTATAGAAGGAAAGAGCACCAACACGCACTTTGACGACCATGTTAGTAAATGCCTTAAGAGGGAGATATTTAAGGTTAGATATTGCAAAGCCCTTTTCGGGCCTAATGGAAGGAGGGAGTTAAGTGAAAAAAAACCTATCTTCCGTCTCTTGTGATTGTCACAAGTGTTGTGTGTTTTTTTTGTTTTTTTTGATAGACAAATGTTAGTTGTTAGTATATTAGTATATGTTAGTTTTCTACAGGACTTGAATCCTAAACCTCAAACTCCTTAACCTTTAATTCAACTAACTTAATCAATTGAATTACTCATCTTCCCCGTGACAAGTGTTGTGTGATGGTAGAGCGACAGTGTCCATGTAAAGTGGTAATCGCCTATAATCAGGGTGCGTCTATGGTGTTGTCCATCCTGCTAACATTAATTTTCAGAGCATATCACAATTTTGCATTCTCTTCAGTTTTATGTTTGGTGCTATCTAAGTACACTTTAGAAGCTTAATTATCAAAGAAAAATGATAGATGCATGGAATGTTTTAGGCCACACTTGAAAAGGGCCCAACAGGCCAATAGACAAGCTGGGTCTTCTAACTATTTAAGGTTGTTTAGAAGTAGAAGTCGGTCAATAAATTTCGAGAAAGGGAGCTAACATTCACTCTAACATGGTTTTGTTTAATGATTTATTTAATAATTAATAATAATAAAACAAAACTAAGATGTTGATTGATTGGAGTATTAAAGCACATTAAATTATACCATCAACATATCTTTTTTTTATTTTTTGTCAATATGGTGCTTTGTGCTATTATTTGCATTCGTTTTGCACAAGCATCTTTGACAATTTTTTGATTGTGGAAGTGTTTTTATGTACACTCTCACCTTTGGGAGTTGTTGATCAAGGGTCCATCATCAATGATCCGTTGAAGCTCTCAGACTCAGTTACTCCTATTATTATGGTTTCCATATCAATGTGGACAGGACAAAGGATCAGCCCCAAAAAAAATAACTTCAAGTCGATTTTACCTTCAAATAATCACGAGTTTACTATTTATAAATCTCGATGACAAAAATTTATATGATGTTTTTAGGATAATTTTAGTAGTTATTTTATAGAATTTAAATAGTCTTACGTCCTAATTCATGGCAAATGTTTAAGATTTTAGAATACTTAGAGGGAAAGCAAGAGTTAGAAGAAATTGAATAAAAATAGACAAAAATCTAGGAAAATAAGCACTGTTGCATCTTGCCACGATCGATCAGAAAATATAAAAATTGAAGCAAATCTTAGACACGCATCGTGCCACAATGAGAAGATCGCACCACAATGGCGAGATTTTTTGTGCATATTTTTCTTTATAAATAGAGGTGTAAGCTACAAGGTTTTGTTCACTACAAGGGTCAAGGAGAGCAAGTTCCCACCATTGGGAACACTTGATACAAGGTTCTAGAAATATAAATAGATTGATGATGTTACTCTACTCCTCTTGCTACCAAATTTTTTGATATATTCCAACTAGTCAAATGGATTTTCCTGTTTATTTTTACATATAGTAATGATTGGAATTGTGAAATCTTTAACCAACTTTTACCTCAAGATGTCTGCACTAAAATTTCTACCGACAAAAATTTCTCTCAACTCAACCTATTCTCTTCTAATGACAAAAATATCAAAGGAAAAACCGACTCCCACCTATTCAAGTTAGTTTGGAAATAGAAAAGTCTCAACAAGATCTGTTCTTTTCTCTAAAAAGTAGCCCATGAGAGATTTATGCAGAGATATAAACTCAAAATCACAAATGACAATAGTTATACTCGTTGCCAACAGGGATTAAAATTTATTATGCATGTTTTAAGAGATTGTGATGAAGCAAGAGAGTTTTGGTCCCCAATCATCAAGCCAAAATATTGGGCTAATTGTTTTTTGCCTAAGACTATCATGTCTTGACTCGAATGGAACCTTAACAATGAAGATATTAGAAATACACCTTAGAGTTTGGTGATTTTTTTGTGTTTCTATTAATGTTTTGTGTAAAGAACGTAACGAATTAATGTTTAATCAATACTCCAAATTTTCAACAAAATTGACTTCTTCAAATAGCTAGTCAAGTGCAACTAACTCTTGAAATTGAAAGTATTGTTAAGCATGCCGCTTACATGGATATTTTGGGTCCACTAGCAAAATCAAGTGATGAAAACCCTTCTACAAGTACACTTAAGTTTAATGTTGATGAAACTCATAATAAAATGAACGATTTTCCATTATTTTTTGGAGGATTACTTAGAGATGTTCATGGTAGCTTTATAGAAAATTTTATTGCAATTTTGGTCACAATAATTCTGAGGATACTGAGATGTGAAGTTTACTTCATATTATGCATATTGCTCACCATATCAACTTTGATCGTGTTTTATTTAAAACAAATTCTACCATTATATTTTATCTCAAATCTCTCTTAAAAGAGGTTTTTAAATTACTACACTCTCAAGATTGCTCTGCCACTATTCAACATTACTTTAGAGAGACAAACTTGTTCGCAAATTTGTTAGCAAAAAAAGATTTGATGCACCTTTCTCATCATTTTTAGTTATTCCCGATTGTAATTTTTTACATATACTTTTAAGAGATTGCAAACTTCGACCTGAGTCAAAGTTAAACAATATATTACTCACATATAATTATTTAGCGCTCCCCATTGTTTTGTGCACCCCCAACTACTCACATGCCCCCACTTGCACCCCATACCCCTTTTATAATTACATGTGAGTCATATTTGATAACTTCGACACACATGATCAAAATTAGCAACCTCTATTTTTAATGTTAGATTATAAGTTGCTCCCACCCCGCATTTAATTTTTTAATGGGTGATGCTATTTGTAGCGAAGGAAAAAATCACTAAGACGTCACAAATGAGCTTCAACCGTTAGATCATTTGCTATTTTTTTGGTCGAGACGAGGTATCCACCGCCGAACGCAGTGACTATTCCCTCGCTAGATTGGAGGCACCTCGAAGGGTGGGATAGCTGACCCAAAGATTTAAAGCTGCTCTATACCTAAGGTGAGGATCGAACCCTCGACCAGATCATTTGCTATTTAAATGACTATCATTATTTTTGACAAGGAATATCATATTTTTTATTTGTATTGGTTTGTACATGAACATCATCTATTATGAATCACTCCTTAAAACAAAGATAAATAGAAAGATAACAACTAACAACACGCAAAACAGGCATGCAACAAAAACCTTCTAATTCTGAAGAAATCATAATAACATATTACCATTTTCACTTTACAGTATTATTACCCATGCACCCAAAAACACAATATTCCACCATTAAGTCAAAATTTTTTCATTTAATAACACACATTAATGTCGAGAAGCCATAGACTAACTGACATAAAATATCGAAATTATTAGACTAGATGTCTATGATCAGGGTTCGAATCTCAATCATTTCACTTAGTGTGTGTGAGTTTACAATGACTTCTCAATTCGTCTATATATACATACCAAAAATAACACACATTATTTGCACGTGATCTCACCAGTAAGAGCGTCGGAGTCGCCGGAAAACTCTTTGTATCTCGTCGGAGAAATATCAATCTCAATCAGATTCTCTTCCTCATACTGAAACTCCAACTCCCTCTTCATCAACTTGTTACCATCTAATGCTATCTCAATCAACCCTTCTCTGTCTTCTTCATCCCACTCCTCCGGTGAGTCCCAATCTTCTATAGCCGGAAATTCATCCTCCGACGAGCTATCCGAATCAGATTCCGGGTGACAACGAGACAAAGAAGGATAATTCAAAATACCCATGTTCGAATTTTCTTCTTTCTCATTTGGAGTATCCCATTTTTCTTCATCTTCGTACTCTTCGTATATCACATCCAATGGCGCTCTCACGTTCCATTCTACAAAACATGAACTTGATTCGAAACCCATTTCGGAATTCACCTCAATTTCCTTAGATTCAAAAGAACATGGTGAAATCTGTTTCTCTTTTTCTTCCTCTTCTCTGCATTTTCTTGCTCTGTTTTCTTCTTCAACAATGAATTCATGCTTCTGTTGATTTTCCTTCAGTTCATTATGAGACTTTTGAATTGCACCAAGACGGAGGATTGTGAGCAAGAGAATCCCGGTGAGAATAACCACCGGCGATAAAACAATCTTCGAAAAAAGATGCGGCAAATAGATGATAATCAAGGTGCAAAAGGTGACAATGCATGAAAACAGAGGATTTGAAGTGAACATTGAAAAAAATGAAATGGTTTCAAAACATAGAGAATTCATGAATTTAATTATCAAGACATGGATTAAGGAAGAAAAGAAACAAATTTCAATTCTAAGGAAATATCTAGTTTCATCCATTGATATTGCGATTTAGAGGGAAATTGAAATAAGAAAAGCAAGATCATGATAGAAGAAAAGTTAGGAAAAAAGGTGATGGGACTAAACAGGGCCACTATGCATGGGAAGGCTTCAGAAAGAGTGTTTTTGTGGGGTTTATGAGCTTTATAGCGTGAGAAGAAGGCATGGAATAATAAAGGTAAGGAAGGGTTGTGGGGTCCTACAACGGATTCCTTGACATAACTGTTTCACACAGATGTACGTAGTAGATGATTATGACTGTAGATTTATGATCGAACAATTGTGATTTACTTTTGTTTTTGAAAAAGTTAAATTAGCCCACCTAAATTGACATCAGAAGAAATCAAAACTGAGACCTCAAGGAGGAGTACACTCCCAAATCCCAAGTCAATATCACCGGACCAACTCAATTGAGTTTCCAATTGTGATTTACTTACAGATTTGTCCGTTTAACACATAATTCAATTGATAGGACAATCAACAACAACTATTGTCTAGATGTAATAATTGTGTGAAATCCAACTCCCCTACGATGCAAGGTGCAATAATATAGACAATCTTTTACTAGTAGTTATTATGCACTAAAAACCCGGATTTGTATTTGTTGCGCCGTGCGCGTCACAAAATAATGCACCTGAACCGTTTGGTCATGATCCGATGGATGTGATTTTTATTAATCATTTTTATAATATTTAATCTGAAATGTTTGATCATAAATGGATGGTCAAGATTTGAAAGAGCATGGATCCAAATCCCTAAAAAGCCCTACAAAGAAACATGTAAAAAAGTTGGTTTGCTTTTGCACTAAACTCAAATACATGATTTTAATCAATGTATTTGAAGCTTTTGGATAGAGACTTTTATTGATGGAACTTATTCATACCTTTTTTTTTTTTTTTTTACCTTTAACGGATCAGCAATCTATATCCATACTAGACGTTGATTTTAGGGTCCAAATGATTCTAAGATGTTCAGCACTTAGGTGGTAGTATTAGTTTTCTGAATGTGAAATTACACCTATACACATGAGATGAGAATGTGAAATGCAGCCTGGACAATTCCTTTATGGTATCGTCGGTTGCTAAGTGCCCTTATATGACACTTCTACTTGCTCATTTTTGGTTCCTTTTGTTTTTCAATTAGTTTTTGATGAACACTTCAATTAGTAATTCGATGAGTTAGCTTGTACTTTTGTACGGTATATTTAAAAACTGAAACCAAATTTGACCGATAGAGGTTGTTTGTAGTCCGGTAATAGTGACTGTAGTAAACTCAGCTCAATAATTATTGTCAAATTAAGATCGAACGATTTAAAATTTAAATTCAAATTTTCTAATTATAAACTATTAAAAATCAATTATAAAATCTGATTTGTCTGTTTTTGATTGGACGGTCTAAATACACTGTCTGTATGCGGTCCGAATCCATTGGATCCAAATCCAAACTTGACACCATAAACAAATTAGGTATTTGAGAAGTTCATAAACACTTATTTTCATTAGAAATATGAAAACATTATTATATATAGACCTCAGGTTGCCCTACTGAAATATGTGTATTTTTTTAGTATATGTTGCACCATTTATAAACAACAAACACCACTTTGTTAGTCGTTAATCTCATGCATTTGGTGAGAGAAGCAACTTAATAGGGCAACTTGAGGGAACTCGCACTTAAAGGGAAATGTCGAGATCTATCATGTATGAGTTAAGTCTCATATACTAAAATTCATTAACTCAATGTTTTAAGATTTTAAATGGAAGAGTGATGTCAAAATCACTTATATGTTTGCTCAAAGCCAATATATTAACCACACAGTGAGACACCCCTACGATAACCCAGCAGTCACAATGTCAGCTAGATCTTCCATGCAATTGAGCAAAACCATGATGCATTAATGTGCATTGTGGGTTAAAGTACAATGAACCCATAACCCGACACAATTCACTCTCATAACTTTTTTATGTTATCTTAATCTTAATATTATACATTCCCTAATTTTGAACTCTTTTTTTCCTCCTACCTATATGTTGAAGCATTCCTTTGATCAATCTCTACACCCAACAAGGGAAATTTGTAGCATGGATAGGAGTGGGAAATTAAGACATAGCATTTGGTGAGACTCTCACCAAATGCGTTAGATTAACCATCTGTTTTGTTGGAATGTCTTAAAGATAAATAAAGTTGAAGAATTGGCTTCAATAGTTATCATGGCAGACAACTTTAGATTGTCTATCAGTTCAATGCTCAAAGCCGTGAAGCAGATGGAAGGAATTTCACTTTTGTGAAACTAGAGTCACATGGTTTGGGGCCCTTTAATTTGCTCTTTAAAAACTCAATTCTATACATAAATATCTATGACGCACATTGTTCCAATTGTAGAAAAGAATTTAATTTCTTTCAAAGTAAAACTCTTGGATTTGAGTTCTAGCTAGAAATAAAAAATTGGACTAGAGAAAGTTTAATTTGTCATCTTAAATGCATCAATTTTACTCATCTTGACTTCTCATTGTTCCTTTTTTATATATTCGGGTTGACTATGAGTTTAGTAGAATTGTGGTTAGTCACAGTTATTTTGATAAAAATTACGTTTAACTGAATGCAATTTTTTTATTAAAATAAAATTGAATAAAAATTTATATTATTCCATGGAATTTACACTATATATGAATATTTGACCTAGTTGGTATACTTTGTTCAAATCTAAAAAAATTATCAGGATCGACCTTGGTTTTCACACTAACTAATCTTTCAAAATTTTCTTTGAAATATTTGCTTCCATAAGTTCTAGCAATGTCCATCTTCGTTACATTACTTGGAGAATTTGAAACATATGGCGTCATGAATTCAAAAAACGATCTTGAAAAATTCACATGACGCTCGATAGCTTTAGGAGATTCATCAAGCCAAATATTCAAGTAACCAATCAAGAATAAATTCCCTGCTCTATGTGGAAATGGTGTTTCTATTGATGGTATCTCTTCCATCCTTCCACCATAAGGATTCCATTGAAAAGTTAAAGTCTCGCCTTCAATCATCAATTTCCAAATAGATTCTATAGCTTCTTTTGGAATAGGTTTCTTCACATAATCTGATTGACCTTTTATATAAAATAGATCGGAATCTTTTGATTCATCCAACAATACTTCAAGAGGAGTACCTAATGGCTTACCATACCAAAAAAGAGTGGAGTTAACCCAAGGCATTAAAAAACAATCACTTTTCTTCAAACCCAATTCAGGGAAACTCTCACTCACTAAAGGTAAGAGTTTTTCGATTGTCCCCAAAAATTGACCAATAAAATTAACTTGCACCGTCTTTTTACCCCCTTGACCAATTTGAACAACATTTGGTTGCACTCTAATGAAAAGATCTTTATGCAATTTTGGTGCAATTAATTGCCAATTATAAACAACATCAGTTGCACCTTCATCCACATTCCTTTTCACATTAAAAACAGTAACTTGTGGAGTTACTTGAACCAATTTAAGTTTCCATGAAAGAATAACACCAAAACTAGCACCACCACCACCTCTTATAGCCCAAAAAAGATCTTCTCCCATTGATTTTCTATCAAGTATCTTACCATTGACATCAACAATTTTTGCATCAATGGTATTATCAATAGAAAGACCAAATTTTCTCATCAAATTACCATAACCACCACCTGAGAAATGACCACCTGCACCCGTAGTAAAACATACCCCGGATGGACAAGCAAGAGAATTGTTAATCTTTGCAATGGTATAATAAAGTTTACCAAGTGTTGCACCAGATTCAACCCATGCCGTTTCTTCTTGTAAATTGACATCAACTGCATTGAGATGAAACATATCAAGTATAACAAAAGGCACATCTGATATGTATGAGGAACCTTCATAGTCGTGGCCGCCGCTTCGGATTCTAATCTGAATATTGTTGCTCTTGGCACATTTGATTGTTGTTTGGACATGATAAGCATCTTTTGCAGTTATAATTGCTAGAGGTTTCGGTGTTGTTGCTGTTTTAAATCTCTTGTTTTGTATTTTCATGTTAAGGATAGTTGAAAATGCGGTGTTGTTTGGTGTGTAAATGACATCAGAGACACGAGAATATGAAAGACAATTGAGAAAATTTTGAATCGAAGTTTGTGATGTTGTTGAGATGGACATGACAATTGTTAAGGTTGTCATGAGAAAAGACAATTTCCCTATTGTTTCCATGGTGTATATTAGTGTAGTGTAGTATATAGTGTAGTGTAGTATAGTAGTAATGTGGTTTGATACTTTGATGTGCATTGTATTGCAACTCTATATATTGTGAGGGTTTGCATAATATTCTTTGTGTTATTTAATGAAGAAATATAAAATACTAATTTATGGTCAACTATTGTTATGACTTTTCCCAATAAGTTTAAGTAACTATTATATTTTTTTGACTAAGAGTATTATATTTTTTTGTTACAAACATAAAGACATATTAATATATAATAGTAAGATGGACATTATACCTAACCCCATAAGCTTAATTGAGTTGGTAAAAATATCACACACACATGATGTACAATGATTGAGATTTGTACCTTATTAGTACGCTAACGGGTGAAATTTTAATCACCAATCTACTTAACCAAAATGAAAATAATGGAATAATTTACACTTAATTCTGTTAAGAGAAGCTTCGATATTTCACGCTTTTTTTTTTGTCAAAATAAATAAATAAAATGTATAAGGTCTGTGTTATTTAAACATTTGAGTTATTTTTCTACTTGCGTGCGTGCATGCATGCATGCTTGTTTAAAGTTTTAATTTTTTTTTTTGTCATTTCTTATATCATGGTAAAACTTGAGAAGGCAAATATGAAAAGGTTAAGGGTATTTGATAAGTGATGTATATGATTTTAATATAAAACCATTGCATTATTTGACAACTGAGAGGTAAAGTATTGTCTAGTAGTATTAATGGACAAGTAAAGGAATTGAGATTCCCTCGTCCCTATTTAGTTTATAAATGCATGCACCTCCCTTTTTCATCTTGTATTGCGGACGATTGTTAAAATCGACTAATCAATAATATATACATACACGCACGCACGCACGCACGTACACAAGTAGTAAAATAACTCAACTCAAAGCACCTTTGTTACCTCACACCCACATGCCGTAGTCGTTTGGACACGTCCTGGCCGTACTAGTGTTGTGAGTCATGCCCTACCACAATCAACTATGTTTCTATATATGTTTGATATGCAATCTCCACATTCATCGAACTTCTCTATATTATCCTATATATATATATATATATATATATATGCAATTTTCGCCAAATTGCCTATCGTGAAATACTATCGTTCAAAAGCCGCCTCTGAGGAATCAAAAATTGTTGCAGTTGATCTAGTTGCTACATGCATTTCAAACAAAGACAGTTGATCAAGTAACATAATAAATATTATGCTAAAATATCAATACATTGATCTCGTGTAATTAGTCTTACAATTATGTTCTGAAATGTTTTGGAAACTTTGTAGGACGAATACAATGTCAAACAAGCGAGCGGTCCGACCAATAGACAATTATTTTTTCAGAATATCGATTATGCAACAAACTTATTTCTAATATATTTGCTGACACTATCGATCTTTCCGGGATTTTTGTATGAAAATAGAGGACCGTCAATTAGGCACATGATTTATAATCATTTTGTTTTGCCTTAGCTTATTGTAATTTTTTTATATAATTTTTTTAATTAGAATGTAAATATGAACATTAATTTTATATGTTTGTTTGTATTGTCCTTAGATGACAATGAGATTGATTTTGTATCAAAGTTTAATGTTGGTACTTTTGATCTTTGTAGGTATTATCAAATTGTTTTGGTTGCTATGTATAATGTTCTAAATTTCATATCAAGATATATTTCACTTGTGCCATGGTTGAAGTTGGTAAATTAGGAAGGGTGTACTAATTAGCAATCCTTTCCAGATTTTTATTGATTCCAACATTTAATTTTACTGTAAGTATGGTGATCAAGGATGGATATAATCCTTCTTACCTCATTCTTAGGATTGTGTGTGGTAGGGTGGCAAAACGGGCTTGACTCGTCGAGCCGGCCCGTTTTACTTACTAATTTTGGTGGGCTGAGTAAAAAATTTGAACTCGTTTTTTTTATGATGCCCGCCCCGCTCGGCTCGGCAAAAAAACGGGCCGGGGTGGCGGGGACGGACCGACCCGTTTAACTCATTTTTTTATTTATTATTTTAATATTTATATAAAATTTATTAAAAAAATAAGTGACTTGATCTTGATATGATTCAATAAGAACACTTATTTAAAAAACTTAAGTTTTTTCCACTTATTCATACAATGATTGATTTCGCCACTGCTCTATAAGTGATTTGATCTGATCCATCTTTAGGATTGTTTTCGGCGCCGCTCTATATCATTTTTTATATTAATTATGTCGAATTTGTTAATTATGTTGCTATATTTGTCTTATAAGTTTGAGTTTCTCACAAATTTAGTTGTTTCTCAAAAAAAAAACATCAATATTCAATATAATTTTTGTAATATAAATACCGCAAAAAAAAAAAAACAAATTGGCAGGCCGGCCGCCAATAAACAGGGCGGGGTTGAATTTTAGACTCGGCCATCTAAATTGACTCGGTTCGGCTCGTCTCATTTTTAAGCGGGCTTAAGCGAGGCAGGTTTAAATGGGGCGGGCATGCTCGTTTTGCCACCCCTATGTGGTATCATAGTGGCACCAAGAGGTTAGGGTTTATACAATTTACAACTCTTAAATTTGATATAAACCTACAAAGATCTTAAAAGAGGTATAAATACCAAAATAACACTGAGACATTTGGATTGACGATATAAAACCTACATTGACGAGTAATTTATTAAATTGACAAATTTCAAAAGTTACCGCATGTTTGGATTGTAACTTCCAAAATCCAAACGGCACCAAAAAAAAGTTTCGAACATTTGAGGGACTTGAGAGCAAAGCAGAAGGCTAGAAGAACAATTTTCCTAGAAAAATTGTCCTCTCACCAGTACGATTAATCTTTTACCCCTACAAAGAATTCGATAATCCCATTTTACCCATTTTATTATTAAATTTTTTACACTATTATTTTTATCATTTATTTCACCCCTACAATACACTGTTTCGATTCATTTATTTTTTCAATTTGATGTGTTTACCAAAACATTTTTTCAATGTGTTCTGGTGTGATAATTTAACACATTCAAACATTCATACCGGAATACTTAAAAAATTTATTCCAATTTGTTAAAATTTACAAATCATATGAATGTACTTACCGAAACATTCGAAAAATTTGTTCTGATTTGTTATTTAGCAATGGGTATGACTGTTGTTTCAGGAAGAGCATTGTACCAAGCTATTTCTTCCAATGTGAAAAATCTTGGTCTTTAATTAATGATTTTGATCTAATTGAACCAAACCTATACTATTGTTTGGTGAACTTGTATATAATTAATCAAAATAAATCTATGATTTTCTTTTAACAATATTGTTCCTTTTGTCCTTTTTCTAAAACTGGTTCACCCAGGGAACTAGGTTAAGTGGCCGAACTAATTTTTAGCATAAACAGTTAGCAAAAAAGGATCACCTCACTCCCTCTAAATTATTAGTACCAATAGTTCCATCTTGCCCATCACTTTCGTGTCTAACATTGCCGGAAGTATTCTGCTGTTGTTGATTTTGTCAAGGTCGGAGGTACGGATGTGACAAGAAGGAGATTATGAACAAATGATCTGGTGACAATTTTTTTTACAAATAACAAAACGGAACAATTTTCACTATTTTTTTGTATTTTGGTAATAATTATCACACCGGAACACATTGAAAAATTGTTCCGATAAATATATCAAACTTAGAAAAATAAAAAATATACCAGAACAGTATATATGAAATAAATGATAAAATTAATAGTGTAAAAAATTTAAAAATAAAAAAGGTAAAATAGGATTATCAAAGATTTTATAGGGGTGAATAGTTAATTGTAGGGGTGGAAAGACAATTTTTTATTTTCCTATCAAAATGAATTATTTGGTCCACTTAAGGTCAACCCAAACATTATTCTTATTACACAATTAAAAAAAAAACTACCAAAATATAAAAAAAATGTGTTAGAAATAAATTACAAGAGCTAGATAATCTTATCTTTTATATATATATATATATATATATATATATATATATATAGGGAAGTTTTATTGATTCTTAAGCCTCCACCATTATGTTTATGTGGCATATCTAAAAAATTTCCTCTTCATTTTCTTTTCTATATTAAAACCTTACCACTTGCTCCACTAAATTGATTTAATGTGTGTAACTTAAAAAAATATCAATATATATATTATGTAGCATGAAGTTTTTAATTTATATTTAAAACATTATTCTAAAATTTATTGTTTGTGTCTATTCATAATCCAAAATATTGGTCTATTTTTTTTTCTATTCATTAATTTGAATAATTGTGAGACTAAGTAAATTATATCTTGACAGACTACATAATGAGTTTATAACAAATGCAAGTATATATTGTGAAAACAGGTGTTAATATGAAAAAAGAGGATCAAATTATAAAAGAAAAAAATGAAGATACATATGTGAGATTGTTATATCGCTAAATATCAGAAAAATAAATTATATGTGTATATAATTTTTTTAGTATTAATATAAAAAAAAGAGAATCAAATTACAAAAGAAAAATTAAAATATATATGTGCTCCTTTATCATTACATTGTTGAACATAAAAAAATTATATGAATATAATCTTTTTCAATTTTTTTTTATGATTGGTGTATAAGTATTTCTTTTTCAAGAAAAGTTTACTCTCTCTTTCTCTTACTTTTTATATTTTTTTATACAATTTTTAAAAAAAAAATATACTTCTAATTATTATATTTTACTTTTTTTTAATAAATGTGATTTTTTTCTTTTATATTATAAGACGGAGAAAGTATTTATTATTGTGATAATGCTAATTTGTGTATCATGCACCACTTAAACAAGCTGTGTAAGGCATGTAAGAAAAAGTCATTTTTAGAGGCCAATACCAATTTTCTATAATCTTTTACAATTTGTCAAATATATAGAAAAGTAAAAATTGTCACGCATGGGCATGGATACTTAACTTTGACTCGTAGTCCACATCACAAACAAACCTTAAAAACATTACGAAACGTGGCATTTGAGTGGTACTCAATCCTCATTTCGCCTGCCACCACCAAAAGTTTAGACTTTAGACAATTTAGTCCAAGATTTTTTTTTGACTTAATACCCAAGAATATTTTGGTTTTGTTTTGTGTACATATTCTATGCATGGGCATGTTCAAGGAAAGGAATGATTATAGCTCCATCAACCAACCCTATGTTTTTTTTTTCTTTCAATTAAATATATATTTTAGAAATGATTTTAAATCCTTTTGTATAAAAATTCGTACAAATATTATGTAAATATTTGTTCATAATTTGTTGTTAATAATTTGAAGTATTTTGTTTTTTTGTAGGCTTTTTTTTCCTATTTTCTCTGTAAGATAACTCAAGTGGCAAAGAGCTGAGAGACATATTAATTAGATAGGGGGAGGTCCAGGGTTTTATTTCTGTTAGAAACAATTTATTTTTTTGATGTACTATAAAGAGAGTAATTTTTTTGCTCATATATGTAGAGTATAATTTTAAGTTATATAGTTCAATTTTATAATAATCAACTTTCTTTATGTTTGTCAAAAAAGTAGTAGTAGATAAATAATTGAATTGGTAGTATTAGATAAAATTAACAATTGAACTAACATACAAATATTCAATAAGTTGCTGTTCTTAATTTTTCGAATAGAAATTGTGGTTTTTAAGATACATTGTGTTCGTAAAAAAAAAAGATACATTTTGTTCTTTTGTTTTTTTTAAATAGAAATTTTTTGGTTTGTTATTGTTTTTTTGGTTTATTTTGTCTCAAAATTTTGGTTATTTTAGGAAATTAAGATACAATTAATGATGATAATTTACCATTTATATCTTACAAAAACTAAAACATTCGTTAATTTTATTTTTCTTTTTTAATAATTACCGACATGGATTAGTTGTGGTCAATATGAAGCTAGTTATGTGAATTGAACTTGCAAGGAAAAAGTTTTGAGACATACGTAAAAGAACAATGTGTATATTACTAATAAGATGAAGTGTACAATTTGGACATGTGATCTTTCAGTAAATTCTTTTACTCAATTCAAAATAATTACTTCAGTAATATCTTGCAAGTGTTGCAAAAATATAATGTTACAACATTATCGTAAACTTTTGTTACACGACCGACTATGATTATGATTTCCAAGTGTGTACATAAGTGTCTTGTCGTTTCAAACTACATTAACCTCAACTAATTAATACTAATTAATAATAAGGTGAACCTCAACTAATTAGCAAAAATCATAGAAATTAAAATATTTAGAGCGAATTACATTCGGTGACGGAGTTAAGATTTAAAAAAAATTGGTGTCTGACTAAAATATGTTAAATTTAATATGAAAATTATATATTTTATCCGTTTTATAATAAGTATTACGGATTTGCAGATTTACTTCAATCCAAGAAATTATATATTCTAACAAAATTATATATTCAATAGCAGCCCTCTCCTTCAAATAAGCTCTCATATTTTTGTCTTTTATTTTTTTGTCATCTTCTAGAGATGGGTGATTTAGGGTCAATTTTGATCCAAAATCACCCCTCTTGATTGTTTTTTTAATTTCTTTTTTCTCATATAAGTGATTTTCATATATTTTTTGATTTTGTTTGAGTTTTTTTCACCGTGATTTCTTTTTTCGGTATTGTTTTACTCCCGTAATATGGAGTTATTTGATATCCCGTCTTTGTACGGTGTTTGTATTCGCGTCTTCGTACGATGTTTGGTTTCCCCGTCTTTGTACGGTGTTTGTTTTGCTTCAGGTTTGCAGATTTGTTTAAATCCAACTTCAGAGCAGATTCAATGATTTTAACGTTTTTAACGCTGCAAATTCGGAAACATGAGTACTCCGAACATTTATATTTTGTCATATCAATTGTAAACTTTATCCTTTTTAGTTTTTAGTGAATTTGAATATATTATGACGTCAATTGATATAATTTACAAATTTAAATAAATGAATATCATTATTTTTAATTAAAAAATAATTTATTTTATCTTAAATTTTTCCTTTTCAATATGCTTAACAATTATTCTGAAAATACTATTTTCCATAAACACCTTCCTTTCTTATTTCTTAATTTAACATGTGTCAATTAATAAGTGAAACAATTATTCTTCATTGACCCACCGAATATTCCTACGATTGCCATTGTTGAAAGCTTTTCAAACAAAAAATTCATTTATTATTTGTTCTCTTTGTTTCATATTTCCACAATAATTTGTTTGTATCCTTTATTTCATTCCTCTTAATTATTCCCATGTGACTCACATAGTCATATTGCAATAACATCATACATTATTTTCCTTTTTTTTAATTCCAATAACAAAAAACTTAATTGCTTAAAAAAGTAAGTGAGTCAGATGGATCAAATTGCTATTGTTGGAAGGTATCCCTTTCAATAGTAAGTTGATGTTTTAAGTGTTGTACACAAAAATGAATTAGAAGAAACACATTATGTTTGAAGTGTTGTATGTATTATAAGAATTGGAAATTTACTTGGAGTAAAATTAAGTTTTATATTAGAGATTGTCTGTTACGGTTTTTTTAGAAGAAAAATATATCACATTTTTATAAAAAAATAATTACTTTTAAGAAAATATTTTATTTATTTGTTATAGATTTAAAAATAATCAAAATTTAAGAATAATTTAAAAACGGCTAAAAACAAAAAAGTGCTAAGAGTAACTTCTCAAACAATAAATTATTTAAAAAAAAGAGAAAATAAGTGTTAAGAGGCTATATAAGATAATTTTTAATAACAAATCACTATTAATTGCGTCTACACAAACTAAAAATTATTTTTTATTAAAAAAGGTTATTTTTAACACTATTAACAAACATATTTTGAATTCTATTTTTTTTTATAAAATTCTTAATTAAAAATTAATTTCTAAATTATTTAACATCAAAATAACTTTTCTATATTAATATGTATCCTCAAAAGTAATGATAGACAAATTATACATTGTAAACATAATTTCTCTGAGGATCTAGTAAATGCTAAAACATCATTAATTATATCTTGATTTTTTAAAATAATCAAAATAGTTTTTTTTTAATCTAATCCTTCATAATTAGAGGTATTTATCCATCAACAATTCAATAATTTTTTAACCAATATAAAGTCTATATCATAGAAATATATATAGAACATATTAACTGTATTTAAAAAAATATACTAACCATTAATTTTGATGTGTCTCGACAACGTATTAAATTATTTTGAAATTGTTTGAAATTTTACATAATTAATTTATATAATATAAACTTTCAATCCTAAACGATATATTTTATAAAATTTATATCTATTAAATATTATTAAATGGTCGATGAATAAATACCTCCAAATTATTAAAGGGTAGAGTAGACCTCACCAATCAAATATATTTTCACACAAAACTAAAAAACTTTTCTTAAAATATGACTTTAATTTAAAAATGATACTCTCTCCGTCCCTTAATATGAGACCCTTTTTGACTAAATTTTAATATTCATCTATCATGTTTTGATCGTATTTTTCTAATAATATATAGATGTAAATATTAGCTTATAGGATCTTGTTTGATTTGTTTTGATAAGTATTTTCAAAATATAAAATTTTTATAATTTTTACTGCTAGATAATTAAAAATTTTAGCGATCAAAATTGTACATTAACGTATGTATTGTAGTCAAAATAAATCTTATAATTAGAGATGAAGAAAGTATTTAGATTTAAAAATGTTATTCACCTCCCTAAGACCGAGGTGAATAACAGTTTAACACTCACACATTGACACATATGTACAAGTAGTCCAAGAGAATGTACAACCGAGGTGGGTGAATAAGAGTGGCTGCGTTACGCAAGCCAACACATGCATAATGATTAATGACTAATGAGCCATCGAAATACAACATGAAGTCCATTATCAGTCGCATTTTTAGGCTAATAAACTTTCTAGTATTTTCTTGATTCTAAAGCACGTGATGGCCAACAACCCCTTTAATTTCCAACAATTTTTTTTTCCAACAATGTTAGTTTTAACATCTATAAATAGATACACATTGAAACATGAATCAATATAATTTCTTGTGTTGATATTCAAATAACTTGAAATACACACTCAATCTCGGAAGAAATGGCATACTTACAGAAAATAAGAGAGTCTCAGAGAGCCCATAGCCCAGCCACCATACTGGCAATTGGTACTGCAACTCCAACCAACTGCATTTACCAATCTGATTTTACCGATTATTACTTCCGAGTTACCAAAAGCGAACACATGTCTGAACTCAAAGCCAAACTAAAGCGCATATGTAAGTTATCATGTTTTTTTGTGTTTGATCAGTATAATATAAATGTGAAGTTTTCACTTCCGTCTAAACCGAGTTATCTTCTTATTTAAGAATTTGAGCTCGTGACAATTTATTTAAAAGGTCAAAATTCATTATTAAAACTTTTATTTCACACATTCAACATCATTTTGCGTTGCTTATGTACTTATTTACAACGATTTTGCCTCGAAACAAAATTGAACATAGCTAAATAATAGATATATGCATGCGAGTATGCGACCATGCACTCGTGCATGCACCTCCCATTTCATTCTTGATGCATATGATGCTTAACAGCCAAAACTTGTATGAAGTATATATATAATGTCCACTTTTTTTTTAATCAAATGTCCACTTATTTGTCACTAATTTAATTTTTTTCTTGATAGTGTTAAATTTTTTAGTTAGTTGATTAATACATTTTTTTTATTGATCAACAGGTGAGAAGTCAATGATAAAGAAACGTTACATACACTTAACAGAAGAAATGCTGAAAGAAAATCCCAATATTGCCACTTATGAAGAACCATCACTCAATGCACGCCAAGACATCTTAGTTGAAGAAGTACCAAAGTTAGGCGAAAAAGCAGCATCAAAAGCCATAAAAGAATGGGGAAGACCAAAATCAGAGATAACACATCTCATATTTTGTTCAACTTCAGGCGTCGACATGCCCGGTGCTGATTATCAACTCGTCAAACTCTTAAATCTAAACCCATCCACTAAAAGGTTCATGTTATATCACCAAGGTTGTTTCGCTGGTGGAACTGTTCTTCGTCTCGCTAAAGATCTCGCTGAGAATAACATTGGTGCACGTGTCCTTGTCGTGTGCTCTGAAATAACTGTCGTTACATTTCGCGGGCCCAATGAAAATCACTTGGATTCGTTAGTTGGACAAGCACTCTTTGGTGATGGCGCTTCATCTGTGATCGTTGGATCAGATCCTGATACAACAATTGAACGACCACTGTTTCATATTGTTTCAGCTTCTGAAACAATTCTACCAAACTCCGAAGGTAAGATTTTTTCTGTTTTAAAACGAACAAAATTGTTAGTACTGTTAATAATTGTTATAATTTTTTTTATGAAGGTGCAATTGATGGACACTTACGTGAAGTGGGGCTCACTTTTCATCTGAAAGACAATGTTCCGAATTTGATTGGTGAGAACATTGTGAAAAAACTAGAAGAAACTTTTCATCCATTGGGGATTAGTGACTGGAATTCATTGTTTTGGATAGCGCACCCCGGCGGTCCTGCAATACTGAAGAAGATTGAAGAAGTTGTTGAATTGAATTCAGAAAAGTTAAATGCGACTAAACATGTTTTGAGTGAATATGGGAATATGTCGAGTGCGTGTGTGCTATTTATATTGGATGAAATGAGGAGAAAGTCTATGGAGGAAGGAAAATCGACCACTGGAGGTGGACTTAATTGGGGTGTTTTGTTCGGATTTGGTCCTGGCTTGACCATGGAAACCGTTGCTTTGCATAGTGTCAATATATAGATCCCGCGACTACTAACTTGAATTGACATGATTAATATGATGCGGAGTACACACTCATTATATACTAGTATTACTAAAAGAATAAAACAAAATCATGAATGCATGATTGTTTCCCTAAGTTTTTCATTATTGTATTTTATTTTATTTTACTTTCATTATTGTATTTTATAACCGTAAAGGTTAATATGCATTATAATGTTTGATTTTATGTGTGGAATAATAAAGAAGTTTGCTATTTCTACTTCATTTATATGTCATGTAATAAAGAAGTTTGTTATTTCTACCTAACTAGTGTGATATTGGTGTCATGCATGGATAAATAAAATTTGTGTTGAAATGTATATTCAAGAAGTTTTAATTATCTAGAAATCTATTGAAAGAGGGCAAAAGAAATAATTTCTAAATTTTAAATTGCAATAGTTATTTTTTATAAAATGAAATAGTTATGTGATATATCATATATTATAAATTCATGAGAAACATTTCCACCAATGAAGTTAATATGATGAGCATTGAGAAATTCTTGTATTGTCATTTTCCTTAATATTTCATTCTTATTCTTAATCAATCAAAATTGTACACATCCTTTAAATTTTTTAAAAAAAAAGGTTATATTGTTAAATGTGTGCCGTCTTTTTTGTTATTATCCTGCTAAACAATCAGTCAATCATGTTTATATATTCTTCAATTTTAGTATTTTAACTTGACAAACTTAGCAAGACTATGAATCCCGTGCCTGCAATTTTTCTTATAGGAAGAAAATTTAATCTTCAGTATTAGAATCTTATAGGAAGAATAATATTGAATCTTATAGGAAATATTTTGAAAATTTTGTAGGATGAATATAATGTCAAACAAGCGGAACGACTGACCAATAGATAATTATTTTTTGAGAATATTGATTATGCAACAGAGGACCATCAATCTTTCCAGGATTTTTGTATGAAAATAGAGGACCATCAATTAGGCACATGATTTATGATCATTTTGTTTTGCCTTATTGTAATTTTTTTTATATAATTTTTTTTAATTAGAATGTAAATATGAACATTAGTTTTATATGTTTGTTTGTATTGTCCTTAGATGACAATGAGATTGATTTTGTATCAAAGATATATTCTACTTGTGCCATGGTTGAAGTTGGTAAATTAGGAAGGGTGTACTAATTAGCAATCCTTTCCAGATTTTTATTGATTCCAACATTTAATTTTACTGTAAAGTATGGTGATCAAGGATGGATGATCCTTCTTACCTCATTCTTGGGATTGTGTGTGGTATGATAGTGGCACCAAGAGGTTATAATGTAAGTTTATACAATTTACAACTCTTAGGCTTTGCTTGGTTGTAAAGAGAGATTGAGAAGAGAGAAAGAGGTGAGAGAGAGTAAGAGAAGAGAGAAAAATGTGAGAAATAAAGTAGATTTGATGTATTGATTATTATGAGAGAGATATAGAAGAAAGAGAAGAGAGATGTGTTGCTTGTCTTTAAAAGTACAATAATACCCTTGTGCTAATTAACATTTCCATTAAAACTAATTTAATTCTTTTATATAAATGCAGTTGATTAATTAATATAACTATTTATTTTAATTTAAATAATTTGTAATGAGATTGCTAATATTTTAATGAACACTTTAATTAATTAATGAAAAAAACTGCGTTGTGCCCAGTTCATACTTGAATAAAAAATATTAATGAACATCAAATAGAATATTATAAGTTGGTAGAGAAACATGGGCAAAATGGGAAAAATAAGAAAAGACAAACTTCTCTTGTATTTCTTCGCTAGATAGGAAAGAAAGGAAAAAGTGTGGGACCCACGTCAGATTTGGTCTCTCTCCTCTATTTCTTATGTGTTCCAAGCAAGAGAAGTTATTCATTTCTCTTCATATTCTCTCGCCCCCATCTCTCTCTTCTACATCTCTCTCAAAACAAGCAGCCCCTTAAATTCAATATAAACCTACAAAGATATGTTATCAAAATATATAAACCTACAAAGATCTTAAGAGATGTACAAACACCAAAATAACACTGAGACATTTGGATTGACGATATAAACCTACATTGACGAGTAATTTATTTATTAAATTGACAAATTTCAAATGTTACCGCATGTTTGGATTGTAACTTTCGAAATCTAAACGGCACGGAAAGAAATTTCAAACATTTGAGGGACTTGAGAGCAAAGCAGAAGGCTAGAAGAATAATTTTCCTATAAAAATTGACCTCTCACTCTTACGATTAATCTTTTACTCCAACGATTAATCACACCAGAACACATTGAAAAACTGTTCCGATCGATAAATATATCAATCCGCAAAAATAAAAATGTACGATAAATATATCAAACCCAGTGTATTGTACGGGTGAAATAAATGATAAAATTAATAGTGTAAAAAAATTAAAAATAAAAAGGGTAAAATGAGATTATGAAAGATTTTATAAGGGTGAAGCGTTAATTGTAGGAGTGAGAGGGCAATTTTTTCTTTTCCTATCAAAATGGATTATTTGGTCCACTTAAGGTCAACCCAAACAATATTCTTATTCTATCGGGCCAAATTAATATTCTTATTATACAATTAAAAAAAAACTACCAAAAAATAAAAAAATTGTGTTAGAAATAAATTACAAGAGCTAGATAATCTTATATATATCAAGGAAAGTTTTATCGATTCTAAAGCCTCCATTATGTCTATGTGGCATATCTAAAAAACTTCCTCTTCATTTTCTTTTCTATATTAAAACCTTGCCACATGCTCCACTAAATTGATTTAATGTGTGTATCTTAAAAAAAATCAATATATATATATATATATATATATATATATTATGTTGCATGAAGTTTTTAATCTATATTTAAAATATTATTCTAAAATTTATTGTTTGTGTCCATTCATAATCCAAAGTATCGGTCTATTTTTTGGTGCCAACTTGTGTACCCCCACAAGATTTGGGAGTATATACCCCTAACTACTACAAAAAGTTTTAAGCGATATAATTTTTTATAAAATACACCGTTGGATTGAAAGTTTCTATCATATAGATCATTTGTGTAAAATTTCAAACAAATCTAAAATCATTTGATATGTTATTGAAACACATAAAGATTAATGGTGTATATGAAATCGCAAAAACTGTTAATTTTGATGCGTCTCAATAACATATCAAATTATTTTAGATTTGTCTAAAATTTTACACAAATGATCTATATCATACAAACTTTTAATCCAACGGTGTATTTTATAAAAATTTATATTGGTTAAATTTTTTTTAAGTGGTTGGGGATAAATACTCTCAAATCTTATGGGGGTAGACAAGAAAACACCTATATTATTTTCTATTGATTAATTTGAATAACTATAAGACTAAAGTAAATTATATCTTGACAGACTACATAATGAATTTAAAACAAATATAATGCAAGTATTGTGAAAAATCTTATCTTATATATATATATATATATATATATATATATATATATAAAGGGAATTTTTATTGATTCTTAATTCTTCATTATGTCTATGTGGCATATCTAAAAAACTTCCTCTTCATTTTCTTTTCTATATTAAAATTTGCCACATGCTCCATACTAAATTGATTTAATGTGTGTAACTTAAAAAAAATATCAATATGTATTATGTGGCTTGAAGTTTTTAATCTATATTTGAAACATTATTCTAAAATTTATTGTTTGTGTCCATTTATAATCAAAAGCATCAGTCTATTTTTTTTGTGTGTAAAACAAATGTCAAGTTAGCTACATAAAAAAATAATATGTTATCTTAATCTTTTATAATATATTATTTTCTGTTCATTAATTTTAATAACTATGAGACTAAAGATAGACTACATAATGAGTTTAAAACAAATGCAGGTAGTTATTTATTTTAAAATATTATAAAAGAAAAAAAGTGCTAATATGAAAAAAGAGGATCAAACTATTAAAAAAAATATGAAGATACATATGTGAAATCGTTACATTGCTAAACATCAGAAAAATAAATTATATGTATATATAATTTTTTTAGTATTAATATGAAAAAAGAGAATCAAATTATAAAAGAAAAATCAAAAAACATATGTGCTCTTTTATCATTACATTGTGAACATAGAAAAAATTATACATATAATCTTTTTCAAATTTTTTTCATGATTGGTGTATAAGTTTTTCTGTTTAAAGAAAAATATACTCTCTCTATTACGTTTTCTATAACCAACAATTAACAAAAAATATTTATATTTTTTAATACATTTTTAAAAAAAAACATACTCCTAATTATTATATTTTAATTTTTTTAATAAATGTAATTTTTTTTTATATTTTAAAACAAAAAAATATTCGTTATATACTGTGATAATGCTAATTTGTGCATCATACACCATTTAAACAAACGGTATAAGGCATGTAAGACAAAGTAATTTTAAGAGGCCAATACCAATTTTCTATAATCTTTTACAATTTGTCAAATATATAGAAAAGTAAAAATTGTCACGCATGGGCATGGGTACTTAACTTTGACTCGTAGTCCACATCACAAACAAACCTTAAAAACATTACGAAACGTGGCATTTGAGTTTTTTTTTTTTGAACGGAAAATATATTATTGATAAAATCAAATCTTAGCTCAAGACGAGCGTAGACTGATAAAGGATAAGGTTACAAAACAAGGGCACTGAATAAATTCAGAACACCAATGAAAAACTAAAATCTATACTACCTAAAAGATGACAACTTCTTATCCCATTCCTAGAAGAAAATCATCAGCTTCCTAACAACCAGAGAGACCCCAACCCGACCAAATAAAATGCCACTAGACACTAACTCCGATCTCGAATCAAAATTAACCGGCCCATCAGAATCCAAAGAGCAGCTTCTTTAATCAAGAGTTGAAGAAGCAACTATAGAAGGAGAGGCAAGGCAGATAAGTCTCAGCTCATAAACCTCATCCAAATGGTCAACATCAACGTGATATAGGTCAACCAAAAACGATGAAATCTGATACCCTCAACAACTCTAAAAGAGTCCTGCAAATCCCAACAGATTTAAACATTGTCAGAAAAATCATTATCATAGAGGACCAAACACATAGACGACATTAACCACATCACCAAAGAGAACCCAAACAGCACCGGATCCATACCACCCCATCATCTCAACGTGGCATTTGAGTGGTACTCAATCCTCATTTCGCCTGCCACCACCAAAAGTTTAGACAATTTAGTCCAAGATTTTTTTTTTTGACTTAATACCCAAGAATATTTTGGTTTTGTTTTGTGTACATATACTATGCATGGGCATGTTCAAGGAAAGGAATGATTATAGCTCCACCAACCAACCCTATGTTTTTTTTTTCTTTCAATTAAATATATATTTTAGAAATGATTTTAAATCCTTTTGTATAAAAATTCGTACAAATATTATGTAAATATTTGTTCATAATTTGTTGTTAATAATTTGAAGTATTTTGTTTTTTTTTAGGTTTTTTTTTTCTTTTCTGTTTTTTCTGTAAGATAACTCAAGTGGTAAAGAGCTGAGAGACATATTAATTAGATAGGGGGAGGTCCAGGATTTTATTTCTGTTAGAACAATTTATTTTTTTGATGTACTAAAAATAGAATAATTTTTTTGCTCATATATGTAGAGTATAATTTTAAGTTATATAGTTCAATTTTATAATAATCAACTTTCTTTATGTTTGTCAAAAAAGTAGTAGATAAATAATTGAATTGGTAGTATTAGATAAAATTAACAATTAAACTAACATACAAATATTCAATAAGTTGCTGTTCTTAATTTTTCGAATAGAAATTGTGGTTTTTAAGATGCATTGTGTTTGTAAAAAAAAAGATACATTTTGTTCTTTTGTTTTTTTTTAATAGAAATTTTTTGGTTTGTTATTGTTTTTTTGGTTTATTTTGTCTCAAAATTTTGGTTATTTTAGGAAATTAAGATACAATTAATGATGATAATTTACCATTTATATCTTACGAAAACTAAAACATTCGTTAATTTTATTTTTCTTTTTTAATAATTACCGACATGGATTAGTTGTGGTCAATATGAAGCTAATTATGTGAATTGAACTTGCAAGGAAAAAGTTTTGAGACATACGTAGAAGAACAATGCGTATATTACTAATAAGATGAAGTGTACAATTTGGACATGTGATCTTTCAGTAAATTCTTTTACTCAATTCAAAATAACTACTTCAGTAATATCTTCCAAGTGTTGCAAAAATATAATGTTACAACATTATCGTAAACTTTTGTTACATGACCGACTATGATTATGATTTCCAAGTGTGTACATAAGTGTCTTGTCGTTTCAAACTAGATTAACCTCAACTAATTAATACTAATTAATAATAAGGTGACACCTCAACTAATTAGCAAAAATCATAGAAATTAAAATATTTAGAGCGAATTACATTTGGTGGCGGAGTTAACATTTAAGAAAAATTGGTGGCTGACTAAAATATGTTAAATTTAATATGAAAATTATATATTTCATCCGTTTTATAATAAGTATTACGGGTTTGTAGATTTGCTATAATCCAAAAAATTATGCATTTTAACAAAATTATATATTCAATATATTCAATATTTAATCAAAAAAAAAAATTATATATTCAATAGCCGCCCTCTCCTTCAAATAAGCTCTAATAATTTTTTTTCTTTTATTTTTTGGTTCATCTTCTAGAGATGGACGATTTAAGATCAATGATCTAAAATCACCCCTCTTAATTGTTTTTTTAGTTTCTTTTTCTTTATATAAGTGATTTTTACATATTTTTCGGTTTTGTTTGAGTTTTTTCACTGTGATTTTTTTTTCCGGTGTTGTTTTACTCCCGTAGTGTGAAGTTATTTGATATCCCGTTTTTGTACAGTGTTTGTATTCCCGTCTTCGTACGATGTTTGGTTTTCCCGTTTTCGTACGAGCTTTGTTTTGTTTCAGGTTTGCAGATTTGTTTCAATCCAATTTCAGAACATATTCAATGACATTAGCGTCTTCAACGTTGTAGATTCGGAAACATGAGTACTCCGAACATTTATTTTTTGTCACATCAATTTTAGGCTTTATCATTTGGTCGTTTTATACTATTAACTCGGATGCGGTGAACTTGTTCACCGATTTATCTTTTTAATTTTTAGTATATTTGAATATATTATGATGTCTATTATATTGATGTAATTTACAAACTTGAATAAATAAATATCATTGTTTTTAGTCAAAAAATAATTTATTTTATCTTAAATTTTTCATTTTCAATATGCTTATAACAATTACTCCGAAAATACTATTTTGCATAAACACCTTCCTTTCTTATTTCTTAATTTAACATGTGTCAATTAATCGGTGAAACAATTATTCTTCATTGACCCACCGAATATTCCTACGATTGCCATTGTTGAAAGCTTTTCAAACAAAAAATTCATTTATTATTTGTTCTCTTTGTTTCATATTTCCACAATAATTTGTTTGTATCCTTTATTTCGTTCCTCTTAATTATTCCCATGTGACTCACATAGTCATATTGCAATAACATCATACATTATTTTCCTTTTTTTAATTCCAATAACAAAAAACTTAATTGCTTAAAAAAGTAAGTGAGTCAGATGCATCAAATTGCTATTGTTGGAAGGTATCTCTTTCAATAGTAAGTTGATGTTTTAAGTGTTGTACACAAAAATGAATTAGAAGAAACACATAATGTTTGAAGTGTTGTATGATAAGAATTGGAAATTTACTTGGAGTTTTAAGTGTAAAATTAAGTTTTATATTAGAGATTGTCTGTTACTGCTTTTTTAGAAGAAAAATATATATCACATTTTTTATAAAAAAATAATTACTTTTAAGAAAATATTTTATTTATTTGTTATAGATTTAAAAATAATCAAAATTTAAGAATAATTTTAAAACGGCTAAAACAAAAAAGTGCTAAGAGTAACTTTTCAAATAATAAATTATTTTTTTAAAAAAAAAGAGAAAATAAGTGTTAAGAGGCTATATAAGATAATTTTTAAGTAACAAATTAATGTTAAATATTGCATCCAAACAAATTAAAAATTATTTTTTATTGCAAAAAATTATTTTTATTACAATAAACAAACATATTTTAAATTCTATTTTTTTTATAAAATTTTTAATTAAAAATTAATTTATAAATTATTTAACGTCAAAATCATTTTTCTATTAATATGTAACCTCAAAAGTAATGATAGACAAATTATACATTGTAAACATCATTTCTTTGAGGATCTAGTACGTAAATACTAAAACATCATTAATTATATCTTGATTTTTTAAAATAATCAAAATAGTTTTTTCTAATCTAATCCTTCATAATTTAACTAATATAAAGTCTATATATATATAGAACATACTGTGTTTAAAAAAATACACTAACCGTTAATTTTGATGTGTCTCGACAACATATTAAATTATTTTGGAATTGTTTGAAATTTTACATAATTGATCTATATAATATAAATTTTCAATCCAACGATGTATTTTATAAAATTTATATCTGTTAATTAAAATATTAAAGAGTAGAGTAGACCTCACCAATCAAATATATTTTAACACAAAACTAAAATACTTTTCTTAAAATGTGACTTCAAGACACATGTTAAAAACCCTAAAAAATGAAAATTTGCATTCAGAAAAAGTGATATTTAGATTCAAAAATGTTGAATATACAACTTTTTTTAATTTTTAACATGTACTCTAACAGTGTAACACTCACACATTGACACATATGTACAAGTATCCAAGAGAATGTACAACCGAGGTGGGTGAATAAGAGTGGCTGCGTTACGCAAGCCAATACATGCATAATGACTAATGAGCCATCGAAATACAACATGAAGTCCATTATCAGTCACATTTTTAGGCTAATAATAAACTTTCTAGTATTTTCTTGATTCTAAAGCACGTGATGGCCACCAACCCCTTTAATTTCCAACAATTTTTTTTCCAACAATGTTAGTTTTAACATCTATAAATAGATACACATTGGAACATGAATCAATATCATTTCTTGTGTTGATATTCAAATAACTTGAAATACACACTTAATCCTCGAAGAAATGGCATACTTACAGAAAATAAGAGAGTCTCAGAGAGCCCATAGCCCAGCCACCATACTGGCAATTGGTACTGCAACTCCAACCAATTGCATTTACCAATCTGATTTTACAGATTATTACTTCCGAGTTACCAAAAGCGAACACATGTCTGAACTCAAAGCCAAACTAAAGCGCATATGTAAGTTATCATGTTTTTTTGTGTTTGATCAGTATAATATAAATGTGAAGTTTTCACTTCCGTCTAAACCGAGTTATCTTCTTATTTAAGAATTTGAGCTCGTGACAATTTATTTAAAAGGTCAAAATTCATTATTAAAACTTTTATTTCACACATTCAACATCATTTTGCGTTGCTTATGTACTTATTTACAACGATTTTGCCTCGAAACAAAATTGAACATAGCTAAATAATAGATATATGCATGCGAGTATGCGACCATGCACTCGTGCATGCACCTCCCATTTCATTCTTGATGCATATGATGCTTAACAGCCAAAACTTGTATGAAGTATATATATAATGTCCACTTTTTTTTTAATCAAATGTCCACTTATTTGTCACTAATTTAATTTTTTTCTTGATAGTGTTAAATTTTTTAGTTAGTTGATTAATACATTTTTTTTATTGATCAACAGGTGAGAAGTCAATGATAAAGAAACGTTACATACACTTAACAGAAGAAATGCTGAAAGAAAATCCCAATATTGCCACTTATGAAGAACCATCACTCAATGCACGCCAAGACATCTTAGTTGAAGAAGTACCAAAGTTAGGCGAAAAAGCAGCATCAAAAGCCATAAAAGAATGGGGAAGACCAAAATCAGAGATAACACATCTCATATTTTGTTCAACTTCAGGCGTCGACATGCCCGGTGCTGATTATCAACTCGTCAAACTCTTAAATCTAAACCCATCCACTAAAAGGTTCATGTTATATCACCAAGGTTGTTTCGCTGGTGGAACTGTTCTTCGTCTCGCTAAAGATCTCGCTGAGAATAACATTGGTGCACGTGTCCTTGTCGTGTGCTCTGAAATAACTGTCGTTACATTTCGCGGGCCCAATGAAAATCACTTGGATTCGTTAGTTGGACAAGCACTCTTTGGTGATGGCGCTTCATCTGTGATCGTTGGATCAGATCCTGATACAACAATTGAACGACCACTGTTTCATATTGTTTCAGCTTCTGAAACAATTCTACCAAACTCCGAAGGTAAGATTTTTTCTGTTTTAAAACGAACAAAATTGTTAGTACTGTTAATAATTGTTATAATTTTTTTTATGAAGGTGCAATTGATGGACACTTACGTGAAGTGGGGCTCACTTTTCATCTGAAAGACAATGTTCCGAATTTGATTGGTGAGAACATTGTGAAAAAACTAGAAGAAACTTTTCATCCATTGGGGATTAGTGACTGGAATTCATTGTTTTGGATAGCGCACCCCGGCGGTCCTGCAATACTGAAGAAGATTGAAGAAGTTGTTGAATTGAATTCAGAAAAGTTAAATGCGACTAAACATGTTTTGAGTGAATATGGGAATATGTCGAGTGCGTGTGTGCTATTTATATTGGATGAAATGAGGAGAAAGTCTATGGAGGAAGGAAAATCGACCACTGGCGGTGGACTTAATTGGGGTGTTTTGTTCGGATTTGGTCCTGGCTTGACCATGGAAACCGTTGCTTTGCATAGTGTCAATATATAGATCCCGCGACTACTAACTTGAATTGACATGATTAATATGATGCGGAGTACACACTCATTATATACTAGTATTACTAAAAGAATAAAACAAAATCATGAATGCATGATTGTTTCCCTAAGTTTTTCATTATTGTATTTTATTTTTTTTACTTTCATTATTGTATTTTATAACCGTAAAGGTTAATATGCATTATAATGTTTGATTTTATGTGTGGAATAATAAAGAAGTTTGCTATTTCTACTTCATTTATATGCCATGTAATAAAGAAGTTTGTTATTTCTATCTAACTAGTGTGATATTGGTGTCATGCATGGATAAATAAAATTTGTGTTGAATTGTATATTCAAGAAGTTTTAATTGTCTAGAAATCTATTGAAAGAGGGCAAAAGAAATAATTTCTAAATTTTAAATTGCAATAGTTATTTTTTATAAAATGAAATAGTTATGTGATATATCATATATTATAAATTCATGAGAAACATTTCCACCAATGAAGTTAATACGATGAGCATTGAGAAATTCTTGTATTGTCATTTCCTTAATATTTCATTCTTATTCTTAATCAATTAAAATTGTACACATCCTTTAAATTAAAAAGAAAAAAGAAGATTATATTGTTAAATGTGTGCCGTCTTTTTCGTTATTATCCTGCTAAACAATCATGTTTATATATTCTTCAATTTTAGTATCTTTAACTTGACAAACTTAGCAAGACTATGAATCCCGTGCCTGCAATTTTTCTTATAGGAAGAAAATTTAATCTTCAGTATTAGAATCTTATAGGAAGAATATTGAATCGTGTGCTAAAGAAAGATTGATAGTGGGTTAGCCAAAGTGGGAAGAATTTTGTATTTTATTTATAATTTAATCTGTTGAAACTAAGAATAAAGTGTTAAGACTTACTCCTAAGAGAGACTATGCAAGAATTTCTAACATTATATTATGTGTGTTTTCTTGCATTAAAAGAAGTGGGAGAATGTATCAAAAATGAAATTGACTAATGGTGCGAAACTACGGTCAACAAAAACATTCGTATATGTTGGATTCATGCAAAACAAACAAACCAACCGCCTCACTTGAATAATGGTCAAAATTTGATTCGATATTTAAATTATTGGATTAGATTTATGAAGTAAATGACTGTAACTTGAGTTATAAATTAAGTTTCTTAATTAATTGAGTTGAACTCAATCTTTATATAGTTCGACTTGTTTGATTTATGAGTTGATTCATTTATATATAACATTTTAAAAATATTTTAAAATTTACTTTATTAAATTTTACAAGTTACATATAAATGATATATATATACACTAATACTTTAAAAAAAATTAAGACCAACATTATTGAGTTATTTAATTTCTAATTACAAATTGGTATAAATTCTGTTTTAATTTATTTATGGATCTAAAATATAATTTATTGTTTTACTTTTAAGTTATGTGATTTGAGCTAACGATAGTCAAACTAATTTATTTTTCAACTTAAGTAGAGTTGAAATCGAATTAGAAAAAAAAATTGTTTATCTCTCAACTATAGTTGCAGAAGAAAAAAATGGTTTCAACAAACTAATTTTATAATTGATCTAAAAATTTGCATCATGATTCATGGAACTATATTAATCTATACTATTATTATTTGAGAGTCTTTTTTCAAAAGAAATTGTACATTTGGTATTTCCATGTTCATTCTTCTCCTATATTGTTTTGCTATTTAATGTTTTGCTTAAAAAAAAAATCTACCATTCAATCCTTCTTATGAATTTGTGTTTGGCAAGTTAAATGTTTGAATGAATATATAAGGCAACAAATCAAGCAAATTAATAAAAAAAAAATTTCATAAATTGTCTCCACCGTTTTTGTAAATATCAAAATGCTATATATAAACACAATATGTCTGTTATTTTGACGGTAAAAAGCTTAATGCATTTCATTCATAATAATAGTTTGAATACATGTTGGAATCTCGATAAAGATACGAAAACGAACTAGAAAAGGAGTCGCTCTAGCAAGAGAATGAGCAACTTCATTTGCTTGTCTTCTAATGAACCTAACATGAGAGGTCACAAGATCAGAAGATAAAATACGTCTACAATTATTAATTATGGCACCTAGCTCGGAGATGATTGTGTTACCACTATGAAGATAATCCACCATTTTTTTAGAATCCAGCTCAAAATCCATATTATATAGTTGAAGATCTTTCACCCAATTGAGGGCACTAAGAAGACCCAAAGCTTCACCCAAATCTACATCCATGCACGGATTAATCCATTCGGTTCTGACAAGTACGAAGCAACCTGGTTTGTCTCGTATACACATTCCAATACCAACCTTATTATAATGCACTGAAAAAGAAGCATCAACGTTGCACTTGAACCGTCCTGAAGTCGGAGCTGTCCATACTGGCGGGACCAGGGTCTACTCCGTATTACTTGAGGTAGTACGAGTACAGGCCTGCTGCGAATTTCTCCAACTCATAAATAAGTGGCCTGCTCTATCATACACTGTTTGACATGTTTCACTAATGTTGTTCCACACCTTTTTTATTTCTTTGCTTCCAAAGGCTCCAAAGCATGACACAAAACATGTCTTTGTTCTCTGTTATAACATTCTGCATAATAGAAAAAATGCAATGAAATATAGGCACATCATTATATAAAAATTGATTAATTTTGTGCCACAAGCCAACTCTTTGTCTGTTCTTTCTATCACAATTGCTCTTTCTTGATTCTAATGTAAAAATACTCTACCATTTATTCATGATTGAATTTCATTAATATATTGTTTTTTTCTTCTTTATCACTCCTATTATTTGATCCAGAAATCTATTATCAACATTAAGACCATACAACTTGCTCTTCATGAAATTAATTTTCAAACCAGAGACCAGCTCAAAACCCCTCAACACAGTTTTGATACACCATAAATTATCCCATGTTGCCTCCTCCATAATAATTGTGTCATCAGCAAACTGGAGTAACGAAAAATTAAGAGAATCAGTGACTTTAAACCCCTTGAACTTGACAATCTCAACAGCCGATCGAACCAATGTTGTTAGCCCTGTTATCCCCAATGAGAAAAAGAAAAGGTGAGAGTGGATCACCTTGACGTAATCCTTTTCTTACTGTGAAATCGTCTGTAGAACAACCATTGACATAGTGCTATTGAAAATGCACGCACTCATCCATTTCATCACCCTGCACTAAAACCCATTGAGATCATCACATGCTTCAGAAAGCTCCAATTAATGGTGTCATAGACGCGTTCAAAATCCACTTTAAACAAGATGCAAGAATCTTTTCTCCTTTTTGCCACGTCTATAACTTCATTGAGAACTACCACCCCATCAAGAATCTGACGATGAGGCAAGAAAGCCGATTGACAATCCGAGATAAGAGGGCCTGTAAGCCCCGTAGAAATATTGTAGTAGAGATTAGATTTTTGATAATATTAAATGATATTTTGCATTTTGTTTTGGTCCGTTTTAATAGAAGTTTGACTGAGATTGTGCCTGCACGTTAGTTTAAGATTTGAAAAATAGGCACAATGGTTTTATAAGCTTTAAATGAGTTTAGAAACATTTTTGTCTCGTTGGAATTTCGAAAATAATATGCTATTAATTTTTGAGAAAACGGGCAAGATATATCCGCGGTTTGAAAATTTTACTATTTTCGATTACTGTCAAAATTTAAACGGATACTTTATATATCGACTGTGATGAAAATTTGATTTCATTATAGTTTTCCGAGCTAAGGAGCAAAAATCTATTCGGAATAAAATTTATTCGAAAGTTTATGAATTGTTTTAATTAAATTGTTTGCGGTAGTAGTTTAAGAGTCTCGATATTCTTAGTTATTTATTGTCCGTTGTTTTTATATTGTAAAATTGTATTATAATATATTTCGGAATAAATAGTGCCGCTATGTTTGTTTAGACATAACGTTTGGTTTTTGTACTTAGATTTCTTGTTAAAACAATTTATAGAAGAGAAATTGCATCTGGATCGCTATTTTAAAAAGTGTTTATTTTGATTTAATTTAAGAGTAATTGTAAATGTTTAGTTTTAAAGTCTTTACTGTTCTTATAAAAAAAACCCATATTTTAGATTATGAAAAATGGGGTGTTACAGGGCCCAACACCTGTTTCAAACGATTGGCCAGCAGCTTAACATATAATTTTGTATAAATTCCCTACTAAGCATATGAGTCGGTAATGAGATAGCTCAAGTGGATGGTCCTTCTTTGGGACTAAAGCCAAAAAAGAAGCCCTGATAGCTTTAGGCAAAACGATTGGTCCTTCTTTGCTGGAAATTGATTGATCAGTACTAAATGAATTTGTTTTGACAAAAACCAAACCGATTGGAAATGGTTTGACATCTGATTGTTAAACTTTGTGATACAAGGTTAGCAAAAAAAAAAAACCACTGTGCAATTGATTTAAAAATTGTTTCTACAATAGGACAAATTGGGGGCAAGAGATGGGACCGGACAAAATTTAAAATTCTTATCCATTAGTAAACCCCAACACAAATTTTGTCTCACTTATAAGTTGTTTAAATTACTTTAAAAAAAACATTCTTTTCATTAAACATTGTACAAAACAACAAATTATTCATTATTTTAATAATTTATCTTGTGACATTTTATACAATTTTTACATTTTACAGATCAAATAAATCTTTAAAGATTTAAACAAAACAATAATTGTTCTTGTAAAACAATTTATTTTATTACAGTTCTTGTAAAACAATTAGTTCCTTTGTATTTAAATTACAATAGTGATAAAAAATTGAACTGAATTTAAGAAACTAAAACAAAATGAATGCAATTTTATTATGCCATTTATTTCGTGGAAATTCACACTACATATGTCTTTTTCATAACTTAGTAGGTATACTTTGTTCATATCTGAAAAAATTATGAGGATCAACTTTAGTTTTTACACTAATCAACCTTTTAAAATTTCCTTTGAAATAGCTGCTTCCGTAAGTTCTAGCAATGTCAATTTTTGTTACATTACTTGGATGATTGACACCAATACCAGCATCCCTATAATTGAGGAATGCCTCCCTCGGAGAATTTGAAACATATGGCCTCATGAATTCATGAAACAATCTTGAAAAATTCATATGACGCTCAATAGCTTCAGGAGATTCTTCAAACCAAATATTCAAGTACTCAATCAAGAATAAATTCCCTGCTCTATGTGGAAACGGTGTTTCTGAAGACGATATCTCTTCCATCCTTCCACCGTAAGGATTCCATTGAAAAAATAAAGTCTCACCTTCAATCATCAATTTCCAAATAGATTCTACAGCTTCTTTTGGAATAGGTTTCTTCACATAATCTGATTGACCTTTTATATAAAAAAGATCGGAATCTTTTGATTCATTTAACAGTACTTCAAGAGGAGTACCAAATGGCTTACCATACCAATAAAGAGTGGAGTTAACCCAAGGCATTGAAAAACAATCACTTTTTTCCAAATCCAATTCAGGAAAACTCTCACTCACTAAAAATAAAAGCTTTTCAACTGTCCCCAAAAATTGACCAATGAAACTAACTTGTATCCCCTTTTTACCCCCTTGACCAATTTGACAACATTAGGTTGCACTCTAATGAAAAGATCTTTATGCAATTTTGGTGCAATTAATTGCCATTTATAAACAATATCAGTTGCACCTTCACTCACATTCCTTTTCACATTGAAAACAATAACTTGTGGAGTTACTTGAACCAATTTAAGTTTCCATGAAAGAATAACACCAAAACTAGCACCACCACCACCTCTTATAGCCCAAAAAAGATCTTCTCCCATTGATTTTCTATCAAGTATCTTACCATTGACATCAACAAGTTTTGCGTCAACGATATTATCAATAGAAAGACCAAATTTTCTCATCAAATTTCCAAACCCACCCAGAAAAATGACCACCCGCACCTAGAGTAAAACAGACCCCGGATGGGAAAGCAAGAGAATTGTTAATCTTTCCAAGAGTATAATAAAGTTTACCAAGTGTTGCACCAGATTCAACCCATGCAGTTACTTCTTGTAAATTTACATCAATTGAATTAAGATGAAACATGTCAAGTATAACAAAAGCCACATCTGATATGTATGAGTAACCTTCATAGTCGTGGCCGCCGCTTCGAATTCTTATTTGAATATTGCTACTTTTGGCACATAAAATTGTTGATTGGACATGAGAAACATCTTTTGCAGTTATAATTGCTAGAGGTTTCGGCGTTGTTGCTGTTTTAAATCTCTTGTTTTGTATTTTCATATTGAGGATAGTTGAGAATGAGGTATTGTTTGGTGTGTAAATGAAATCAGAGACAGAAGAGTGTGAAAGACAATTGAGAAAATTTTGAATGGAAGATTGTGATTGTGATTTTTTTTTTCAAATAACCCTCTCAGCTCAAAATAACACCAATCTACTCTTTTTTTTTTTGATTTTTTCTGAACTGCCCTACTTTTTCTTTCGCAGGTGAACTCGCGACTGGCAGTCTAGAGTTCTCCTTCATACCCTCGCGACTGCCAGTGTTGATTGATGGAAGGAATTTTTTTTTCCTGGCCAGTTGAGACTCGCGACTGCCAGTCTAGAGATCTCCTTCAGAGACTTGCGACTGGCAGTCTAGAGGGTCTGAAGGATTTTGTTTTTTTCTGTGCAGTGTAGACTCGCGAGTGCCAGTTGTGAGGGTGTGAAGGATTTTTTTTCCTGTGCAGTGTAGACACTCGTGAGTGCCAGTTGTGAGGGTGTGAAGGAAATTTTTTTTTCTGGCGCAGTGGAGACTCGCGAGTGTCAGTGTAGAGGGTGTGAAGGCCAGTTCGGTTTTGTGTTCTTTCCGGTTCGTTTAGTTTATTCGAAGAAGATGATGGAAGTCGGTGAATAAATGTGTGATTTGTATTATTGTAAATGTATTTCGTTTATGTTTGTAATTTATTTAGTTCAATGATATAAATATATTGTTGTGTTAGATAATATTTTTATTGTCAGATTTTTTACTCTTCGAAACTCAACAATAACTTAAACCTTTTAAAACAATCGACTACCCTATTTAACTTAAACTCCTATAAATTATTCACCGACTTACATCATCTTCTTCGAATAAACTAAACGAACCAGAACACAAAATCGAACCGACCTTCACACCCTCTACACTGGCACTCGCGAGTCTCCACTGCGCCAGAAAAAAAAAATTCCTTCACACTCTCACAACTGGCACTCGCGAGTGTCTACACTGCACAGAAAAAAAAATCCTTCACACCCTCACAACTGGCACTCGCGAGTCTACACTGCACAAAAAAAAACAAAATCCTTCAGACCCTCTAGACTGCCAGCCGCGAGTCTCAACTGGCCAGGAAAAAAAAATTCCTTCCATCAATCAACACTGGTAGTCGCGAAGGTATGAAGGAGAACTCTAGACTGCCAGTCGCGAGTTCACCTGCGAAAGAAAAAGTAGAGCAGTTAAGAAAAAATCAGATAAAAGGGGGTAGATTGGTGTTATTTTGAGCTGAGAGGGTTATTTGAAGAAAAAAAATCTGATTTTGTTGGTGAAATAGACAAAACAATTGTTAAGGTTGTTATGAGAAAGGACAATTTCCGAATTGTATCCATGATGTATAGTAGTTAACAATGTGGTTGCTACTTTGTTGTGCACCTATACTCAAACATTACAACTATATATAGGGAGAGGAAAATGTTTCTTAGACACTATATACACCTTTGTATCAATGACTTTTCAAATGTAAGGGTTTGAGAATATTCTGTGTCATTTATTGAAGAGAGAGAGATGTTAATTTATGGTCTAATATTTGTTTTATTTTTCTGAATTTTCTCTATAAGGTATAAAAAATATATATTTGTTCAATTATTGTTAGTAACATATCAGCAGCCGCCCCTTTTCTTTTAATTTTAATTTTATCTTCTATATTCAAAGATAGGTGGAGGATTGATAATGAATATTATGTACAATTTAATTCCTGCAATTGTGTTTGAGAGGAGGTGAATTACTTGATACTAGAACTAATCTCGAATCAGATTCGTCCATTCAGTTAGCCCATACTGGTGGTAAAAGAAAGTGATTTAGAGTTAATTTTTAACTCAAAATTATTTCTCTAAATATTGTTTCTTTCATTTTATTTAAATAATTGATTTTTTTTCTTCATATAATTAGTTTTTGCATCATGTTGCTTTTTCATTTTGGTGTGGTGTTTCTTAAATTTAAATTGACATACAAATATTTCATTCAACGAATACTGCAATTAGCTCCTAAGGATCCTAACATGCATTGCAGCTCCGTCCGGACCAAAAGTAAACGCTGACGTTCAAACACATTCCACACAGACCTCATCAAATTACAACCCACAACAACGTGGTATAATTATTTTCCATATTTAATGGATTGTTGTATTAGAAATTGTGTTTTATTATTTTAGAAAAGTAAAAAATCCAAATTTCAAGAGTTTATTTATTATTTTTGTTTCTTAACCATTATCCTAAAGATAATGTTTATCATTTTTCATAAATTAATAAATTGTTGGGAAAAAAAAAGTTAATACTGTAAATTTGGAAGTTAAGGTTTTTTTTTCTTTTTTTTACTAAAGGAAGTAAAGGCTTTTGTCGCGTCAAAGATAACATGCATATATTTAAATAATTTAAGTGGCTTTTGTTCAATTTTTTTATGAGATGGAAACAAGAAAAAAGTTAAGCTCGCGAACGAGCTACATCTATATAACATCAGCCATTAACTCAGGTCTGATTGGAGAAGATAACTGTTCTAAATCTTTAATGTAAGGTATTATTGTTATAGAAAGCTCATGTCTTTGCAAGTCAATCAACGTATATATTATTGTTTTTTAAGGCTTGTTTGCGAGTTTGGAGGGGAGGAGAGGGGGAGAACTTTGGAGAAAGGGAAATAGAGAGAAAAATAGAAAAATATTTTATATTTTTTGAGAAAGTATCTTTTATAGAGAATGACAGATAAATACTTATAACTAAAATAATGAATTTAAGAATATTACAACAACATTAATTATCTCCTATATGAGAATGCCGGCAAAGGTGTGGAAGGAGCGTGTGCATTTGCAACGTAAATTTCTTTGGGGTGGTCAAATGGGCGGATATTTGTAAACCGAAGAAAGAGGGAGGATTGGGAATTAGAGACTTGCGGCTAGTGAACTTGAGTCTTCTCGGTAAATGGCATTGGAAACTCTTAGAAGAGGGGGAGGAGGTTTGGAAGGATGTTATCAAGTCTCGATATGGTGAGGGGGTGTTGTCCAACCCAAGATTGGATATGTCGTCTAGTGGGAGGTTTAGCTCTCCTTGGTGGAGGGACTTGTGCCGGCTTGATATAAAGGTGTGGGTTGGTTTAGTAGCATGGCAGTGAAGAAATTGGGGTGTGGCAACTCGATTAAGTTTTGGAAGGATATTTGGTTGGGTGAGCAACCGTTCCAATTGAAATATCCGCGTCTTTTTGGTATCTCTAATCAACAAGATCTTTTGATTTCAGAGATGGGTGATCGGGTGGGAGGAATATGGCAGTGGAGGTTGGAGTGGAGAAGAGTCTTCTTTGTTTGGGAGGAATCTATCCTTGTTGAGCTTCATGGTTTGATCGACAATGTGGTGCTAACGGAAATGGAAGATAAGTGGGTGTGACGTCCGAATGTGGAAGATGGATTTTCAGTTAAATCTCTCTAGGTTGCTTTGGATGCTTTGCTTTTGCCTACTTCTACTTTAAATCCAATGGAGTCTTTTGTTTTAAAAAATATATGGAAAAGTGTGGTTCCATCTAAGGTGATTGCGTCTGGGTGGCAACTTGTCCTTGATAGAATTCTGACTAGTGATAACCTCAATGACCGTGGGATTGTCCCAAATGGCGGGATCGGTTGTATTTTGTGTGGTGGCAATGTTGAAAACTCGAAACACTTGTTTTTACATTGTGATTTTAGCTCGGAGGTTTGGTATGCGCTATGCCGGTGGCTTGTTGTCGAGATTGTGTTACCCCAGAGGTATTGATGTCCTTTAGCTTTTTTGTTGGAAGTGGTAGAAATAGTAAGGTTAGGAGAGGCCATTCTATTGTTTGGTTGGCATTTGTTTGGGTGATGTGGAAGACTCGAAATGATTGGATCTTTAATAATGTTGTTGGGGTGAGTGAAGCGGTGATAGACTTGATTAAAAGAACCTCGTGGCAATGGTTTATATACAAAACGGCCAAGAATCCTTGTTTGTTGTATGAATGGGTTTGGAACCCGGGGGATTGTATGCTCCGATGACGTTTCATATGCTTTGATGTATTCGGGAGTTTATGGTTTTTTGCTTGTTGTTGGTTGTTTTCGCCCACTATTTTATTTAGGTTGTGTTGGCGTTTTTTGTTTCCTTGTATTGGGCGTTCATTGCCTATTTGTTCTTCCTTTTGGTGTTTGTGGTACTTCTTGTGCCCATTCAACCTTTAATTAAAAAAAATTGCTGATCAAAAAAAAAATAACAACATTAATTAAATTTGACGAATTCATATATAAACCTTCTAATCACTCATCCAATTTTTGAGTTCTACCAAATTGGAGGATTTTTTTTTATTATTTCAAATTGGAGGATTTTTGTATTATAAAGAAAAAATAACATTTCCAGCCCCCCGGCTAAAATCACAAACAAAGTCTAAGAGTACGTTGAAAAAGACATTTCAACCCCTCTGGTGGAGATGACGAATTTGTCAGATAAGTAGTGCGTAAGGATGAAGTTGAGAAGTTTCTTGAAAAGTGAAATTAATTGCTAGTGTGAAATATGATTCAATGAAAATATGTCTGAAAAGTATTGTCACCTAAGATGCCAAAGCCCGATCTTCCAGGGTTGCTGAAAGGGCTGCCATCCACATTAATTAACTTTTATGGTGCCTTCAAGAGGGGATCCAAATGATTGTACGCGTCAATTTTTGGATGGTAGAAGTACCTAGGACCATAAGAAATAAGTTATATAAGAATGAATTTTATTAAAATATTGTCAAATAGTCCACTTATCGTCGTTGAAAACTATGTCATTTCGAGCATGTCAAATAACCCAAAAAGTGACTATAAACATAATTCTGTTGGAAGATGTACCGTGATCAACAAACCAATAAAAAAAAGGTGTCATGGACAAGAAATTTCAAATTGGAAGAGAACAAGATCTCAAATAACCATAGTGACTTTTGTCCAATTAGTAGAAACACCACATTTTATATGTAGCAATTAAATTTTGAATCTCACGTTTTATTTATTCACTTTTAAAAATAAAATTCTAGTCACTTGTCAACTTAATTGTAAAGAAAAATGCATACATATATATGCTTGGATCTTTCTTTAACAAAATTGATTATAAATAAATTAATTCTAATAAAAAATAATTTAGAGTTAAAATGATTTATATATGAATATATTATGTGTTTATCAAGACTACAATAGTACAAATGTGACACTTAAGACATTTCAAATATCTTAACACTCCTAAGAAGCCACCTAAAAAAATAGCTTAGTGAAAATTAAAGTAAAATAAAATAAGAACAATATAAAGGAACATTGAGGGACTTAGACCAAAATCCCGGATATAATAATCTCAGTGCGTTATTAAAATCTTACCAAAAAAATTCAATGGAATAAAATATTAAAAAAGGAAAAAAAAGTACAAGGATAAAATAAAGATTCGAACATCAACAAAATCTATGTAAAGGTAAACTCATTTTATTATGATTGAAATCATTCTAAAATAAAGCTAGATATACTATTCTACCAAATAAAACTATTTGTAGATAAACCAGTATTAGCCAATTTATATAAATATATTAATATAAAATTTTAAAAATGAAAAGAATAATAAATTTGAATTAATTAAAATTAATTCTAAAATTAAAATTTCAAATAAAATCAATTCTACTACTTTAAAATTGAGCCAAACATATACCACAGAAATTAGCATTAGTTGGCCATGAGGCAATTCAAAGGAGAACATGGTTAATTACCGACCTAAATGATCACTACATCCAACAATGGCTAGTATGTCCATATGTGCAAGTGAATCTCTTACACTTAAATATTCTTTATAGTTTCAACTCAAACAAGCAATGTAAACATCATGCATGCTCTTATTTTAGATTACTTAACAAAAATTAAGCAGATCTGTAAACAATTGATTGACACTCCTGAACAATGTTATAGATATAATTTTTTATAGACTTATAGTTATAGTCAGCTGAATATTGTTTAAAATAATTATAAATTAGTTGTGATTAATTGGTTATATTAGTTATATATCTTGTGATCACTTTGTTAAATGATCGTGTAACACTTTTTATTTTACATTGGAAAAATAAGTTATACTCTCACCAAAATTTGATATTTGGATTTTCTTCTATTCAACTTATATATCTAAATTTTTACTACTTGAACTATCATACGGAGACTAGCTTAACACTCTTTAACTATATATAAAGCATATTTATTTTCCAATCCAAAAATTAAATAAAAAAATTGTACTAGTTGGTCCAGTAAGTCGAATACTGATGGTAAAAATATATAAAAAAATGAAAAATAAAACTCTATAATATTAAATATCATTTATATATATAAGGGGCAAAGTCTAGGGGTGAAAAAGTGGATCAAGTGGTGTATAGTGAACAAATTGCAAATAATATTATAATTAAAATGATTTTTACTAAATTCACCATCGTATTAAAAATATATATCATATAGTTTATCTCTGTCAAATTTTACAAAAATTAAAAGTTATTTGATATGTTATTGAGATCTATATAACATATCTAAATAATATATCAAATGATTTTCAATTTATATGAAATTTGATATAAATAATTTATATAATATAAAATTTCAATCTAACAATAAATTTTATAAAATTCATAGTCATTATAATGTTATTTGCAACTAATACACCGTACACCATCCTCGACTATTTCATCATAGACTTTTCCCCTTATATCCGTCCCATTACACTTCTCTATATATTCTAATTGTAGATTACCGTGTTTGATCTTAAAACGCCAAAATAAAAGAGTGGAACTTCATCTTGTAGGTTTTTTTTTTTTTTTTCACAAAACGTCATCTTTTTTTTTTTTACAATCACAAAACGTCATCTTGTGTAGTTGATATAGGTGAATTTTAGTTTTTAGTGATGGAATTTTAGAATTCAAAATTTTAAAAATATGGTTTGAGCTCGACTTGAAACATAGTATTTTTTCAGAAAATTATAGGAAGTGAGAATTTGGAGCGACAAAAGACAGAAAATTATAGGATGCGAGAATATGGGGTGACAAAAGAAAATCTCATACAATCAACACACTAATCATTTTATATGTATCGGAAAATATCTAATGTATATCAGTATCATATATGATATCTGACATGATACATTATTAATTTTGGAGTGTCAAGACTTTATGAATTCTATTTAAAGGGCTCAAATAAGTTAATACACAAGTGGATGCATAGTCCGGTAGGGTACAAGGTTAGTTGGATGGCGTCATTTTATATGGTTTGGAAATTAGGTTTCTTTTATATTCGCCACATTTTTTGGTTATCAATCACGTGGAGTATTTGGAGAATGACAAATTCTGTTCTTTTTCCGGGAGCATCGGTGGATGTGGATATTTTCTGGAATAATATCCAGTTTATTCTTGGTTTTGGTTGAACAGTTGTGTGGATTCCACCGAATTTTTTCCTTTTTCATATTGGCAGACTAATCTTGTTTTTTGTCTACAAAGTTTATAAGATTGTAATGAATTGTAAGGGTTGAGTACGACTTGTACTACTGCTTATAATTCATTTATGCTTATAAAATAAATGACTCAAATACGTGAATGAATGACCACTAACATATGACTAAACTTATTAAAAAAATATGGAATTGAAATAAAGAAATCTAAAAAAGTGTATGCAATTTAATAAGAATTTGTATTATATTATTTATTTTTTAGAATTCATACTACATATGACTTTTGTATGATTTAGTAGGTATACTTTGCTCATATCTGAAAAAATTCTCAGGATCAACTTTAGTTTTTACACTAACTAATCTTTCAAAATTTCCTTTGAAAAACTTGTGCCCGTAAGTTCTAGAAATGCCAACTTTTGTTACAGTGCTTGGATGATTGGCACCAATATCAGCATCCCTATAATTGAGAAATGCTTCTCTCGGAGATTTTGAAACATATGGCGTCATGAATTTATAAAACGACCTTGAAAAATTCACATGAAGTTCAATGGCTCCAGGAGATTCTTCAATCCAAATATTAAGGTACTGAATCAAGAACAAATTCCCTGCTCTATGAGGAAATGGTGTTTCTGATGGTGATATCTCTTCCATCCTTCCACCATAAGGATTCCATTGGATAAGAAAATTCTTCTCACTTTTAATCATCAATTTCCACATAGATTCTATAGCTTTTTTTGGAATAGGTTTCTTCACATAATCTGATTTATATTTGGTGTAAGTTGGTTGAGGATCTTTTGGTTCATCCAACAATAATACTTCAAGAGGAGTACCAATTGGTATACCATACCAAAAAAGAGTGGAATTAATCCAAGGCATAGAAAAACAATCACTTTTCTTCAAACCCAAATCAGGAAAACTTTCACTCATCAAAGGTAAAAGTCTTTCAATTGTCCCCAAAAATTGACCAATGAAACTAACTTGCACCGTCTTTTTACCCTTTTGACCAGTTTGAACAACACTAGGTTGCACTCTAATGAAAAGATCTTTATGCAATTTTGGTGCAATTAATTGCCATTTGTAAACAAGATCAGTTGTACCTTTACTCACATTCCTTTTCACATTAAAAACCGTAACTTGTGGAGTTACTTGAACCAATTTAAGTTTCCATGAAAGAATAACACCAAAACTAGCACCACCACCACCTCTTATAGCCCAAAAAAGATCTTCTCCCATTGATTTTCTATCAAGTATCTTACCGTTGGCATCGACAATTTTTGCGTCGATGATATTATCAACAGAAAGACCAAACTTTCTCATCAAATTTCCATATCCACCACCAGAGAAATGACCACCTGCACCCAAAGTAAAACAAACCCCGGATGGGAAAGCAAGAGAATTGTTTTTCTTTGCAATGGTATAATAAAGCTTACCAATTGTTGCACCAGATTCAACCCATGCAGTTTCATCTTGTAAATTGATATCAACTGAATTGAGATGAAACATGTCAAGTATAACAAAAGGCACATCTGATACATATGAATAACCTTCATAATCATGACCGCCGCTTCGGATTCTGATCTGAATATTATTGGTTTTTGCACATTTAATTGTTGTTTGGACATGATAACTATCTTTGGCAGTTATGATTGCCAAAGGTTTTGGTGTTGTTGCTGTCATAAATCTCTTGTTATGTATTTTCATGTTGAGGATGGTTGAGAATGAGATGTTGTTTGGTGTGTAAATGACATCAGAGGTATGAGAATATGAAATACAATTGAGAAAATTTTGAATGGATGATTGTGATGTTGTTGGTGAAATAGACATAACAATTGTTAAGGCTATAAGGAGAAAAGTTAATTTCCCCATTGTTTCCATGATGTATACTAGTTAGTAACAATTGTGGATCTCTTTGTGTAACCTTGCAGCCCTATATATATATATAATGATTTGAATTTTCTAACGTGAGAGGTTGCTATTATTCTTTATGAGTAATTATTACAAAAGAAAGAGATATTATTATGGTCTAGTCTTATATTTTGACTTCAAAGCTATATATAGTATACTGTAAGGTTAGGAAGTAAAATAATTATAATGTCAAATTTGTTACAATGAATACTTTTACCAAGACATTACACGTCTATAAATTTTAATGATATTAATTAATTTGATACTATTTTATAGATTAAAAAAACAGACAAGAAATGTACCAAAAACAAAATATTAAAAAAGAAAAAAAGGAATAAAGAATGTTTTTATTTTTTTTGGGTACAAATTTCATTAAATTGAAATGAAAATAATAAAGAAATTCTACGGTACAGTAGATAAATTCTATTGTATCGGTTTAATAGGTTTTAAATGATAGAAATATCAATATTTGTTGAAAAAAAAATAAAACATTTTTGTTTTCTAAAATATTATAATAACTAAATATTATTCATTAAAAATAAAACATTTCTATTTTCTAAAATATTATAATAATTAAAAACTCCCTATAAATATTGTCAACAATTATTCAGTTTTTTCAAGAGTAGTGCGAATTTTTTACTTAAGAATTTAATACTTGTAACATCTGAAGAGGTTATGCATCAATTTAAAAATCTAATATAAAGTATTGGATGTTTTCTCTTCAAAGAAACCCATAAAGTTATTCAATATTTAATTCAATATATACAAACAGTAAAAGATATAATTTGGTCAACGTTTCTAAATAAAAGTTATTGAATTTAACTTTCCTCACTAAAATTGTCAAAAAAAAATTCTTCAGTAAAAAATTAGTTAACCAAAGATTGTCTAACTTTCCTAGTAAATGTTTTTTTTTCTTTTGACCAATTTTCGTAGTTTGTTATAAAAAAAATTGTGTTAAAATTAGTAAGAATTCACCTCTAAACTATGTTTAAAGATCCACGTTAATTTGATGAAATATAGATCCACTGGAAGTAGCATAGTATGCAAGTGAAATGTCAAATATCTTCTAAAACTTTACAATTCATCAAATATTATCTTCAAATTTTAAAATAGATCAATGTTCTTCTGAAATTGTAAAACGTTAATCAAATTACTCCCTATTCTGTTTACTCTGATTATTTTGATGACATCGTCGTTAATTGCATATATGGCACTTGCTAAAGTGGCGTCACATCATATAAAGGAAGGGTAATTTCACCAAGATACATGCCAAGAGAGGGTTATTAATTAGGATACACGTCACGGGAGGGATAATTAACTAAAATTTGCAAAATCAAGGGTTAAATTTAATGGTATCTTGGTCAATTAGTCCCTCATATTGGCACCATGTTGACATGACAGGTACCACATATGCAGTTAACGATCATGTCCTCAAAATAGAAAGAGTAAACGGTATATGAGTCTATTTGATTGACATTTTATAATTCGATAAGCGTATTAGCTTATTTTCAAATTTCATCTTTATTTTAATGTTGAAAACAGTTTTAGCTTGTTGTCGACCGTAATTTCGTTGAGTTTATCGTTTTTTTCTTCTTCTTTTGTTAATGTAAATTCGAGTTCGAATAGAGACAACAAAAAAAAACCCTGAATCCAACGGATACGGGTTTGGGTGGTATTTATTCTTAGGGGACTAATATTGAAAGACTCGATATTTATGGTTGTGATTGAGGTTTTGCCTCATGCATGTGAACATCCTCTCTGTTCGGTGTTTTGCTTGACATTTTATTTCTATCTAGCAAAAGCAATGCAATTGATTGATTCACTCCTCTTTCCTCTATCGCGGTTAAAATTTCTATTCATTTATGAAGCATGAACCGTAAATATGTTAGAAAATAGAGAAGAAACTTATCATTGGAGTTTTAGAACTTGAAATCATGAAGGACATAGTTTGAGTTTTAGAAGACAGACAAACTAATAGTTTAAGAAAAAGAAAGAATGCATGCTAATAACAAATAATTTAACAAACCTGTACACTAACCTCTTTTTATGGTTAGAAACTTCAAGAATTTGACAAAGATTTGAAGGGAAAATGAGGAAAATTGAATCTTAGATGGTTAGAGTATGAAGTTGATAACATGCTAAATTAAAAGAGCTATAGAATTGAGATAAAGAAGAGGAATTTATATAATGTTATGTTATTCTCTTCCGAATATGTTCCTTACAATACAATATGAATCATATTTAAAGGACTCAAATACGTAAATTAATGACCACTAACGTATGACTTAGCTTATTAAAAAAATAAGAATTTGTTTGATCTAGTAGGTATACTCTGATCATATCGGAAAAAATTCTCAGGATCAACTTTAGTTTTCACACTAACTAATCTTTCAAAATTTCCTTTGAAATAGCTGCTTCCGTAAGTTCTTGCAATGTCAATTTTTGTTTCATTACTTGGATGATTGGCACCAACATCAGCATCCCTATAATTGAGAAATGCCTCCCTCGGAGATTTTGAAACATATGGTGTCATGAATTCATGAAACGACCTTGAAAAATTCACATGACGTTCAATGGCTTCAAAAGATTCTTCAGTCCAATCACTGCAGTACTGAATCTTGAACAAATTCCCTGCTCTATGAGGAAATGGTGTTTTGGATGGCGATTTCTCTTCCATCCTTCCACCGTAAGGATTCCATTGCATAAGAAAAATCTTCTCACTTTCAATCATCAATTTCCACATAGATTTTAAAGCTTCTTTTGGAATAGGTTTCTTCACATAATCTGATTTATATTTAAAGTAAATTGGTTGAGGGTCTTTTGGTTCATCCAACAATTCTTCAAGAGGAGTACTGAGTGGCTTTTCATACCAAAAAAGAGTAGAATTAATCCAAGGCATTGAAATACAATCATTTTTTTTCAAACCCAATTCAGGAAAACTTTCACTCATCAAAGGTAAAAGTCTTTCAACTGTCCCCAAAAATTGACCAATAAAACTAACTTGCACCGTATTTTTACCCTTTTCACCAATTTGAACAACATTAGGTTGCATTCTAATGAAAAGATCTTTATGCAATTTTGGTGCAATTGATTGCCATTTGTAAACAACATCAGTTGCACCTTCATCCACATTCCTTTTCACATTAAAAACAGTAACTTGTGGAGTTACATGAACCAATTTAAGTTTCCATGAAAGAATAACACCAAAACTAGCACCACCACCACCTCTTATAGCCCAAAAAAGATCTTCTCCCATTGATTTTCTATCAAATATCTTGCCATTGGCATCGACAATTTTTGCGTCGATGATATTATCAACAGAAAGACCAAATTTTCTCATCAAATTTCCATAGCCACCACCAGAAAAATGACCACCTGCACCCACAGTAAAACAGACCCCAGCTGGGAAAGCAAGAGTATTGTTTTTCTTTGCAATGGTATAATAAAGTTTACCAAGTGTTGCACCAGATTCAACCCATGCAGTTTCATCTTGTAAATTGATATCAACTGCATTGAGATGAAACATATCAAGTATAACAAAAGGCACGTCTGATACGTATGAATTACCTTCATAGTCATGACCTCCGCTTCGGATTCTGATCTGAATGTTGTTTGTTTTGGCACATTTAATTGTTGCTTGGATATGATAAGCATCTTTTGCAGTTATGATTGCCAAAGGTTTTGGTGTGGTTGGGGTTCTAAATCTCTTATTATATATTCTCATGTTGAGCATGGTTAAGAATGAGTTGTTGTTTGGTGTGTAAATGACTTCAGAGACAAGGGAAGATGAAATACAGTTGTGAAAAGTTTGAATAGATGATTGTGATGTTGGTGAAATTGACATGACAATTGTTAGGGCTATCAAGAGAAATATTGGTAATTTCTCCATTGTTTCTAGGGTTTATAGTTGTAACAATTTTGTTTGCAACTATGTTGTGGATTTCTTGGTGCAACATTGCAGCTCTATATATATATAATTACTGGAATTTTTTATTGTGAGAGTCTTGGTGACATTCTTTATGTGTCGTTTAATGGAAAAGGAAGAGATATTATTATGGTCTAGTCTATTATTTTGACTTCCAATGTTAGTAAGATTGTTTTTTAAGCAGTAAAATTAATTTTAAATAAACAGAAAAAATTATTAAAATAAAGGGAATGGAAGTAAAATTGTTAAAAAAACAAAAAGGCTAAAGTTAGTAAGATTTTAGTCAACAAACAATATAAAAATCGTAGTTGAATACAAATTTTAATGATAAAATTGTGACTCAATTTAGATATTTAAAACAAACAAGAATTGTATACTATAAAAACAAAATTTAAAATAAAAAAAAAGAAAGAGGAAAAGGAATGGGAATATATTTTCGCCCTATTTCTCTTCTTGGAAGTCTTTATAAGCTATTGGCTAAAGTGTTAGCTAATAGGCTAGGGAAAGTGATGAACTCCCTAATATCTCAATGTCAATCGGCTTTTCTTAAAGGTAGGCATTTGGCCGATGGGGTGATGATAGTAAATGAAGTGGTTGATTATGCAAAGCGGGCGAAAAAAGAGTGTGTTATTTTTAAAGTCGATTTCGAGAAAGCTTATGACTCGGTTAGTTGGAGCTTCCTTGATTATATGTTATTAAGAGTAGGGTGCGGTGACAAATGGAGGGCGTGGATGAAAGCTTGTGTGTGTAATGGGGGGTTGTCGGTCTTGGTGAATGGTAGCCCAACGGAGGAAATTAATATCAAAAGAGGTCTTAAACAAGGTGACCCGCTCGCACCGTTCCTTTTTCTACTTGTGGCGGAAGGGCTTAGTGTTCTTACTCAAAAGGCGGTTTCCTTGAATTTTTTCAAAGGCTTCAAAGTTAGTTCGGAGGTTATGGTTTCTCATCTCCAATATGCGGATGATACCCTATTCATTGGGGAGGCGTGCGCGGAAAATCTTTGGGCTATGAAGGCAATTTTACGGTGGTTTGAGTTAATTTCGGGGCTTAGAGTGAACTTCTCCAAAAGTAGATTGTATGGTGTGAATGTGGGAAGCGACTTTTTGGAAATTTCCGCGAATTTTCTTCATTGTAAAATTGGCACTTTGCCGTTTGTCTACTTGGGGCTCCCGATGGGGGCAAATCCGCGAAAGTTTGCAACTTGGGAACCGGTGATAAAGTCGATTGAAAAAAGACTTTTATCTTGGAAAAACCGGTTTGTTAGCCTTGGGGGGAGGGTGGTCCTTATTAATTCGGTGTTAACATCCTTACCGGTGTTTTATCTTTCCTACCTTAAAATGCCGTTAAGGGTGAAGAAGGATATTGTTCGTATCCAACGAAATTTCTTGTGGGGCGCCTCTTTTGGAGAGAAAAGAAAAATTCCTTGGGTAAGTTGGAAGGATGTTTGTCGACCAAAGAATGAGGGGGGGGCTCGGAGTGAAGGATCTCAAATGGTTTAACTTGGCCTTGTTAGTTAAATGGAGGTGGCGGCTTATGGTTGAAAAGGGAATGCTTTGGCAATCGGTTTTGAAGGCAAAGTACGGGGAGGTAGATTGTTTACAATTGTCGCTTGGGAGGGCTACCTTGTGTTCCTTATGGTGGAAGGATCTTGTAGGGTTGGGAGTTGAGAAAGATGTCGTGGGTGAGTGGATCCCAAAGATTTTTGACAAGAAAGTGGGGAATGGTGGTCGAACGAGTTTTTGGTCGGATCATTGGATTGGAGATGCACCGTTGCGCGAGACATTCCCTAGGCTATTCACTTGCTCTCTTCAATCAAAGTGTGCCATTCAAGAGATGGGGGAGTGGGTGGAGGAGAGATGGGTGTGGAGTTTACGATGGAGGAGGGCGTTCTTTGTTTGGGAGCTAAGTTCTTTAGAGAGGATGTTGGAATTAATCAACGGGAACTCAATCTCAAAAGTGGATGATACATGGTCTTTTGCTTTGGATGGGAGCTTTTTGGTGAGTTCCGGGTATTTGTTTTTATATTCTATCTTCTCTACCTCGTCTTCGGTGTTGTTGGCTCCTCCGGGGTTGGTGGCTCTTGTGTGGAAAAGTTGGGCACCATCAAAAGTCATTGTTTTTTCTTGGCAAACCCTTCTTGGTAGACTCCCGACTAGAGTTAATTTAGCGCGCCGTGGCGTGGTCCAAAGAGGTGTGGGTGAGTCTTGCGTTTGTTGTGTGGGTGTTCCGGAGACGGAAAATCATATTTTTGTCAATTGTCCTTTTGCTTGGGCGGTGTGGTGTGGTGTTTATAGGTGGTTTAGAGTGGTTACGGTGTTACCGGAGGATATTTCGTCGTTGTTTGAGTCGTTCCTTATGACTACTAGGAAAGGAAAAATTGGTTGGAAAGGAATTGTTATGATTTGGCATGTGGTCATGTGGATGATTTGGAAAGCTCGGAACGAAGCCATTTTTCGGTTGAAAGCTCTTGATGCGGCTAGTGTTCTTGATGGAATCAAATTTGTGTCTTAGAAGTGGTTCTTGGCTCTTAAGGGTAGGACTCCTTGTTTATACTATGAATGGTATTCTAATCCCTTAGATTGTATTTTGAGATAGTTCTTTTTTGGTGGGTTGTGCCGGCCTCCTTGTTCGTTTAGGGGTCTTTGTTTGGGTTTTGGTCTGTTTTCTTTCCGTTCCCATCCGATATGTGGGTGGAGTACGCCTTGTACTTTACTTATTCTATCTAATAATATAATTGCCGTTTCAAAAAAAAAAGAATGGGAATATATATCTAGTCTCTATGAATGGAGAAATTTCATTAAATAGAAACGAAAATAATATATAAATATCGTCAACAATTATGCAATTTTTCTAAAGAACAGTTGCTAATTTTATTTTTAAGAATTTAAAATTATTAACATCTTAAGTGCATCAATTTAAAAATCTAGTATGAATAAATTGTTTTCTCTTCGAAGACACCGTAAGTTATTCAATATAAACACTTAAAAAATCAATTTAGCCTAACGTTTCTAAATATAAGTAATTCAATCTAACTTTTCTCAGTAAAAAAATTAGTCAAAATTTATTTTGTCTAACTTTCCTAGTAAAAGTTATTGAATCTGATATGATATTATTATAAAAATATTATGTTGTATTAAAATTAGTAAGAATTCACCTTTATACTATTTTTTAAAGATGCATGTTAATTTGATACCGAATGCTATGAACCCAGAGCCAACAATAATAATTTAAATATTTGTTTATCAGGGTAAATCATTATTCTCAAATCATGTATCAAATATCATCAAAAAAAAAAAAATTACATTTAAACATTAAACATTTTGTTAATATATTTTTACATTTTGGCTGTTTCAAAAAAAAAATGTATCAAATATCATCAATTACTTCAATCTAATTATGAACTCGATAATAACCCGTGCATTGTATGGATGAAACAAAATATAGGTATGTATGTTGATGTAATTTAGTTTGAATTCAAATAAGTTATATGAAATTTAATATATTTGATTTATATCATTAGAATAGAGTCTTTAAAAATAAGTTAACAAATATGCGGTCAAATTTATTATAAGAACATGTACATGTCAATTTATTAAAATATGTCGTTTAATGCAAAAAGGAAGAGATATTATTATGGTCTAGTCTATTATTTTGACTTCCAATGTTAGTAAGTTTTTTTTTAAGCAGTAAAATTAATTTTGAATAAATAGAAAAAAATCAAAAAATTATTAAAAGAAAGGGGATAGAAAGTAAAATCGTTAAAAAAACAAAAAGGCAAAGTTAGTAAGATTTTAGTCAACAAACAATATAAAAATTGTTAAATTGAATAGTTTCATCCAAGATATTATACTGTAGTTGTATACAAATTTTAATGATATTTGTGACTGCGTTTACATATTTAAAACAAACAAGAATTGTACTAAGAACAAAATATTTATAAAAAAAAGAAAAGGAAAAGGAATGGGGATGTCTAGTCTCTATTTGAATGGAGAAATTTCATTTAATAGAAACGAAAATAATATATAAATATTGTCAACAATTATGCAAATTTTCTAAAGAACAGTTGTTTTCTTAAGAATTTAAAATTATTAACATCTTAAGTGCATCAATTTAAAAATCTAATATAAAGTGTTGAATAAATTGTTTTCTCTTCGAAGAAACCATAAGTTATTCAATATTTCATTCAATATATATAAACACTTAAAAATTTAATTTCGTCTAACGTTTCAAAATATAAGTAATTCGAGCTTTTGGTATGACTCTTGGATTTCAAAAGAAAAATTGTGAACTTGGTGCCTTTTGTTGCTATCCAGATACGCAATTGCAAATCAAAGATGTATGGGTTGATGGTATGTGGAATTTCCGGCAACTTTATACTTGTCTTCCTGAAGAACTGGTTAACACCATTAAGACTCTCCAACCTTGCATTACGGATGGCATACCGGATGTCTGGACATGGCAACACTCTACTACAGGTATATACTCTACCAAAGATGCTTATAGCTGGCTCCTGAACCCGGCTCCGGTAGATGAAAATCTTAATTGGCAATGGATTTGGAAATTGAAAATCTCGGCGAATATTCAATTTTTTGTGTGGCAATTGCTCCACCATTCTATCCCAACTAGGGAGATTCTTCATCACAGACATGTTTGTAGCTCCAATATTTGTCCCCGTTGCTTAGTAGCTATTAAGAGCATTGATCATCGTCTATTTTCGTGTTCTGACGCGACTAATGTTTGGAGAGCTTGTGGACTTGCTCACATTCCCGGTACTAGTGAGGGAGTGGGGGTTTTTGAGTGGTGCAAGAAATATAGCAAGGTTTATGGGAACACTATCTTCATTATCTTGTGGACAGTATGGTGTGATAGAAATGCCCTTGTTTTTGAGAATCACAAGGCTAGTGTGTACTCTAGTGTGACCAAAATTCAGTCTTTAATTAGCTCATGTGCTGCTGCCTTTGGTAATTGTACCTCTACCTCCTCTCCGGCAGATAATCCAAGGATGGTTGGGTGGTTACGGCCTGCACCTGGATCGGTCTGCCTCAATGTAGATGGAAGCCTGTTTGGCTCGGGAAACACAGCAGGTTACGGAGGCCTGCTTCGCAATAACGATGGAGGTTTTATTTGGGGATTTTATGGTGTAGCAATTATCAAAAGCATTCTTTACGCTGAAATTGTTGCTATTCTACAGGGTTTACAATTGTGTTGGGATAATGACTACCGTAAAGTGGTTTGCTTTTCAGACTCATTGCAAGCTGTGAAGTTAATTCTGTCATACCCCAAATTTTGCCCTCTTGATTTTGTATATATATTTTTTGGTCAATTTAATTTTTGAAATAGCAAGTTAGTTGAGATGGCAGTGAGAGAGCATTTGGAAATATTATTAGCAAAAGGTCATGGGTTCAAGCCCCACTTGGTACATTTATTTTATTTTTTTATCTCATTAATCATACTAACTTTTTTACTTATTTTTTCTAATAAGAAACTTTTTTTATTAAAATATATATTACCATTTTTTTTTGTCCAAAATTATAAAAATAAAGCATATATATAAAAAGAAGGAAAATATTTAAACTTGTGTAGAAAGAAAAGGAGAAAGACACTAAAAAATAAAAAAGAAGTGAATAAAAACAAAAGAGGACCAAATCTTTGGTCTTGTGCATCAAGAAAATAGAATTACACTGAAATATAATTTCTATAACAAATCAAGCACAAAATTAAACTAAATCTCTTCATACTAATTAACAAAACAAATCTCTCAAAGATTCATTAACAATTTTAAACCTCTAATTCTAAAACTATAAATAGAGGCTCTTTCTACACAATTCAACACACAACAAAAAATCAGAGAACAACAAATTCTCCACACACAAAAATTCTGCAACACAAGGTAGAAAAAAGTATAGAAGGCATAATGGTCATCCTCCACCATTGTTAATAATCATTCTCCACCGTAGCAGTCGCAAAGGAGATCGAAGAAGAAGAAAAACAGGTTCTTATGGTTTCAATGTTTCTTTCTTTCTGGTTAAGTCTTCATGTATATATTATTGTATTTGTTTGTTGTATATAACTGCCACTTGTTTGCTATTCGGTTTATTTGATTTATTTTGCTTAAACATATATGCAACATACTCAAATAGTATATAGTATAGTATAAAACTTACTAATATTAATTTTTGTCTCTTTAAAATTAAATTTCTTTTAAAGTGGATTAAAAAGGAGAGGGTGAATACATTCATTTTTCTCTCGGATAATTGGTGGCCTAGTGCACTCTTCGTTTACCAATGTTTGTCTTCCGTTCATTAAGTTAAAGGCAACTCTTTCAAAGTAAAACATTAAAAAATACCAACACATCAAACTAAATTTTTGCCTTAGGGCAGTTAAAAACTAAAATTCTTTTCATCAACGAACATGTATACAATCAATTCTAACGTGATACAAACGACGCTTAAGCCTCCATCGTGCGAGCATACAAGCTGAGTTTAACCACTAGAATGCGATTAAAACATCGTTCCCTAAAAAACATCAACAAACAATTTTTACCCAGAACTACGTAGCTTTGAATTCCTCATCGCACCAGAGGATACGTAGGAGCAAGATTCTACATCTTGTCAAGCATAATAATAAAAAACTTAATTTTTCTCTTTCTTGTAAATATTTGTAAATAAAATAAATTTCTTATAACATAAAAAACATGTAAACAAATTCTAAAAAGCATTAATACCCTAGAATTAATTAGGAGGTTCCCGTTGAGTACAACGGATGTGAGGGGTGCTAGTACCTTCCCCTTACATAACCAACTCCCGAACCCAAGGATGGTTGCGACGACCGTCTTTCCATTGTTTTTAAGGTTTTATCAATATTTTCCTTAACAAATAAAATTTGGTGGTGACTCTGTGTCATTTCGAGTGTCCTATACGCTCGGGCGATTTTCGCGGCGCGACAAATTCGAGATGGAGTCTCGGTTCACCATCGTTATGCCAATGAAATTCATTGTATTCGGAAGTTGCTTGAGCGTGATTGGGATATTGAGCTCAATCATACACTCCGTGAAGGCAACGCGTGTGCTGATGTGCTATCTAAGATGGGTGCGGCGTCAACCACCAATTTAGTGAAACTGGCTACCCCTCCCCGGGAGTTATGTGAACTGCTCTTGGCCGATGCTAGGGGTGTAGTGTTTATTAGAAATATAAGTAATTCAATCTAACTTTCCTCAGTAAAAAAATTAGTCAAAATTTTTTCTGTCTAACTTTCCTAGTCAAAATTATTTTGTATTAAAATTATTAAGAATTCACCTTTAAACTATTTTTTAAAGATGCACGTTAATTTGATATCTAATGCTATGAACTCAGTCAACAATCATGTATCAAATATCAATTACTTCAATCTAATTATAAACTAGATTGTAATTCGCACGTTGCATGCGTGAAACATAATATAAGTATGTGTGTTGATGTAATTTAGTTTGAATTTAAATAAGTTACAGAAATTTAATATATTTGATTTATATCATTAGAAAAGAGTCTTCAAAAATAAGTTAACAAAATATCCCGTTAAATTTATTATAAAAACATGTACTTCTCAATTTATTTATTAAAATAATTTTTAAAAACTTGTATCATAATAAAAAACAATTAATATTTTTATAAATAAAAACCAATCCATATTTGCACAAGTAGTACTAGTTTAATTTATTTATTTTTAATTTAAAAATAGTCATGTTAAGTTTTTTTTGAAGAGAACAAATTGTCATTCACACATAAGGGTATCCCTGGGTCGAATACTTTTTGAAAAATGTTAATCAAATGCTCCCGAAGTACTTTTTTTGAACGGCTAAAAGAACAATATATTATAAATGAAGATAGAATAAAGTACAAGTGGTACTCAACCTATCAACTACGGCTAAGTACAAAAAAGTATTCTACCACAATAAACCAACACGGCCACAAGGGAAAGATAATGAAAACAAAGCAAATACCAATGGTCAGCTAAAAACACAATAAAAAGGATTTACATTCCATTTGTAAAAAAGATAAGGAGAGTGAGGTTTCTTAGCCAACATCCACTTCCAAGAGATAACTTTTATTCTTTCAACCACTTCATTAATATCATGAGCCTTATGAGAGAAAATTGCATCATTCCTAGTTCGCCAAATCCCCCAAACCATCGCTTGCCAAAGCATGACAACCCCCTTAAGAGCTTTCTTGCTTTTAAGGGACCCAAAGAAGCTAAGGAACAAATTCCCAATAGTATTTGGTAAAACCTCAAGCAAACCAAACACTCAAAGCAAACGGACAAAGCAAAAAGAGATGATCCTCCGGCTTCTCCACATGGTTACAAAACGGACAACCCTCTAGAACCCCCCGGTGGAATTACACCTCTCTTCTCCAAATTATATCTCGTTGGAAGTCTCCTAAGAAGAGCTTGCCACAAAAAGATCACCACCTTTGATGGGACTCAACTATCCCAAACACCCGCCGCAATATGACGGCGAGAGACATCCAAAGAAGATGAGGTAGGCGAAATGAAAAGATGACAAAGATGTAAATAATTCACCTAAACATAATATTTACCATCGATGTCCAACCGGTAAACCCAAGAGTCCACCTCGCTCGACATTCTAATAATGCTTCTAAAGTACTGATTAAGAAAATAAATATAGTGATATAATAATGGAGCTTGCGTGCAAAAATTTAAAAAGTGTTATTTTAATTTTTTTTTTATTCATGAACTAGCATTTCAGGAGCACGAGTTAGCATGACCTTGTTTTTCGTACAATTATTAACTATTTATTATTCATAAACAAAGTTTCTTTCAAGTCAAATAAAATTTTGAAAAAAAAAAAGGAATTTTACTTTTGATATAAAATAATATAACAGTTATATATTTTCTTTATTTCAAAAGGTTCAAAGTTTTTCATTAAAAAAGACTGCCTAACATTATGCAACTAATGTAAAAGAGGTGGTATACTCTGCTCATATCTAAAAAAGTTTTGAGGATCAACCTTAGACTTAACACTCACTAATCTTTGAAAATTATCCTGAAAATATTTGATCCCATAACTTCGAGCAAAGTCATATTTTGTTGAATTACTAGGATAATTGGCACCTAAATTAAGATCTCTATAATTAAGAAATGCTTCCCTAGGAGAGTTAGAAACATAAGGTTTCATAAAATCATAAAATGACTTGGAAATATTCAAGTAATGACTTTCAGCTTCAACACCATTTTCTCCCCAAGATGCCAAATACTCAATCATGAACAAGTTTCCTTTTCTATGAGGGAATGGAGTTTCTGATGCTGAAATCTCATTCATCTTCCCACCATAAGGATTCCATTCCATCCGCACACAACCAATTTTAATCATAAGCTCCCAAATAGATTTTAAATACGTGGTTGAAATGGATTCCTTCACATAATCTGACATGGTTTTAAAATTGTAAAAAATGGGCTCTTTGGGCACATCAAGCAAAGATTCAATAGGAGTTCCAATTGGATAATTGGCCCAATAAAGAGTTGAATTGACCCATGGAATTTCAATACAATCACTTTTCTTCAAACCCAATTTAGAGAAACTTTTATCCAACAAAGATATTAAGTTATCAATTAGTCCTAAAAACATGCCAACAAAAGTAACATTTATGGTTTTTGTACCCTTTTGAGTACCATTGACTACATCAAACATAGCTCTTATGAAAAGATTTTCATCTAATTTGGATGCAATGTTTTGCCATTTGTAAACAATATTAGTAGCATCTTTTTCCACACTTCTTATCACTTTGAAAACTGTTACTTTTGGTGTAACAGAAACAAGTTTAATCTTCCATTTAAGAATGACACCAAAACTAGCACCACCACCACCTCTTATAGCCCAAAATAAATCTTCTCCCATTGATTTTCTATCAAGAATATTACCGTTAACATCAACAATTTCTGCATCGATAATATTATCGACAGAAAGACCAAATTTTCTCATCAAATTACCATAACCGCCACCTGAGAAATGACCACCAGTACCTACTGTAGGACACACCCCAGATGGAAAACCATGAACTTGACTTTTCTTTGCAATATAATAATAAACCTTACCAAGTGTTGCACCTGATTCAACCCATGCTGTTCCATTTTCAATGTTAACATCAACTGAATCATGATGAAACATGTCAAGTATAATAAAAGGAACATCTGATACATACGAAAGACCTTCACAATCATGGCCTCCACTTCGAATTCTGATTTGGAGGCCGTGATTTTTTGCACATGTAACAGTTCCCTGCACGTGTGACACGTGCAGGGATGTTACAATTGCAAGAGGCTTTGGTGCCGTTAGTGAGGAAAATCTGTTGTTATGTGTATGCATATGTAATATTGATAAGAAAGAAGAGTTTTGTGGAGTGTAGATGGCTTCAGATGCAGGGTATGAAGGTAGAGAATAGTTTGTAAGACATTGGAAAAAGTTTTCAAAGGGTGATGATGATGAATATTGTGAAGTTGTTCCAAAAACAGAATGAGAAAATGTTAGAAATGAGAGGAGAAAGGAAAATGTTGTGATAGTATCCATCACAACGTTATGAGTGTGATGATGGTCAATAATACCTTACAATCAAATTAGTATATGGTGGATTTATCAAGGAAAACAAGGCATGTTGATTGGAATTTTATGTGGAAATTATATACTAATTAAAGTATCAATTATGGACTTGGCTTAAATAAAATTTAAAATAATCAAGTTTGAATGATAAAAGATTTTTTTGACACAAGTTTGATCGTTGAAAGATGGTTTTAATAGTAAAGAAGTTTTTTTTTTTGAAACAGCCAAAGAAGTAACTTTATTAAGATGGTTTTAATACTAAAGAAGTTTGAACATATTATGATTAAAAAACAAAATTTGACCATATTAAACAAAAAAATATAAATTTAATTTATTGTTTTTCAAATGCTCCACTTTAATCTTCAGTCAAAAAAATGATATATTCTTTAGTGCAATGGAGAGGCTTTGTATAGAAGATTAGTAGGTGCGCTACCTTTGTGGCGGAGTTATGGAAATTGTTAAAGGGCCTCAAGTTAGCGCGTACAAGCTCGTTCAGTAAAGTGGAGATGAATGTGGATTTCATGGGTCGTTGAGAATGAATTTCATGTAGTTTTTCTTTCTTTGGGCTTTTACCCTCCTTTATTCCAAAAAAAAAAAATAGTATATTTGTAATTTAATTATATGAAGAAATAATTGAAGTATTGAAAAAATTAAAATGATTAACTTTATAATTGAAGTATTGGAAGATTCTTTTGCATATATATCACGTTTTGGATTTTAAATTAAAATTCGCTCACTTTACAAGCGGTAAAAGATTATTTACCCTTAAAAAATAGAGAACTAGAATAAAGAACCTAAAACAATATAATATTCAATTTAATAAGAATTTGTCGTATGCCGATTATTTGTTGGAAATTTACACTATATTTGACATTTTCATGACATAGTAGTAGTAGGTATACTTTGTTCAAATCTAAAAAAATTCTCAGGATCAACTTTGGTTTTCACACTAACTAATCTTTCAAAATTTCCTTTAAAATATTTGTTTCCATAAATTCTAGCAATGTCAAATTTTGTTACATTACTTGGATGGTTGGCATCAATATCAGAATCCCTATAATTGAGGAATGCTTCCCTCGGACAATTAAAAACATAGGGGGTCATGAATTTATGAAACAACCTTGAAAAATTCATATGACGTTCAATAGCTTCGGTAGATTCGTCTTTAGTCCAATTATTAATATATTGAATCAAGAACAAATTTCCTGCTCTATGAGGAAATGGTGTTTTCGATGGCAATATCTCTTCCATCTTTCCACCATAAGGATTCCATTGCATATATAAAGTATCACCTTCAAGCATTAATTTCCATATAGACTCTATAGCTTCCTTTGAAATAGGTTTCTTCACATAATCTGACTTCCCTTTGAAATAATTTGGTTGAGGATCATTCGGTTCATTCAACATAGTTTCAAGAGGAGTCCCAATTGGCTTATCATACCAAAAAAATGTAGAATTAATCCAAGGCATTAATAAGCAATCACTTTTCTTCAAATCCAATTCAGGGAAGTTCTCACTCACTATAGGTAAAAGTCTTTCAACTGTCCCCAAAAATTGACCAATGAAACTAACTTGCACTACCTTTTTACCCCCATAACTAATTGGAACAACATTAGGTTGCACTCTAATGAAAAGATCTTTATGTAACTTTGGTGCAATTAATTGCCATTTATAAACAACATCAGTTGCACCTTCATTCACATTCATTTTCACATTAAAAACTGTAACTTGTGGAGGTATGTGAAGCAGTTTAAGTTTCCATGAAAGAATAATAACACCAAAACTAGCACCACCACCACCTCTTATAGCCCAAAAAAGATCTTCTCCCATTGATTTTCTATCAAGTATCTTACCATTGACATCAACAATTTTTGCATCAATGGTATTATCAATAGAAAGACCAAATTTTCTCATCAAATTTCCATATCCACCACTAGATAACTGACCACCAGCCCCTACAGAAAAACAGACCCCGGACGGGAAAGCAAAAGAATTGTTTGTCTTTGCAATGGTATAATAAATTTTACCAAGTGTTGCACCAGATTCAACCCATGCAGTTTCTTCTTGTAAATTTACATCAACTGAATTAAGATGAAACATATCAAGTATAACAAAAGCCACATCTGATATGTATGAGTAACCTTCATAGTCGTGTCCGCCGCTTCGAATTCTTATTTGAATGTTGCTACTTTTGGCACATAAAATTGTTACTTGGACATGAGAACTATCTTTTGCAGTTATAATTGCCAAAGGTTTTGGTGTTGTTGCTGTCTTAAATCTCTTGTTATGTATCTTCCTATTGAGGATGGTTAAGAATGAAGGGTTGTTTGGAGTGTAAATGACGTTAGAGATGGATGAATTTAAGGATTGCGAATAATGAGAAAAACAATTGAGAAAATTTTGAATTGGAGATTCTGATATTGTTGTTGAAATAGACAAGACAATTGTTAAGGATGTTAAGAGAAAAGACAATTTTCTAATTGTTTCCATGGTATAATAACAATGTGGTTTGTGCTTTGTTCTGCATCTCTTTGTGCAACATTGCAATATATATATTGCGATGGGTCAAGCACACATTAAAATTCGTATACATTCTTTTTTTTTTTGACAATTAAAGTTCGTATACATAATTACTAAGTTTGGTGTTAAAATTTGAGGAAAAATGTCATATCTAATCAGGCCATAATAATTTTTTTTGTTTTTTTGATAATTATAATAATATTCTTTTTGTGTTGTATAAAGAAAGTAAAATATTAATTTATAATAATAGTCTAGTCTTTCTATTGACTATTCTTGTTTTGGTCTTTAATTTATATTTTTACTTATTTTTTCTATATACTAAAATTTTAAAAATAAAATTTAGATTTTTTTAGTATTGAACTCCAACAAAAGAATTAAGGGATAAATAAGCTTTTCGATAAAAATGTGTGTGTGTGTGTGATTTAAGTTCGTATAAAAAATATCACCAAATTTTTAAGTCACGTACTCACTTTTGTGTATTCTTCAAATTAAAATTTTAATTATTTTTTTATTCATATTTAGTATATTATATTAATCTCTCTCAAAAAATTGTATTTTAGTCGTAATTTCTTAATTTAATTGTTTATCTATTTTTATGATATTTTAGTCATTTTTGATGATTTGATATATGAATTTTAAGCTTCAGATTTATATTTTGTTTTCTCCATGCACTCTCAATCATGATTTGATATATGAATTTTATGTCGTTAATCCTGCTATCTCCACTTATATTCGAGCTTCCGACAGCGTCACTTATGGCCCAAAACAAAACCATAATTTGAAAAACATAAGAAGGATAAAAAATTAAAAAGAACAAATTCTCTTTGAATGTGAAAGGGGAAATGATTAATATAGCGAAATATATTTCTCGAAAAATACATGAACAGTGCATTTTTTATTTATTAACTATTATATTTAAAAAAACATAATTTCAAAAGAAAAATTACGATTTCATTTTTTATAAACATTATATTAATATTTTTATATTTTTTTCATTAAAAAATTCAATATATACTATTATAAATGATAAAAATTCAAAAACAATAAAAAAAATCTTTTTTTTTTTTGACAATTTTGATGAATAATATTTAGTTATTATAATATTTTAAAAGATAGAAAAAAATTCTTTCAAAATATATTCATTTTTTTATTAATTTTAAAACCTATTGTACTAATATATTAGAATTAAACTATTGTACCAAAAAAATTTAAAATCTTAATTTCTATGATGGCAAGTTTTCATATCGTTAAAATGAGCCATCTTCTTGTATAGAAGGGGGTGTGTGTGTGATAAGTATGTAGCTCAATATTGAGCTTTGCTTCTAGGTTTAGCAACGAGGCGAGGCGGGTTTACGCAACGTCGTCCCCACCCCGCCTCCCTCTACCACCTCTGCCCCCAAATCCATTTGGAGTGATATTTGAACACCCACACCCGCCTCAATATAGAACAAATTTTCCCGCCCGTCTCCTTCTCCACCCTCAAAAATTATAATTAAAAAAAGTTTTTTATTTTATATTTTACAAAATATTATGTTTTAAAACAAATTTTAATAGAAAATAAATAAATGAATAAAGCTAGTCCAACGTATACAAATACAAGAGTTATGCAACATATTCAAAATTCAATTTTGCACAGTATCATTTCAGAGAGACAACATTGTATCCCTAGATCAATTTAAATAACGATATTCTTTAAAATATCCAAATCCAAAATTACTACAAGAGAATAAATTAGTAGGTTATCATTGTTTTTAAGGTTTTTTTTTTTATGGACTTAAGGTTATTATCTTAAGAAAGATAAATATGTAATAATGTTGTTAAATATCAATACCAAAATTACCCCCACCCCCGTATTTAAAATTCGGGTTTTCCCTGCACCCAGTTGAAACGACTTTTCCCTGCTAAATTTGGGGTGGAGGTGGGTGGGTTTGGATCTTATTGTCATGCTTATTTGCTTCTATATATTTTTTTGGAGTTGATTTGTTCGTGTCTTTTATCCGAGAAAGCTCTAGTTTATATAGGCAAGTAAAAGTGGAGCGGTTAGAGCTTAACTCTACACATCCCCATTTCCATGTTACCATATTAACAGGGATAACTGCCCATAAGCGCTCAATCATGGGGGTGGCATCGTGTTTATCATACTGACTTTGCCTAACCGCTAGCTGAAGGCGTGTTAAATGGATATTCACACGTGATGGACATGGCTTAAGGTACTTAGGCCTAATGTTTATTGGGCCTGAAAGGCCAAGATGGTACAAGCCATGTCAGCGTTTTTAGGTCAAAATGTACATGGGGCGCTTGTAAATGCAAAAAAAGTTGAAGTTGAGGAGTCAAAATTCTTCATAAACTTTGAAGACCAAAATGGTTCAATTGTGAAACTTAGGAGGTCAAAAGCGCAATCAACCTTAATTATTTTTTTGTCTTATATTGGTCTCATAACTAGTTTTTGTTACTTTAAGATACATTAATGTACTACTGTTTGTTAAATCAATTCTTTCCGTTGATTTTTAATCTCAAAAGTTAAAGGTGGACCTAATTTGAAGATGGTTCACCATAGACTTCCTTAATTTTTTAAATTTAACCATTTAATTAATTTATTAAAAAGTAAACTACTACTATTAGATTTTATAGGTCCATTCTACTTGACACTAGTGTTCAGCCCATGCGTTTGCACGAGTATATTGAACTATAATACATAATTAAATATAAATCAGTTATCATATGTATTTTAATGTTATTTTGGACACATGTGAGTCACGCTATTATTTTTGAAAATTGTTTATGCGTCTTCTACTGTTTTTCACAAACCCCCTAAATGATACTAATATTCGTTATTTATATTGCGAATCAAATGTTTTTCTACCGTCTCCACAGTTCACGCCCACCAGTCGTAGAGATGTACATTTTTTTAAAAATGGGTTCGCTGCTTAGACAAATAACATGTCTGTTATAGGATAAAATTAAAAAAAAAATTACTATAAATCAATGAAAATAAATTTATTGATTTTCATTTAATAGAAAATTTATACTTTGAAACATTACATTAGATAGAAAAATCGCGTTACACAAAGAGAAAAATTATGTCTTAAAAATCTTCTCCCTGTAAGTGAAAATTTTCTCCCCATAACTGAATATCTTCTCTTCTAAACTGGAGAAATTCAGCATATATTGGATATATACTGATGAGGAAGAGACAGCAGCAGCAATAAAATATTTGCAGAATCGTCCTACTGAAAATGAAGAGTCTTTTATAGAAGTGATCGTTAAAGCAAAAAAGAAAGAAAAATCTATGCAAAGGGGATTTAAAACATTCGCTCAAGCGGTAGAAAAATTACATAATGTTGAATTTTATTTTACTTTCTTGTTTTTGGGTTAGGTTTATGCCCCCCCCCCCCCCCCCCCCACACCCCCCACCAAATTTTTCTTTTTTCTTTTATTTTTAAATAGATTTTTCTTGCTTTAAAAAGAAAACTGAAGATCTTCTTCCCGTAAATGATATTGAGGTGAAAAACGAAAAAGATTGGCGTGAAAGTCCCGGTAGCTTTTCTATTGCCACAAGATTTTTGTTAGGATATGTCCGCCTCCACCTATGTCACTCCCACCTGTTTCAGTTCCTCATATTATTCTCATTTAGACCATAAAAAGTCCTTCACTGATTACCATATCGTTATAAACCATAATGACATAAAAATATCAGTGAGAACAGTATGAGTAATTGGCAACAGACTGGTGGTTTACACGAAACTTACATAAAATGTGAATGCGAACGACATACGATGTGCAGTCAACGAACATTTTTTTTTCTAATTTTTAATATTTTACATACGCGTTGCCTACATAGGGATAGGGTAAATTTAGGAAACGCGGGGGTACGCAATAATGGTGGGGACGCGAATGTTTTTTAAGCATGATCAAATCAATTCTAAATAGTGTATTACTTGTCCCAAATTTGATTTTTATATTTTTATTTTTATACAAAAAAGTTTACACTACTCAAAAGTAATTAATCTTCTTTAAAAAACTTATAGTCTAACTATTAATTTAAGGAGGCTAAATATTTTATTACATTACCTAACTCATTGTTGATTGAAAAAAAAAAACAATTGATATTTTACAATAACGAAAGCCAAACAAATTGAAACAACAAAAAATAATTTTTTTTATATTTCATAATTTTTTTGGAGAAGTTGTAAAGCGCACAAGATGACACTCCAACCAATTTTTTGAGAAGTTATAGCAAACTAAATTTATTTTTGTTTTTAATTGTAAAAAAATTCGTTATTTTTGATATAATCTTTAATTATTTTTTGATAAAAATAAAAGATGTTAATTCATTTGATAGAGTACATCATATACAATATAAAAGTATTTAACTGATAAAAAAAATAAAATTAAAGTTTATATTTTTGTGTTTTGTTATTTAAATTCTTAAAGTATAAGAGCTTAATTGACAATTAGTAGTTAAATACATGGATTAACTTGACAAAATCAAAGATTTATTTGAGAGTGTCTTATAAAATCAATGAGTAAAATAATGGTCAAATCATATATATATATATATATATATATATATATAGGCAACATAACTCAAGGGGTGTGGTTGAGCGGCATGGGGCTCATCTTCCCTTAACCAAGGGTCGAGGGTTCGATCCTCATCATGGGTATGGAGTAGCTTTAAATCCTTGGGCCAGCTATCCCACCCTTTGAGGTGCCTCCAATCTAGCGAGGGAATAGTCACTGCGTTCAGTGGTGGATACCCCGGTATCAACCAAAAAAATATATATAGGCAACATATATCGTCCATGTGTATATATAGAGTATGTACAAGCGCACGATTACTACTAATTTGATAAAAAAAAATCAATCAAAATTAATCAATGAATTAAACATTGCTTGCATTTGATTTGTAAAGTAGCAAGTATTTGACAAAACAATATAAGATAGAATAAAATATTACAGGATAAAAGGAGATAGTACAGAATATGACAAAATTGTATCGAAGAGAGATATGAACATACTATTTTCCATATTTGAAAATAAAAAGGGTATTTTTCGTACTTTTTATGGTTTTACTGTGAACAACAAGTTGTCTTGTGGTTTAGTGAAGGGCAAAAATTCTTAATTTTTTCTTGTCCCTTGCTATATTGCTCAGTCTCATAACCAATTTTTAAATCAAACCTAGCATACAACAAAAATTGTCATGTCCAGTCCTTATTTTTTAACAGATCAAACGCAATCAGTGTATTTTTTATTTTGGTTGAGAAAAACATTAATCAATCGGTTCTTAAAAACATACTCTCTCTAATTTTTGATATAAGAGAAATTTTACTTTTTAAACTTATTGAGAATTTAATGTATCAAATCTATATTATTTATTAAATACAAAAGATTCTCTATTTTTTAAAAATTTTACATTGGTAATCTATATGATGTAAACTTTTAATCAAATGGTTGATTTTGTAAAATGCGTATTCATTACGGTGAAACCAACAACTTGTGCACCATACACAAATACACAATATGCACCACTTCTGCATGTTAAAATATGCCACATCAATAATTTTATATATGCAAAAACCCATTGGACGAGCCCATTGGATTTGAAGTGTAGATAATGCATAGGTTCACCTATCATATACTTATGGGCTTGAAGTGTAGATAATGCATAGATCACCTACCATATGCTTAAATTCGACTTTTTAATTAAAAGTGAGAGGAGTGAGGATCGGACTTTAGACCACTTAGTTATAGATACTCTAATACCATATTAAATGACTAATTATCCCAAAAATTTAATGTGTTAAGAAAGACCACATCTTTCTAACAAAAAAAAAAAAGGTCATGCAGTCATGCTAACTAGTGCCTTAGGAGTTAGGACACTAGTTAAGACTTAAGGACACCAAAACTAGTAATTTTTAGGTTGAAAATAATATCTTTTATATTTTTAAAATGTCAATTACAAAATTTCAAGATGTTTTTATTATCTAGACACTAATTAGCATTTTCCAAAATATAATAATTAAATAGTAATATATATTTTTTAAATGATTTTGTGATTTGTTGTGTTTTGAGTGTGTGGCCTCATCTCTAAACTTCTTAATATTATGTCCACAAATAATAATTTATATGACAAAAAAATCAAAATGTATTAGAAGTCTTTTCGTTTATTTATATGTGTGTATTTCCATCACATATCATTTCGTTTATATAAAAATAAAAAAAAACTTTTCATAATACTTCAATAATGAGAAGTCTTTTTTTTTTACAGTGTATTGCCTATATTATAATTACTAGTATAACTTACCTGTACAATGCACGTGTTAATAATCAATGAAAAATATAATTATTAAAAAAATTATTTTATCGTATAAAATTAGATTAGTACATGTGATTGAAGTTAAAATGTCATTAGTTGAGATATTAGCTTTTGGATTTAATTTTAGTTTTTCTATTCTTATTTTAAATAATGTATTTTTTGTCAAGTAATCCAATGACTAAAATTTCAACTTTTTAAGCTGAATAAATAAGTATATCAGAGTTTGAACTTCGACCTTTGTATTTTTAGTTATTGTATTCAATTTACAGTTTTTAAATTAGAAAATATATTCAATTTAGAGATTTTAAAGAGATTGAATGGGGTAATGAGTGATTTATCACTTCCTGTTTCCAACTATAAAGTGTTTTCTCTCCCTTCCCTGTAGAAATTACAAAAAAAAAGAAGAGTAGGATCCTCGTATTAATATAGATCCATGTAAATTACAACAAAATTATGCATCTTTATTATTATATGAGTATAAATACAGGTTTTCGTGTAAATTATATAAAAAAATACACTCGTATTAATATGAGTGTAAATATAAGTCCTAGTAAAAATTAAACAAATAGGTATCCCCTATTAATATGTGTATAAATATAGATTCCCTTTGAAAGAAGAAAAAAAAAATCATCCGCACCATATTAGTAAACCCTGTATTAAACTATCCGCGTAGAAATATATAACTCCATAAAAATTATATAAAAATAAACTTGTACATGAGTATAAATATAGGTCTAGTACATATTTAAAAAAAATTAGTCCCCGTAATAGTATATGGATAGAGATATAGATCCTCATAGAAATATATATTATCGTAAAAATTACAAAAAAAAAATAGAACTTTGTATTAGTATATAGTTTTTAGTTTTATATTACACTAACGGTCATTTTAATATTTTATATTTATTTTGAAGAAGTTATTTATTTTATTTAAATATAAAAATAATATAAATTTATAGGTTTTAAAGAGACGGTTGAGATTGATCTCCCACTCTCTATTTTCAATTATATGATTTTTTTTCGTCTCCCTATAAATTATAAAATAAAAATAAGGTCTTGTGTTGATATATGAATATAAATAGAGGTTTCGTGTAAATCACAAAAAAAATTGACACTTGTATTACTATATGAGTATAAATATTAATCCTTTGGAAATTTTTTAAGAAAAATATTCTTATTAATATGACTGTAAATATAAGTCCAATAAAAAATTACAATAAAGTAGGTCTCCCGTACTAATATATTAATATAATTAATGTTATAAATAAAAATAATTAAATATATTTTTTCATAACAAATTACACGTGACATTAATTGCTAATTAAATAATGACTATAAAAATATAACTTGAATGAATGAATATTTTATCTTATCTTTTGTATAAAAAAAAAGTACAATTTGAAGAAAAAAACGTTAGAAATTATGGTAATAAAACATATTATAATTATTAAATCATGAATATGACAAAAATTAGAAAAGTGTAGCCAGAGAGAATCGAATGGAGTGTAAAAGTGGAATGCTATCATTATTCTATTCACACACCTCATATGTCCTTATATAGACATAAAGTAAGTACACACAATGGGCTTGATATGGCAAGGCCCAAATACATCAAACCAAAACTACACACTAACAAACCCTCCCTTAAATTGTGTGACAGCAACAACAATTTAAAGAAAAAAACAGCTTATGCAGAAATGAAAAACAGCTTATCCATAACAACTTATGAACAAGCCTACCAAACTATACAATACTAGAACAACACTTATTCACAAGACAAAAGAACTTATGAATAAGACTAACAACTAATCAACTTGTGCACAAGTTAAACTTTGCACATACTAACAAAACAGCTTATAAGCAGCTTATCAAACCAGCTTATAAGGCTAAAAACAGCTTCTCCACCAGAATATCACCATCAACAGAATTGGTCAGCAAACTCAATTGCTATAATTCATCAAGCCAATGAATATACTTCAACCAGACCAATTCCTTCCCTTAATTTGCAGAATGTGTCAAGTTTCAAGGGTTTGGTCAATATTTCTGCAAGCTGATTCTCTGACCTGCAATGCACCAACTCTATAGAACCATCCTTGGTCAAGTCCCTGAGGAAATGAAAACGTACATCTATATGCTTGCACCTTCCATGCATCACTGGATTCTTGGACAACTTGATGGAAGAACTGTTATCACAGTATATCATAGTACACCTCTCTTGATTATGCTTCAAGTAACTCAAAATATTTCTCAACCAAAGAGCCTGACAAGCACATGATGAAGCAGCCACAAACTCAGCTTCTGTAGTGGACAAAGTAACTATAGGCTGCTTCTTTGAAGACCATGATACAGCACCATATCCTAACTTGAACAAATAGCCAGTTGTGCTTTTTCTGTCATCTAAATCCCCTGCATAATCAGAATCACTCCATTCTTCTAATTTGAAATTTTCATCTGTTCTGAGCTTGTACATTATTCCATAACCAATTGTACCCTTTAAGTACCTCATTATTCTTTTAACAGCTCCAAAATGGATTTCAGTTGGCCTATCCATGTACCTAGCAACCAAACATATACTATAAGCCAAATCAGGTCTAGTGGCTAAGAGATACATCAAACTCCCCACCAGTTGTTTATACAATGTAGCCTCAGAAGCTTTGCCATTTGCATCTTTATCCAGTTTGCAACCTGGAACTATTGGACTGCAAACTTTATTACATTTTTCCAAACCAAACCTGCTCAAAATTTCAGTAGCATATTTTTGCTGATGCATCACAATCCCATTATTATTTTGACTGACTTCAACACCAAGGAAGTACCTCATCCTTCCCAAATCAGTCATAGAAAACTCTTTCATCATGGATGTCTTAAAGTCATTCATCAAATTCAAATCATTACCTGTGAATATTAGATCATCCACATACAAGCTCACAATGAGAATTTTATCTTTATCTCCATACTTCACAAACAATGTTGGCTCATGAGGACATTTCTCAAAATTCTCCTTTTGAAAGTAAGATTCTATCTTGTTATACCATGCCCTTGGGGCCTGTCTAAGACCATACAATGCTTTCTTTAGTTTGTACACTTTATTTTTGTCACCATTATCATAACCAAGAGGCTGACATACATAGATGTCTTCACTGAGTTCACCATGAAGAAATGCACTTTTAACATCTAATTGATACACTTTACATCCATTGTATGCATATATAGCTAGTATTGATCTGATGGTATCCCATCTTGCCATTGGGGCAAATACCTCATTATAGTCCACCCCATGTCTCTGAGTATACCCCTTAGCAACTAACCTAGCTTTGTACTTTTCAACTTCTCCCTTCTCATTGTGCTTGGTTTTGTAAATACATTTTACACCAATAGCATTGCTTCCTTGTGGAAGAGTTGTAAGTTGCCAAGTATTGTTCTTCTCAATGGAATCAAGTTCAGCTTTCATTGCTATTCTCCATTTTTCTGACTTGACAGCCTCTTCATAGTTTGTGGGATCTTCACTGTTGCTATAAACTGCAAGATTGTGCAATTCATTTTCTATTTCAGTATCTTCTTCTGCATCTATACCAGTCACAAAGTCTTTGAAATGACCTGGTGGTTTCCTTGGCCTCTTGCCTAATTGATTTGTATTATCTGCAGGCTCATCTTCATCACTATCAAGTTGCATATCCTCATCATTTTGTTCAGCATCATCTGCTAAATTGCCCTACTTCATCATCTTCATTCACTGTTGCAGTTGGAGTATTACTAGAATTTTGTGGCAAATCATCAACTAATATGGAGCTTTTCTGAGTTTTCTCTTTCCAGTCCCATGTCTTATCTTCTTCAAAGATGACATCTCTGCTGATTACAATTTTCTTATCAATTGGGTCATAGAGCTTGTAAGCTTTTGACTCATCACTAACACCAAGCAGAATACATGTTTTGCTTTTGTTATCTAATTTCTTCCTATGGTTATCAGAGACATGAACATGACTAATACATCCAAATACCCTAAAATGGTGAACTGCTGGTTTTGTTCCACACCATGCTTCTTCAGGTGTCATATCTTTAACACTAAGTGTTGGACTTCTGTTGACAACATAGTTAGCCCATTTCAGTGCCTCAGGCCAGAACTGTTTAGGTAGATTCTTAGCAGTCATCATGCTCCTAACCATATTGAGTAATGTTCTATTCTTTCTCTCTGCCACACCATTCTGTTGTGGTGTGTAAGCTGCAGTGAGTTGTCTCTTTATGCCTTCATTACTACAGAACTCATTGAAGTTGGTAGAGGTGTATTCTCCTCCCCTATCTGTTCTAAGACTTTGTATTACACAATTTTACTCCTTTTCAACCAAAACCTTAAAAATTTTGAATACTAAAAATGCACTTGCTTTGTCTTGCATCAAACATACCCAAGTCTTCCTACTATAATCATCAATGAAAGTGATAAAGTACCTATTACCATCATTTGAAGTTGGATTGATAGGGCCACATATGTCTGAGTGGATCAACTCTAGCTTTGCAGTGGCTCTCCAATTTGCTTGTTTTGGAATAACTTTTCTGTGTTGCTTGCCAATCAAGCAATCAGTGCACTTCTCTTGACTGTCATCAATATCTGGTAAACCTCTCACCATTTGCTTCTTCACCAAGGTACTCAGCCCTTTGTAGTGTAGGTGACCATATCTTTGATGCCACAATTGACTGTTCTCTTGTTTTGTCATCTGCAAACACATAGGTATAACAACAGGTGTAGTGACAACAAACATTCTATTCTTTGACATGTGAGTTGATAGCAATAAACCCTTATCTTCATGAAAGACTTTGCATACATCATCTTTGAAGATGATAGTAACTTGTTTTTGTTGCAATTGGCCTATGCTCAACAAATTAGTTTTCAGGCCAGGAACAAAGTATACACTGCTAATCACATAATTCATGCCATTGATTTCAATCTTGACATTTCCTCTTCCCATCACTGCCATTTTAGAGTCATCACCCAATTTGACTGAATCTCTTACATTATCATCAAACTCATATAGCCATTCTTTATGCCCAGTCATATGGTTACTACAGCCTGAGTCTAAAAACCAAATCACATCACCATTGCTTTGGACATGATTTGTTTTTGCCATAAGGAGCATTTCTTCTTCTTCATCAAATGCAGCATAATGTGCATTACCTTTCAATTCTGGGCATTCACTCTCATAATGGCCCAGTTTATGACACTTGAAACATTCAACAAATTCCTTACTTTGTTGTCTTCCTCTTCCACGCCCCCGTGATGAAGAACCACGTCCTCTGCCTCTGTAACTTCCTCTGCCACCATGAGAGACCTTGAGTGCTTGTTCTTCAATGGCTTCTTGCTGACCCTTCATGCGTTGCTCATGAACCAAGAGACTGCTCTGTAATTCGTCAATGGACAAAGAGGTTACATCGTTGGATTCTTCAATAGAACACACCACATAGTTGTACTTTGGTGGCATAGATCGAAGAATCTTCTCTACAACAGTCACTTGCTCCATTCTTTCACCTTGTGCAGTCATCTTGTTGGCGATAGCAAGTGTTCTTGCAAAATAATCGTTGATTGATTCGGAATCTTTCATAGCAAGAATCTCGAATTCCCTTCTTGAAGCTTGCAGCTATGCGCGTTTGACCTTGTTCGATCCTGGATACTTTCGTTTCATCGCATCCGAAATATCCTTCGAGGTTTCTTTGACAAGAATGGTTTCGATAATGGTGCGATCAATAGCTTGAAACAGAAAGTTTTTGACGGTGAGATCAGAGAGTTTGCTTGCAGTGGCAGCCTGAGTTTGCTCTGCAGTTGCATTTGGTGGAGCAACGACGACACCAGTTTCAATCAATGGCCATAATTCCTTGGATTTGATGAAGTTTTCCATCAACATGGACCAATGATCGTAGAAACCATCAAAACGTGGGATTTGCAGTGGAACATAGGTGGTGTTCGTCGCCATTTGATCGGAGACGATGATCGGAGAATGAGAACTGACGAACACAACACGCGGGAACGAAAGAAAAACGGTTATAACAGAATCTTGAAAACTGCGGTTTCGGTTATGGATTCGGGTATGGATCTTGGGGCTCCACTGATACCACATGTAAAAGTGGAATGCTATCATTATTTTATTCACACACCTCATATGTCCTTATATAGACATAGAGTAAGTACACACAATGGGCTTGATATGGCAAGGCCCAAATACATCAAACCAAAACTACACACTAACATGGAGTGCATTTGTACTTAAAACTTAAAAGCCTTTTTTTTATTGGTGTGTATTTTTAGAGTATGCTTGGAGAAAAAAATAAAACATGTAAAACAAATAAATATGATAACAATTAGAAAAGTGTAGCCGGAGAGAATCGAAGGGAGTGCATTTGTGCTTAAAACTTAAAAGTCTTAGAATCTTGCCACGTAGACATTTAAGGACTTAGTTGCTTGCCACATAGGATGATGATCAAGAGAGAGACATCCGTAATTATATTATATAGAGATAGAGATTGTGTACAATGTATTGCCTCAACTGTTTACTACAGATTCTTGAATTTTTCACATATTTTGTACAATTATTTAAGAGAATGTCAAGATTTTAAATAAATTCTTATTTTTTTGAACAAAAAAATTACTAAAATAGTTAACCTATTATGATCTTCCAAATCCACTTTCTTTGAATATAGATTTGATCTCTATAATGATTAAGTTTGGGTGGGCATCTAAGGCGTACCACATTTTAAGTGTATCACTGGTGTACCACTAATAATTTACCATTGGATCTATCAAAATAATTTAAAGGTTTAGATTTATTAGAAAAAAATGAATAACACATATACCTGCCTCTACTCAATTAAAAGTTTGTGCATATAGATAGAATTGAGATAATCATAATGTGTCAAATGTTGATATGTTCTGTTTCCATTGACGACGGAATGTCAATTACCAAAAATAAAGTTAAGTTTTTTTTCATTTTTTATATATCAAGGTATCTTCTATGATTTAAGCTTTTAGTTAGCTGAAATAACTTCATTTGCTCCATTTTTATTGTCTTAGTTAAACATACATGTTTCCATGTGGTGTGTGCACAACATACTCCCCTAATTAATAGAAACTCATTGTCCAAATAAAATAGCAATAGCAATAGGTTGAACATGTAAAAGGAATGAATTAAAGTAACTAGTACAATAAAAACATGAAGATCCAAATTTTCTTACCAATAATCATAAAAACATTTAAGTTTCACATAATTTTAAAAATGGGTTTCTTTAATTGGAAACTGGATTATTAGTATATTGTATACCCACAATAATGTTTGCAAATGTTCTTACTTGTTAATGACATGATGTATTACCACTTCTCTGTAAATTTTTATCAATGCCCTATAAATTTGAGGTAAGCTGGTTCCAATAGAGAGAAGCAAAGTTTTGAGGAAATTATAAGCTGGTATCAGTAACTTCAGAGACATTGAATATAACATTGACTGAAACATCAAATATCACAGTTAATTTCGGTAACTTCCATGTCTTTCTAAGCCTTCAACTGTTAATCAATTGGTTGATTTGAGCCTATGAGAATGGTTGTCATCCTATCATTGCTAGGGGGTTTTTGAGTTTTTCTGGTTTTGTAATCACAAGTTCTTAAGACATCTATTGAACCAACGATTGTTTTAGACACCTAAATACACATTTAGCATTATGAATTTTGAACTCAATTGTTAAATTTGTTTTATCATTAGTTGATGAAAACTAGTACTATATGATAAAATATTCAATAATCTGCATCTAGTAGGGAAAAAATAAAGACATAACCTAACCTTTGTTCTTTGAAGATTAATTACTATCCTTTAGGTCCTGTTTGGTTCGGGGATTTTGGAGGAGAGGGGAGAGAATATTTTAAATTTTTGTGTTTGGTTCAAATTTTAAACGAGGGGAGGGGAGGTAATGATTAATTTACTTTTTTATCCTTAACTAAAAAAATAAGAATTAAATTATAATAGATATATATAACCAAAAAACAAATCTAATGAGTAGAAAATTTAAATTTTTTTGTTGTCAAAAAAATAAAACCTAAATTTTAATATTTCTATAAGAATAATTTAAGATTTTAATTAAAAAGTGTGGGTAATTTTGTCAACATAATAAATTATATTTTTTCTCACTTCACGTCCTTAAAAATCTCTCCCCTCACCTCCCCTCCCCCTCAATTGAACCAAACAGACCCTTAAGAAGGCAGATTATCTTTATGACAAAGTAAGACAGCATATTGAATAGCCATTCAAAATTTTGAGTTTTCCAATGGCCCACATAGTTGGAATTGAAGAATACTATACTACAATACTGAACCAAAAGAAAGAAAAGGATGACATTGCAGTCTTCATATGTCTAAAGATTTGGTGACCATGATTATTTATTACAACTTCACTCACAGTGGGGCACTATTAGTATTAGCTACCAATGAGATGTTACAATCAAAAATGGAAAAATGTTCCTCAAAGTTATGAACATTCAAAGATTTCAAGGACCACCAACAAAGGAAAATGAATCTATTATTCAAAGATTTGAAATGAAAGTAAACATGGTAAAAAATATTAAGGAACAAATTTGATCATAAAAGGTAAACAACAACATTAATCAATTTATTAGCAAAGCATGAAGAGTATGCAATTGGTATCTGTACACACTCAAATTTATCAGATTAGAAGGGCCTATAATATCCCTTCAAACAAAATCACTAGAATCTCTGTCCCATTCTATCTGCCTATAGATGTACAGAAAAGATTACAACCAAGCAAAATCAATCTTCAATGATAGATTTGAAGATCCTAATCCTCTAAAACCCCCTTCTCTAATGTATAGTTCCAATATACAACATGAGCAATCTATCTATTTACTCAACAAAAACCAAAACAAGAGAAACAACAGAACCATTCCATCATGAATTGATGCTTCTCCGCCTCGATTTTACTCATCAAATTAAGGAAACAATGATACAGAAATACCACTAAGTTTCTTAGTACTCAACCTTGGCTTAGATTTTTTCAATACCATTGGTGCATTTGGAGCTTCAAGTTCATCAAACCCATTTTCAAACTCAAATGGTGAAACACCAACAACAGTATTTTTCTTTGGTGTACTAAACTCAAAATGCATCTGCTTAGCAATCTCACTCTGCAAAATCAAAAAAACCCCAAAAAATATTACAAACCTAGCACAATTAAATCAATTGAAAAAATCAAAAATCAAAAAATTTCTTGCAATTGATTACAAATCTAGCACAATCAAATCAATTGAAAAAAAAATGCTTTCACTGCCAGTTTAATCTGGTTAGGGTCAGTTCTGGCATCAAATGGTTACAAACCCCTCCCAATCGCAGTTGCAGGGATCAAACCGTACAAGTTCAGGGCCAATCACCACTGATCCAACTAACACGATTTGTAAAATATCAAAAATTGAAAATTTCTTTGCAATTGATTACTTACTGCTTCTCTAATCGTTGTAGAGACATTAGAAAGCTGTTCCAAATCATCATGATCCACACCACACAAAACCCTAACCTGCAATTAATACACATTTCACACACAAAATTAAATTAAATTAAAAATTAACTTTTTTAGCATAAATAAATACTGAATCAGAATTGAAAACTATGAAATTGCGATACTTACGAGAAGATCTTGAGGAAGAGATTCAATGCGAGATTTTTCAACAATAGGATTGAATTTTCCGCTACACATTCTCTTCAGTGAAACCCTTACATGATTCGATTCAATTTGAACCGAAGAAGCTTCATCGTTGTTAGAAACAACAACTCTCTTTCTTCCAAGTGCACGGCCATAACTATAACTATCAAACCCTAGCGTCATATCTGAAAACCGTTCTTAAAGATTAACGAAATGAAATGAAAAACTTCACAGTTTAATACTTTAATTAACTTATATAATCTAAAAATTAAATAGAGTTTATGAGAAAATGGTTCACTAACAAAAAAATGTGATGGGAAAATTTTTGGGATTGAATAAAAGGGATGAAGGAGATTGAAAAATGTAACCTAGGTGGAGAGTGGTTACTATTTTGTGATAAATGAGAAATGAGAAATTTAAGTTAGAAATTTGGTGTTTGTGGGTCAAATGGGGGAAACTTTAACCTATTTATAGAGGAAAGGAAAACCACTAAATTAAGTTATGAAATTTAGATTAAAATTTTCAATTTTTAATAACTCCCTCCATTTAAATCAATGAAATTTTAAGTTAAAATTTGTAAAGATTTAAAATCCCTCCATTTTTAGATCAATGAAATTTTTGAAGGATTAAAAATCCTTCCACTTTATTTAGTCAAAAACAAAAATCCCTCCACTTTAAAATCAATGAAATTTTAAAAAAAAAAACTTGCAAATGATTAAAATATTAATAATTCAATCAAAATTAATAATAAGTGCACCATTTTATATTTAACTAATTTTTCAACTTAATTATTGTTAATACAATTTTTTACAAATATATTGTTAATTTGTTATTTATGGAATATTTTATTTAATACGTAGTGTTCACTGTCACTTACGATGATTAATCTTCATCAAAAAATTTATAAGAGTATACACATAAATTTAAAATCAAACATTTTATCACATATTTAAAAAATATTAAATTCATATTAATTTTTATAGAAAAAATATTAAGTGAATTTAACTCGAAAAATTCACCTCAAAACAAACTTCAAAGTTCTTCCAAAAATATTTACAAATTAAATCCTTACATTTATAGAAATTGAACTTATATCTTTCATAATAGTAAGAATCAATTCTTACCAATTTAATCCACAAAAAATTTTTTATTCAAAAAATATATATGATTTTTTGACTGAATATTCTATTTTATGAAAAAATAATACTTTATTACTAAATAGTAGTAAATAATATAAAAATATGTTAGAACTCAAAACTATGGTTAGTGCTTAGTACTGTAATAAAATTTAAATTTAAAAAGAGCAATAAAGTAAGGACAGCAAAAACCGCGTGAGGAATGAGGAATTTACGGGAAGGTTCCACAAAATGGCGGTTAAAATTGAGAGACAAAAAACTAGCCGTTGTGATAAAACACGTGGCGATACGGGAGAGGATGAATGTGCAAGTAGTTGGTGACGTGGTGCTTGGTCGGCAATGTCGGTTACTTCTGGAACACGTTCTGTGTATGTGGACGTGTGGATATCGTGCTCTGACGCTGCACTAGATCACACCCAAGGAATCTCTATGTTGGTTAATGGTTACTCCCTCCGTCTAAAATTAATGTTACGGTTGATCATTTTGCGCTATTTCTGTTAATCTAATTTTACTGTATATTTTTATTAATATAAAAATTAATATTTAAGAGGTTTAATTTATCTCGAATGAATATATTTTCAAAGGACATAATTTTTAAGTATAAATTATAAAATATATTAACAATAATTTTACATTGAGAAACATTAACCGATCAACTATACTTACCTCATCCCAAAATAAATGTGTAATTTGATCGATTATAACACTTAAAATAAGACGAATGAAGTAACACTTATTTTGAGACACAAGAGTACTTACTTTATTTTACTTGTGAGACAAAACCAAAACGTGTGGGATGACTTCATTGAGGGTGGAAAGTAGAGTAAAAAAACATGGGAGTGGGGCCCACAATGAGTCTTCGTGGTTTGACGGAGATTTCCAAGTAGGCGGCTGACGGCTGTCTTGTTTCCTGTTGGTTGTTTGTGGTGAGTTGGGTTGTTTGTTCTAATCCAATGTGAGGGCTTTTTAGTCATTTTTGATATTTATTGTTTTCTATTTTGTGGCTTTGTTGAAGAAAAGTTATTGAATCCTGGGGAAGAGAGGATGAAGAAATGTGAAAGAATATTATACTAGTGGTGATAGTGGACAATGTACAAAGGATTAACAGAATGGGGTTTGGCCACATTTTCCATGCCATATTCACATTCACATTCAAACTCCATGCGCATACAAAACAAACAATCAATGTCATAAATATATTGTTTCTTAATGTGGAAAGACATTCATTCTAGTTCTAATTGGCCACTAAATTTGCGGGATGTAACTAGACATTTACACAATGCTTTACGTTTCCATTTTCATTACTCTTAATTGCTACACATAATTACTACTCCCTCCTTACTAAAATATATGTCGTTTTGAGAAGAAAAAAAAATTATACCACAGTATACGCCGTTTTACATTACCCATAAAGTATTTAATGCTTCTTTTTTTTCTTATACTCTTAATTAATTATTTCTCTTTCTTCTTTCAATTCTATAATTTGTCTCTCACATATCATTAATGAAAGATAATTTTATAAATTAACCAATAATTTATCTTTTCCTTACAACAATCATTACATTTATTAATTTGTGTGATATTGTCAAAACAACATATATTTTAATATGGAAGTAGTAGTAATTAAGGCTTTACTAAAAAAAATTACTAATTGGGGCTAACGATTGTTACGCATTAAACATAGTATGATTTTATATCATTTAATTATTTTTTTTAATAACGATTTTACATCATTTAAATAAAATTATATTGCTCAAAATTTTGTGGAAAAAAAGAACTCACTTTGTGTGTCACATGATTCTCCGATGTAGATTAGGCATTGCTAACGACAGTTGAAATTTCATATCAATATCATAGCAATCGATTTGAGTTGGACAATAAAAAGTGTAAATTGTAAAAGTTTTATGGTGTTAAATATATAAATATTGGTCAAATTTAATTGTTACTGCCTATCAAATACTATGACAATATGTTAAGTAACTATTGATCAATATATTCTATTATACTGATACATGTTAATTTCTCTATTGTACCATAGAACCCCCATGATTTTGGGTTTTTATTGTGCATCTTTTTTCTTTGCTTTTTTATTTAAATAAGTGGTTTTCACATCGATTGAGTTTTTCCTTTTCTTTTCGCGTAGTTAGTTTTCTCCTCTTGCGTGGCGTTCTTGTTTTTTCGTGCAGTGTTCGTGATTTCCCATCTTGTTGTGGAGTTCGCTTAGTTCAGATTAACAGATGAATCAACTACTAATTTAATCAGTGACCAAGTTCGTCAACGAAGTAAATCTAAAGACATAAGTAGGCATGGTAGCAATACCCACCTGCACCCACCCGACCCTGCCCTAAATTTAGCAGGGAAAAACCGTTTCAACTGGGTGAGGGGGTGGGTGCAGGGCAAACCCGAATTTTAAACGAGGGTGGGGACAATATGACATTTCACCGCCCTACTGATGATTGTTGTCATTACTTCATTTTAAGGTTATTCTAATGGTGTTTTAAAGGTGTTTTGAAGTGGTTTTTTATCGTAGTTGAAGAGTAAAAGACTTAGGAGGAAGATAGCTTGTGTTACAAGGTAAAAAGATGGAAAAATCAAAGTGAAATTTTGTATTGGTATTTGTTTTCGAGATAGTTCGGGTTGTCTTGTTCAGGCTCATGCGATAGTGTTTCCCTTGTACCTACCTAAATGGAATGTGAAGTTACTGCACTTCAACACACTTGTTGATGGCTGTGTCTTCCGAGAGTCATGTTTGAAAGTGATTTCCAAATGGTGGTATATATGCGGTGAATAATAATTGTATGCATGAAAATAAACGGAATGTTATATATTGTCAAGTTGTAGATCTCTAATGTCTTATTCTAATGCTAGTTACAACCTAGTTTTTATTCGACGACAAACTACTAAAATCGCTCATATAACTTTGCTAGAACGTTTGTATTTGGATTTTTATCATCCTTGTGATTTTATTTTCTCTGTTATCTTTATTGAAATTATATGAGTTGTCTTTACTTCAAAAAAATTTATATTATATTTTTAACTATTAATTTTTTTAAAACACATTTTTAACTATTAACTAATCTCATAAAAATATCAATAATATCTTTTGCGACATCACAAAGTTTCAAATACAAGGTAAACACAAATAACATCCAACAAATGGATAAAGATAAAAATCCTTATTCTTCTACAAACTATAGAAAGAATACAATAGCCAACGACAGAGTAAAAAATTGTGATGACAATAATCACAATATATGATATAATAATTCAATGAATCAGAACTTAATTAAAAGCATATATCAATGGCACAACAACAACATATAGCAGCACAACATCCTTTCCAGAAACCATCACCTCTGCTAGTGGTTTGTTCTGGAATCCTTTGTTGAGGGTACCCTTCAGAACCATCCTTGGAAGGATAACCCATAGGTGGTGGGGCAGATCCATATTGAGCTGTAGAATAAGCATCACCTTGTGGTGGATATGATACTGCAGGGGCTTGTTGCTGATTGTTAAATTGACTCATGATGATGAAATGATCAAGTTAACTATTATCAAAGAGTTGAATAATCAAAGATTATGTGATGGAATTGGAAGTTATGTGAGTTTGTAAAGTAAGGAAGAAAAAATGTGTATATATAGGTTTCTTTGGGGTAGGGAGACGTGTGTTTTTGGAATGGGTACGCGTAACGGGTAGAGAAGGAAACTAGGAAAGAATACAGAAAGTGTAAGATGAATAGATGATGTTTAATTGAAATTAAGTCTCATTAATTTTATATGAAATTCAAGTTGCCACCTTTAACTAGAAGCTTAGAGTCTTCAGCATCTTTATGGTTGAGATAGTAACTTGATGGACCCAGATTTCCTGCATGAAAGGAATCAGGTATTTACATGTAGTAATTGATCTCGACTATTAGATTGAGATCAGACGATTCAAATTACATAAAAGACTAATCAGTACAAAATGATCTCATCCATTCATTTTAAATTGGACGGTCAAAATTAAAACTGCATCCTACAATTACTGCGTGTCCGTCACTTGATATGTATTGATTTAACAAAATGTGTCATTTGGGGATCAAACTTTCTCCACATAAAGTTTCAAACTTGGCTACCGTGTTTTTCCCTATAGCTATAGTATGCAACATAGGCTGTGCCATAAAGTTTCAAAAAAGGATTTGGATCGGATACAATGAGAATTTCGTGCATTTATAGAAACTCCAAATGATTTTTAGATTTATAAAAACATAAACCAAAATCTACACATTTTTTTATCGTCTGATTTTGATCCATCGACGGAATACTGACCGCATCCAATTCAAATCTTTGAAATTTTGGCTTGTGAAAAAGAGTAGTGGCAAATATCACCCAAGAAATTGACGAGCTAAAATTCACACTCTGTTCTCACGTAGTTAGCAAACTACAAGTATAAATTACTATATATGCAAAACTTAGATCAGCTTATTGTCAAATAATGAACAATTAGGCAATGATCTGGTTTGATCATTGGCTACATTAAAAAAACGTTGGCTTGCCGGGACTCTTACAAGGTGACCACAAAAACGTTACGGAATTTTAGTCTAAGGATCCACTTCCAGACTGACCATTGAAACTACCATCGTCCTTGAAGTCTTCCATCTTTGAATCATAACAGAAACTCCAAACTGAGACACAGTTTTCACGACCTACATTAAACACAACCGATATTATCATCAATAAGTTCCAGTAAAATATACCACAATATATAGTGTTTCTCCGAACTTCATGAAATCTATATATAGTTTGAAGATAAAATGAAATAAGGTTACGGCTATTAAACTGATGTAATATCATGCCATTGTTGAACCTATACAATGGTGAAATAAAACTGCAAAAAAACCCCAAAAAAGAAATTTATATGCTTCAAGATCAAATATACCACTCAAAGACAAATCTTCGTCATTATCTTCTGGAATTACAAATCTACGATGGCCTGAGGAGGATACAGCATGGGGTAGAAATGGATGGAAAGAGAAGCCGTTAACTGTGTCTGCACAACAAACAGAACAAATGAAAGCTAATTATATCTACGAAAATGAAAAATAAGAACACAAAATCTACTGCCAACTAGCTGATCATTGGTCACTGGTTGCTAACTCATTATCGCATATTGCATTGCAAAAAATAATTTCAGAAGGAGAGAAACCTCGTGAGAAAAAAGTCTCACCCATCCCTCTTTTGATGTCTGTCCAATATGTAAAAGACTTAAGAGTACATCGTGACTATAAATAAATGTTTGAAAATATTGCCTCTTTACATTATATGGGACTTACATTTAGCAGATGATCTAAAATATAGAGGAAGGGGGTAAAGAAGTTAGGTTGCACATTCCCAAAGAGCAGGAAATGAACCGTAGAATTGGTATAAATGGATTAAGCACAAAACCAAATCATGCAACTACAACGCCGTGACCATTTCATTGAATATAAAGTTTATTTGACTGCCCTGAGGTTAGCCACAATTAGATGCATGTATCACTAAAATGTCAAAACATGACGCTCATAATTCATAACATAAGCATATTAAGGCTGAAAAATTCAAAATATTTCATATTAAAGCCAAGATTGAGATAAAATACAACCACTGGAATTTTCAAAGAGTACAGATCTTCAGTACCTAGTGCAGCCTCAAAACTTGACACCCACTGCCCAGTTTGAAGATCGTATATATGCACTAAACCATCCTGAAACCAAAATCGCAAACATAATAGTTTAGAAACATAAAATGGATATTGATTGAGCACCATTGGCTTGCTATACAATAAAAATCAAGGAAAGACATACCTGGCCGCCTGTACCAAGATGTTGTCCAGAAGGGTCGATATCAAACAGTATCCGCTGATTGGTGTTTTCTGAAGATCTGTATAACCTAATAACAAGGAACGTACATGTAATAATCTCAGCTATCGCCATGATTACTTATGGAATAAAGAGTATATATGCCTTACAGAAAATATAACTCAAGTGAAACAACATAGTTGGAGCCAGTCAAGGTTTCAAAATAATAGAATTATTGTACAAAATCAATAAATATATAATCGAAAACATGAACTTAACCATACAAATACAGGAGTCTTTAGAACAATAGAATAACTTTGACATGCACATCAGCAGTTAGTAATTAATATGGGAATTTAGCTTTACATCTGCATAGTCTACTAAGTAGCGGCTACCATAATGGAATTCAATCCTTTATTTTCAGGGCATTACTGTAGACTAGGTTGTACTTTTGCCAATCTTTTGAAATATAATTTTAAAACTGTTTTTTATTATAGAAAAGACTCCATACTTTCCTTTGATTCACATACAAAATTCAGACAAAAAATCAGAGTCACATGAGGCGAGAGAATAGTACTTGTAGACACAATCGACAGCTTTGCGCACGTCCCAGCAGAGTATATAAGGGTCCTTCGAGAAATTTGAATGTTACAGATTAGTTAAAATCATATATGATGCAAAACTGTGTTAAAATACAACTGTGAAAAGAAGAAGAAAAAAAAAGAGACACCCTGCATCAGAGATATTAATACTATGGTTTAACGTGAAGTAATAATATTTGATCTTTAGAACTGTGTGTAATTTAGATCAAGTAAAGGAAATTTGCATATTTTACCTTCCGACCTCCGGTATATAAATAATTACCATCTCTGGAAAACTGGACCTGAAGGAACGGAAATTTTAGTTTGTGCTAGGTTTCATAATGAGAATCAATCATATGCAAATTGCAAGAAACCTAACTTACATGTGTAACTCCGCCTTCTTGACCATGCAAAACATACAAAAGCTCCATGTTATCTTCCGTATAAATAGCAGTAGTTTGGCTATAAGAACCCAAAGCTAGCATCCCAGTATGAGATGGAGAAAAGGCCACGGCAGATATAATACCTGCATTAATATAGACTGAATATGAGTCTGTTTGTGTTACAGAATTTTATGCCATTTTTTATAGCCATTATAATAACAATTTTGTAGCCCTATCAGAAAATTACCTGGTTGGCCCTCTTTTTTATCTTTTACTGTTGAATGCAGTTTAAAATCTCTACCAGGGCGATGTAAATCAAACATCCTAATACATTTGTTGTATCCGGCAAATATCCTGCAAGAAAATGCCAGATGTTTGTTAGTGACTTTCACAATTTAAGTTGATGCAGTCATCAATCAAATCAAAGTAAACCAAAAATAATACGACATTATGAAAAACAAGAATCAGATGTCAACTCAGACACTCACAGACAGGAATCTTAAGGTTGTCATTTGACATATCTTCCAAAACCTTAACAATGTCAGCTAAGTCTAACCAAAGAAATGTTTATTTACTTTCCAATAGCAGTTTGAACATAACAGCAAGAGGGATGATAGTATATTCGACTATCTAAGTGTCCAAAAGAAAGTTTATAAATGCTCAAAGGAGGAAAAACTTGGGACTTGTGAGCATGAAGTAACTGTTATCAAAGAAATATTGCACTATGTAAAACTATGTAAATAGAATGTGCCAACTTCTGGTCCGTGAAACGAAAAAGGTTCCTTACTTAGTTCCAGCAGGATTAAAAGCGACAGAAAAAGCAGCAGTAATTTCATCCATAGCATCGTATGCCCGATATGTACAGCGTAACTGCAAGTTTCATTGTAATTCAATGATCAGAAAACACTATAGCAATACAGAAACAACATAGTGTTTACAAAGCTGCTAATAATAACATTCGTATTCAACCCAGAAAAGAACCAACACTGAAAGTGTGAAACTATATCCCTAATTAACCTGTGATAAAACTGCCACAAGATACAAATATAATACTTCAAAATGCCACTCCTACTTTTAATTTTGGAATAAAGAATATTGAATTTCAGACTTGAAAATCCTTCACATATAGCTGATATTGATGTTTTCGATTTTTCAGTTATCTATGCATCAAATAATTTAAACACACATTTGGAAAATGGGTCAATAAACAAAAACTACCTGGCCTGAGGTAGCATCCCACAGATGTATGGGATGGTCGCGAGTAGTGGTAGCAAAAACATTGGTAACCGGATCTGAAACATTCATTAAAAATCGTCAAATAGTACAATACACTAATTCTCTCTCAATCCAACAAAAGAAAAGGATACAAATATCATCAGATAAAAGAAAGACCTGAGGCAGACATGTAAGGATACCAACAAAAGTCATGTATAGACTCTCCTTCCCTCATGACTAGACTCGCCGCATAAGAATCTGCAGCCAATTAACAACAACAATAAAAAAGGAACCAATAATGCAAGCAAAAACAATAACTTGAACACAACGATTTATTCGCAGCGAGCAAGCAAGCTTACCTTCATCGTCGGAAGTATTATGAGGAATGTCACTATCAGCACCCGGTCTGAAAATTGCAAAGAGAAGTAAATGAATTGCATTTTACACAATGATTCAAAATAAACTAACGTCATATTTGTATAAACAGTTCAATTAGGCACTTATAACATAAGCAGTCTTCATATAATATATTTCTATAACAAATGATCAAATAAAGGCTCTGTTTGGCAAGGCCTAAATTTGAGCTTGCAGCTTATAACTTATAAGCCCATTTGATATAAAAAGACTTGTTTGGTAACGATTTTTCAAAAAGAGCTTATAGCTTATTTTTTATAAGCTATTTCAATTAGCTTATGAGCTTATAGCTTATAGCTTATCATCTTTTCTTTCAATTTTACCTCTATCATCCTACTTAAAAAAATTAAATATTAATTAAACTTATTTTTTTTATGTCATTTTACATTTATCAGTCAGTCTAACCGCTAATTTTAGCAAACACTTCAATTAGTTTATCAACTATCAGTCATATCAGCTATAAACTATCAACCATCAGCTATAAACTATTTTGGCGAGCTTATGAAAATAAGCTTAAAAGAGCTTACAATGTAAAGAGGCGGAGAGTGTTGTCATCGGAAGAGGTGAGGAAAGAGGAACCATCAGGTGACCTGAAACAAATCGCAAAGTTGAAGATTATAATTATAAAAGTGAGAAAATGATGTTAATAAAGCGTAATGTAATGTAATGTAATGAATTTTATTTACCATTTAACGGCTTTGAGGAAATTGTTAGGGTTAGTGGGAGTAGTGAACTGGTGATGGAAGTGGTAGGTTCTATGAGGAGACACATCGAACCGAAGGATGGGCCATGAATACTCTTCGACTTCGTTGGGAATGGATGCATCTTCGGGTTGGGATTGTGATTGAAGTACCTCTTCTTCTTCTTCTGCCATTGTTGTTGCTGCTTCTTTAACCATGTTGTAGCTGGCAACTGGACTTGAAACTGTAAGCGCCAAAACTCACTCTCCCTAGTGCTTCGATTTCTCTTCTTTAAGGCACTTTTTTTTTTTCACAAACATATGAGTAAATTTTTATTTTTTGGTACATATATAAATTTTTATTAATTCTTCATATATTTTAAATTTTGACAATAAATAAAATTTCATAATTTACGTACAATGAAATACACTTTTTTAGTTTTTTTTTTAGTTAGAAGTATACTCAAATAAAAAGTGATTAATGACAACTAATGAGAGTTGAGTATAGTGAAAAATATTAGATTTGCACAATGTGACGAACTAATGTTTGAATTATGATTGATAGAAGTCTTGACATTTAGTGTCAGACAATTCAAACAAACTAATGTTCGAATTATGATTGAGAAGAGTCCTTATATTTAGTATCCGACAACTCAAATAAGATTATCTTCCATAGAGATAGAGAAGAGGAGATAATTTATGGGAATAGAGAAAACTTGCTGGAGAAAAAAAAAAAAAGTGATTAATAGCATGTTTTATTCATTTTGCACCATTATAGTTAGATTAGATCGATGTGTTATTTTTGTTTACCAATTAAACTCTTTTAACGTTATTATTATCACCTTTTGAATAATAATAATGTCATCCATACCAAAAAAAGAATAATAATAATGTCATGAAATAAAATAGTCATGATGCATCCATTTTAGTGGGCACATAATGTTCACTGAATGGCTTTTTGTTATCAAATTCTGCTAAAAACATAGTATGCAATAAAGTTTATCATGAAAACCACTTCAATGGGATTAGATATTAAAGGATTTGAATTCCCATTTTAAGATAGAAAGGACCAAACAATTTGTTCATTTGGATGACCGAAGGTTTCATATAGGAAACAAGAGATTTTTAAGTAGTTCAATTAAGGATTAAAATCCCCAATGGACACATCACATATTCAAATTTCAAAGTGAAATTGTGGCCTTTTTCATTACTATGTATGCATGTTGGTGATTAAGAATCACAGGGCATAATACAACAAATCTGTTTTTGGCACTAGTACAAATGCAGAGGTTTCTTCCTAAGAAGCTAATAAAATCAGTATTATATTTATGAGCTTTTCAAATGTGAATCATTCTTAAAACTTGAATACAAGGGAAGATCAAGAGCTCTCTCGGCAACTCTGCGGTCGTCGTGAATCTTAGCAATCAAGCTTTCAAGGGATGGAAAATTTAACTGCAATGCACATTGACCAATTTTAGAGAAACTCAAAAAAGAATGATGCAGAAATATTGTAGGAAACTATACCTCCGGACGTATGTAACCAACTATAACCAGTCGCAGTTCTTCCCCATAGAAATCTTCGGTGAATTCATGAAGCAACCATGGTTCCTACAGAAGAAAAAAAGTATACATCATATGAAAATTATGAGTCTCAAGGTTTAAAATAAACAACTTTTATTGACAGATTAAAATAAACAACTTACTATAGTCTTTTCTTTGTTGCTGAAATATGGATTCCAACCAATGCTCATCACCATTTTAAAAATACCTCTTCCTGATAATCCAGCCCAACCAAAATAAACTCCTGCAGGATACTGTGCAAGGAGATCTGAACAATCCTTTGCTGACAAATTAGCTGAAAAAACAATGCATCAATACCCTTAGTAGTTAGTACACAAATATGCTTAAATTTTTTTAAGATGGCATAATCCTCATATATTTGGTGGGATTGAGAAATTCCAAAATATGGATCTCAAGCTTATAAAACAAGCAACCACTAAATAGCATTGCGATAACCTAAGCGCATCATTCTGAATTACCTATTTTTTGCTCCTCTAGATTCCAGCTTCATGCCATACAGGACAAGAAATAAGTGTAAACGGAAAACAAACCTGTAGGAATCCCGAGTACTTTCGACCCACGGCCAAATCCCTTGATGACAGGACCTCCAATATACCAAGGATCTATAGGCAAAGTTTTCTCCACCCCTGCAATAATTTATAACACTAGTTCAAATGTAAATGTCATACCAATAAAAGGAAATGCACAGACAAAGTTTTATCTTAAGGTATTTAGGATTTACAATCTGCAAATGGTGGTAGACCCCACTTTTCAAGTTGCAAATCAAGTAGGGAATTTATCACCTCATCTGCTGCAGTATAGAGATGAGACTGTTTTGGGAGTGACGGTACAGCAACCACTTCCATCTCAGCAGCCTTACCTGCAGTAACACCAGGTCTGAAGTAGCCAGGAAGATGTTTTTTAGAAAAGATAAATGGGGCAAATAGGCGGTCTAACATATGTTCAACATAGAAATCAGTGTCACTAGTGTACACCAGAATGGAAGGAGAGGATTCAGCTAAAATGCAATAAGAATTGAACAGAGATTATTGTTTATCAAGTTATAACGATATATACACAACTTGAGAGTGCATGAAAAATCCTTTTAAATTAAGATTTTTAATCAAATTCCATAAACTATGTTCAAAGTATCAAAGGGTAGATTTGTGGGATATAGAAGTTCAGTTCTTTCGCAGATAGTTGTAACAGGACAAGACCTAAATTAATTGGGAACGGAGAAGACGTCATAAAAAAGTTCAAATCATAACAAAGAGCATTCAACCTCAGCACACATGCACTAAATAACATTATGAAAGATTTTCATTAAAAAAAATCATATGGATTCTCCCCAATTTCAATTACAAGTTTCAATGCACCCAAATCACCCACTATCTCTGTTAATCAATCACAAATAAGCTTACTCATCAAATACAAAAGAGGCAATTTAATGTTTCACTTCCTCCAAAACAAGCCATCATCTTTACAAGTAAAAATGTAGTAGTTTTGTCTGGCTCTGGCCAAGCTATCAACATAACGATAGTCCTCAGCCACTAGATTTGTTTTATAGCTGAACATCTAATTATAAACTTAAATGGGATTACTAGGCTAAATAACACAGACAGAATCACTGGAAGGAGGGTGTTGGATGTTTAAAAGTTCTCCAGTAGTATTTAGAATCTTTTCTTTTTGTATGAATAGACAAAAGAAAGAAAGGATATCTATAATTCTATATATAACTTACAAGGGTGGGATCAATTGAGACCAAAACCGGGTTTTCAATTTTACTTTGACACCAAATCCTATCCCTCCTCTTTATAATCTAAAGGCTATAACCTTTTTAATAAAATAGCATGTGATCTACCATGTCTCTTCTTCAGAGTCTCTCACTACCTCTTTCTTGGTTCCCCCCTATCACACCCAAACAGTCAATGCTGGTTCTACTGTGGCAATTTAACACAAATAAGCTACCACGTAAGCTGTCCGATTAAACATAAATAAGCAAGTGTGATATGGTGTCAAAGCTAACTTTAATAATCTAGTGCCATTTGACCCTATCCCATAATTAAGCGAATATCCAACAATTTTAAAGAAGTTCCTTTTTGAGGTGTAATGATATGATTAAATTTTGAACAGAAGGTTTCATCATCAAAGAATCAAAGAATACTTGAAGCGCACATAAATCAAACAGAAGAAGGGCGCTCACATAGAGTCTTCAATGACAAGACAGCTGGAAGGCTCTATCCTTAACCTCCTAGCAGCTTCAAAGAATCTATGCCATAAATCACAATTTTTCAGAAGAAAATTATCTTGTATAGCAGACAAGTAACCCTAAGTAATCAAGGCTAAACAAAACATTTAAGCATCTCACATGTCAGGTGAAGGTTTCCCTGTTCGAATCTCATCTCCCCCAATTATGACAGAGAAAGAATCTTTCCATCCTGCATGGAAAAAGAATATAAATTAAGAAACTAGCTCATACTTTCATTATCACAAACAATGATAAAAGAAGTACAAGAAGCCTAAGGTTTCTGAAATAAATCAACACCATCATGAAAGGATATTTTGGCATCAATGCTTTCCCTCGGAGAGTTTGATGCTAAAGCCATTGGAACTCCGTTGCTCTTCAAATGTTTAATCAACCGATTAGCACCAGGAAGTGCTTTAATATTACACCACCTAACATGAGAGAATCAAACCAAACCATCAGTCAAAAATTTCCTCGTAACTTTGAATTACAAGTTAAATTCGATTGACCAACCAAGTAACTGTGTTTGCAGGAGCTAGCTTAATAAAACAAAGGAATTTACTTGCATATCCAGTATGAAACATGAAACATATAATACACGAGTTTATTAAATATGCATTGTCAGTGTAAAGTTATTTACACATGCATCCAATAATATGTTTCCATCATGTATTTTTAAATGTCATACAAGATGTGGCAATACATTATTCGATGTATGTATAAAATAACTTTACACTGACAGTGTATATAAATTAAATTCATAATACACACTGACACAGGTCTCCAATTGAACAAAACAGGATTAATTAATAAGAATAATATAATAACAGTGAAGTGATAATTACTGCTGAGAAAATAGCGGCGAAATCTCAGAAACAAATTCGATCGGCGAGCAAGGAAGTCCATAATCTTCAACAACAGCAGAAGCAGCTTCAAACGGAGTTTTCCCAACAATTTTAAGGGTTTCTCTTCCATCCCATTCTTTTCCATATTTTCCCAACGAAACCTTCAAAACGTTACAAACTATGCCATCTGTTATAATTAAAATCACCATCATCAACGTTAGTGAAACAACTAACAAAAATAAAAAAAAAAAAAGTTGCAGATAGTTGTTATTAATTATTGACCTGTGTTGAGTAAAGTGCCATCTAAATCAAGGATAACGCATTTAATTAACTTTGCAATAGACATTTTGTAAGTGGAAATGAAAATTTTAGATAATTGATGATTGAATTGAAGATTGTGAAGAGTGTTTGTTTGTTTAACCTTTGGAGAGGTTAAAGATGAAGTGTTATTGACCAATCATCAACTGCAAATTGGACTTTTGCAGTGTATTATATACAAAAAAAAAAAACATCGTTTGTTTTTAAATAAAATTTGTTACAATTTTTTAAAAAATGAATAATGTTTGTGAAAAATAGAAATTTATTTGTTACAATTAAGAATTTTTAACAATGAATTGGGCTCTTAAAATTATTTTGAAGGTAAATAAAGAGTATTAACACTCGAAATGACATAGAGTAACCATCGAATTTTATTTATTTTCGGAGGAAAAGGAAAATATTGATAAAACCTTGAAAGCAACAGAGAGACGGTTGTTGCAACCATCTTCGGGAAAGATTGCTTTGCCAAATTACTGATATTGTTGTATTCATATATGTTGTATTGATATTCGACATAGTTTTTTACTATTTTAGACTGTGAAACCATTAGACCAGGCTAATGGTTTCACTATATAACATCTTGAAACCATTTAACAATATTAATGGTTTCAAAGATCTTTTTTTACTATTTTAAGGTATCGAAACCATTAGACCATACTAATGGTTTCACTATATAACACCTTGAAACCATTTAACAATATTAATGGTTTCAAAGATCTTTTTTACTATTTTAGACTGTTGAAACCATTAGACCAGGCTAATGGTTTCACCGTATAACATCTTAAAACCATTTAACAATATTAATGATTTTAAAAATCTTTTTTACTATTTTACAGTATCGAAACCATTAGACCATACTAATGGTTTCAAATATATATGTTACTATTTTAGGGTATTCGAAACCATTAGATTATACTAATGGTTTCACTGTATAACATCTTGAAACCATTTAACAATATTAATGATTTTCAACATCTATTTTACTATTTTAGGGTACTGAAACCATTAGACCATATTAATGGTTTCACTGTATAACATCTTGAAACCCTTTAAAAATATTAATGGTTTTAAATATCTATTTTACTATTTTATGGTATCAAAACCATTAGACCACACTAATGGTTTCACCGTATAACTTCTTGAAACCATTTGATAATATTAATGGTTTCAAATATCAATTTTACCATTTTAGGGTATTCATACCATTAGACCATACTAATGGTTTCACTGCATAACATCTTGGAACCATTTAACAATATTAATGGTTTCAAAGATTTTTATTATTATTTTAGGGTATCGAAACCATTAGACCATACTAATGGTTTCACTGTATAACATCTTGAAACCATTTAACAATATTAATGGTTTCAAAGATCTATTTACTATTTTAGGGTATCGAAACCATTTGACCATATTAATGGTTTCACGGTATAACATCTTGAAACTATTTAATAATATTAATGGTTTCAAATATCTATTTTACCATTTTAAAGGTATAAATTTGTTTTACAACGGAAGAAACGAAAGAGAGATGATGAGGTTTTACAAAAATAATGGTTTTAAATGTTTATCACATTTGGTCTTTTTTTTATTACAAAATTATTAGACAATTATTTTAGTTTTACATAGAAGATTATCAAAACCATTAAACCATATTGACGGTTTCAATAACTCAAAAAATATCATATGAAGAAATTCATCATAAACTTTATACAAATCAAAAAATTCAACATCTTTATACAAACTCAATAAAAACTAATATAGAAGAACTACAACCCAAAAATTCATCAACATTAGTATTCATCGAAGTTAAATATCATGATGGCAAGCTAGCTTTTGAAGCATTTCTTCTTCTTTCGCCATGCACTGAACTCATAAGTTCATAGACCTTCGGTGTGCTCATCTTCTTTCGCCAGTAGTCATGCAGATCAGTCTGTTGGAACCCATCGATAACCTCCAGGAGCTCCTGATAGACAAGTATCTCCCATTCAAAAAACTCCCTTCTCCAAGTATCTCCCTTCTGTTGGATTATTATTGTTTACCGAAAACTATATTGATTAAGAATTAAAAAAAATAGAAGTAATAAACAAAGTCATAACACATAAATGAGCAGTGAAAAATATATCAGAAGCATAAAAGTTAGAAGGGATAAAGTCTTACTTTTCTTTGAGAGAGCCAGACATTCACGAAGAAAACTCAGATTGTAATAGAGGCAGAGAAGAGAACTATCGAGCAGAATAATTGTGCTCGTGTAAGGACCATCGGAGACAAACCACGAACAAGAGTAAAGACATGCTCTAGTTCTCACAATGTTATTTTGCTTATCTATTTCTCACAACTCAACAAGAATCTCAATAGTTGCTTGCTCAACTTTTGAAGTGCAGTTTCATTTATAAAAGCACATAATCAATTATCAATGTCATGATTCAAGATTTTGTTAATATCTTTGTTAAATCATCTTTCTATCATAGAGTACCAACTAAACATATGATGTAATCAAATGTAACATTTCTCAAATAGATGTTCAAATTCCTAAACTCCTAAGGAAATTTACCCACTAGTTGATTATCTTCAATTACCTAGAAAAATGAAGTAAAGCAAATTCATGTCCAAAACAAAGATACTTATGATACAAATAGATATCAACTCAGAAGCAACACAATTTAGACATGTTTCCAAGTACATGCATTACTAAAGAGCTCATGAAAGGAAACCATCTACATTTTTATTCACATTGAAGGGACACTTACATTCTTTACAGTGAAAGATAGACTTTCTAGTATCAGAGGAATTGGTTCCACTAACTCATTCTCACTCAAACCCCTACAAAATAATATCAGGATCCAATAGGCAAAATGGAAGTCGATATATAAACATTATAATAATAATGACACTTAAATATATTGCAATAAGAAGCTAAAAAGCTTATCATCTCAGGTATCAGTTCAGCTCAAAAAAAAAACAAACACATAGCATGCATAAATTAGAAAATTGCAAATAGGGAAAATTTTAAAACCTTGGAATCCAAAGCATCGCTGGTTGCAACTTTTCACGCTCTACAAATAAAAACACAAATAATTTCAATTAATTAAAGCAATAAAGTCAGGGATTCATATAAATTGGGAATTAAGATGGCATATTAGAGAAGGTGTGTAACCAAGGTTTTTCAATGTCCAAATGCGTGTTGATGATGATGATTTCGGTGTTGAAGATTATGATTTCGTGTGATGATGTGACTTCGTGTGATGATTTGCGTGTTGATCGCCATGGAGGTGAAGGCGAGTTCGTAAGATTGAAAGCGATGGAAGATGATTCTGAGTTCGTAAGATTCGTGTGATTTTTGTGTTATTGAGTTTGTGGGGGGTGTATGAAGAAATAGGTTGGGTGGCAAAGTAATTAAGTTGAACAAATTGATAAATGGACTTGGTTTATGGATGGTACATAAACAATGTTTATGTACCATAACCGATCCCCTTTTTTTGTACGGAGAGGTTAAAGATGAAGTGTTATTGACCAATCATGAACTGCAAATTGGACTTTTGTAGTGTATTATATACAAATAAATTTTGTTTGTTTTTAAATAAAGTTGTTACATGTGAAAAGTTGGAATTTATTTGGATTAAAAAACATGATATATATTTTAAAAAAAGAGTATAATAGAAAAATAAGGTGCAAAAATACACTTTCTTATTTTGGTCTTTTTTCTAAAATGGTAAGTAGAAAGGAACAGACTAATTTTAAAGAAATTAAAATTCATGTCTATTATTTTAGTAATTATAAATTCAAAAGCAATTTTAGATTAAACTATCTAAACGATGTAAATTGATAAAAATCAATTCTAATTGAATATATCTAAACATAAATTAATTTACATTCAACTCAATTCTAATCAAAATCAATTATATCAAAATAAATTCTATCAAACTCAATTCTCTTAGCCGCTGAACCAAACACACACTTAGTTGTAATGATTAATCTCATCCTTGTATAAGAGACAACTCAAAAAGTGGGACAATTGAGCTATAATCCATATTCAATGTGAGGATCAAATATTTGATTAAGTCTCAATCGTTTAACCACACCCTTGAATTAAATATGTGATGGTGTGATAAAAGTAGAGAAAAATAAAAGTTAATTTTTAGACTTTGAAGATTTTTGTTACTCACTTCATCTCTTATTTATTATTTATAAATAAATGCTATTAGGTTTGCTACAACTAAACCCTATTTTTTTCCCTCATAAACTTTAGCATTAAATACTCTCAACTACTTTTTATTTTAGTTTTTGACAAACAATAATTATTATTATTTATAAATAAATGCTATTAGGTTTGCTACAACTAAACCCTATTTTTTTCCCTCCTAAACTTTAGCATTAAATACTCTCAACTACTTTTTATTTTTGTTTTTGACAAACAATAATTATCTATAAATAAATGCTATTAGGTTTGCTACAACTAAACCCTATTTTTTTCCCTCCTAAACTTTATCATTAAATACTCTAAACTACTTTTTATTTTTGTTTTTGACAAACAATAATAACAATATTTTCACCTCTCAATCAATAATACCTTTTCAAAAGAAAAAAAAACACTAATTCTCAGCTCTCAATTTTTTCACTTCTCATTAGTCAAAAATAAAAATAGAAATGTTTCCACCTTTCATGAAAAAAAAAACGTGTTATTTTTTCCCATATTTTTGACCCATAATTTTTATTATGCATGGCTAATTTAATTTTTTTCTCAATGATTTTGTTCATTTTTCCATAATAGTTTTGTTTTTCTTGAAGGCCATAATTCAGGATGGTAGTACAATCAAGTAGTCATTGAAGTTTTAACTATTGAAACAAAGTTAAATTTTTTTTTCTCAGTGAATTAATGTTGTCGTTTGTGTAATGATTTCGTTGTTTGTTAACATAAATTTTAAAATATTCTTAGCAATGTCAGCTGAAACAAAAAAAAGTCGAAACAAGAAAATATAGTTAACTAATGTGATATTATTGTTGATAAATAACGAAAGAGAAGATACAGTTGAAAAAATGTTAATTATACAGAAATATTTTCATAATGTTAGCTACGAACTATTTTTTTGTAGTTATCAAAATATATGCAAATTGTCTAATACGATAATTTATCTAGAATAATGTTTTTAATTATCTGTGCGAGAGCACGGGTGAAAGTCTAGTTGGTTTATAAATATCCCAAAATTTTGGATTGTTACTCATAATGTGATTTAATAATAATGATATCTTAATTTAGTGGTGTTGGCTTGAGACTTTGGACTTTGGAATATACTCTTTACAAAATCTCAAATTCGATTCTTTCTGGTACTAATTTCGGTTGACTAATCTATAGAGAGTAACAAAAATTCAAGCTTTAAATGAGGCTCCACAAGTAGATGTTGGAATCAAACCTCTTATATTAGTAAGTCATTCGGCCGGACACCGAATTTTTTTAAAAATGTGATGGTATCATAATCAGTGCCAAACACATTGTCTAAGATGTCTTTGGTATTTGTAGATCGATCAAAAAATAAATAGAAACACAAACACTATTTGGTGTTTTAATATCTAACTCAGAGGCAAAAATAAAATTTACTCTTATTATAGATCTTCTCAGGAGCTGGCATTGTTTTGTGCAACATCCAGATTGACATTGGCATTTAGGCACTACTTTTGTGTAAATAATCTTTTTATAGTTCACAATAGTTTCAATAATTTAACAAACAGGAGGAAGTCGCTTGTATTCCATATTAATTTTTGGCTAAATTTAACCCACTTGATACGATGATATTAGTTTGGATTTGAGAATGTGTTCCTCCTTGAGGATTCTCACTAGTATCAATTTAGGTGGATTACTTTAACTTCATCAATACAAAAAAAATATTGTGCTAAATTTAATATGCACAAGTTGTCTGTCTTGTACAAATCGTTCGTAACATCAAAACAAATATAAATCATTTAATATATTATTGAAATTTATCAAAATTAACGTTGATAAATTTTTATTTGATGTTATTTAATGTCACTCTAGAGTACATTATCGAAATGTTCACTAGTTAATACAGTATCTACTCAATTTGATTAACTATATTTTTAAACGTGATTAATCAAGATCTCACATATGCGGAAAAGAAAAAATCATTACTCTTTTATTATGGTTTGTACTTTCCAACATATTACATACTAGATGGATAATAATCTATTAGAGAAATGTTTATTTCTCCTTATTATACATTTATTTGCTCCATTTAACATGATATATCTAGTTAATTAATTAAGTTTGACATATAGCAGGTACACCTCAATTCACTTCACCCTCAACACACACCCATTGTCCCACAAAGATACCAACGCAGTTAATGTTAGGATTGATCTCAAGGAAGTGACTTTCAACTAGGTTGAACTTTTGAACGATACTAGAGCAAGTTTCACCTTCTCCCACACCATGAATTGTGTCACATTTTGGCACTGCAACTGCAAAATTTATAGTATTCAAAGTTAAATAGTGGCGTACTATTATAAAATAAAATTCAATTCAAATCCTTTTTTTTCAAAGCATGTATTATCCTTTAGCTTGTATTGACATTCAATTGCATATATTTACCTGGGGTTGGTCGACTTTCGACGATAAACATCATAATGAAAATAAATGAAAAAATTAGAGCAAAGCTTATGTTACTGTTGGTAAACTTTGCCATTTTTTCTTCTTCTTCTTCTTCTTCTTCTTCTTCAAAACTCTTGTTTATTAATTATGGTTCTAATGTTGTGAGTTGTGTTTTTTAGACTTGTGGACTTCAGTTTATATAGGATGAACGCAATATGACAATGTTAAGACTTAAGAGCACTTAGACACTAGTTTTTGAGATATGGCGTTGGATTTTAAGAAGATTGCCGGCTATAAGCAGCAAGCAATATATACTACCATAATATTGGATACTAATCAAATATTATATATTATGATTTTTTTTTTTTTTTACATAGACGAGATAATATAGCCACCAATAAACTCACACACACAAGTGAAGTGATCGGGGTTTGAACTCAAGTCATAGATATCTGACCTAATAATTTCGGCATTTTTTATCAGTTTAGTTAAAACTTCTTAAATTTACTATAAATTTAAATGGTGTTTAATGTAAGCCGCGGCACGTAGCTTATTACTATGTCATATACGATAATGTCTATTCATTCCTCTCTTGTGTATCTTGTGACTTGCACAAGAAATCACTGTGTCAATCTTTTGTACATATTAAATTGTTAATTAATATAAGAGTTAATTAAATATTTCCTCTATTCCAAAATATAAACGAAACTGATTAAAGAAAATTGATGTATTTAGTCTAAATATTTAATCAAATACATCAAAACTTTCTTTGACTAATTTGAAACGGATGCTACAAATAATTAATGGATGTTACCCGTTGTAGTAGGGATGAAGAGAAAAGCAAATGTTTATCAAATGGATTGCCACTTGAGAGTCAAATTCAAGTTGATTTTGTAAATGCAAGGAGATAGAAAACACAATAAAAAATGAGGGTTTGAACTTAAGTTGTGCCATAAAAAATAAATGTTTGAACTTAGTTTTTTTTAATGGCTAATTTTGACCATTCATAATTTAACAAAAAACTTTAACCATTAAAAAATCCATATAATGCTACTCAATAACACATTTTTAAACGAGTAAACCATTAAAAAACCCATTCAAAGAAGATTTTTATGGGGAGGTGGTTTGGATAGCAAGAAGATGTGATGTGTACTTTTGTTAGTTGGGAGCATATTTGGCAATCAAAGGTTAAATAAAGTTTGAGCATAAAATTTTTTGAACTTTTTATCATCACATTTGTGCAAGCGGAAGCGGAGATATTTATGTGATATTTTAGCTCATTGGAGTGATCTTCTTCATTTTAGATATGGTTCTTTTGCTGCAAATTTTCTTTATGGGTAGGGAATGGAGCGTCTTAAATATGCGTCATTTTGGTGGCGTGACATTTGGAGATTGGGTGGCGCGGAGGATGGTAGATGGGTTCGGTGGTAATGCTAGTAGTATTTTTGGTGATGGCAAAGACATTGGTGTTTGGAAAGAAAAGTGGATTGACGCAGTTCCATTACACGTTATTTTTCTCTCTCTATACATTAAAACTTCTCATCAAAACGCTTGTGTATGAACTTGAGAGAATAATATTTTGGTCGTGGAAGTTAGATTGGACAGAACCGATCACTATAACGGAAACAATACTCAGGTTTGTCTTTTCATATTTAGGTGGCTTGACACTACTTTTATACTTTTTGAAGATGCTTTGCAACATTTTATTTCATTTGGTGATATAGCAAAAGGAAAGAATATATAGCAAGTATTTTCGTCATATCATTTGGTTGGCTATGAAATGGAGCATTTGGCGTATGCAAAGTAACTTTTTATTTAGAGGAGTTTATGTAAATGTTTCTTCTTTAGTTGACCACATTCTCTATATTTCGTGGTTTTAATTGTAGGTCATTTAGCAAGTAACGTAATGTAATATTTTCTGATTGGTGTGACAATATTTTAACTTACTTTCAATGCATCTAATGGGAGTCTTTGAGTTGTAAACTGTAAGGGTTGAGTGTCCCTTATAGTCCTTATAGTTTCATTTTGTTTATCGAAAAAAACACATTTTTAAACATAATTAATGAGATAAAATATAAAAGAAAAGAAATGAATATTTAAAAATCAATAGTCTTTCATCATTTGTTGATTCGAACATATTACATAGCAGTATTATATGGATATGGATAATATTCTATGGAGAAATGTTTGTATCTCCTTATTCTACATTTATTTATTCCATTGGACTTGATTAATATCTAGTTAATAATTAAGTTTGACATATAGCAGGCAGGTACAACTCAATTCACTTGACCTTCAACACACACCCATTGCCCCACAAAGATACCAACACAGTTAATGTTAGGATTGATCTCAAGGAAGTGACTTTCAACTAGGCTGAACTTTTGAACGATGCTAGAGCAAGTTTCATCTTGTGCTACACCATGAATTGTGTCACATGTTGGCACTGCAACTGCAAAATTTATACTATAAAGTTAGTTATTAGTAGTAGTACTATAAAATATAATATCTATATTTTTCAATGCATGCATTATTATCTATAGCTATGTTTTGAAATTGAAATGATGATTTACCTGTTGTTGGTGTTGGTCGGCTTTGAACATTAAATGTCATAATGAGAATAAGTGAAAAAATCAGAGCAAAGCTGATGATGTTAGTAGACTTGGCCATTCTTTTTCTTCTTCTTTCAAACCCTTTTTAATTGATTATGGTTGTGTTTTTTAGACTTTGGGGTTCAGTTTATATAGGAGGTTTGGATGTTAAGAACAGTTTCGGGTTGCCGGCTCTGGGCAGCATATACATAGACCATAGTTAGTATTTAATATATTTTTGGCACTAGATTGAATATGTTAAGAATTTACACATAGTAGATTGGATATAATTTTAGCACTAGTTTAATGTTAGCCGCAACTCGCATCTTATTGAGTCATATCATATCTATGATGCCTCTTCACAATACCTCTCTTGTACTCTTGAACAAGAAAGTCGACTGTGTGATATGTGTTAGGCAATAAAATATCGGGTTTGAGTTATTGAACTTTTATACTAGTAAATTAGAGTTTATTAAATATTATTATAAATTCTCTTGTAATCTTTATTTTATCAAGTCATATAATGCTAATGATATTCTATTGAACTTTAACAATTTTTCTCTTTTCTTATTTGTGTATCTTTGATTCTAACAATATGAACATTCTTCTTGTAAAGTAAAAATATGAACTTGTTCAACACTAAGACTATGTACAATGCTGGTGTTGAAGCATTGGTTTAACAAAAAATTTCTTTCCAATGCATTGTTGAAGGTGATGTGGAGGAAAGAGAGGTTGAAGAACTTAAGCAAGTTTAAATCTGACACTGAGGGGCCATGTGGCTCTGCGCCATTTGCCAAGCCTGGAGAGTGCACAACACTTGCCAACAGGCGCAAGTGACGCACAGAGAATGTGGAGAGAGAAATTATTGTGGATAAAGCTGTGACACGTGGCCACCGGTTAGCTATCTTAATTTTTATGATATTAATACTTTAAACTCAATTATTTCATTGCAAAATAAATTTTTTTACCAAAATTCATAATTTTTTTTTTCTACAAATAGATACTTGGTTCATTTGATTTGGACACAGAAAAAAATCAAAATTTTCATTATTTTAATATTATTATTAGTGTTAATTTTAAAATTTTAATCTCTTTCTAATGATTGAAGATGATTTGTATCGTACTAATTACATTATTTGTGTGATGTATTGCATTTTAAGTTAATTTGTATCATAATAATTACCTTACTTGTGTGTTATATTGCATTTTAAGTTAATTTGTATCATATTAATTAAGTTACTTGTGTGTTGTATTGTATTTTAAGTTAAAAAATATAAAAATAAAATTTTTAAATAAATTTTGTTTTTACAAAAACCTAAAAAATAATTTATTAAATGTTTATTATTTTAATTTAATTTTAATTAATCGATAATTTAAATTTTATGTAATCATAAAAATAAAAATATATATTTAAATAAGAATATGAAATAAAAAGTGGTGGGTAAAGAAAGTGGGGGGTAGAGTGTTGAAGAAAAATGGATTGAAAAGAGTTAAAGTTAAAAGTATGTTGAAGTCTGATGTGGAGTGTTGGGAATTGAAAAAGTAGGTGTTGAATGTATGTTTTGGTGTTTATCCATTGTGGGTAGTCTAATACGAATAAAATATGGCGCACATAATGATGACAATCAAATTTAATAGTCCAAACAATGTGTAAAGTAAAAATACAAGATTGAGATTAACAACTTTGAATTTGAAGTACATGTAGTCAGTGCAATTAATTATCAATATCAGCTGCTTAACAATGTTTGATTAAGATCAAACAATTTTGATTTTAAAACAATTTTTTATTTTAGTTTAATATAAAATTTTGAGATAAACTATAGACTGTTTGATCAAAATCAAATAAATCAAATAGTTCAGATCCATGTTGACCGCATGACTGTATCACTTTTTGAAAGGAAATTGATCATATGTGGACAATCATGCGGTCACAATAAAAATTTAGACATCTAATTAAGATCAGACTAGTCGTTTGGTTTTATAAAAAGAAAATTTAATTTTTATTTAATAATTTAAAAAACTTTGCCTTTAAATTATGACAACCTCATTTTAATCGGATGTTTCTCAATTATTGTATTTCATTTTTAAAACACAAATTCATTTTAGTGTTTGAGGAAAAAATGGAACTTATAGTCCTCTCAAAAATAAACAGGGACATATTATGGTTTCGAACGTTGCTGAACTATAATAAAGTTGATGTATATCGCTCTACTTGCCATGTTTTTTTGCCAAAGAGACATTTAGAATCCACCACAACTATAAAATCATTTCATCTAAGAATCAAACTCTGATGCTCTTGAAATTCGTCAGTTGGTGCAACTCATTAATCATTCATTAACAACTATAAATTCAACTAAAACATTAGGTTTAAGTGGTTACTGTAAGCTTCGCCAAAAGACGAATTTTAAGGTAACACGAGTTTCATTTTTGAATGGAACAATTTTTTGACTAGACACTAATTAATGTTGTCTTTAACTTTAAAGTTGACACCTAAATATGAAGTAAGAAAAAATTGTTCTGCTAATATGAAATATGAAAATTAAAAATGAACAGAGAATATGTATTATTTCACAATTTTCATTTTTTTTACATTTGACCTAATTCCATTTTTTTTAAGCTCAAACAAACGCACCCATAATTGTGGAGAAAATTTTGTTCTCCATATTGTACAATTTTTCAATAGGTCTTTGTATCTTTATTGGACTATCGGCCCATCTCTTGAATTATTCTGCTATTCACACACACCCATTGACCCACAAAGATGCTACCACAATTGATATTAGGATTGAGCCACAAGAACAGGGGCTGTTCTAGAGCAAACTTTTGAATGATGCTGAAACAAGTTTCCCCTACCCGCACACCATGAATTGTGCTGCATATTGGAGATCCAGCTGCAACATTGAATAAAAATTATGTAAGATACTGAGTGAACTAAAGTTTTGTAACTCCGACTTTATATTCATGTCTACAACATTCTTTGATTATATGACTACACAGTTTTCTGATGGCGCGTAATCCAAATTAAAACACTTATTTACCGTCTACATTGCATAGTTAAAAAAATAATAATATACATTTGCATATTTACCTGATGGTTGACTTTCAACACTAATCATTATAATGAGAAGAAATGATAAAACAAGTGCAAATCTGTTGTTACTTGACCTGGCCATTTGATTGTCCTCTTCCAATCTCTTTTTCAATTACTATTCGCCATTCATGTTAATGGTTGTGGTTTTAAACCTTGGGGATATGTATAAGATAAGAAGAATAATGCATGCATGAAGACAAGTTTTGTTTCGAGGTATGGCATAGGATTTGAAGATGAAAGTCGGCAAATATAACTTATTTCTCAAGTGGGACATATTTTAATTGGAAATTTCATAAATTAAAAATAGTTTAATTGGAGATATATTCTTTTAGGCTCGTCTCTATTCAGTTTATATAATTCGCATAAATTCAGTTTGTATAAATCATGTAAACGTTTAAATTCAGTTTGTATAAATTCAGTTTGTGTAGATTATGTAAACTTAATTTTTCAATGATAGTATGTAAACTTACATTACAATAACATACGTGAGTGATTTCAGTGTTTACATATGTTTAAATTAGGTAAGCTTAAACTCAATTTACGTATACTTCAAGCGTTTTCAGTTCACGTATAATCTTAAATTAAAAATTTGAACGATACCATACGTGAACTAAATTAACATAAGTACCAGAAAATTTGAAAATTGTAATAAACAACAAATAATCGTATACGATTATTACGGTAGAAACATAAATTTTCACTAACCTATGCAATAAAATATTTAATTAAATACCTTTAAATTCAATCTTCAAACTTTCATAGAGATTATACCGTTTGTGAGAAAGAGCCATGAAAAAAGAAATGTAGAAATAGAGTGAAGAAGAAGAATGTTTTAAAAAACTAGATTTTAGGTGTAAAGAAGGATGATTCTTGTATTGTAATAAAATTTAAGAGAAATTTGGGTGTAACTAGATTTTTTTGAGGTGTGGTAAGAAATTTTCTCAATACAATATTTATCTTTTTAACAGATCAGACGAATTTTAAGATATTTTTCTGTTTTAAAACACTTTCAAATTGACCATTTACTTTGATTTTACTTTTGAAAAGGTCTCAAAGTCCTTTTATTTTTTGATTATGTGTCACAATTTTTCATAAGTGACACTGATAACTCACATAATTTATGTTAGATAAACAAAAATGTCTTATTACTAACAAGTTGAACGTAAAAGTATCCATTTACACTTTACAATATAAATTATGTGAATCGTGACTGTCACATACTCCCTCAGTCCCTTAATATAAGACCCCTTTTGACTAAATTTTATTATTCATCTATCATGTTTTGACCGTATTTTTCTAATAATATATAGATGTAAATATTAGCTTATAGGATCTTGTTTGATTTGTTTTGATGAGTATTTTCAAAATATCAAATTTTTATAATTTTTATTGCTAGATAATTAAAGATATTAGCGATCAAAATTGTACATTGACATACGTGCTGTGGTCAAAAGGGGTCTTATAATTAGAGAAAGTATATGCAAAAATATGAGTCCAATTTATAATAATAAAGACACATTTGTTTATTCAACATAAATTATATGAATCATCAATGTCACATGTATAAAAATGTGATACATCATTGAAAAAAGTGAACCAAAAACACTTTTTTTTTTACATATTTAAGCCAAAAATAAAATATATAAGCTTCAAATTCACAAATGTTGATTTTTTTCCCTTCCTTCCCTCCTTCTCTCCCTACAATTCAAACTTATTTTCTCCTATTTTCTTCACTTTCACTATGCTTAATTACTAGTTAGGGTTTTGCTTCAAGTTGAACCCACGCCATTTCCCTCACATCGCTTAGCCATGGAAACCGACGAATCATGTCGAGTGCTTCCTTTTCAACTTCAATTCGATAAACCACTTGCTTCTCAGGTATTCTCCATTTCACGTCTTCTCATTTCTCGCAGTTAGATTTCTTGTTTGGTTTTGTGAATCGATTTTTCGAATTGTAGGTGAAAATTGCTGAGTGGAATCCTGAGAAGGATTTACTCGCTATGGTTTCTGATGACTCTAAGATCTTGCTTCATCGTTTCAATTGGCAACGCTTGTGGACCGTTACTCCAGGTCTTGCTCTCCACTGTTTCATTTTTCGCTATTTTCATTTTATAATTTATGTGCTCGGGTGTTGAATACTTGAATGTATGTCTGTTTTTCATGCAGGAAAATGCGTATCGTCCTTGTGTTGGCGTCCTGATGGCAAGGCAATTGCTGTCGGGCTTGATGATGGAACGCTGTCATTGTATGATGTTGAAGTGGGTAGTTTTTTTTTAAGGATGAATTATTTTAGTCATTCGCTCTTGATAAACATTTCTATTGTCTGAATAAGTTTTAATAAATGCATTTCATACTGTGACTGAGAAATTTAAAAGGAAAGAAGCATTTTTCGTGTTTTTAGATATCATAGACTGACTGTTATTGCTGAGGTATATACCAGAGTAAACAAGCTAAGCTAAGAGACTGTTATTGCTGAGATTTGAATCAGTCTCTTGCAAATGTAATGCAAGTTTGCTTACAAATTCATCTGCAATGGGTCTAATTGGGCTCCACAATAGAAAGAACTTAAGAACACTAGGCTGCCAGTTTTTCGTAGGAAGATTAGATAGAATGTTAGAAATCTATCTACCTGATAGAAAATGGTGAACTGTTCCTTTTGAATGTTGCCTTTTCTTTTAGTCGATTTGCAGATAGTGTTTATGGTTGATTTTCCTTTGATTTTTTGTGACTTACCTAGTTCCTGATATTTTCTATATGGCAGAACGGGAAGCTGTTAAGAAGCTTAAAATCACACTGCGCTGCCATCATATGTCTCAATTGGGAGGAGGACAGTCACCTAATTCCTGTATGCTCCTTCCCACCCAAAGCTTATTATTCAGTTAGTTTGATTGATAAAATTTGATTTTGGTGGAATGTCTTAAAGATACTTACAATCTACTAAAATAATTTTTCTATGTTATGTGCCTTGATTCTAGACTATGGATATCAAATTCTTTCTGTTATGCGTAAGGGGTGTATTATGGTTGCACTGCACATGCTTGTTTTCTTTCTTGTATTCTGATATTTTCTTCCTTTCTTACAGGATGACCATTGCCACACCTCAAAGTATGAAGATAGAACCTCCCGTTTCTTTCCTCCCGCTCCAAAAGTTCCTCGAATGCCTGGATTGGTATCTGGGGATAACGGCTTCATGGATGATGGTGATGATTCGTTTGAGGAGCTGTCAAATTCTTCTCACCAACGATTCAATGTCTTATGTAGTGGAGACAAAGACGGGAACATATGTTTTAGTATATTTGGCATCTTCCCTATAGGGAAAACTGTAAGTCATTGCCGAAGAGGGTAGTATTTTTCATGAATAAATTTCTGAGGTGTGATGTGGGAATAGCATCTTAACCTTTGGGTTTGTATTAGCTGAGACTTGATACATAACTTTCCTACCCTCTAAACATAACTTTCTTTCCTTTGGTGATATCATCCTTTTTTCAGTTAATATTAAAAGTTCTTATGGCTGTTGGTGTTTCAGAACATACACAACCTCATTTTTCCTACTACCAGTGATGGTGCAGAAAGAAGTAAAAGACTTTTGAATGCTTCTATACACAAGGTAGATTCTCTTTCTATTTTGAATACTGAACTTCATTTGAGGATCCCTTCCCCTTAGTTGTGGACAAAAGTAGAAAAACCACAAAATAGTAGTTTGTTGTTTGAAATTAACTAGTAGAATTTTATTAGCACTAATGAATCATTGAATATAAAAAGTTGAAACAATAAGTTGCACATGTTAATTAAAAACTGTCATGATAAGAACTCACTGAAGAGATAAAAAACTTCAGAGAAAATATTCTTATCCAATGAATGTAACGAGGAAAATTCCTCGTTACAAGAGGAAAATTCCTCGTTACAAGAGGCAACTTCCTTCACAATTATAGCAGACGACTCTTTTCTTACTGCTCGCCTCTTCAACTTTCCAAAGCCCCCTATTTAACATTTTAACTATCAACCAGTGCCCTTTAATATCAGCTGTGACAATTTGTATCGGGTAAAGGCACATCAATTTAAATCACACTTCTGACACCCCCCACCACTTGCTCATAGAAGTTCTCATAACATGCTATAAAGCAATTCATTCTTTCAAAAGCTTAGTTCATAGATGATTGCACATACATGTTTAGCAATGTCCTAGTTATTTATTTGTTGAAGCTGATATTTTTACATGTCAATAGGTTGCTTTATCAAAAGATCTTTGTCGTTTGATAGTCATGTGCTCAGGAGACCTTGTTGAAGACTTTGGTGTTATTCACATGGATGGGCATAATGAACATGGCTTGCATTGCTTATCCCTGAACACAGCTATATTTTGGAATAGGTAAACATTCATTCTTTGAGAAATAGGATGATCTATTGTATTTTTTCAAGGCACGTCCTTTTATTTTCTTTGCAAAATATATAACCTTAAATCTGTGAGATAAATGCAAATGAGAATAGGTTGGTCATGCTTTATAATGAACATTCCTTCGGCCTCTCATTTCTGCAATTTGGTTCCTTCTGTCTATGTACAGGAAAAATGAGCTCCATCAGGTAGCTCAGCAGGCTTCTAACATCGAGGATTTAACTGAGGTTGTCCGGGCATCATTATCAGTCATGTCTAGGCAGTGGTCTGATGCCATGCATACATTCAAGGAGAAGTTCAACTCTCTGTCTACTTTGATTAAGGATCACGGTAACTTAAAAACCTTAATAGGTTTTTTTTTTTATATATCCTAATGAATTTGAGGAAAGAGAGAATTTGAAAAATTCTGAAGATATGAATATGTATTAACTGAATCAAGCAATGTTATGAATGCTTTTTATGTTATAGTCTGATATTTTAGAAATACAGAAAAATAACAGAAACTAACTACTCCCTCAGTTCCAAAATAACTAAACATGTGTATACATGAAAGCGAGATAATTGTTCTTTTACTAAAGTACCCTTATCATGTATTAGTGCGTTCACTTTTATCATAATGCAAAGTGGAGATATTGGATCGAGAGTAATGCAAGTAATATTAATTAAAGGGTACATTTGGGAAAAAATAATTAATGTATTGAAAATTGAAATGGGCTTAGTCATCTTGGGACAGTGTATTCTGAGTCATACCAGAGGAGTGTGCATGCTCTGCATATAATGCTATCATATTCTTTTATTAATTTATTTCTATCATTTATTACTAGGACTCAGTTCCTCTCCACAAGAGGAGTTTCTGAGCCTTTTGGGCGGTGCAAGGACTAGTTCAGCAGTTCATCAATTTCTTGTTAACACTCTTGGTGAAGCGGTATACAAATAACTTTATATTGCCTATCATGTGTTTTCTTATTCATGCATAGCTTTTGAATGTTGTTTTCATTCAGCAAGTTTATTTCCCCACAGGGTGTCAAGCGCATATCGAAGGTTCTTTGCGGTGCTGGCAAAGAACTTCAACGTATAGTCTTGGAGCACCTACAGGTACAACATTGCACCATCCCACGTGCACATATTTACTAAATGGTAGTAAAACATGCTACTGTTTGATAGCATATACTTTTGAATTTCGTCAGATAAGCGATAACTTGTTGCATAATATCACATGCTTTTGACAAGACCGACACAGACTGTGTCAAGGTCTTTTTTTTCTTTTTCCTATGAATTTTCTGCAAACCACACGAGAGGGTTCGAGCTAGGTCATCGTCTCACTCCTTCCATGTCTTAAATAAAGTAGTCTGATGGACGAGTTTGCTGACCTGCTCCTATCATAATGGTCTGGAGCATCAGAAGCTGTTATTGTGTGGTCATCCAGAAGTTCAATTTACTGCAGAATAATTGGAATTGAAAATATAATTCTAAAGCTAAATTCCAGCTTTGTTGTCATAAAGAAGCTTCAACATAATTCTTTTTTTATCTTTGCCTCGTTTAATAACATTGTTGGCCAAGTGTACAAACATAAGATAAAAAATCAAAGGACACATGGTATTGTATATATTATAGTTTAGGATGATCAGTTCTTCCATGCTTGACTTGGTAGTAGAACTTCATATGCCTTTTACTCAAACTATTTGTACAAACTCCACTCTTATTTATTAAACTTTAAGTAATGTATTTGTCAGCCCGCTGCAGAAGTTATTGGATTCAGAATGGGAGAACTAAGAGGGCTTTCAAGATGGCGTGCACGATATCACGGCATTGGCTTGGATGAACCACTTATTAGCAATGCAACAGAAAAGGCTGGTATGCTACTTGTACAAGTTGAACGATTTATGAGGGTTCTTTCATCTGTCTTGCAGCAGGTGTGCCTTTGAAATGGATCTTACAAGGTTCAACTTTATTATTTCCAATGTATGCTCTTTAGTTATTAATAAGATTTATCAGTCTCAATTCATAATTGTTTTGAGCTATATACTCTTGTAACGTTGCAATAAAATATAAGTTATGCTTATAGTTCAGCATCCAAAGTATCGCAATTGACTAATAAAAAATAATCAAGAGAAATTTAGACAAAACACAGGAAGTATTATGAACAAGGGGGAGGGTAGATCTGATCAAATATCAATGCTTTTGTTAGCCAACAAATCTGAATTTGATTTCATATATTCTTGGTAAAATATCCCAAAGATTTCTAAACTTATGAAGACATGTTAATCAGCATAAGTTTCAAGTGCCTCTTTGGGCATCAGGTGAAACCATAAAGTTACTTTGTCATGAAAAGTTTGTACATTTCTTAACAAAATAATTTCAAAAGATGTTCATGTCTACATTTTGTAAAAGCCTGTTCTGTCTGATAACTTATTTTTTGTTTGTATGCTTGCTCACATATCCTCAACCAGTATTCAAACTTCTTCAATTGGCTATTAAAGTGTATAAAATTACTCATGTCAGAACCAAGCGACCAGCTTCTTCCATATAACAGGTTTGTATAGCCATTCCTTGTTGTTTGGGTTGGAGGTGTTATGTTATTTTTCTCATTATACTTTTGGTTTTGGCAGTGAGCTTGTTATTATATTTCTGAAGTGTCTGTATGAACAAGATCCAGTAAAGCAACTGCTAGAAATATCAGAAACAGATTATGATGTTGAAATTGATCTGTAAGTTTTTTTTGTCGTATCCCAATCTGTTTGATATCTTATCTAAATTTATTGTTAATTTGAACTGTACATTCTTGGCATATCTTTTTGTTGTGGTGTTGGCTCAACTGTAGATTGTACAACTTATGATGTTATTGACACTACACACACAACTCTAGGAAATAAGATATGAATTAAGTGGCAATTTTAAGTTATAATGCTATATAAATTTTAAACCAAACGAGGTTTTTTGTTATGGAATTTTGATTATAAACCTCTGCTACTGCTATTAATAATTTTTCTCCCAGATAGAAGAATAGATCATATTTGACGAGAAAATGAGCATTTAAAGAACATTCTTCTGCTTAGGCTGATTTCTCCGCTTGAACTTGTGACCATTTATTCACATTGTAACAACACAAAGGCATTTGTTGGATTTCCTAAGGGTATTTATTAGCAGAAAAAGTGTTTTCCTGATTTTGGAGAATAAACAATTAACTAAATTTACTATTTAAAAAAACGGAGGAGTTTAAAATCCAAATCCCTTCTAGTTTTGAAGATTCTCCATCAGCAAAGTTTAGAAGTTTAGCCAAGCAAGAGTTGGGTTTAGTATTGAAGATTCTCCATCAGCAAGATTTCAGGGAAAACGGGAATTCTAGGAGATGGTAATATTTGGAGAGAATTGAAGTTGCCAATGGGATTTTGACATAAATTAGGTGTAGAATATAAAAAAAGATGATTCCCAACCTGTAAATCCTCTCAAATGTTAAAATAATATACGTTCTCAAATATAAAATAACAAATGCATGAGGACTATACCCTCGAGATGATTTCCAGAAAGTTATGGAATGTTCTGTAGATGGTCTTGTAAAATGTATTTACCTGTTTTACAATATTGGGTTTGTGTTAGTATGATTATTGACTTTATATATGATTTTGTCGAAATCTTCAGGGAGACAGCGGAAAGAGTTAGAGAATTAGTTCAGTTCGGGGGATTTTCCGACACTGAGTATCTTAGGAGAACTTTGGCTAAAGAATTTCAACAGTTGGAGTTAAGGTATACACATGTCCTTTCATCCTTTCTAGTTAGATAAAGGCTATAGTTGTTAGTCTTTCCCTCTAATTGTGCTCATCTACCTAGTTAATGATGATAATACATAAATTATTATGAACTATTTATTAGAATCTTGAGAATTTTTTTGCACAAAAAATACGTTTTCGTTCTGTTTAGAACTAGAAAGGTTTATTCCATAATGAAAAGGAAAACAAAATTATTCTTAGTTCTTTTGCCTCGAAAGTATCGGCGAAGATGTATGTACTCCATAACATTATACTCTACCAGTTTAGATGTTGAGCTTGAAAGTATACCATCTTAAAATAGTGCCCCATGAAACACATTTCTTTTCCTGTTTAGAAATTGATTTTCCTAAAATTCTGCCAGTTATCGCTCAGAAGAAAAACTAAAGAAGTCAGGTCATCTAAATTCTGCCGATTGTTCTAGTTACATCTCTTGATTTTTTTTTCAGATTTTTATTGTGATTTTACTTTACTTCAGCTTTAAGGAGGCCTTTCAAATGCCTTTTACGACAATCTCTAGAAAGATACTCTGTGAGGATTTATTACCACTGTTTCCTCTTCCGTCTTTGCCAAACGCATCATCATTGACAAGAATTCCCACTTCAATATCATATTATGAGGTACTTATTACAGAATGACCATTTTGCTAATTTTTAATATTCTAATCTAGGGAATAAGAGGCCTCACTGTGTTGTATATTTATATTCTTATTTGTGTTTGATATTAGTGTGTTTCAAATTCTATTAAAATGCTGTATTCTTATTTTCTTTCTGTAGGATTCCTCCAGAGCTTCTTCGTCGCATTACACCAGTCAATATCAAGTTATTGATTACATAGCTTTTCAAGTACCTGATGAATCTTTCTCAGATATTAAAAATTGCATATGCATAGTTAGAGGATTTATGCATAACTCAGACTGTCTAAAGAAGGGGTATAGTTCTTTGGAAGCTGTGCTGTTATGTGCTCCTGTTGATTATCAATGTGTTGATCTGTCATTGTATAAGGTAAAATCTTGAAAATTATAAATATTCCAAACATTCTACTCCCAATTTTCAACCTGACACAATCTCAATATTTGTTATTTTGAATTTTTGTTGTTTGATACAGGATAGTCAAATTGTCTTGCTACTAAACAAAGAGACTAATACATCAGAAAGTTCTGGAGATGGTTGTATGATAATTCTGGAAGCAAATGATCTTCAATATGTCGCTCTATCAAGATCTTCGATTGTAGATGTCTGCTGGTTACAAGAACTGAAGGTAAGTCGTACTAAGTCAGTTGTTTTCATTGTTTATTGCATATGTTAGGATATCTGCTGCCAACTCTATATATATTATCTAGCCATAGAATTTTAAGTTCATTGAAAGTAATATTATAAACTCAAAGTACATGTTTTTTTTTAATCAAAGTACATCTTATGCTTAACGTTTAAAGCAATAAGCACCCTTTAGACCACTCTTGCTCCTGAAGAGAAACAACACATCCTGTTCTCTTCTGTATAGTTATTGTATTCATTAAAAGGCCAATAGAAAGAAAGAAAGACAAAGAAAACAAGAAACTAATATTTTGAACCTCACTATTGTAAATATTTTCCTAAATTGTGGCTTTCATGATCCTGTAAGTTTAAAATGTTATGGCCCATGAAAATTCTCGTCGTTACAACACTTCATGATCAACCCTGTTTACTACCCTATTTGCTTTGAGTGTCAAATATAATGATAACTGCATAGCCATGTAAGGTAAGACATGGCTCATCAAATTATAATAGGCATCTGCTAGTTAGTTTGTTGAGAAGAACTAGTGAAATAATTCATTGACATACAAAATTCAATTATTTGACTACGATGATAAAGTACCACTGAATAGATAGATTGGTATTTTAGGAACTGTATTTCATTATTTTGAGAAAAGTATTCCTTTTCCACTTGAAATGATGGTGATTTAATGTCAGTATCCATGTTTTATCCATTTAATAATTACTTATATGATATCCCTTTTCAAGCTATATCTAATTTTTGTATTCCCATTGGTCATATATCTTTGTAATTATGTTCACGTAGCATTCTGCCGCTTGCCTGGACATAGGGGATGAGAAAGCTCGAACGATCCCTCACTGTGTAATTGCTCCCTTGGCAGTTAGTGGTAAGTCCTCTCTCTTTTGGCTTAAATGCATAAAATAATTCATGAGAACAATCTTCCTAGCGGAAGTTCCTCAAGAATAACTAATGAATGAAGCATTTATACCATGTTTATTGTAAATAAACTGTACTTATACTTAAACCACTGAATATATGCGCACAAATTTTGTTAAATGCAATGTATTTGGTTTATGAACTAATATCATAGTCTAGTGTTGGTCATAATTTTTTGTTCAGCTTAGTGCTATACAATACATATTGCGGTTGCAAGGCATAGTGTGCATACGCATACAAGAACTCTTGTAGTCGAATTTCAGAATGTTTAAGAAAAAGACAATAAAGTTCAGGGAGAATGGTTTTATCTAGCTAGTTTTTTGTTAAAATTTGTCAGTACTTGGAGTTAAATAAGTTTTGACGTATTAGAATTGTAATTGATGCGGATATTGGAATGTATGAGTATAAGCCATTCACATTTCACCTGGTTAAGGCTGTCTCATTTGTTACTTTTATGTCTTGCTTACAGCTTCAAGAGGCGTGGCTTGTGTATTTGCTGCAAGAAAGCGTGCCTTGGTCTACATTTTGGAGGAAGATGAAGACGAGGTCTCGGATGCAGAATAGTTCTCTTCTGAATTTCTTTTTTATTTGTTAGCATTTAGATCTGTTATTTATTTATTTTTTGGAAGAGAGAGGGAAGAGGGGTAGGTGTTGGATAATCATTGCCATTTTCTTTTTAGTTATTGAAATATTGTTGTAGCATGTCCATATTCTTTATTAGCTAACTATTTTTGTGTGGTGAATATCTATTTTAAGTGAAAAACATTCATGACAACAAAGGCAAACTATATTTTATTCTCATCCACACAATAAATACTAGTTATCTGTCCAAAAGAAAATACTTGTGAAGTTTTTTTGATTTCACAAGTCAATAATATTTTATAAAATTTACCATTTCAACGGTTGAATTATGCGATACCTCCTTGTTATCATGTTGTAGTAAATACTAGTTTAAGTGACATTGGATTGAATTATGTGCTTTGTTGTTATACCACTAGTTGGTCAGCATAAGTAGTTAAAAGTTCGATCTTTAATTTTTGTGTATAAAGAAAAAACAATTTAGAAAGAAGAACACACCTTATGTAACATTGAATAACTATTATTAGTTGAAGCACAAAAGCATTAAAAATTAGTCGAAGCACTCATCAGTTCCAATTGATAACTATTATTAAGCCACACGACAGCTGCACAAGACACAAATTAGGTTGAAAATCTAACCTACTTCAATCAAGCAGTAGACATTAGTTTAAAACGGAATACAATACAGCCTAGCAAATGCAGTAAAATTTCAACTAAATTTCTCCGAGACTTGAGACTTAGGCCTTGCATTAAACAATAAATGACGTCAGTCCAAAACATGCGAGCTTTCAATCCTTTAAAGCTTATAAACATGAATGTTGGATGGAAAATATCACAAGCAGCTAGGAGAGATGTTGCAGAGCTATATTCTTGCACAGGTATGTCTCTCTGCACAACTGATTATGAATTATTGTACTGGTATTTTTAAGCTAAGCTAGTGTCAAATAATTCAATCCAGGTTTCATGTCCTTACTCATAGCCATGCTACACAATTTGAGCATGATGAAAATTCTTAATGTTAGGAAATTAGCCTTAGATGCTATAACCAGAAAACTACTGTTACAGATCATGACAGATGAGCAATTCCTCCAAGATCTTTAAGAGTCGTCTAATTCAATGAGTTGAGCCCGTCTGTCAGCAGCCTTCTTCCGAACAAATATACCCCACCGCAAAGCTGCCTTAAGCTTGAGCCAACCCACAACAGCTTTTCCTGAGGAACGGTTTGGCTCATCATCAAAATTGTAGCTCATGTGGTTTGCAGGCATGTATGCAGATATATTAGGGTATCCATCTTCGTGAGCATTGAAGGAAGCATGCCCGTGGCTTCCAAAGTTAAAAATACGGAGAAGATGCTGCATATCTTCATTTTCTAGCATCTCATGACTTTTAATACGTATTTCTTCCTCTGAGAAGAAGTCTTCAACTACTCCGTAAGTCGAATTTGAAGTGCTGGCATTTTGGAACCCGTGTGTGGCTGTTTGTGGCAGACCAAGAGTCAGCCCATTTTCATTTCTTGGAAGTTGAACTTGGTGGGGAACACTCATCAATTGGCTTTGTAGTGAAAATGCATTATCATCAAATGAGATAGAAGAATTAAGATTAGTATTCTGTGATTGCATGGAGAAGCTAATAGTCGAGCCATCATGATAACCTGCAGACATATACGTAATCAGCAATTGAAAAATTCTCATGTGGTCACCGTTTTTTAAATGGAAGAAATCTATTTAGCAAAACGGTTTTCAAGTTGACATGGATTTAGAGCAGGTCAGTATTTGTCCGGTGGTGATGCTATCATTTTGTTTTGATGACATTCACCGTATGGGTGAAAGTTTCACCATGTGAGGCATCACAAACTAATCGAATAAATTATGTCCCTTGTTCTGTATACCAATTGCCAACTTCGTCATTTTTAGTGAAATTGGACTTTGAATAGAAATTTTACTGGCATTGAGTATATTGAAAAAATTGGTGGAAAAAACAGAAGCAAAAGAGCAGCGAAGATAATAATGTAAACCAAAACAACTGAGGAACCCTTTTGCGTTTGTTGCTAATATATGATTTTTTCGCAAAGAAATATATACCTCCAACTGTTGCTCCTGTATCCATTGAAGGTTGGCCTGTATGTTCTGGTTGTGGCAAACTATGGATAGAAGTCTGCTGAACTGAGTTTGGATACTCATGCGAACCCAAGAGAGCTTGAGGATGAGCAGTATCCAGATTTTGATCCTGATTGTAATTTGGTAGAGACTTCCCATCATACTCGATAACATGCATCCAATTATCATATGCTTGCTTCACCAATGTGTCTACGTAAACCTACAACAGAAACCATTGGGTTTACTTAGAAAAAAATATCATGTTTTTGTTTCCATAAAGCTTTGAACAGTATTTGCATTTCTTCTGTTTTTTCCATTGATTACTCATCATTTTGTCATAGCGCACATAGTATGTACAGGTATGTGTTCTTACCTTTTGACTCTCAGAGAGAGAATCAGCTGAGTAATACTGGTCATTGGCAATTAAGCCACTCAATTCATAAATGTGATTGAAAACAACACCAACGTTTCTTGCATCCTCAGGATAATATACATAAAGTTTTCCGCTGAGAACACAAGTCTTTGCGTGCTCAACAAGAATATCCCACATCTTATTTGACATGCCGCTTCCAAGAATCTACATAAGAAAGATAATTAGCCATGATCATACATTTCACCTCCTATATAAGTAAGGGAAGAGTTTAGATTCTTACATTCCGCAATCTCTGAGAGTCTCTGATCACAAGTCTTAGGAAATCTTCGACATTATATATTCCTGATTTATTTAGCCTTTTGTGAAAGGAACCATCCTTACCAATCTTCTCCAGTCTCCAAACCTCATCATGCAAGGCAGGTGGATAGTGTTTCTTGTATACTATAGTTCAATAAAAGTTTCGTTAAAACAAGTCTCATAGAAAGATATAACAAATATAGAGAAGTTACGAACTTACATTCTCCGCGATGATCCTTAACAGTGAAAGCTTCAGATTTGGCTTCACGAATACGCATTCCATCACTTAAACCTGAGGCAACTTTCAGCCCCAATCTGAACTTCCTACTCCTTATCCAGCTCGAGTTGTCAGTAAATGAGATCTCACCTAATGTCCCTACACCCTCCTTTAGTATGACTTGCAGATCGCCAGACAGAAGAGGCCTTTTTCCTTCCCGCTCTTTCACAATATGACTCTCAAATTCTTCTTCATCCCAATTTTCATCATCTTCATTATTGAAATCCCCCTCAAGAACAAAGACATCTAGTTTGGCACACGACTCTGGGCCTGATGTGACAACTTGGCCTGAGTTTGCATCAACCAGAACAATATGTATGGTTGTCCCTTGCTCACCCTCCACTTTCCCACCAGTAAAAAGGGGAAGGGATAGTCTGGTCTTGAAGTGCAGTTGTAAATTTTTGCCATTAGAGGCTTCTATGCGCTTTGGAGAAGACCTGCATTTAATTAGAGCATTGGGAAAACTAAGTCTATATGCTACAAACAATTATGATAATATAAACTGAATCTGAAATAAACACCCCAATCACCAAATATAACAGATTGCAGTGTCATCCTTCGGTCTAAATTCACAAAAGTTGACCGATGATATAGTGTGTCAAGCCAAAGTGATGTTGGGTCGTGCCAAAATTAAGATTAGGCCTAAATTCTTAAATTCCAACTGATATTTTTTAGCCGACTGAGCAGACCAGACGAGCCTATTGATCCTGATTTATTTTGACACTCCCGTTTAATTAAACAAGTCAAGGAAACAAAGAGTGTACCTCCCATTGAGCTTGGAGGGACCTAGTTTTGCCAAAGCACGCTCCACTTCTTCACTAACCTGTTACGCAGGGAGCAAGAAAAATAAGAAATAAGACACATGACCATAAATTATTACGCCAAGTAACATACATTCACTTCATTTAAAGAGATGCTTCATAAAATTACATTTGACAATATATGAAAACAGATTATCATATTAAGAATTAATACCACAATGAATTGAATTTTCTTACAACTCTGCGTAGAATAGGCTCCAGTGATGAACATAGTTTCTGCAGACTGTCCACTTTCAGGGCTTCAACAATTACACTGCAAACAAAATTACAAAAAAACATCCATTACCAAGTTTCAGACAATAAAACGCTTAAATTAAAAGAGCCAAGCTATGTAACCACAAGAAAATGTTTAACATTGCAAATTATAGCAAGAACAAAATGTCTACACAGGTGGAGTTGGCCGGTTACAATTCACACTTTGGTTCTTTCACCTTTTGTTGGTCATATGATTTCTTGCTCCTTAATCTAATCAAAGAGTTCAGACATGCATGCTACACTATTAGTGTTACCTACGTAGCACCAGCATGACACTGATACGATACAATACTAACACGTGTAGTTATATTCAATTACTGGTATATTTCTTTAAATTATTATCAAAGTCTACTTGTCTGAGCGTGGTGTCCAGTATCTATGTTAGTGCTTCGTAGTAGCGCACGCGCACATCAAACTTCAAAAAAAAAAAGTAAGCTAGAAATGAAAATCATATAAATATAGCAAGTTGATAATATGAATATTATTTCGCGCAAACATTGCAACTAAGCTCAACCTAGCCAAAGCAGGTCGTTTACGATCAGGCTGTCCATCTTCACCGGAACTCAAATCCAAACCTCTCTTCTCCCTCCCATGCATTCTGCTAAGCTAATGTAACTGCTACAAAAGCTAGAACATACAAGATGAGTGAAAGCTTTTAAACTATTTTCGTTACTCAAATGATAAGGATAGTTTTTAAAAACTGTTGTGTTTGACTGAAAAACACAAAATGAAAAAAGGAAAAAAACAAGTTGGCGCGAACATTGTTACCAGCCAAACAAGATGGGTCGAAAATAGAAAGGAAAAAGTAGAAAAAGCAAAAGCAAAAGGTGAAAAGAATACGGAATCTTGAGAAATTTCGTAGAAACGTCTCTTAGTTTTTGTGATATTATGGTCCCAAAATTATAACTGACGTGTATTTTTTTTTATTATTTGTCGCACGTCGTGCCATAAAGCAAACTACATTTTGAAGTGTTTGTTGATCGTTGGATTCAGAATCTTTTTTCTAAGTTTCATCATTTTACCACATGGTGTGATTCCTTTGCTCAGTTTACGTACATTTTCAGATTTACTGTTTTCATTTTATAAACACTGTTTTCTACGTACTCAAACTGAACTCCCTCAACAGCTGACAGCTCTATCTCCTTTCAAATACACTATTTTCTGCGGGTTTTACCGATCTGACCTCAAGTTTATATTTTCGAGATATCATCCATTTTGAATTAATCCGTCACAGGCGTCTTGATTGGATTGATGTGTGTGGCGTATTGTATATAAACTATATTTAATCTCGATTTCTAAGCAATGCGAAATTTATAAATAGAAAGTAACGTTGATTTTAACCCATAAAAAAACTGAAAGTTAGATAAAATGTTCATAGAAAGTATTACTAACATTCATCCCATACAATTTAAATAAAACATTTCTATTAGGCTGAGAGTACTTGTTTTTTTTATAGAAAATGAAAGGTAGAGAAAATGTTTAAAGGAGAGTGTTAGTAACACTCATAGCGTACAATTTAAATAAAGGTACCTTAAATAAAACATTTATATTAGGATGAGTAGAGTACATTTTTTTTGTACAGAGAGTACGTGTTTTTTATTACTCCCTCCGTTTTAAAATGAGTGTCACTTTAGCTCAAAATTTTTGTTTCAAAATGAGTGTCGCTTTTTGATTCCCAATGCAATATTTTCCAATTTTATCATTTAAGTACAACTTTATACACTGTTTACAAGAAAATAAAGGAAAAAGTATGCTTAATTTTGTAAAACTACTATTACTTTTAACACAATAATTGCATTGCTTAATATATGTGAAAATACCAAAAGCGATGCTCATTTTGAAACAGAGAGTAGGTTCTATGAGATAATACTACCAGTACCATCATTATTCATGATGGGTTCTTAATTTAAATAGCACGGTAAGGGTTACCTAACTCAATAAAACAAGTTACAGAAAAAATTTAAATATGATAGAATTTTGTAAAAAAAAATATTTAATTTATATACACTACTAATTAGATAAAAGTTTTATTCAGATGCATTTCATCAAATTATATGATACTATAATTGAGTTCATATCTCTCTTCAAAAGATTTTTTTGGTACAATATAAATACGAACCCCTTCTTTACATCATAAGGAGTTCTCTATCATGTAAAGGTAAAGCCGTAAAGGTGTTCTATATAAATTTTATTTAAATATTTAAATATTTTTTATACAAAATCATGATGTGTTTTGGTTGAACTCATATATAATATAATTTTTCAACGTGAATCCATATCAATTAAACTAAAAAGAATATGATAGAATTGTCCATAGTTTTTTTTTTTTTTTTGTCAGGAGAATTGTCCATAGTTTAATTACACCTAACATTTTTTTTTGACGCAAATTACACCTAACATTTTATGTTTTTTTTGGGTAAGATGTATATTTTGTGCTTTATTCTCTTCAAATATTGGACTTGTTCGGTTTGTCTGAAATTTTTATTACTGTAAGTGTTTGATAATTTGATTTGTCTAAATAATTGCATAAAACAAGAAAATTTCTCTTTTCCAACACTCACTTATTTTTAAGAAATTACATTTTTTGCTTATGTGAAAAATATTCTAAACGTATTTTCCGAATTTTTTTGTAGTTCAAATATTAATTTTTATGGAAAAATTGTTAGAAAATACGTTCATAACTTTTTTTACATAAACAAGAATATAATTTCCTGAGGATAAAGGAGTGTGGGGAAGAGAATTTTTCATAAAACAAAAGCGCTGGCCTAACATGCAAAATTGGCTATATGAAAATGTTGGAGAATTTATTTTCGCGCCTTCCATCCTTCTCATACACCTCTTGAGTTTTTTTTTTGTTTTTTTATTTCTTTGTTCGAGTTCACCTTTAAGGATACAAACACTTTCTTTACATGAAATTTTTGGATTTTACAAGTTCACATTTTAGAACACAAACACTGTTTACTTTTTAAGATGCGCACACCTCAGGATTTTACACATACACTTCTAGAAGATGAAACCATTTTTATTCATACAATTTCACGTTCTTAAGTTGTTTACACTTAACAAATATTGATGTCTCTCAAGTTGATGTGAAGACAAACATTGCACTTAAAGTTGTTGATCGTCTCAATGCTGCAATTTTTGGCTTCACATGAGCGAGAACATCCACAATTTGAAGTGTAATGTTTGACTTCGCATCGACTTCATTATCTTGAGGAATATCAATATGCGAAAAGCATAAACAACTTTGTAATACAAACAATAAAAACATGTTTTATCTTCTTGAAGATGAAATGTAAAATTATGAAATTTTATGATTAAAAATCTACTAAAGAAGATTTTAAAGTTCATATAATTGATTAGGATAATACTAATTGGATAATTAGATCTATTGGACAATACCATGAGAACTGCATAGCAAAATATTTGGAATGCAAGTAAGGTAGTTTGGATTCTGTTATTAACTGTCACATGACAGTTACAACAGAATTCTACTACAAATAGTTTCTATCTTCTATAAACTACCATTTCTCTGAATTTTCCTTTACTTTCTCTCATTTTCTCACCTTCATCAGCTTACAATACAAAACCAAAAGAGCCTTTGTTCATTAAAATCATGTCATCATCACGCAAGAAACCGCGCAAAAATCCTAGAGACAACAAGAATTCTCCCACTGCATCCACTGATTTCTCATTTCCTAACCTTCCGCTTCCGCCTTCGCCAACTTCTATCTATAATGTCAAAGTTCCCGTCAAACTAAACGAAGAAAATTACTTGATATGGCGTCTACTAGTCGAACCTGTAATCGACGGTCACAGACATTTGTTCGTGACTGATTCTGCAATCTATCCCAGTGTAGGTAATGATGATTTCGGAGAAAGAGATCAGATCATGTTTTCTTGGCTTCTCTCCACTCTGTCAGAATCGATGCTCAAACAAGTAATTGGATGCAGAAATACAAAGCAGTTATGGGTCAGACTCCACAACTTCTTCAAGATTCGAGCACACGCGAAGGTGGGGAAGTATCTATCTAAATTAACATACATTGTGAAGAAAGACACGGAATCGATCACAGAATATCTGCTCAGAATCAAGATCTTGATGGATTCTTTGGAGTTTGCAGGACGGCCAGTAAACTTGCAAGAACAAGTTGATGCTATACTGGGGGGATTACCCGAGGAATACGATGCTGAGGTGACATTAATCAACACCAGAACACTGAATGGTCCTCCTATTTCAGTTGATGATATTGAGTATATGATATTGGTTCGTGAGAGTCAGCTGAGTTTCAATGGAGATATCTAATTAGGACCGTAGCCAATACAGGCGGTGCCGCCTTTAGTTTAGATTACTATGCAATTTTCTGTTTCTGTTCTACTATTGTAACTAATGCCTGAGTACATGTGGAATAATAACATTCAATTTGTTTCTTCTCTTTACTTTCTCACCATTTCATCTATTTTTTGTGTGTTCGATCGATAGGTTTTACTAGTTGTTAAAGCAAAAAGAAAGAATATTATTGTGCATGTTATCTTAGGCAAATGAAATGTATTAGTGTTATGTTTGGATGGAATGAAATATAATAGGCTAGAGCTAGATAATTTTAAAAAAATTACTGTATGTTACATCATTCCACTTGATTTCATCGTATACCACAAATTCAAACATACCCTAAACTGATGCATCGGAGATTCTCTAGGGTATTGGACTAATATTCGACTAAACTTACAGTTATTAATAGTAGCGCACTGACAACAATAGATAATCGGAAGAGTGGCTTGTGCAAGTATTGTATGATTTGTCTCGCTTAAACTTTTATGTGCCATCAGTGTTTAATAAATAACTTGCATGGTAAAATGAAAATTTGACAGCTAGTAAATTGTTATCGAAATGTACTATGTGGAGTTATTAGCGGATTTTATATAGTAAAATTATCAAGACGGGCGTTTATTAGATATTTAACTTTAAAAAAAATGAAAATAACTTGTGCCTGCAAAAAGAATCTACTTAAACACTATTAAAAATAGCTTGATTAACTGTGTTCTTAGAGAAATGCAAGTATGCAAATAATGCAATCCATATCATTAATAACTTAATTGAATTTTATATATTGTCCACATTACTTTAAAGCAATTCATTGATATTTTATTTGAATGGTACAACTCTAATTAAGAATTCATGATGAGTCACATAATTAACCAACATATTAGCTTAGCTGTAACAGAATCAGTTTTAGTTAGTTTGGATTCTGTTATTAACTGTCACATGGCAGTTACAATAGAATTCTGTTATAAATATTTCTATGCTTCCATAAACTGCACATAATTTCATTCAATCTAATTCTATTCTATTCTCACACTCTACTTTCTCTCTGAATTTTCTTTTCCTTTCTCTCATTTTCTCATCTTCATCAATATGTCTTCACCACCAAGAAAATCTAGTCCTACTGCTACTGCATGCACTAATTTCTCATTTCCTAAGCTTCTGTTTCCGTCTTTGCCAACTTCTATCTATAAGGCGAAGGTTTCCGTCAAACTAAACGAGGAAAATTTCTTGATATGGCGTCTACTAGTCGAACCTGTTATCAAAGGTCACAGGCTTCATATGTTCTTGACTGATTCTGCAATCTGTCCTAATGAAGGTTCCGGTAGTAATGATGATTTTGAAGAAAAGGATCAGATCCTCTTTTCTTGGATTCTCTCCACTCTGTCAGAATCGATGCTGGCACGAGTAATTGGATGCACAAATTCAAAGCAGTTATGGGAAACACTCCATAATTTCTTCAAGGCTCGAGCACGCGCGAAGGCGAGCCAGTATCAATCTGAGTTAAAGAAAATGATGAAGAAAGATACGGAATCGGTATCAGAATATGTGCTGAGAATCAAGATCCTGATAGATTCTCTTGAATTTGCGGGACAGCCAGTGACCTTGCCAGCACACTTGAGTGTGATATTGAGGGGATTACCTCAGGAATACTATGCGGCTGTGACCAGATCACAGAATGATGCTCCTTTTTCAGTTGAAGAAATTGAGTATATGCTAATGGTTCATGAAGTTAGGATTGCGGAAAAGAACAAGGTGGAAAACAAGAATGAATCTGATCGACAGAGTCAAATGAGTTTCAATGGACGTAACTTCTCAGAACAAGAGGCACCGTTTTTTGGGCAATATCTACCAAATCCTATTGCTCAAATAAGGAATAATAGGATGCCTCCAAATCCAATGACAATGCCGCCTCATTCTCCTCATCCGCATCTTCAGCCACCACAATATTCACCTCGTTTTCCTCCGAGCTACTCCTCTACTAAGGATATTCACAATGAATTTGATGATATGTGTCATCTACTGTGATGGCTGCCGGAATTTTTAGTTCTGCTCAATGTGAACAAACCTGGTTTTCTTGCTCTATTTTACATGTTTTCTTTGTTCTATTAATCAGTGTTACTTAGTTTACTGTGTGATTGTGTTAGCTTTGGTTGATTAGCTATAATTGAATCTGTTTCAGTTTAGATTACTGTGCAATTATCTGTTTCTTTTCTACTTGTAACTAGCCGCCGAGTACGTATTTGTACATGTATCCAACTGGAAACTACTAGATGGAATAATAAAGTTCAATTTGTTTCTTCTCTTTACTTTCTTACAGTTTGATCTACTTTCTTGTCTTCGATTGGTATGTTTTACTAGTTGTTGAAACAAAAATAGCTAGTGTATGGTCTTCAAATGTGTCAAACGTTGCGTTGCATTTATTCTTCAAATGTTTTACGTAATTGTATAATACTATTTGTTAGGTGCTGCCAATGAATTTGCTTGTGTTTATCAAACTTAAACAGCTAATGATTCTGCTCTTGTAATAAACCATATGGAAGATTATAACTAACAGATTATATGTTAAACAGAAACTGATCAATATTTCAGGACTGTAACTTCTAAACTTTTATTCTGAAAAAATGCGCTGAAACAGGTAGAGAGAAAGACGATATTAGAATTTATGAGGCCTATACTCAACCACAAAAGCTAGCTTGAGAGTTGAGGTTTGCACACATTTATAAAGGCTATCTATGCCATATCTCTAGCCAATGTGGGACTTCTAACAGACGAAACAATAAACCTTATAAGGATGAATATAGTTGCCACTCTAGGCTATATAGCAAAAAAAATTATATAAAACCAACTAAAAAATAGGTCTGATGCTGCAACTACTCTTGGCTGAATACATAGACGACATAAGTAAACGAACCTGCCAAACAAAGAATTCTCCTTAGGGAACACTTTATGTAACAGATCGAAAGCATTGAGACAGAATTAAGGGTTTGATTCATTAGAAGATCACATAAATAACCTCCAAACAAATTACAGTTCATGGCAGACTTGAGAGTGTTATGAAGATGCAAGATGACATGGTACTATTTGTGGAGTTTTTTCTAAATAGTTATAACCAAAGTTAAGTTTAGTATTTTATTATAGAGACTCTAATGAGTTTTTTATTCGTAAAATTATTAATAAGTAAAGTGAAAACTAGTGGATTAAATGTAAGTGGAGAATCTAAAATGTAGTATATTTTATCATTGAAGAGATTCAAAAACATATATTAGGAGTATATGATTCCCGCTACAAATCACTGTAACTGCACAGTTATATTTGCTTGTCTCTAACAGAATCTGTTTTAGTTAGTTTGGATTCTGTTATTAACCGGCACATGGCAGTTACAATAGAATTCTGTTATAAATATTTCAATCCTTCATAAACTGTACATAACTTCATTCGATCTAATTCTATTCTATTTGTCAGATGACTGATTATTTCAAAAGCTTAAGCTGTTACGAAATGTCACATCAATGGTTTTATATTATTTCTAACACTATTCTTACACTCTATTATCGCTCTGAATTTTCCTTTCCTTTCTCTCATTTTCTCATCTTCATCAATATGTCATCGCCACCTAAAAAACAGCTCTAGAATCTAAAAGACAACAAGAACTCTCCTAGTTCTACTGCATCCCCTACTTTCTAACTTCCTGCTCCTCTTCCACTTCGGCCACGGCCCACGGCCAATGTCTATCTATAATGTCAAAGTTTCCATCAAACTAGACGAGGAAAATTTCTTGATATGGCATCTACTAGTCGAACCTATAATCAAAGGTCACAGGCTTCATATGTTTTTGACTGATTCTGCAATAGGTCTAAATGCAGGTTCCGGTAGTAATGATGATTTCGACGAAAGGGATCAGATCCTCTTTTCTTGGATTCTCTCCACTCTGTCAGAATCGATGCTGGCACGAGTAATTGGATGCACAAATTCAAAGGAGCTATGGGAAAAACTCCACAACTTCTTTAAGAATTGAGCACGTGCAAAGGTAACACAGTATCAATCTGAGTTAAAGAAAATGAAGAAGAAAGACGCAGAATCGGTCTCAGAATATGTGCTGAGAATCAAGATCCTGATAGATTCTCTGGATTTTGCGGGACGGTCGGTGAACTTGCTAGAACATGTTGATGTGATATTGGGCGGATTACCTCAGGAATACAATGCTGCTGTGAAATCAATCAAAACCAGATTACTGAATGGTGCTCCTTGTTCAGTTGAAGAAATTGAGTATGTACTATTAGTTCTTGAAGTTCGGATTGAGGATAAGAACAAGGTGGAAAACAACAATGAATCAGATGAATCTGATTGTCGGAGTCAAATGAGTCTCAGTGGAGATAACTTCTCAGGACAGCAGACAATGCCGTCACGGCCTTTAACGGACTTCATTATCGAGGATTATCTACCAAATGGAGGTAACTTCTCAGAACAGGAGGCATTGCTTTTAGAGCAATATCTACCAAATGCTTTTGCTCAAACAAAGAATTATAGGTTGCCTCTAAATCCAATGACAATGCTGCCTCATTCGCCTCGTCCGCATCTTCAGCCACTACAATATTTGCCTCGTCCACATCTTCAGCCGCCACAATATTCACCTCATCCGCATCTTCTGCCACCATAATATTCACCTCGTTTTCCTCCGAGCTACTCATCTGCTATGGATATTCACGATGAATTTGCAGATATCTGTCTCTGTGACCACTGCCGCAATTTTTAATTCGGCTCAATGTGAACAAACCTGGTTTTCTTGTTCCATTTTACATGTTTTCTCTGTTCTATTAATCAGTGTTACTTAGTTTACTGTGTGATTGTGTTAGCTTTGGTTTGTTAGCTGTAATTGAATCTCTTTCAATTTATATTACTGTTCAATTCTATGTTTTTCTTCTACTGTACTGTACCAGCAGAGCAGAGTACATATTTGTACTTGTATTCAACTGAAAACTACTAGATGGAATAATAAAGTTCATTTTATTTCTTCTCTTTACTTTTACTAGTTCATGATCTATTTTCTTGTCTTGGATTGATAAATAAGATTGCTCTTTATAAAAATAGAGTGAAGAGATGGTAATAAACTTGGTCTATGAAAAAATAAATACAACTCTTAATTCTGAATGATTGAGATAGTAAAATCAAATATAGGAGAGTTCATACGATCTAAATGAATAATTTTAATTTGCTTTTCTTCGGGATTGACAATTGACATTGGAAAAGTTATTTTAAAACGATTCTGATTTTGGCATCTCTATGAATCTTGACTAACCACATATAAAGATGAATCATGGTGAACTGAACATAAGATTAAAATAATTTGACAGAAATTGAAATTCATGCATAACTAGAAAATCAAACATCTGCATGTATCAAATCAAATGTATACATACTTACTAATCAATTAAAACAAAACTGTTTCTACTTAATTCTGAAATCTCCCCAAATGAATCGGCTATTAAACAAGCGAAGACAATGAGACTCCCAGCAGAAGAAAAACTTGCCATTCACACACGGAACCAGGTAACCTACTGGTGTATGTATAATTAACTGTGAAAATAGCCCAAACTCTGCAATATGTTAGCAGCTGAGTTACTGAATTCATTAATAACCTCCAAAAAATCACAGTTCATGGCAGACTAGAGAATGTTCTGAAGATGCAAGATGACAAGGTACAATCACTTCTTTCCCGGCTTCTTTCCTTTCCTTTTATCTCTCTTACTTCTTTGCTTTGTCTGTGACTTGTGTTTTGCAACCTTTTTAAACGGCTTCTTATTATTTATGGGTACAGATTTCTTTTTATTAGCTACAACAGGATGGAGGGACACTGCTGGCGCTGCCTCCTTCCGTTCACTAGGGAAACTTTCTTCTTCAGGGTTGATCTCTTTTGTTACAACGGTGACTTTCAAATCATCATTTTCATACGTCTTTGTTGCTTTCAACAAGAAAAGATAAACTCAATCATCAAATAAGCCATACACTTAATGCAGTAAGGAAATCACACATCATGTACTCAAATTCGACCAAATAGCCCTTTATTGATCACAGGTAAAGAAGCCTCAAACAAGATGAATCAAATCACTAAGCTACCTAAGTCCTAGAAAAACATCAAGTATAAATAAACACATGACATGAGGAATGATGAAGTAGTTGAACGTGCATTGCATTTTAGTCTAACACAAAGCATGAACCCCACATACAAAGATCAATGAGCAAAGAAACAAATTGATACTTTTGCTTCGTCAAATACAACGACCTGTTTGGATAAACAACTTCATTAAACACTTATAGCATATGCATGCTTATCATATTCAAATGTTTATGTTTTAGATACTTCTATAACAAACGATAAATAAAGTCAAATTGTTATCATATAAGCTATATACTATTTTAATAAGCTATCATGGACTTGGAGAACTTCTAAAAATAAGCTGAAAACAACTTATGGACATTTCATGAAGTGTTTATGCTAGTAAATAAACTCAAATAGATCAATACAAACATGCCCATTTCAATAAAGGAGTAGATTTTAACATAAAACTAACTTACCAGCAACAGATTCAACTAATTCTTGGTTGTCATCAACTTCACCAGGTTGAGTGTCATCGGTTGGTGGTGGAACACCCCCATAAGCAAGTTCTCTTTCCAACTTCCTCTACAAAATCAGTCCAACAAAATGCATAAGAAAATCAAACAAACTTTTCTGTTCGGCCCACTAGACCGACTAATCCAATTCAGGACGAGTTCTGTCATCAAGTGGTTCTAGTCGCCTCCCAATCATACTTAACAAACAAATAAGCATCAATGATGAAATTATGAATAAATATTCCAAAAAGAAGGTACCTTTAGGCGACCCTCATTGCGTTTACGTCTTTTAGCTTCATCTTGTTGCTTGTGAGCTTCTTTTCTTCTCTTCTTCTTGCGTTTGTGAAAACCAGTAACGAAGTCTTTGAGATCTTTCTCGTCAAAAGTGATGCCTAAAGCTTTGTTCTTTAGAGCTCTCTTCTTAACGTGGCCAGTTTTGCGCTGCAGTATTGCTGCTTCTTCGTCCATGGAACCGAACCTCCCAAAGTTGAGGTTTCAGGGTTCAGCCGCAATCAACCACAACCTAGGATGGATCAAAAGCAGTAAATGGGTCGACCCGTGTACAAATATTTATAAATTGGTTTACTCTTTCCGTCTCAAAATAAATGTCATATTTGCCTGAATTGTTTGTTTTAAAATAATAGTGCGTTTAGTCTGCTAAAAAAACAACAAGGACATGACAACTTTTTGTACCCTGAATTTAAAAACTGGTTAGGACTGGACAAAATAGGTAGCAAGGGAAGGGACAATTTTTTGTCCACAGTACAACTATAAAAAAACGAAAATACCATATTTTATTTTCAAATATAAAAAATTGTCTCTCAATCTCTCTTCGATACAATTTTGTCATGTCATGTACTATCTTATTTTGTCCTGTACTATCTTGTTATATCCTGTATTGTCTTGTCTTGTACTTATTACTTTGCGAATCAAATGCACCCTTATAGTACTAACATTGATTTTTTCTATTTTATCTCTTAAAGCAATCATTAGGTGAGAGAAAAAATACATTCAAATATCTACATTTTAGTATTAATATGTCTACTATCAATAAAAAGATGTGGTATTTTAGTAAACGTCATATTCTATATTCTATTTACACATTTTTCTTAAATTATGTGATTTGATCAACTAAAACACTTAAAATGAGACAAAGAGAGTATTTTTTTTAAAAAATAGATTTGTTTATTTTATCATTTACTTTTTAATGGCCGCATCTACGTAAGCAAAAATAAGTTAAATGTAATTTAGGTGAAAAAAATTTGAAATTTTTTAAAATAGGGAGGTTGAAATTTCGAATGCGTCAAAATAGGAAGGTCAAAATTACATTTAACTATTTAAGCCTAAAATTAAATGGTCAACAATCAAAAAAAGTTGAAATTGTTAAGTCAGACGTTATGATTGGATTCAAATTCCGACCACTATCTTCCTGTGAATTTAGCTCAGTTCAAACTCTAAATTATTCTTGTTGAAATATTAAAAATTTAAGTTTTTTTATTTGACAACAAAAAATATTTAGGTTTTCTACTCCATTAATTTTTTTTTTTGACGTAACATATTTATTATAGTTTAGTCTTTATTTTGAGTTTATAAAGTTATCGGTAAAAAGGTAAATTATTTCTTATCTTTCGTCGTTAAAAAGTTGAACCAAACATAAAAATTTAAAATATCTTTTCATCTCCTCTCCGAACACCCCGAACCAAACATACTCTAAACTTTCAATAAATAAATAAAAGAGCTAAAGGATGAGAGACCCAGCACAGAAAAAATATGACCATTCATAATCCAACTCCAAATAAAGATTTCTATTAAAAAAAACTCCACTTAATAAGGATACATTTAGAAAGAATGGTGCCATTTGTTAATATGCGAGTAATCCTTGGCATATCTAACATCTAACACCTTTGTTTGATAATTAGCATCAAGTTAATTTGGCTGGTCCTTGTTTCATACATTACCATAGACCTCTATTACTTTTCCTTGGTGAGAATTACTTGTTTTTCGTAACCTTAGCTCATGTCACATGAAAGAACATGTACCACTATGTTTCTTGTTTTGTTTGAAACAATGTACCAATATGTTTGTTAACAATCATATCATGATCTTGTGAGATTTCTCGAAGTACAAAAGAAATCATCAATATTTAATAAGAAAAGGGTGTTGGTCATTGTTAATAAAATCCGCAAAAATGAACGACTTGTTTTCAAATTCCTTCAAAAAATACACTGATTTGAAGGAGCAAGCTTACATAGACGATGTGGAGACGGGGAATAAAGAAAGTGTCAATCTCGATAAATTCTTCGAAGATGTCGAGAATATTAAAGAAGACATGAAAGGCATTGAAGTTATATATAAGAAATTGCAAGAGTCTAATGAAGAAAGTAAAACCGTGCACAATGCTAAAACAATGAAAGAACTTCGAGCGCGAATGGACAAAGATGTTGAGAATGTCCTTAAACGCGTCAAAATAATTAAAGGAAAACTCGAAGCATTGGATCGTTCCAATGCGGCTAATAGAAACATTCCGGGGTGTGGTCCAGGTTCATCGGCAGATAGAACTAGAACTTCAGTTGTTAGTGGTTTAGGGAAGAAACTCAAAGATATGATGGATAGTTTTCAATCGTTGAGAGCAAGAATGCATATGGAGTATAAGGAAACCGTGGAACGTAGATATTTTACAATAACGGGGGAGAAAGCGGATGAAGAGACTATCGATAATTTGATATCAAGCGGAGAAAGTGAAAATTTCATGCAAAAGGCAATTCAAGAACAAGGTAGGGGTCAAATAATGGATACTATTTCGGAAATTCAAGAAAGACATGATTCTGTTAAGGAAATAGAGAAAAATTTGATTGAATTGCATCAAGTGTTTTTGGATATGGCAGCTTTGGTAGAGTCACAAGGGCAACAACTTAATAACATAGAGAGTCATGTTGCACATGCTAATTCTTTTGTAAGAAGAGGCACAGAACAACTTCAGGAAGCTAGAGAGCATCAAAAGAGTTCTAGGAAGTGGACATGTTATGCCATAATTCTTGGTATTGTTCTTGTTATTGCTCTCTTGTTTCCTCTCTTGTTGCAACTTTTCCCTCATTTGCTAATTAAGATGAAGGGATGAGACACATAAGAAAAGGTTCTTAAGATGATTTTTAATTGACGACCACAATTGTATAGTAGTCAAGGTTTTAAATTGTGGTTGTGCCGTGTTCTTTAATTTGATAGAGTATCTCAGCTAATTGCGGCTGATGAGACTTCCTTTACTGTTGTGTGGTGGTGGCGACATCAATAGCTTTGATGTCCCGACTCAAATGGAGGACAGAATTTTTGAACTCTTTAATTGCAGCCACAATATAAAGGTTTTGATGATCCTTTAATGTTCACAATGCTGGTTGTATGACATTTATTTTTTTGGTTAACTAGCCTCTAGGCTAGTGGTTATATGGCATTTAACATGTATTTTTCTATATTTATAAAAATCAAAGATGTGGCAATACAAAACCTTCAACTAAGAGCATTGCATCCACAAATTTTAGTTTAATTTTGCATTCTAATATAAGCATGTTTATGACAATGAGTCTAGGACAAATGAACAATGACAAATTGGGGTTTGACTACTTAACTTCATATTCAAGCATGTGTCACACTCCTGAACCAAAGTATCCACAAAATATAAAATAAGTTTTGTTTCCCTCTTATTTTTTGTTTTTTATTTCCATATACTTGAAGGTTGGTTATACAGGTTGACACATTTGAATTACTCCTACCTTTGTTTCTTTTCGATATTAATTTCTTCAATTATTATTGTTCAAAAACATTATGTCTGTATGAGTATTGTATGGCATTCAAAATAATTACATGAACATTACAATTGGAAGTTTAGATGAGCGGTGTGTTTGACAACATTATAATGATGCTGCGACCTTATTGAGGTTTATAAGTTTGTTTTTGTCAAAATTATAATAAGCATATCCACAAGATGATCCGTGCAAGAGCTAACGGTGATCCAAATTCCAATCCATTATAGAAATGTGTTTGATACAAACCATCAGGAACTTAAATGATTCGGTTGCAAATCGATATTTCCTCCGTGATAAAATATAAGTAAAATTTATTTTTTTATGTTTATTGATTAATTGATGCAACTAATACATATATATATATCAATTATTCAATAAATTTAAAAAATTATTTTTCGCTGTATTCTGTCAAGGAGGGAGTAAGTTATAAATTATAATCATCATATTTTGTTCTACAATTATTCATCCACTCGCCACACTAGGTCTAGGAGTATTGATGCATAATTGTTGGGTAGGTTTGCGGATTATAGTCTACAAACCGGCCTACATGCCTTGTGGTCCATTTGATTGTATAGTTTCACTGTTTTGTAGGGTAACGGACCAACATGTTTATCCACACATAAAACATTGAAAAAATAGAAAAAGTCAAAAAACACATTTGGTTATGGTACTACTCCATCTCAAAATATAAGAGAAAGTTTGTTGAATAAAATTAATGTATTTTGACTAAATTTTTAATCAGATATATCAATTTTTATTGACTCATTTTCTCTTATATTTTGCCACAGAAGAATTAAAAAGAAACAAATGTATAATTCATTCTTTTGGTCGTTAAAATTTTGTTTTTTAAAGTGGATAAATAAGTATATTAAAATTCGAACTACAATTCTACATATTACATACTACTCCTTCCGTCTCATATTATAAAAGAAAAAATAAAAATCATACTTATTAAAAAAAGTAAAATATAATGATTAGAAGTATGTTTTTTTGAAAAAAAATTGTATGAAAAAAAATGTAAAAACATTTTTTATTGATTACTAGTTTTAAAAAAAGTAAAAGAAAGAATAAATTTTTTTTGAAAAGATAAATACTAATTTCTTTTCTTTTATATTATGGGACAAAAATATAGATTTTTATGTTTTATATTATGGGATAGAGGGAGTACATGATACAATATCTTTTATCTTAAGAATTGGAACTTCAATTCCACATATTACTTCCTCCGTACATAAATATATGTCGTTTTGATCATATCACGCAAATTAAGAAATGTAATCATTGTTGTATGAGAAAGATAAATTATGAGTTAATTTACATAACTATCCTTCATTAATGATATGTAAAAGATAAATTATAGAATTGAAAGAAAAAAAAAATAATTAATTAAGGGTATAAGAGAAAAAAGAACATTAAATATTTCATTGATAATGATTAATGACATATATTGTGGTACAATTTTTTTTTCAAAATGAGTATATTTTAGTACGTAGGTACAGTAATACTGTACATACTCCTGTGAGCATTCTCGTTTTTATGACCCAATTAATATCTACAAAAGGTGAAAAATGCAGAGCAGTCCTATGAGTTGTAGATCTAATAAATGCAAAGTATGGGACCACTGCAGATTCGACCAATGCTTGCTTGTGTTGTGAGATTTCTCATCATGTCTAAATACGTTATGCAATTAATGCATTTCTATTTATTGCAGATATATAGGCATTTATCAAGCCACATTGTGAGTAATGAATATTTAGTTACATGTGTTCCTACAGAATTCGGTATATATTGACTTGTTTTCTGGTTCTTTAGATGGTCCTTTGCGTCACTGTTCTGGTGCATGAACTTTAATGACATAATGCTACATTGCTACTACACTACACAGTGTTCTCATTTATTTAGATTTGGATTTAGATACTACCCCACGCATTAGCTAGCAAAGCACGAAAAGAAAATTGCTGGTTTTACTACTACCACTGCATCTGCAAAAACTGCTTTGGACATCAGTTTCTAAATGAAAACACAATGGTTATGTCAGTGAGACAGAACATGTATTTCTAGTCCTAGTTTAATTTACACCTTCTGGTAAATTGGATGAGAAGCGGTAGTAGTATCACAAAATATGTGTTATAACAGATTGATTTCCTGTTTGTTTTGGCAGTGGAAGTCTTCCAAACGTGCGATTTGTTAGACGCTAGTTTTTCGAAACAACGGTGAAATTGGTCTCCAAACATAAGAATTATAAGTTTGCGGTGATATCAAACATAAGTTAAAACAAGTGCTAATCTTTATGAATAATTGTATGTGTCATCCATTTTTATGTATGTTTCCTCCATTAATCATGTAATACCAACTCATTTTTGCAAAATTAATTCCAGTCAATTGCCACTTTCCCTTCAATATTATTAGTAGAATCACGAGAAAGCAATCCCACATATTTCAACCTTTGAACATCAAAAGTTTATATTGGTATAACTCAATTATATGGTGTATAATATTAGAACACGCACAAATCTGTTTTCTACCATTAAATCAACAAATTACATTATATATCAGTTTTGCACAATGATAAAACTTATAGTTCTAATGCTGAAAATAAATATGTGAAAGATAAAAACACATACTTCACTTGCGATCATAGAATTAGCGACTGATATAAAGCACACTAGTACCCACTTACATTTCATATGCATTGAGATTGAGGTTTCATGCTAAAATTCAATGGATAATAATTAGGATTTATATCAGGCAATTTCAATACAGCAACCCCAAGGCTCAAGCATCATTCTTATGGTCATGACTCATGACAACTTGCTCCAAATATAAGAACCACCCCAACTAGTAACTAAAGATTTTAATCGCCAAGTGAAATACTAAAGAAGTAAAATTATTTAACAGTGTGCTTTTTAATTAATTAAGATTATCAGAGTAAAGGCATAAAATATATAATAATTTGTTAAACATAAAAAAACTGAAAGCAGAGGTCCTGTAGTAACCCATAACACCCATAACACCATTTTTTCATAATGAGCTTATAAGCTATAAACTCATTTAAGGTGTTGCCAAACAGATCCTAGTACTAGAATAATGGAAGGGCTGCATTAATGTCAGTATGATGCTGAGGGGATTATCAGTAATCAGCCAAGCACATCTTTGGATTCTATTTACTCAAAAACATTAACAGGGCAATCACTTTATAACCATGATTTAGAGGATCCAATGCACACACAGGGGTCCTTATATGATATCCATCTATTAACATAAGATTAGTGTTGATTATACAACTATTAACATAAAAGATAAAAAGACAAACACCTGTATACTCAATTTTCAGTAAGATTTCACCCTTGCTATATAGGAGTACAGAGAAACCCAAACCAAATAACTGCAGAAAAGAAAACAAAAGCTCAAAGCTCATCCACAATATAGAATAAATCTACAATGACCAGCACAGCCATAATTTGTCAATATCCAGGGTTTGGCCTATAAAAATATATATGCTGTCACCAAATACAAAATTCCTTTCCCAATCAACAATATAAGCAACCAAAGGGTAAAAAAAATATAGAAAAAGGAATTTCTGAATCAATTTACAAACTGCCCCTTACTCACTCAAGTGCCAGCATTGGGCAGAGCTGCCATAAAGGAGTTGTAAGAAGACTCAAGATCAAAGTGAAGCTGCCGGGCCTGTTGTTCTGTCAACTCATCAGCTGCACCCATCTTCGATAGCCTTGCAATCCAATCCTTCATTTTAATTTTCCCCTCAAAATCAGGCGGCAAAATCGTCAATTTATTGAGTGAACCATAAAGATCCGAGAGCAAAGGATGCACCTGATCCACAGCCACCATATTAAGTTTCAACGAATCCATCGATGTAATAAAATTCTGAACACACTCAGCCACAATGGCAGCCGAGGTGGACACACCCGCTGCAGCTGTAGCTCGGTGCTCCACTGTAGCAGGCACACCAGAAACCACAAGACGGTTAATTGCAGCCGGGCACTCCATCCTATAAGTATCAGCAAATCTCTCAATACTAGGCACAGTATCCTTAAGCGTGGAAGCTAGGGTTTTGAAATGAGCTATAAGCTTCTGGCATTCTATCTCATATTCTTGAGGCGTAATTATATCTCTCACATATGCTTTCTCAAGTCTCTCAGTAGCCTTGATAATAGCATAAAGCTCGGCGAAATTATCATACATTTCTCTCTCGCGCTTGTCATTCCAGAGCTTAACCTCCATAATACTAACTATTATATTGTATTCAGATTACACAGTGGTCTACGTTATGGCGGTATTAAGGATTGGAGAAGAGAACGGGACACGCGCAAAGAGAAGGATCCTTCTTCACTGAAGAAAACAACAGAACAGAGTTAGAAAATTAACCGATTACTGCTAAGAACACATAATCACAAAGGAGGATCTAAACACTAACATCGTTATTATTATTATTACATGAATTTAACTATTACAATTTTAGGGTTTCTGAAAATTGAAAAAACATTGAATTTTAGGGTTTCTGAAAAATACATGAAAATTTCTCAGCAAACAAATCAGAAGCATAAACAAATACTAGATGTGAAAAGGAAAATCCATAACAAAATTGAACTCCTAAATCACACAGAATACGTAATTTCAACAAATTCGTAAGGTAAGAAAGAAATAATCAATGAAAAATAAAGGATAATAATCGTAATTAAGACGGAAGAGAAAGAGAGAGCTTACAAGAATGGAAGCGTTATCGAACGGTGTGAATTGTGAGAGTGAGGTGCGTTGTTTATGGGTTGTTTGTTTGTATAGAGAGTGATATGGTGCGGTACGGTGCACGAGATTGGTTGCGTGTGAGGTCTCACGTGAGTGATAATTGATGTACTGCTTGCTTACGGCATCGACGTGTAGCAGTTGAAAACCAACGCATCCAAAATTTCTCTACCCACCCCTATCATTCTTTTTTCCCCCTTAATTATTGTTTTTGTTTTTAAAGAGTATTTAAGTAAAATTTGAAACATAGATCTCGAACAAAGATTCAAGATGTAGAACCTAAATTTTGTAAGAAGTTTTGGGGGATACTCCATTTAATCTCATATATAAACAACAAATAACTTTTTATATTAATTCAAAAAAGTAATGTATCTAAACTATAATATAGACCAAACATAATATTTTTTCAATGAATTTAAAAGGTCAATTTTACTTATGTATAAGACCGGAGGAGTATAGCCGTATAGGTACTCGGAATCTAAAACCCGAACTCGTGCAAGTCTTGAGGGTTTGCACCTGTTCGGGTTCTAGATCCTGAACAGGTGCCTACCCCCCCCCCCCGAAAAAATAAAACTTCGCACAAACTTCGGGTGGATATAAGAACCAGTTCGGAATCTAGAACCCAAACTGGCGTCTATATCTTCCAAAACTCCGCACAAACTTCGAGTTATACATTCTGAACCTTAGTTCGGAATCTACGTTCCGAGTTGAAGGGTAATTTGAGATTCTATGGAGGTTATAGAGAAGTAAGAGGGAAATAGAAAAAAAAATCCTTTTCTTTTCTCCTCTCTCAATAGTTTCTATTCACATCTGATTAAATTATATATATGATCAACGATACTAATTTGATTTTTAAAATTAACTGTTTTTTTTTGTTGTATACGCCTCTCTGAAACCCAGAGGATGTGGTTGGTCAGTTGAAGTTTATCCTCTTTTAATTAAGAGTAGAGAGTTCGATCTTCACTTTGGATACAAAACAACTTTAAATCTCTGGGCCAACTATTCCATCTTTTAAGGTGCCTGCAATCTAGTAAAGGGAAGAGTCACTGCTTTCGACAGTAGATACTCTGGTCTCGACAAAAAAAACGCCCCTGTGACCAATTTCTGGTTTATTAAAAAATATTGATAATGTAATTATTGTGTCTAATTTGTGTGTCAGTTTTATTATATTGTTCTTTGTTTATATGTGTATTTAATTTGAATTTTTGTATTTCAATGCAAGTTAATGTAATAATTAGGGGTATGTGTGGAAAAAAAAGTAATGAATGCACATAATAATTTGTTAACGGACTTATATTTAAGGACTAGACTTATTTGGAAAAGATTCTTATAATTAGGGACAGAGGGAGTTGTTTAACGACTAGAATTTCAGCCACTAAAAGAAGAATAAATAATGTATCACAGTTCAAACCCGGATTTATATTTCTATCAATTAAGTTAAACTCACGAGAACTATAAAAACTATATATATTCATGTTATTCATGTATAATGCTCGATTAATAAGAGTTGACTCATATATCTCGATAATATGGATGATGTTTGTAACAGCCCGGGTTGTTACAATTGGTAATGGGAATGAATTGAACATGTACTTTAATCCCAGGGTGCAGGGTTCTATTCCCGCGGAAGGCAAAAACTCTATAGAGTGGGGAATAGAGAAGTTCGTGAGGTGGCAGTCGGATTATCGACTATATTTGAGTGGAGCCCGGGCTGATACAGTGTTTGTTTTGTTCAAATTTGCAGATTTGTTTCAAATCAAATTCATAATAGATTCAATGATTTTAGCTTATTCAAAGTTGCAGATTCGAAATTATGGTTATTCCGGACATTTGTATTTTGTCATATCATTTGTAAGCCTTATCATTCAGTCGTTTTATGTTATTAACTCGGATGCGGTGAGCTTGTTGACTGATTCATCCTTTTTAGTTTTTAGTGAACTTGAATATGTTATGTTTTTTATTGATGTACTTTATAAATTTGAATAAATGAATATCGTTGTTTTTTAGTTAAAAAAACTTCTCAGTGAACAACATGTAAGTGTTTATTGGACCTTGAGTTTTGAGGGTCATTATTTGAAAGGAAAGAAAGAAGGAAGAAAAACATAAAAATTATTTATGAATTTATATTAAAATTTATAAGTGAGAAGAAAACAATTTTTAGTCAGAATTTATTCATCAATTTATATATTTTCTGCCCACTTTTTTTTTCTTTCAACCAAACGGTCTATGCAATTTCTCTTACCTTTGATCTAAAATCCACTTCATTTTTTTGAACTTTTTGTAATAAAAATATGGGAAAGGATTCCCTCGCGTGTATCATTCACCGAGGAAGGAATGCTGATCAACACTCTTGAAATGTTATGCTCCCATATTTTTTTAATTTTTTTTTAAGATTAAACAATACGATAATGTTGTCAAAACATACGACATTTTTACCAAATTAATTTTTTTTAACATATAGTCTATTGATTAAAATTTCACTTTACGAGTAAATGATCATATTAACGATCAAACTTGGGTCTCTATAAATAATATTCATTCATTTGTCAAAAATAAATAAATAAGTAATATTCTTTAAAATGCAATAGTAATTATTATATAGCAAAAGTAGATATATTTTTTTAAAATAACCCTCAAAGCTCCAAAAAACACCAATCTACTTCTTTTTTTCTGAATTTTTTTGATCTGCCCTACTGACTTGTTGCAGGTCAAACGCGCTACTGCAAGTAGAGAGTTTGACTGCTTAATCGCGTTAGTTGAACTAGCTAGTTTGAGCACTACCTTTGAAACATGTCTGACATGCTGACACTGACTGACGACTGACAGAAAAAAGCTGTCTGACTAAACTAGCTACTTGGAGTAGCGAGTTTAAGCTTCAAACTAGCTAATGCAAGTAGCACGTTTAAGCTTTAAATTAACTACTTGCAGTAGCGCGTTTAGGCTTCAAACTCGCTTTTAATCTATTTTGCTGGGTCTATAAAACGAATTATGTGTGAGAGATCAGTACATAACCAAAGTTTTGCTTACATATTTTCATGGCTACTAAAATTTGGGATCAGCGAAATGTAAATACTCACCTTACTGCAGTGTATTTCAATAATAGTAATTAAGCAATTCTGTTCAGGATCCACACTGACGATACAATTGTGTTTGATAATATTTGTTATATTTTTTACTCTAAACTTCAAAATTCAACTTATATCATTTAAAATAATAAACTACTACTTAACTTTCATTTTAAAACTTAAACTTTTCATCAACCCAAATTCGTTCACGTAGAAAAAAAAAATCAAAAAACGAAGCCTAAACGCGCTACTGCAAGTAGCTACTAAACAATTAAACTACATTAAAAAATGTCAATGACATACATGTCATATTTGAATGGTTCAAATTTAACTTAATCATAATGTAATTTCTCCGTTGCTATTTGAGTTTCCTCCATTATTTGTTGGAACCTAATACAATTGACTTCACCAATTTTGATTTTTTCATTATGAAAATATATATATATATATATATATATATATATATATATATATATATATATATATATAACGTGTGCGAAACCTAATTGAACCAATTAAATTAGTATGTACTTTATAACTTTTATGTCTTTCTTGGTGGGTTACATACATTTTGTCCATCTTATTATGAATTTATGGTGCATGAATAAATAAGGACAACCCAAGTACATGGATGACATAATTTTTCTTTGTCACCACAAAATTGTGGCATAAGTGGTTGATATTTAGATTCTTTAATTATTTGATTTTGGGTTCAATCTTTGATTCGGTGTGTATGGTGAAATATTTGTTGGAATTTGGTAGAGACCAACCTCTTAAATAGATCTCAATTATCTTGAGAAAATTAATCCATGTAGTTGCGCACGGAGAATACTTTTGATTTACAATTTTCTTTTCTTAGTTTATTTTTTTTTATCAGATAGTTTAGTGGTTAGAAATTCACCATCCAACCAATTGAGCTAAGTTTATGGGACTATTTTCTTAGTCTATTTAATAAATTGTAAACAATTTATACAACGACAAATAAATAACTATTTTTTTGGTATACAAAATAAATAACTATCTACCACATAAATAAATTTATAAGTGAAGTAAAAGTTATTTGGACCAAAATTTGAATCAAATACATAAACTTTCTATGATAAATTTTTAATTTTCTTTAATATTTTGAGACTGTGATATTTAATAGTAATTTTTATAGATGATAGTATTGATAAATTAAACTCTATTTTAAAATATGATTTAATTTATATTTATTTATGGAGGTCCAAGCCCATTAACACAACTTTGTCTTGTTTGGTTCAACTCAAGAGAAGGGAAGATGAGAGATTTTTAAGGAGATTAGGTGATATAAAATATAATTTATTATATTGATAAAATTACCTCAATTTTTTTTTTGATTGGGATTTTGAAGGATTTTAATGGATTTTAAAAGTCTTGTGTTATTCAATCAATACTTTTTTTTTCTTTTTTCAATGCCACAAAATCCGTTGTTATTCAATCAAAACTTTTTTTTTTATTATAATTTTCACAAAATTCTGTGTTAAGAATCTTGATTGTAAAATGTCTTTTAAAAAAAGTCTCTCAAAATCAATATAATCCCACGAAGTCTTTTAAAATCTTCAAGACTTTTTTTTTTCGTCAAAATAATCCCTCAAAATCCCAATCCAATAACCCCCCTTAATTTAAAATTACACATTATTCTTGTTGAAATATTAAAATTTTAGGATTTTTTGTAATAATAATTTTTTTATAGATTTTCTACTCATTAAATATTTTTTACTTATATATCCATTAAATTCAATGTTTTAAAAACTGGACCGGCCATCGAACCGGTGAAGGTACTGATTCACCGGTTCACTGGTCGAACCTCTGGGTGACTGGTCGAACCACATAACTAAACCGGATCAGACCGGATTAAATCGGTAAAATGAACCGGTATCTTTAATAAAACTATATAGTTATAAAATCGGTTGAACCGGATGATTCGGTCTTTTAAAAAAAATATAACACCTAATAAAATATTTAATCATTTTTAAAATTTAAAATATAGTCCCTCTATCATACCAAAAAAAAAAATAAATCCCTCTTTTAATGAACAAAAAAAAAAACAAAAAGTTTGTGTAAAAACAATAAATAAATAATGAAACAAAAAGTAATGTAGTACTAGTATATAAGAACAAACCCTACTATTTCACAAAGATATTGAGCGGCGCCACCTACCTTCATTCATCCAGTATCACTGTTTACTATCAATTGTTTTCATATCTCTCAAATTCAAGTCTTCTTCTCTCCGGTTTTTACCGGTTCACGCCGGTCCGATTTTTAAAATACTAATTAAATTAAATTGTTTTTTCGTAATATATCAAATTGTAATTTAATCTTTATCTTTATCTTGAACTAGTATAACTGACCCGTGCAATGCACGCGATAATAATCAAAACTATAATATATGTTGTTAACGTTAAAGTAAATTAGTTGAGATATTAGTTTTTTAATTTAATATTAATCAATAATGAATTTTTTGTTAAGTAATATTTATTTTTTCAATTACTTGGAAAATTGATTTTATATTTTTATTATTTAAATATAAAAAATAATACATATATTTAGCAATTTTAAAGAAATAATATAGGGTGCATAGTGATCTCCCGCTCCCCCGTTTCGAACAATATGGTATTTCGTTTCTAGTCCCCGTGAAATTACAAAAAAAATAGGATCGTGTATATATGAGTATAAATATTGGTCCTCGCGTAAATTATAAAATTAAAAGGCACTCGTATTAATATGACTGTAAATATAAGTCATAGTAAAAAAATAGCGTTCCCGTATTAATATATCTATAAATATTTAAATTCCTATATAAAAAAGTCTTTCGTCTTGTATTAATAAATTTCGAATTAAAATATTCGTAGAAATATAGTTCCGTAAAAATTACAAAAAAAACCGTACATGAGTATAAATATAGCTTCTGTAGAAATTAAAAAAAAAATTATCCCCATATTAATATATGGGTAAAAATATAGACTCTCATAGAAATATATGTTCTCTTAAAATTACAAAAAAAGTGTCTTTAATTCCCGTGTAATATGAATATATATAAATATAAATCTCATGTATATATAGCCACTTGTATTAATATATATAAATATTGATCCCGTGTAAATTAAAATAAAAAATACAGTCATATATAGTAATATAAGTATTAATATTTTTCATAAAAAATAAAATAAAATAAAATATTATAAAATTGCATCAAAAAATATTATAAAAATATAGTTTTAGTTGTTAGTGGAAATCAAACCGTGTACTTCATACTAAATTTTATTCGTGACAGAGACATAGATGATACATATAAACTTTAATTCATTGGAGATTGTCACGTTCAATTTTGTTCATGAGAGAGACAATAATAAATATATACTATAGAGATTAGTAACTTTTTAAAAATTATGGTTAGTAACAATTAAGTAAAAAAATACATCATAAAAATAATTATTTTCATGTTCCTCTTGCTAAAACTCATAATTAAATATATGTAGTATAAGTAAAAAATATATATATCATAAAAATAGATTTTTTGTTGTTGGTGGGAATTGAATCATGTTACTCTTGCTAAAGCTTTTAACTAAATCTAAGTAAAAAAATAGATTTTTTTGTTGTTGGTGGGATTTGAACCATGTTACTCTTGCTAAAACTTTTAACTAAATCTAAGTAAAAAAATAAATAGATTTTTTTGTTGTTGGTGGGATTTGAACCATGTTCCTCTTGCTAAAGCTCCTAACTAAATCTATGTAGTATAAAATAAGGAGGAGATGACACGTAGGATTATGTTAATTGAGAGAATGCCACGTAGGAAAAAAATCAGGAGAGAGACATCCTTAAATATATTATACTAGTATAACTAACTCGTGCAATGCACGGGTTAATATTCAAAATTATATTAGAAATTAGCAATTGTATTCGATTTCAATGTTTCAAAATTATTATGGCTAACACGAAAGTGTGAGTCAAGTGACGCACAATGCACCACTTATGAATGAATAATATTATAACAAATATGAATTTTACAAAAATGCAACGTTATATTGAAAGTTTATATTATATAGATCACATTCATACACATTTTTAATATTATCTATTGTTGAAAAAAAATTCAAATAATTCGTATGTTTGAAACTTTTATTTTTCCAATTACTTTTGAAATTGATTTTATATTATATTATTTAAATATGAAAAATACTATATATATTTAGGAATTTTAAAGGGATAAAACATAGTGTAAAGTGATCTCCCGCTCCCCGTTAGCAAAAATATGATGTTTTGTTTTCCGTCCGCATAGAAATTACAAAAAAGATAAGGATTTTTATTAATATATACATATAAATATTGGCTCCCGTGTAAATTAAAAAAATAATCAAAAGACACTTGTATTAATACGTGTGTAAATTTAAATCATATTAAAAAAAAAGGTTTCATCTATTAATAATTAATATGTGTATAAATATTTTGGTTCCACAAAAAAAAAGTTTATGTCCTGTATTAATAAACCTCATGTTAAATCTTATGTAGAAATTACAAAAACTTGACCCTGAAATTAATATATGGATACAAATATAGTTCATCATAGAAATATATGTCCTAGCAAAAATTGCAAAAAAAAGAAGAAGTTATTTTTATAATATACATAGAGATTTTAAATGGGTAAAAGACTCTTGAGAGTGATCTACCACTTTCCGTTCTACACCATATATGGTATTTTATCTCCCGTTCCTGTATAAATTATAAAACAATATATTTTATCTCCCATGTAGATTACAAAAAAATTAAGCATTTTTATTAGTATATGAATATAAATATTGATCCCGTGTAAATTACAAAAAAAAAACACTCATGTTAATATAAGTAAATATAAGTCCCATTAAAATTACAAAAAATTAAGTCCTTCGTATTAATATTTATTAATATATTAATATAAATATGTTCCCATAGAAAAAAATTAATGTATTTAAAGTTAAAGTTATTCTTCTTATAATAAGGAAAATATCATAAAAATGCTTTAAAAAAAATCATAAAAAAACTCTTTTTTAGTTGTTGGTGGGAATTGAACCTTGTACCTCTTACTAAAATTCATACATTCTTTTTTTTTTTGGTACAATAATTCATACCTTCTATATAGAATAAAATATCATAAAAATTGTTATTTTGACCTTGATGGAAATCGAACCGGGTTTCTTTTGCTAAAACTCTTAACTAATTCTACATAGTATAAAATTAAGGAGGATGTGACACATAAGATTTTATTCATTGAGAGGATGTCACATGAAAAAAATATCATGAGAGAGACATTTCTAATATATTATATATTATATTATATTATATAGAGATAAAGATTTATAAGATTAAAAACACTTAATTTATAAGAATAAGGTTAAAAACAGCGGATCCAAATCCAAAGACATAATACTGTATTTCCTTTTTCCACCAACCCCATCCATTATATCACATCACAACACAACACAACAAAAACCACTGAACACAACGCAAATTCAACAACTACTCTTTTTCATTTCCTTTTCAAGTCATCGCAGTGGAAATCACCACCTAACACCGTCCACCGATAACTAACTCCGATCGTCTTCACCGGAACTGAAGCTATGACGAAGAATGCAACGTTAATCTGCGTCCCTATAATGGGCGAGACAATCGAAAATATGATAATTGATATTCATAAAGCTAAACTCAATGGAGCAGACCTTGTTGAAATACGATTAGATTCTCTTATCAATTTCAATCCTTCTCAAGATCTTAATACTTTCATTCACCAACAGAACCATTCTTTACCCTTCTTGTTCACTTACAGGTTTTATTTGCTTTACTTTACTTTACTTTGATTTTTATTTTTATTTTTTCTTGATTAATTGATGTTAGATTAAATACACGATGATAATTTGAATTGAGGGCATGTTTGGTATCACGGTGTATGTATGTGCCAGAATCACGGTTATCCACCGTGATTTTACAGTTCTGACACACCTACCGTGATACCAAACATAAAATTGAATTGAATTTTGATGTTTCTTAGGCCGATATGGGAAGGCGGTAAGTATGATGGTGATGAAAATCAGCGCTTGGATGCACTACGGTTAGCTATGGAATTGGGAGCTGATTACATTGATATTGAACTTAAGGTTTGTTTGTTTTTCCTTCTATAATTCAATTCAACTATTGCAATGAAATAACATATTCATTATAATATAATTGCTTACTGCATAATCCAACATGCTATGAAGCATGGACACTCCTCGGATTAGGCGTGTTCCGGTGTGTCCGACACTGACACTCACTATTACATTGAATTATATCATTTTTTAAAAATAATTATTTCTGTCGACGTGTCAGTATCCGTGTCGTGTTCGGCGTGTTCATGCTTCATAGCCAATTTGTAATCTTACTCTATTAACACCAATTGGAGGAGTTATATTCCTAGAAATTTTTAAAAAAATACACTTTGGTTAGTTTTTGTTGATATTTATGAACCATATGATAGTTTCACTAGAATATATAGATCCAAAAATTCTTTTTGGTTGTTTTGTCACAGTTTGTGATTAAATTTCAATCTTTGCATCTTGCTAGTAGTTATTTGGCATATTTAGCATTGAACATTTCTATAGGAACTCAATTGCTGGTAGAATGAATGCCTGTAACTACTCTCACATATTGATAATCAAAGTAGTGTGTCGAAATAAAAGGTTGTGGACTCGAAAAGTTAACAATTTATAATTGTCTACCGATTATATAGTTTGATAAAGCTGGATACTATCCTTATATTATATTTTGTCTGAACTCTTAACTTAGTGCAACATTTCATGTTCCTGCCACATCTCCAAAGGTTGCACACCAGTTCTATGACTCTATACGTGGGAAGACGTTCGACAAAACAAAGGTCATTGTTTCATCTCATAACTATCAGCAAACTCCTTCTGTTGAGGATCTCGGCGACCTTGTAGCAAGAATACAGGCAACTGGGGCAGACATAGTAAAGATTGCAACAACTGCCGTGGATATAACTGATGTGGCACGCATGTTTCAAATTATGGTTCATTCTCAAGTAAGACACGTATGTTTGATAGTGGAAATTTTGAATAAAATGTTGATGCCATACATATTCTTTCTTATCTTTCATGGTGGGCTATGGACCTTATACATTTGTGAGTTTGATTATTGCATGATTATAATGATAAAAGTACTACAAGTTTGGTTAAGAACTTAATTTATTTCTGATTGATAGACAACTAAATTGACAAAGAGAGGTCAAAAATTGTTATCAATGTGCATATAGATGAAGATAAAGGGACCGATGCAATAGAAGAAAATTCAAATTTTTAATCAATTTTTTGCATGTACCATTTAAAGCAATATACTAATGGTGCTAGAATGAATTTACGACGTGCTTTGCCTTTACATGTCAAATAAAAATCTGAATAGGTTTGGATTGTATGACCGTCTCATATGATTATCGCGTTAAGAAATAATTTTAACATGACTATCGTTGGAATTTTCAGGTTCCATTCATTGGACTTGTTATGGGTGACAGAGGATTGATTTCACGTGTACTTTGTGCAAAATTTGGTGGTTATCTCACTTTTGGTACACTCGAGTCAGGGATAGTTTCAGCTCCTGGTCAACCTACACTTAAGGATCTGTTGGATCTATACAATTTCAAACAAGTGGGACCTGAGACAAAAGTATTTGGAATTATTGGGAAGCCTGTCAGTCACAGTAAATCACCCATATTGTTCAATAAAGCCTTCAAGACAGTTGCTTTTGATGGAGTTTTTGTATTTTTATTGGTGGATGACCTTGCCAGTTTTTTCAGGACTTACTCATCAACAGATTTTGTGGGGTTCAGGTTTGAACTCCTTATGAAGATTGTTTGAATTTATGTATTTTTATTTTTGGCATTTCTTGCATGTCTTACATGGCTACGTAACTTATATTGTGTTAAATGGTATTAGTAATACATGCTACATTCTCATTGCATGATAGAATTCTTTCATGGGTTCGCTAACAAGCTATGTCGGGAGATAAACCTATTAATTCACTGCCTATTCATTTGAGGCTTGGGTAATTTATATGTTGTCATACTAAGTGTTTAGGATACTTGCTACTTAACAATATTTCAAAATGTAGGAAGTGCTGTCAAAGTAATTCCAAAAAAGAGTATAAAGTCTTGTTTTTTTTTTCCTAGTAATTTTATGGTTAGTTTGATTTGACGTTTGCAATTTGTAAGGCTTGTTTTCATGATAGCTTACATCATTGTTTAAGGTTAATGGATCTTTAATATTTATTGCTGGTTAATAGCTGTAGTTAGTATACATATTTTACCTTTCGCGCTACTAGAGTTTGATCTTTAATATATGTGTCTCAGTGTTACCATTCCTCACAAGGAGGCTGCCCTTAAGTGTTGCGACGAGGTTGATCCAGTGGCTAAGGTATTTCGTTATTAATTTACATTGTGTTACAATGTATGTTCAATAGTTTGGAGAAGAGTTTTTATTTCCTTTCAAAATTCTTCTAATTGGTTTTGCAGTCAATTGGAGCTGTAAATTGCGTTGTAAGAAGACCAACAGACGGGAAACTGATTGGGTATAATACTGATTATGTTGGTGCTATTAATGCTATTGAGGATGGGCTACGGGGTATGTATCATATCTAGCTTCTAGCAATTTGCACGGTTACTTTTGTAGGTAACTTGTCTTATGAGATGCTATTGTGTACACCAATTATTTTTTGGCAGGTCAACATAATAGTAGTGGCACAGCTATTTCGCCATTAGCTGGTAAGCTGTTTGTTGTTATTGGGGCTGGTGGTGCTGGTAAGGCACTTGCTTATGGTGCTAAAGAGAAAGGAGCAAGGATTGTGATTGCAAACCGCACCTATGGTAAGTTTAATGATAACTATTTTCCTGCATAAAGTTAAAAGAAATTGAATTGTGAAAGGTTCTTCCAGGGTCTTGTTGCAAAACACCATATGTGGGAGATAACTTATAAAGTGATGAATTCTTATAATTGATTAAATGGATGGTAATTTCTTCATGAGGTGTTTATGGTCTAGAAGAGAATAATCATTTTAGTAAAATAAGTTACATGGTTTTGTTAATACTTATAAGTTATAATGTTTGAACCATCTCAATTATTTACTTTTGCTTATTAAGTTTAAGTATTAACATTCCTCTTTGAAATAAGAACATGTTTCTGCATTTACAATATTTTGTATTCCACTCATGTTAGTAGATTTGTTTGTTCGGTTCATTGTAAAATGAATGCAAAATATTTAGACAAGTTTTTCACAAAACTGCGTGTTGCTTAAGGATTTAATCAGTGTTGCAATCACTATATAGGTTTTCTGACAGAAGCAATCTTGCCTATTGTTTCTCTTCCGTTGTAAAACATATTTAATGATGTATTATCTGAATTTATTTATATATAGATCGTGCTAGAGAACTTGCTGATGTTATCGGCGGTGATGCTTTAGCCCTCAGTGATTTAGATAGTTACCATCCAGAGGATGGTATGATTCTTGCAAACACAACATCTATTGGAATGCAACCAAAGGTTGATGAAACACCTATTTCTAAGGTATGCTCCTTATATAGTTGTACTATACCAACCAGGGACTTATGCTATTATTGTTAGTGGTTTTTTTTAGTTTGATATGTTAATGACCATCACATCTACATTCATTTTCCTAATGCGGGTCGAATTTCTATGCTTTGAAAATGGTTTTTTTTATTTGTTGATTTCACGAAAATTTTGTAATATCACAATATGTTTATGAATCCTAAGCCATGTCTATAAAAAAAAAGAAAAGAAAAGAGTTGACCTTCTGGTTTGAAATATTGACGATATCTATGATTGTGTATTTATTCGGTATTGTTGAATTTAACGTAAACAAAATGCCAAACATGACTATCAAAAATAACCATTCTTTAAGTGGAAGTGGAGCGTTGGCCCAAATAAACACACTTCTACCACTTATTTATATTTGGCCCATGGTGTTTCTGTTCTAGTTGGATGTCATTGTCAAATATTACTACTATTAATGCACACAATGTCTTGCTATGGAACGAGAGTAAGTTGAATTCATGGAGCTAATCGCTCCTTTGTTTTTGCAGCATGCATTGAAATTTTACTCGCTGGTTTTTGATGCTGTCTACACGCCGAAAATAACTAGACTCTTGAAGGAAGCAGAAGAATCAAGAGCCACTATTGTAAAAGGACAGGAAATGTTTATTGGACAAGCATATGAACAATATGAGAAGTATACTGGATTGCCAGGTAAACTGGATTTAAATGGAATAATAGACTATGTTGCATGGACATTTCGGCCGTGGTTCCGTTGTCCCTGTTTCAGTTGTCTGTACTTTATTTGGTCCAATGGTTTTAACTTTAACATCTTATGTTATTTCTTTGATTTCATTTTGCATTTTCAGCACCAAAAGAACTCTTCAGAAATATTATGGAAAACTATTGATGAGGTTTGTAAGCCCCAACTTCTATCTCACTGATCATATTTTCCTTTGCATAGAAAGTTACGACCTTGCTGTTAATTCTAATCCATTACCCCATACATGATTGCATTAGAAAAATCTAGTGAATGTAACTGTGTCTCTGGTGTTTTTACTTGTGGTCTCAATATGATGACTTTTGAGTAATCGCACAATGTATTCTTTGTTTTTTGTAAAAACAATTTATTTTCCTTGAAAATACCTTCTATTTATGCTCAATTGTTGGTTCACAGGAGCAACAAGTGAGTAACTAGTGAGTATATTTTAAGGCTTATTTAGTTTGAGAAAACATGTTATATTTTCACGAAACTTTTGGTGTAGATTTCTAGAATTCTAGTTACTCATCTGTTTATTATCCTCGACACATTCTCTTCTGAAACACTGGTTACAGACCGGTCTTATTAACTATCTTTTTGGTCATTTTTCCCCGCAGAGTGCATCTTAGTCCTAGAAGCAGGATGGAGGATGGTGAGCAGGATTGCTTGCTTTTTTTTACATACGAAAAGCAGATTGCATTCGTTCAAATTTTTCTTACATAAGAAAAAAAAATCTGTTTAGATTGTCTTTGAATGTTGAGGATCTTTCTTTAGGGCTTAGTAATTTATTGCATTTATCCTTCCAGTTAGGAAGACTTTTTGGCAATCACAATAAATATTAGCAAAAAGTTTTTGCTTTGTAATTTGTATTGTATGTAACTTTTTGAAGCTGAAAAAGCACTGTTTTCCAAATAATTTTATGACAAAAAGTAAAGAAGAAAAAAACTTGTTTTTTAGCATTCGTATGTGTGACAACAGAATGGTACAATTCTCCAATCTCCCGCAATTGTACTGTACTTGGGAGGAGATTAAAATCACTTGATGTCAAAATCTGTCCCGAACTAAATTAATCGGACCAGTAGGCCAGATACTAGTGGTGAAAACAAGATAAAATAAAATTGAGTTTAAGAAATTTTGCCACATACTAGTCTCATGAGAAATTATAAGAACTTCAATCAATTTATTTCTACTCTCGATGATTTTAATATGAATAATTGTAAAATATAGATTAGTGAAAACACTGCTTGAATTTAATTTAACCTAAATAATAATGTACTAGCATTTTTCATGTTATTAGATGACAAAATAACTTACTTGATCGGCCATATTTCCAATTACAAAACTTAATTTGTTGCTAGTGAATCTTCATTTTGGCTGTTGTTTGGAGTCACACTAACAATTTGATCTTCATATTAACAAAATAACAAATTCTTAAAGTTTTTTATATGTTAGTCAATTTTATTTTGACTATGTTGTTTGTATAAAGTTTCTCTAGACAAATCATTTGATTGATTTAAGTAGTAAGAAATTCAGATCTTAATCAATAATCTTGCACAGTTGCACATAAAATAAATTGGGTAAAAAGAAGATAATTAACTTTTATATGTCAAAGGACAAAAATAAGTCAATTAATTTATGAATAATTAAAATCCATTTTCATGTTGTACAAAAAATAATACATTTTTTTTAAAAAAAACAATACATTTTTTTTGTCAAAAAAAATAAAAATAAAACATTTTCATGATAGTATCAGCAAAAAAAGATCCCTTCATGAATGGGAATTTTTGAGAAATCTAGATTTCAAAAATATTACTCTCCACTTTACGATGATGTCGTTTTAGCTAAAAATTATATCTTAAAATGAGTATCGTTTTTAAATTTTCAATGCAACATTTTTTAATTTTACAATGTAATTATTACTACCTCAGTCTCTAAATATAAGATCTTGTTTGATCAAATTGTACTATTCATCTATCATGTTTTGACCATATTTTTTTACTAATATATAAATGTAAATATTATCATATAAAATCTTGTTTGATTTATTTTGTGCACCGGCTTTCGTACGGTGGTCAAATATGGTCTTATATATAGGAACACAAGTAGTATTTTAAACAATATGTCCAAAAAAAAAACAAATTAAAATTATACTCCCTACTTACCCAACTATATGTTGTTTTGAGAAAAAAATTTGAATTAAAATATAGTATATCATTTTACAGTACCAATGAAATATTTAATGTTCTTTTTTCTATTATACCCTTAACTAATTGTTTCTCTTTCTTCTTTCAACAATTTATCTTTTTTATATTATTAATAAAAGATAATTTTATAAACTAATTACCATAAAATTACCAGAATGGAAAGAGTGGTACTCAAAATTTGTACAATGCTCTTAGTTCTGTTGCTGATGCCACTGGCGCTACCAACTGTTGTAGCTTGGGGAAAAGATGGCCACTATGCAATTTGTAAAATTTCACAGGTAACCCTAACACTACTCTTCACATTTTTTCAATTCAATATTTGATTCTAAATTCATACCCTAATTTTAGGATTATCTTAGTGAAGATGCTCTATTTGCAGTGAAACAACTGCTTCCAGATTCTGCTGAAGGCGATCTTGCTTCTGTTTGCTCTTGGCCGGATGAAATTCGCCATAATTACCGTTATCGTTGGAGTAGTGCCTTGCATTATGCTGATACCCCTGATTTCAAGTGTAATTATCAATACTGCAGTAAGTTAGTTATGTTAGTTAGTTAGTTATATCGGTTTGTTATGCTAATTAGTTAGTTAGACTATTTGATATAACTAACTTCATATTATCAAACGTGTTAATTGGTTCAGTTGTGATTGACGTTGGACTTGGTAGGAACTAAGGAGGGGGCTGAAACCATTTGATACAAGAACTGACCCCCGAACCAGATTAAACTGGTGGTGGAAACCAAAACAAAAAACTATATTTGTAATACTATTCGGCGTTTAGATTGCTTAATGTGCTTCACAAATTACTTTAATGTTTTTTTGCTGTTCTTATAGGAGATTGTCATGATTCTTATGGACATAAGCATAGATGTGTTACTGGAGCAATATACAATTATACAATGCAATTAAAGTTAGCTAATAATGCTGATGCTTCGTCTGAATTAAACTGTAAGCATTTACAGATTGGATTATTAGTTTGCTTGATGCATGAGAAGGTAGGTCCTTGAATTTACTTTTTTTTCATCTCTTATTACAGATAATTTGACAGAAGCACTTATGTTCTTGTCACATTTTGTTGGGGATGTTCATCAGGTTTGTTCTACCTGGTTCAGTTCCTATTCAAAAATGTGATGGACAATTGAATAAATAGTATACTTGGTTTAAAAAATACATATGATTTTCAATTTCATAGTTTGGGTTGAAAAGTTGAGAAATAAGAACTTTAAACTTGAAAACAGTGATTGGTGGGAATGGTTATGATATTTCCTTGTGTGTAATATAAAAATTACAACCACATGTTTAAATATATTTTCTCTTCTCCAAAATTGTGCTTTTTTGAGGATTTTTTTTTCTTGGTTCCCTTTTTCTGGTGTAGCCTCTACATGTTGGTTTTACTGGAGACCTTGGTGGAAACTCGATAACAGTTCGTTGGTACCGGAGAAAAACAAATCTTCATCATGTAAGTTATATGAATAAAATTCTATGCTACTTGATCAGGCTAATTGCATTCCACAACCTAGCTAACTTGTATTGTCCATTTTCTCCCATTCTTTATGGTGTGTTTGTGATTGATCGAGACTGTTATTTTCCCCTCTTTTATTTTATCAAAGATTGATAGTTTCTATCATAATTTTACATGCATTTAAGCTCTATATGATAATTGATTCCGCAATCCGTGTGTTGCTGTTTTATTAATTGTGGTTGGGAGAAATAGGTTAGATGGGAAAGGGGAAGATTGAGGATCAGTATATGTTAAAAGGTTAAAGAAGCGAAATTGAATTGAAATTTCAATTCTATGTATGCAATAGATTCCTAAACTTGGTATCAAATGCCATATTTAGCGTTTAGAGAAACTTTATTGTATTCTGATAGAAACTGGTTTTAGATTTTTAAAAGACATACATGTCATATTCTTACATGATATAGCATAGGATGTATAGCTACAGGTGCACCTGCTTTTGAAATTGTTTATTACTTGTTAGTTACCTTGCCACTAAGTTCATGTACACACTCTTTATTTTAATCTGTTGATCGTAATGCTTGCGCTACCTGTCATTGTCACAATAATGTAGAAAATGGACTAAATTTAGTAAGTTTGGTTTTGTTTCAGGTATGGGATAACATGATTATCGAGTCTGCTCTGAAAAAGTTCTATGGTTCAGATCTTTCTGTTATGATACAGGCTATTCAAAGGAATATTAGTGTAATTTCTTCCCTTTATATGCATTTTGGTCATCACACTTATTTCTTTGCATGGACTTGTAATACCTGCATAGGTCCCAAAGACCCACTATCCTTTTTAATCGCTTTCTGCAGGATATTTGGTCAAATGATATATCTATTTGGGAACATTGTGCACACAACTACACAGCATGTCCAGATTGGTATGTGCATAATAGATTTCTTGTCCCATCGTCATCATTTGTTCTAGTTTTACTTTTAACTGATTGGTTGCTGAATATTGACTTGGTTACATTTTATGCTGAGTATTGACTTTGACTTGGTTACATTTATCATTGCTTGGCTCATCATAACTCCGTCATATTCACCTAAAAAATACAGTAATTGATGGTTTCAAAATACTACTTATAAGAACCTGTCAAAAATTGTTTGCTTATGTAGTTGAGTTTTGATTGACAGCCATAGCTTTCCCTCGATTTTCTATATTAACTTATTGCTAGAAATTAAATAACTACTTACATAAAACTAATGTCAAGAATTTACATAATCTTGATTTTGTTGATTATATTCAGGTATGCTTCTGAAAGTATTAGCTTGGCATGCAAGTTTGCGTATAAGAATGCTACTCCAGGAAGCACTTTGGAAGGTAATTCCCTATTTTATCATTTACAAACAAAAATATTTGGAAACTCTAGAATCTTCAGCTAGAGACTTCTTCCTCCTTTGTAAGGTAGTGCTTTTTTTCATTAGCTTCAAGAGAGATTCCTTGTTTTGCTAGAGAAAGTGACTGATTATATATAGTATTTGAACAAATCCATTTCACTCTACAATATTTTGTTTCTTGATTTCATAATCCATGAATGATGACTTCTCATACATTGTTATTCTATTTGATGATGTAGATGAGTATTTCCTATCTCGGCTGCCTATTGTGGAGAAAAGGTTGGCACAAGGTGGTGTGCGACTTGCAGCTATCCTCAACCGCATTTTTACTGCCAAGACCGAAATAGCTCAAGCTTGAAACTAATATACCGATTTTTCTTCTTAACCAACCAGCCCAGGTCCTTGTAATGTAAAGTTGATCACGAGATAAGTTTGTAAAACAGTGAAATGTAACTAAAAGTTGTTCTAGATAATATGTGAGAAAATGACCATTACATTCATAAATCCTAACTCAACAAACAAATGCTAATATTGTTATGAGTGATATCACTTGTGTAGGTTTCAAGATGTACTAAAAATATACCAACGAATTTCTGATTAACAAGGTCTCTTCATTTTATTTAGACTGACATATTAGTTTTGATCTATAACAAATTTAATCAATAGTTGAGCGTTAATGTTATATATCCAAAGACATGAATATTTTTATCACTCTGATTTTGTCACTTTATAGTCGTTCTGAGTGATTTTTAAAAGAATGAGTTTTGCAATTCAAAAAGTAGCGGTGTAACTTGTTGTCCGTTTATCTTTTATTCACATGTAAATAACTTGCTGTCCTGTTCTTATAGTTTTCATGATTGTATCAACATTTTATTCACATGTAAATAACTTGTTGTCTTGTTCTTATAGTTTCCATGATTGCACCAATCAACTTATCCATGATCTATCCAAAACATATCCAGACCGGTTAGGTGTCCTGTTCTTATACACTTTCCATGATTCCATCAACCTATCCATGCCCTATCTAAAACTCAATCATTGCATCACAACACTACAAAAACCATTGAACACAACGCTAATTCAAAAACTACTCATTTTTCATTTCCTTTTGAAGTCACCACACCATTCACACCGGTAACTATCTCCGATTGTCTTCACCGGAAGTGAAGCTATGACGAAGAATGCAACGTTAATCTGCGTCCGTATAATGGGTGAAACAGTCGAAAAAATGATAATTGACATCAAAAAAGCTAAACTCGATGGAGCAGACCTTGTTGAAATACGATTAGATTCTCTTACCAATTTCAATCCTTCTCAAGATATTAACACTTTCATTCAGCAACAGCAACAGTACCACTCATTTCCCTTCCTGTTCACTTGCAGGTTTTATTTGCTTTACTGTAATTTTTTTTTGTCAGTATATGTTTTGTATCACGGTGATTCACCGTGATTTTGCAGTTCTGGCACACTTGCTGACTAGTGTGATACCAAACATAGCATGAACTGTATTGAATGTTGATGAAAAGAGTATACATTTTCTTAGGCCGGTATGGGAAGGTGGTTATTATGATGGCGATGAAAATGAACGGTTGGATGCACTACGGTTAGCTATGGAATTGGGAGCTGATTACATTGATGTTGAACTTAAGGTCTGTTTGTTTTTCCTTCTATAATTCAACTATTGCAATGAAATAACACATTCATTGTAATATGAACTAGTTTATGAGCCTTGCCATGCATGCAGGTAAAGAAATGTTATTTTTGTAGATTTATTGACTTTAAATATACTTTATAAATATAAAGACATGCTTTTATATATTTTATAAAAAAAAAGTTTCAACTAAAAAAGAAACAAAAAAAAGTATGTACCAAAAAACAAAAAATGTAAAATTAATCTCATAATATCTTAGTAAAATAAATATGAAACAAAAATAACAAAAACAATTACTCGAGTAAAAAAAAATACAAAAAAATTAATCTCATACTACCTCTGTTCCTTTTTACTTGTCGTTTTAAAAAAAAGACCAAAATAGGAGGGATATATTTTTGCACCTTATTTTCCTAGTATGCCCTTTTTAAAAATATATCATATTTTTAATCCACCAATAAATTCCTTCTTTTTCACAAACATTATCTATTTTCAAAAAAATTGTAACAAACTTTATTTAAAAACAAACAAAATTTGTATACAATTAAAAAGATTTTATTGTTTCAACAAAAACAATTATACAAAATTTAGGAAATAAAATAAAATAAGAAGGAGGATATAATAGGCAATATATAACCTAAATTGCTAAAACGACAAGTAAAAAGGAACAAATATTTTTTTCTAAAACGACAAGTAAAAAAGAACGGAGGTAGTATTATTTAATTTTCACATCAGTGCCTTTCAAATTAAAAATCAAGTCTCTATTTTGAGAACCAGCTGCGGAGTATGTGGTATGGACTCTGATGTGTTTCATGATACGATTCCGGCATTTGATGTTAGCAGTTTCATTAGCAAGGTCATCGTCCCCTCTAAACCTCAACATGTTTTGACAAGTGCTCTGTTTCGTAAAATTGTTCAGGACATGGAAGTCACCATCAACATGACACCAAGACAGAAAGCAGTTTTTGGGTGTTTACGGACTGCTCATGCTCTAGATTTTCTTTTAGCTATTCGCATTGATGGGTTAGGTCAACATATCTCGCTGGTAGAGTATCGTACCATCCTGCGATATCGCCTCATGATTCCTTTATTTCCTATTAATGAAGTTTGTCTAGATTGTCGTAAGGCGTGCTTGGACTCATTTGGGGAACATGCAATTCATTGTAAGGAACTTCCAGGCTTCAAATATAGACATGACTTTGTGAGAGATGTGAACTTCTTAATTGACCCACAAGAAGGAAGATCGACACTTAGGCCAACAAACATTTTGGTGTATGGATGGGTAGGAAAAAAACATGCATCGTAGACTTGACTGGGGTTTTTCCACTTGTGGGATTGTTGACTCACAATTTTATTATGGGACAGGCGACCCTCAAAGCTGCTTCAAGCAAAGTTGCTAAACATGAAAAAGCATGTTCGGATAATCAACATGCTTTTATACCATTTGCATTTGACACAGAGTCGGCCCGGTGTATTTCGAGGCCTTGTTCCAAAATTTAAAATAGGCCTTTAATAAAAAGTTGTAATTTTTTTTACAATAACCCATTTTAAATTAAATTACAAATAACATAAAAAAAATTGTAACTAACATAAAAAATTCATGTTCTAATAAATAATACCATAATATCTCATGACTTATTTAAAACGACTCATTTTCCTAAGACAACTGTGACTGGAATAGTCAATAAAATTTTATATGCGATAACTATGTTAAGAAAATAATTTATGCCTTTCAAAAAGTTTAATAGTATATCAATAGGGTCTCATCTTTATTACACGCAACATATTTTTTTATTTTGGTCAAGTCGCCTAATGACTAAAAATTTCATTTATAAAATGCAATTTCCCCTGCCAACTGAGTTAAACGCATTTTTTAGTAACTTTAATTAATACTCTCTCCATCTTAAAATATAATGCAAAATTGGTCAACCAAAGTTAATATATCTAGTCCAATTTTTAAACATATACATCAATTTCCTTTGACAAAATTTTAAGCTTAAAAATGAATCTACATAATTGTATTATAACTACAAAATATTATTATTTTACATTTTTTTATATGGTGTTACTTCTTCTTTTTACAATAGAGCGCTAAGTTACTTATTGATTAAAAATGCATCTGCTAAATTTATTTATTTTAAACAAAAAAACAATATTGTTAAGTAATAAGAAAATAATTATTTTTTATACATATATAAATTTTAATAAACATATATAATTTAGAGGCCTCTTATTTTTTGTGGCCCTGTGCGGTGGCTCACCCGGCACACCCCACAGGGCCGGGCCTGATTTGACATTTTGGTTTTCTAGCACCAGAGATTGTGGATCTTTTAAATAGAATTCAAAAGGTCATGCATAGCAACATTGTTTCTCCTAGGTCTATGGATGTACTCTTTAAAAGAATAAAGTTAGCAATCCAAAAAAAGGTAACGACGTAGCTTGTTGTCCGATTACCTTCTATTCATATGTAATTAAATTATATATAATATTATAATATATAAATTTAGTCTCTATATAAATATATGAATAAAAATATAGTCTTCATATTATTATATATGCACAAAACTATCGGTCCCATATAAATTATAACTAAAAAAGTCTTGTATAAATAAAAAAAAACATAGTCCTTATATAAATTAAACAATTAGTTGCCATATAAATTACAAAAACAAAAAATAAGCATGTGTGTTTTAATATTTGAGTGAAAATATAAGATTTCATATAAATATTTAAAAAAAAAAAGCTCCCATTCAGATTTTAAACTTTTCATAAATTAAATGCATAACTTTAAGAGATGCATAAATAAACTGCTAAAAAATAATAATGGTAAATTTTAAACTTTTTACATATCAAACCACTTGAGAAAGAATAATACGATAATTAGTTAAACAATATATTAAACTATATACTATTAATCTCAACATGTAGATCATGGTAAGCTTCTAAATGTGGATGTGATCAAACATCATTTCAAATTGTATGAAAAAAATTATTATTTATGGTTACAAGTTAATAAGTACTCTATATTATATAGAAAAGATAAATTACAATTGATACAAATGATGATGCTTGACCCTTAGCCAATATATTTTTACCACAATAGTTTTTATAGTCAATACTCACATCACTATGAGCTATTATTATTAGATAAAATAAGATCGAAAGACAAAAAAAATGAGGGGACATAAACTTCACTAATAAAAATAAAAAGAATTAAGCACAATGAAAAGATAAATTAAATATTTAGCTAAAAAATTATGACAAATAAAAAATAGGATATAATTTTACTAAGTATATCTTTGAGATAAAATCTTAAATTGCACTTAAATTAATTAAGATAATTTTAAAATAAATTCGAGTATTTTCTTTTGAAGCAGAATGATATATCAACCCTTTATGTAAGGAAAAGAATTAAGCACGATAAAAATAAGATAAACTAAATTTCTAGCTAAAACTACTCGAATATCATCGTGCTTAATTAATAAATTAGTTAAAAGACCAAAATGAAACTACACGATGAAAAATAATTAGTTAAATGACCAATTTATAACAACAATTAGTTAAACGACCAAAATGAAACTAATAAATTAGTTAGAAGATTTTTTGTAACAACAATTAGTTAATAATGGGCCAAAATGATCATCAATTAAAATATTTTAAAATAATTATACTTCTAAAAATAATAAAAAAATGAAAAGAGATGTAAGGTTAATAAAATGTTGTAAGTTTCAGATTAAAATAAATAATTATTTTCAATTAATTTAATCTAGTATTATATTTATAAGAGAAGATTATATAATAGAAAGAGATGTAAATTTTAGTTAAATTGAACGAATCATGAAAATCACATAATTTACATATTTTTAAATTTCTCTCATTTTTAAGATAGCAAGTATCCAACATTTTTTATTTCAAAAAAATATCAAATATTTTTAACAATCGCACTTTTTAAAAATAAATAAAAAATCAGTCAGTATATATATTAAAATTATTAGCACAGAAACTCTTAGGATTAGACGTGTTCCAGTTTCATACATGTGTCGTGTCCGACTGACACTTACAATTATATTGAATTATATCATTTTTTTTAAATTATCATTTTATTCAAAAAAAAATTATCTGTTGTCTGAACTCTTAACATAGTGCAACATTTTCTGCTCCTGCCATATCTCCACAGGTTGCACCCCAATTCTATGACTCTATACGTGGGAAGACATTCGACAAAACCAAGGTCATTGTTTCATCTCACAACTATCATGAAACTCCTTCTGTTGAGGATCTTAACGACCTTGCAGCAAGAATACAAGCAACCGGGGCAGACATAGTAAAGATCGCAACAACTGCCGTGGATATCACTGATGCGGCACGCATGTTTCAAATTATGGAGCATTCTCAAGTAAGACACGTATATTTTGTGGAAATTTTGAATAAAATGTTGATCCCATGCATATTTTGACTAGTAATGCTTAAATTCATGATTACCGCGTTAAGAAATAATTTTAACACGGCTATTGTTGAAATTTTCAGGTTCCATTCATTGGATGGGTTGCAGAAGCCAGAGGATTGATTTCACGTGTACTTTGTGGAAAATTTGGTGCTTATCTCACATTTTGTGGACTCGAATCAGAGATAGTTTCAGCTTCTAATGAACCTTCACTTAAGGAACTGACGGATCTATACAATTTCAAACAAGTGGGACCTAAGACAAAAGTATTTGGAATTATTGGGAAGCCTGTCAGTCACAGTAAATCACCCATATTGTTCAATAAAGCCTTCAAGACAGCTGGTTTTGATGGAGTTTTTGTATTTTTATTGGTGGATGACCTTGAGAATTTTTTCAGGACTTACTCATCAACAGATTTTGCGGGGTTCAGGTTCGAACTCCTTATGAAGATTGTTTGAATTTATGTATTCTTGTTTTTGGCAATTCTTGCATGTCTTATATGTCTACGTAACTTTGTGTTAAATGGTATTAGTAATACATGCTACATTCTCATTGCATGATAGAAATCTTTCATTTGTAAGGCTTGATTTCATGATAGCTTACATCATTGTTTAAGGTTAATGGATCTTTAATATTTATTGTTGGCTAATAGCTGTAGTTGGTATACATATTTTACCTCTCACGCTACTAGAGTTTGATTTTTAATATATGTGGCTCAGTGTTACCATTCCTCACATGGAGGCTGCCCTTAAGTGCTGCGACGAGGTTGATCCAGTGGCTAAGGTATTTGGTTATTAATTTACATTGTGTTACAATGTATGTTCAATAGTATGGAGAAGAGTTTTTATTTCCTTTATTTTCTTTCAAAATTCTTCAAACTGGTTTTGCAGTCAATTGGAGCTGTAAATTGCGTTGTAAGAAGACCAAAAGACGAGAAACTGATTGGGTATAATACTGATTATGTCGGTGCTATTAATGCTATTGAGGATGGGCTACGGGGTATGTATCATTTCTAGCTGCTAGCAATTTGCACGGTTACTGTTGTAGGTAATTTGTCTTATGAGATGCTATTGTGTACACCAATTATTTTTGGCAGGTCAACATAATAGCAATGGCACAGCTAGTAATGGCACAACTATTTCACCATTAGCTGGTAAGCTGTTTGTTGTTATTGGGGCTGGTGGTGCTGGTAAGGCACTTGCTTATGGTGCTAAAGAGAAAGGAGCAAGGATTGTGATTGCAGACCACGCCTATGGTAAGCTTAATGATAACGATTTTCCTGCATAAAATTAAAAGAAATTGAATTGTGAAAGGTTCTTCCAGGGTCTTGTTGCAAAACACCATATGTGGGAGATAACTAATAAAGTGATGAATTCTTATAATCGATTAAATGGATGGTAGTTTTTTCGTGAAGTGTTTTTGGTCTAGAAGGGAAAAATCATTTTAGTAAAATAGTTACATGCTTTTGTGAATACTTATAATGATTTGAATCATCTCAATCATTTGCTTTTACTTACCCTTGTATGCATTACTATTCTTTTGCTTATTAAGTATTAACATTTCTCTTTGTAATGCGTTTGCAATATTTTGTATTCCACTCATGTTAGTAGATTTGTTTGTTCGGTTCATTGTCAAATGAATGAAAAATATTTACACGAGTTTTTCACAAAACCTTGTGTTTCTTGATATCTTGCCTATTTTTTCTCTTCCCTTGTAACTTGTAAGACATATTTAATGACGCATTGTCTGTATTTATTTATATATAGATCGTGCCAAAGAACTTGCTGATGCAATCGGCGGTGATGCTTTAGCCCTCAGTGATTTAGATAGTTACCATCCAGAGGATGGTATGATTCTTGCAAACACAACATCTATTGGAATGGAACCAAAAGTTGATGAAACACCTATTTCTAAGGTATGCTCCTTATATAGTTGTTATACCAACCAGGGACTTACGCTATTATTGTTAGCGGATTTTTTTAAGTTTGATATGTTAATGATCATCACATCGACATTCATTTTCCTAATGCATATTGGATTTCTATGCAAATGAAATATAATTATTTGCTGTGAAAATGCTTTTTTGATTTGCTGATTTCACAATTTTTTTTGTAATATCACAATATTATATGAATCCTAAGCCATTTCTATCAAAGAAAAAAAAATACTTTGACCTTCTACCACTTATTTATATTTGGCCCATGGTGTTTTTGTTCTAGTTGGGTGTCATTGTCAAATATTACTACTATTAAGGCACACAATGTCTTGCTATAGAACAAAAGTAAGTTGAATTCGGGGAGCTAATCGGTCCTTTGTTTTTGCAGCATGCATTGAAATTTTACTCGCTGGTTTTTGATGCTGTCTACACGCCAAAAATAACTAGACTCTTGAAGGAAGCAAAAGAATCAGGAGCCACTATTGTTAAAGGACTGGAAATGTTTATTGGACAAGCATATGAACAATATGAGAAGTATACTGGATTGCCAGGTAAATTGGATTTAAATGGAATAATAGACTATGTTCCATGGACATTTCGGCCGTGGTTCCATTGTCCCCTATGAAGCTCAAACACTTCTTGGAATAGGCGTGTCCACCCATTGTGTCGTGTCCTGTATTCGTGTCAGTGTCCGGGCTTCATTGGTTGTCCTAATTGTTTTAGTGTTCTGTGCTTTATTTGGTCCAATGGTTTTAACTTTAACATCTTATGTTATTTCTTTGATTTCATTTTGCATTTTCAGCACCAAAAGAACTCTTCAGAAATATTATCGAAAACTATTGATGAGGTTTGTAAGCCCCAACTTCTATCTCACTGATCATATTTTCCTTTGCATAGAAAGTTATACGACCTTGCTGTTAATTCTAATCGATTACCTCATGCATGATTGCGTTAGAAAAATCTAGTAGATGTAACAGTATCTATGGTGTTTCTACTTTGTGGTCTGAATATGACGACTTTTGAGTATTGACTTGTCGCAATTTCATCGCACAATATGTATTCTTCGTTCTTTTTAAAAATGCCTTCTATTTATGCTCAATTGTTGAATCACAGTAGCAACAAGTCAGCAACTAATAAGTACTATTTTAAGGCATATTAATTTGAGAAAACATGCTATATTTTCACTAAATGGTCGGTGTAGATTTCTAGTTACTCATCTGTTTATTATCCTTGGCACATTCTCCTCTGACACACCAGTTACAAACTGGTTTTATTAACTATCTTTTTGGTCATTCTTTTCCTGCAGAGAGCATCTTAATAATCCTAGAAGCAGGATGGTGAGCATCATTGCTTGCTTTTGTTGTTTTAACATTTGAGCATTCGTTCAATAAAAATCTGCGGAAGTGGATTGCATTCGTTCAATAAAAATCTGTTTAGATTGCCTTTGAATGTTGAGGATCTTTCTTTAGAACTTAGTAATTTATTGCCTTTGAATGTCGTCTATCAATAAATATTAGCAAATTTTTTGCTTTGTAATTTATTGTCAGAGCCGGCCTCAGTATTTTGGAGGCCTTGTTCGAATTTAGAAAATGGACACTTCATAAAAAAAAAATATTTTTTTAATAAAATATCTTATATTTAAATTGTATACAATATAAAATATAATTATCATTGTAAATAAACGTCGAAAAGAAATATATCATAACAAAGATTAAATTTATTGCAAAGATTCAAATGATATAAAATTGAGTCTAAAACTTTTTCTCTGTTTTAATTTAACGTAAGAGTTTAATTGTTATGCACTGAAGTTGTAAATTTTTTACACATACTTCCAATCAAATCAAACTATAATACCACTTTTATAACCAAGTTTCTAAAATGCGTCTATATATAAATTTCTACATGACATGATTTAATTGGATGTATGTGTAAAATATATTACACTGTCGGTGTATATTAAGTTCTTAATTTAAATTAAAAGAATTAAAATTAAGCATAAAAAATGTAAAATTTAAGAATTGAACCCTTGATCTTGCACTCCCAATTAATATAATTAACCACTAAGCTATTGATACACTTGTGATATTTTATGAACATTAAAAATATATAATTATTATTATTATAGGATTTTAGAATTTTGAGGCTCTAAAAATTTATCAAAATTTTGAGGCCTTGTTCGGCCGCTCACCCCGCACATGTGCTGGGGCCGGGCCTGTTTATTGTATTGTATGCAACTTTTTAAAGCTGCAGCATTGTTTTCCAAATAATTTTATGAGCAAAAATAAAGACGAAAAAAACTAGCAAGAGACTTGTTTTTTAGCATTCGTATGTATAAACAACTGAATGGTACAGTTCTTTGAAAACTTAAAATGAGTTTTAGAAATTTTGCCATGACAACTCCACCCACCTTTCCCTCCAAGTAATCACTGAAGAGGGTTTTTTTTTAAAATCTATATCAGTCTTTTATGGAATATAAGGATGATTTGGTGGTGGTTGAAGTGGAGAGTTAAAAATTAGAGTGATAAAGAGGTTAAAAGTTTGATCCACACTCTCAACATAAAAACTAACAGTATTAACATTTGTTGTTTAATAAAAGTATAAGCTTTTATTTTTAAGTACACACATGTTAAAGATGTTACTTGCTAATTTAGACCAACTAGAAACTTAGTTGGTGCAAGTCAGATTCTATTCTAACTTTGATCAGGCTAATTGCATCATGTAAGTTATATGAATCAGATTCTATGCTACTTGATCAGGCTAATTACATTCCACAACCATAGCTAACTTGTATTGTGCTCTATGTGACTCTTGATTCCGGAATCCGTATGTTGCTGTTTTATTAATTCTGGTTGGGAGAAATATGCCGGTTAGATGTGAAAGGGGAAGATTGAGGATCAGTATGTGTTTTTTTTTTTGACTAACAAGGATCAGTATGTGTTAAAAGGTTAAAGAAACGAAATTAAATTGAAATTTCAATTCTATGTAGATTCCTAAACTTGGTATCAAATGTCATATTTAGCGTTTAGAGAAACTTTGTTGTATTCTGATAGAAACTGGTTTTAGATTTTCAAAAGACATCATATTCCTACAGGTGCACCTGCTTTTTGTTACTTGTTAGTTACCTTGCCACTAAGTTCATCTACACGCAATGACGGATCCAAGAATTTTGAAGAGTGGGGGCACCACATATAGAAATTTGTAAGAATTCGTATTTTGAAAATATTGAATAATTTTTTAAATTTTCAATGCAAATTTATATAAAGTATCTTTCTCCGTCTACAAATTCTAGCTCAATTCTCATAAATGTCGAAATTGTTAAATCTGACGTAATGACGGGTTCAAACTTATGGTAATTCTAGGATGCAATTGATCGAGGAAGGGACTGATTTGATAAAACTTTCACAAATTAATTAAGAGATGTTTTAACTATTTATTTGGTTACATTTTATGCTGAATATTGACTTGGTTACACTTATCATTGCTTGACTCATCATAACTCTGTCATATTCACCTGAAAAATACAGTAATTGATGGTTTCAAAATACTACTTATAAAAATCTGTCATTAATTGTTTGCTTTTTTAGTTGAGTTTTGATTGACAGCCATGGATTTCCCTTGATTTTCCATATTAACTTATTGCTAGAAATTAAATAGCTACTTGCATATATACAACTGATGTCAAGAATTTACATATCTTGATTTTGTTGATTATATTCAAGTAGTGCTTTTTTTCATTAGCTTCAAGGGAGATTCCTTGTTTTGCAAGAGAAAGGAGCTGACTATACTATTTGAACAAATCTATTTCAACTCTACAATATTTTGTTTCTAGATTTAATGATCCATGAAAGATGAATTCTCATACATTGTTATTCTATTTGATGATGTAGATGAGTATTTCCTATCTCGACTGCCTATTGTGGAGAAAAGGTTGGCTAGAGGTGGTGTGCGACGAGCCGACTTGCAGCTATCCTCAACCGCATTTTTACTGACAAGACCAAAATAGCTCAAGCTTGAAACTAATATACTGATTTTTCTTCTTCTTAACCCACCAGCCCAGGTCCTTGTGTTGTAAATTTGATCACGAGCTAAGTAAAGTTTAGTCTAGTTGATTTTTGCAAAACAACAAAATGTAACTAAAAATTGTTCTAGATAATATTTTGTGAGAAAATGTCGGTTACATTCATAAATTCTAACTCAACAAACAAAAGCTTTTATTGTTATGAGTGGTGAGTGATATCACTAGTGTAGGCTTATATTGTTTTTCTCATTTTGCCGCTCGATAGTGGTGTTATTTTATTTGCCAGCTTAATGCAATATACTATTCCGTCCCAAAATATAAGATAAAGTTGGTCTTAGAAAATTGATATATCTGAAACAAATTTTTAACTAAATACATCAACTTTTGTTGACCAATTTTCTTTTATATTATAGAATGGTGGGAGTAATTCGTATTTGGTTTTCTCATTATGTTGTAATGTTCATTTTATTTAATTTGACATGTTTTGATCTACAACAAATTTAATCAATAGCTTGAACGTTAACGTTATAATCCAAAGACATGAATATTTTTACCACTTTGATTTTGTCACATTACAACCATTTTTACTGATTTTTGTTATTAATTTAGATATTGTAAGTTTGTTTACATATTTACTCTTTAATCTTTATAACTTTAAAGACATTGAATTTTTGATGTTTTCAACCATGTACAATGTTATTTTACTATGTTCTACTATATCTATTTAAATGAATACTCCTTCTAATTTTATATATAAGCAACAAATAATTTTTTAAATTAATTAAAAAAATAATATATCTAGACTATAATATATATTAAATACATTACTTTTATAATAAATCTAAAACATCAATTTTACTTATAAATTACTCCCTCCGTACCAAAATATATGTCGTTCTGAGAAAAAAAATTGTACCACAATATATGTCGTTTTACATTACCAATGAAGCATTTAATGGTCTTTTTCCTTTTATACCCTTAATTAATTATTTCTCTTTCTTCTTTCAATTCAATAACTTATTTTTCACATATCATTAATGAAGAATAATTTTGTAAACTAACTCATATTTTATCTTTTCCATACAACAATGATTACATTTTTTAATTTGTGTAATATAGTCAAAACGACATATATTTTGGTACGGAAGGAGTAGATCAGAAGAGTAAATATCTTAGGGCTTAAGCCCTCATTATAATAAAACAATAATACAAATTTTTGTTAGTCAAACAACAGAAATTATTAATGAGTACAAATACCAATACTGAATACACTCCATCGTTCTTATCCACTTTTGAGTTTTGACTAATTAATACCCCTCTGTCCCTTTTTATAAGATATTGTTTGACAAAATTGCACTATTCATTTATCATGTTTTTACCGTATTTTTTTAATAATACATAGATGTAAATATTAGCATATAAGATCTTGTTTGATTTATTTTGATGAGTACTTTCAAAATATCAAATTTTTATAATTTTTACTATTAGATAATTAAAGATATTCGTGATCAAAATTATGGATTGACGTACGTGCAGTGGTCAAACGGGGTCTTATATTTAGGGACGGATGGAATACTACTACTATTTTTTTTAATTTGATTGTTAAAATGGTCAAATTTATTTATAAAAATGTATTGTAATAAGTGAAAAAAAATACTACTATCATCTTCTTTAATCCTTATCCACTTTTGACTAAATTGCATCTTTTTTATGGAAATTTTTTAATATACATACGTTTATTAATATGTTTGTGTGCATATATTTTATTTTGACTCAATGTTTGTATGCTTATTGTTCATTGGAAATATAAGTAAACTTTATTTTTTTCAATAAAAAAACAGAAAAAAGGTAATCTTTCCTTCCTGCTATATTATATATAGAGACGCCTGCTCCATCTACAATCTCTATCACTCTCTACTCTCTTCTCTGTTGAGGTCAGGAAACATTAAAACAGAAGCAAAAAATGCCCGCCGTAGGAATACCCACCGGTGGAAGTAACAAGGAGTACCCCGGAAACCTCACTCCTTTCGTTACAGTAACATGCATCGTCGCAGCTATGGGTGGTTTAATATTCGGCTACGATATTGGAATATCAGGTACTTATATTTCAATTGAATTTTTAATATACATTGTGAACGTTGATATTGCAATAAAACATGTACTCTCCCTCCGGTCAAATACAGATTGACTTTTATTTATATTTAAGATCGGAGGGAGTACAATTATACAGCCTAAACAGCTGCAATTGCTAATGTAATGTTTTTTTGACTAATAACTTTATATTACTGTCGCAATTGCAATTGTTGACAACAAATTAGAACTCAGTTATAATTTTTTTGTTTGCATGGATTTTGGTTAGGTGGAGTGACATCAATGGATCCATTTCTGATGAAGTTTTTTCCTTCTGTGTATCGAAAGAAAAACTTGGACAAGTCGTCAAACAAGTATTGTCAGTATGACAGTCAGATACTGACGATGTTTACATCATCGTTGTATCTGGCTGCCCTGCTGTCATCGCTGGTGGCGTCAAGTGTCACCCGTAGATTTGGTCGGAAACTTTCAATGTTTTTTGGAGGTTTGTTGTTCCTCATAGGTGCTCTTGTTAATGGTTTTGCTGAGTATGTTTGGATGTTGATCGTTGGTCGGATATTACTAGGCTTTGGTATTGGATTTGCGAATCAGGTATATTACATGAGTATATCTCTTTCTTTCATTTTTCTTAGCTTCTTTTTTATCGTCACAAATTAAACATAGCATGTTTCTTGATTCAAAAAAAAAAAAACATAGCATATGTTTCTGATATTCTGTTTTTCTTTTTTGTAATTAAAAAATCTGCCCTGTTTTAGTTTATCATCCTTGTAATTAGATAAGATTAAAGTGAATTACTTTTTTCTTTTAATACTATTATGAAGATAAATTAGAAATACCTTTACTTTTAATATATAATAATTAATTTATATATGTAACTTATAGTATTACATTGAAAAATAAATTTATTTTTGACTGAATTATTATTTAAATAAGGATTTATATTATTTTTTTGGCCTGAATTTATACTATAATATATGAGTTTTCATTTAATAATTTATTAATTTATTTTATATATGATGATACATTATTTGATGAAACTATTTATCAATATTATTTTTAAATACATATAATGTATATAATTATTTCACATATTTATAATATGATTATATTAGTCAATAAACAATTGTTTTAATTTTTTCTTGGGTTTCGCTCTCAATATTAAAGAATAAAAAGAATTTAATTTATATACACCGTTATTTTACCTGACCCCGTTTATTTTTTTGTGACGAACAGTCCGTACCAATTTACCTGTCAGAGATGGCTCCCTACAAATACAGGGGAGCTCTAAGTGTTGGCTTCCAATTATCAATCACAATTGGTATTCTTGTGGCCAACATATTGAACTACTTCTTTTCCAAACTCAAAGGCGGGTTAGGATGGAGGTTGAGTTTAGGTGGTGCTATGGTCCCTGCACTTATAATAACTATTGGATCAATAGTCCTTCCAGACACCCCCAATTCCATGATCGAACGTGGTGATCGCGATGGAGCCAAAGCTCACCTCAAGCGAATCCGAGGAGTGGAAGATGTTGATGAAGAGTACAATGACCTCGTGGCCGCTAGTGAAGCGTCCATGCAAGTCGAAAACCCTTGGATGAACTTGTTGCAAAGGAAATATAGACCTCAACTTTCTATGGCGATATTGATTCCGTTCTTCCAACAATTTACCGGAATCAATGTTATCATGTTTTATGCACCTGTGCTATTTAGTTCCGTTGGGTTTAAGGATGATGCTGCCCTTATGTCGTCCGTGATAACTGGAATTGTTAATGCTTTTGGTACTATTATATCAATTTTTGTAGTTGATAGATTGGGTAGGAGAGCCCTTTTCCTTGAAGGTGGTCTTCAAATGCTTATATGTCAGGTAACCATTTTTTTCTTTATTGATTTAGAATAGACATTCGAAATTTAAAACTGCGTGAGATAATTTGTGCAACAAATTTGTTTCGGCGTATATATGCTCAAAACATGTCACGAATATTAAACTCTTAAGTTTTTTTTTTCCGACCATTTGATTTGTTTAATTTGTTATTTGGTGATGTGTATAGATTGGAGTTGCAGCTGCTATTGGAGCAAAGTTTGGAATTGATGGAAACCCTGGTGAATTACCAAAGTGGTATGCTATAGTTGTGGTGCTATTTATTTGCTCATATGTAGCAGCATTTTCTTGGTCATGGGGTCCTCTTGGTTGGTTAGTGACTAGTGAGATCTTCCCATTAGAGATTCGTTCAGCGGCTCAAAGTGTCAATGTATCGGTTAACATGTTTTGCACATTTTTTGTTGCACAAGTTTTCTTGACCCTGCTTTGCCACATGAAGTTTGGATTGTTCATATTCTTTGCATTCTTTGTAGTAGTGATGACAATCTTTGTGTATTTCATGCTTCCTGAAACAAAGGGCATTCCAATTGAAGAGATGGGAAAGGTTTGGAAGGGACACTCATATTGGTCTAGGTTTGTTGATAATGATGACAAAAGTGGAATTGAGATGGGAAAGAGCAATTGAAAAATGTGTTTTTTACTTATGTTTTCATTAAAGATTTTTCATGGTTTGGTTAAATAGAAGTATATTACTTGTTTTTTTGTTTATTAAAAGAAGTATAGTACTCTATTCAATATTAAATCAAACATTTGAAAATTTTGTTTGTATTATGTTATTTGTTATTTTAAAATAGAGTTTAATTTTTATATTTTCAATAGATTATAATCATTAATCGTATATGTGATTTTAGCATATGATTTTATACTAGCCACATAGTATATAATTTTTTTTTTTGACTAAAACAACGATGTTTATTCATTCAAATTTGTAAAGTACATCAATTGACATCATAAAATATTCAAATTCGCTAAAAACTAAAAAGGAAAAGTCGGCGAACAAGCTCACCGCATCCAAGTTAATAGCATAAAACGGCCAAATGATAAAGCCTACAATTGATATGACAAAATATAAATGTTCGGAGTACTCATGCTTCCGAATCTGCAACGTTGAAGATGCTAAAATCATTGAATCTGCTCTGAAGTTGGATTGAAACAAATCTACAAACCTGAAACAAAACAAACACCGTACGAAGACGGGGAAATCAAACACCGTACAAGCACAACACTGCACAAGACGGGAAAGCAAAACAACGCCGCACCAAGACGACGAACAACAAAACGTCGCACTATAAGACGACGAAATCAAAAAGAAAAATACCAAATATTATGTGAAAATCACTTATTTTAGTGAAAAGAAAAGGGAAGAACAAATTAGAGGGTGATTTTAGATCAAAAATTGATCCAAAATCACTCCCTTTCAATGGATGAAGAGAAGAAGAAAAGTAGGGTAAAAAGAGGAGCGGCGGCAACTTAAAGAAGAAAATCTGATCTTCACATAGTATATAAATTAAAATTTAAAAATACTAATAAAATATTATTATCTTAACTCCAAAAAGGGTTTGGTAACCCAAAAAAATTCCAAAGGGTTTGATGTTAGTTGTAAAATGACAAGACTTGGATCTAAATGTTCTTGATTTGAGTTCAACTTATGTCTTTGAAAAATATTTTTATTTTGGTTGAAAAAGAGGACCTAAACTCAAAAAGAAAATAAAGAACTGTATATATTTGAAGAAATTAAATATAAATATAAATGTATTTGTATGTGATCTTTAAGTTTGACATTCTTTTCTATTTTAAGCTGAGACATTATCCTCTCACTCCGCCACAGACATCTCTCTCTAGGAATAAAAGGTAAAGCAGTAACTTTTCATTTTTTGGGGTAGATGAGAACAAATGAAACTCTTGTTTTTTTTTTTGACACAAAATGAAACTCTTGTTCACACTCACAAAAAGTGGTGAAATATCCACGACACGAAAAATCTCATTTGTGTTCTAGTTTTAAAGCAACTTAAGAGCTTTCGTTTGATCAATCATATAATTCTAATTATAATAATGGTCTAACACTCACTCGTTAATCAACATATCATTTCACACCTTATTATCAAAGAACAAAAATGAGAGAAATATGATTGATCAACGACAGACAATACAACTATTTACCCACAAATTTTTGAAAAAAACTAACTAGAAGATAATTGAGAGAAAACAGAAGAGAAGGACAAATGACGCAAATAAGAAAACAAATATTAACAGATCAAAGTGATAATTGATTTATTAAATAAGAGACAATACTTTTGTATAAACTAGCTAAAAAATGTCATCAACAAGACTATAACCACCCATCATTCCTCATTTCGGATTCTAGAACTCTCAATCAACTAAAAACATATTTTAAATTCTAGAACTCAAATGGTGTATTTATAAAAAAAAAAATGGGGAGCACTAGAGACATGAAGAGAAGATCAACACCAATTAATTAACTTTATGTTTTTTTTAATGGTATAAGTTATTGGACCAGAAAGCCCAACAGGCCCTCACATATATTGGCAAAAGATTTCCCAATAATTTGGAGAAAATTGCTCTTTAGACTCCTCAATTTGCTCCCACACTCTCCAAACTGACGAAAATACCCTTCACATCCTAAAATACGAAATGAATTTTGGTTCGTATTATACAAAACGAACTAACTATAACATACAAAACGCATGCACCGTGAAATACCAAGTGTTTTTTTAGGTTATGTTGGCTTCGTATTATATAATACGAACTGAGATATGGTTTCGTATTTTAAAACTAAATTTCACATGCACAACAACTTTAAACACAATAAAACACACCTTAATTCCAAATTACAAAACATTAGTGCAATCAGAAACAAACAGATAGCCACATTATGTCAGAATTTGTAAGAAGTACATATGATCAATATAAAAAAAAATTGATTCAACATGTTGTGTGAGAGAGTTGCAACTACTTGAATAATTCATTGTGGTTGCATACTGCTAAAAGCTACGTAATGTGAAAACAAATAGATATGTGTTGAGAATCTATATCAAAATCCAACATTTAGATGTATCAGAAGTTCATAAAGAGTGGTGTTGAGTATTCTAGATTGAAAACTCAACAACCAACAATAATGCATGGGTACATGAATATTTGTTCATAAAAATTCAAAAAATAAATGGTTAAAGCACACAATACATGTTATATGACTCAAAATAGGTGTAAGATCATCCAAATGAGTGAATAATGGTTGAATCCAAGCTTGAACACGCTAAAATCGCTCAAAAAATCGTAAATCCGAGCAATGGTGTGATGTTGAGTGTTTTAGTGAACAATGAACGCGTCAGACCCTGCAACTGTCATATAACAGGAACATCGTATTTTGCGGTACGAAATTGAGCGAGTTTGTATTTTAAAATACAAACTGGACTCAATTCGTATTTTAAAATACGAAACCAACTTACAGTTCGCATTTTAAAATGCAAAATCATACAACATAGTTTAAAAAAAAACACTTCATCTTTTCAAGGTGTATGCGTTTTGTATGTTATAGTGCTTTTATTTTGTATAATACGAATTCAATTTCATTTCATATTTTAAGATTTAAAGGGTATTTTCGTCATTGTTGAGGGTGTTGGAGCATATTGAGAGGCGTGAATAGCAATTTTCCCCAAGGAGCTTGAGACTATAACCAAATAATACTACTAATAATTATTCTATTTGGTGAACTATAAGAAAATAATCAAGAGATATTGCAACAAGACCAATGTTTGAAACGCGTCCCCACCAGATTTATTTATTTAATTAACTAATGCACCTTTTCTTTGACCATATTTTTTGTTTTTTTCCATATTTAGTCAAAATTGGAATGACCAAAATATCTCTGAAACCCATTCAACAGGACATCATCGTCTTTCCATCCACCAAACGGTGCCGTTTCAGTTCTTCACACCCCATCACCACTCCCACCCAATTAATCTTAATAAAAATAATAAATAGAATATACTACTAATTGTCATAAAAGGAAATAGAATATACTTAGTTATCAAAAAAATAAAATAATATACTTAGTAAAACGCGGGAATTGGCCCGCCATTATTAATTTATTTTTTTAACTTTTGTATCTTATGATTTTTAGGAGAAATAATCTAATAATTTTGAAATTTATGCGAATTTTAACATTAAGTGATTTTAATTTTTTTTCAAACGTAGTTGTGAAGATCGAATCGTAATTATTTCTACTAAGTTCACTGTAAATTTTCACCGGACCAACGAATATTTAATAAATTATTTATAATTATAGTAATAGAGTATTATTAGCTAATCAATTAATTTAAAAATTATTATGTGCTTACTATTTATAACACAATTCATTCATGTTGTTCTTTGCATTGATTGTGGAGGCAAAAAAAAAGACCTTCTAGAACCCCCTAATTTCTTGGGCCTCAAGTCGGCGCACATGAGAACAGAACAGAGTACTATAACCGTATAATATAATACTACTAGTACTGTACAGTACTAATTTAATTTTGTAATAATTTAATAAAATAATAGTAATAACGCATCTAAATAATATATTCGTGATTTTTATAATAGGTGCTTGTAATTTATTTAATCCTTATAACATAAACCTAATAAATACTGAGAATTTGGCTAACCAAACCAAACCAAACAACAAAGCCTGAGAAAACTTCTTTAAATCCTTCAACTGCAAAACCAAAATCAAAAGGTTACATTTCTTTTCTTTACTACAATGTGATTCATGATTACCGCTATTCATCTCTTATATCGATGTTTTCGTACTCTTTAAATTCTATCTATATTTGGAAATATTTACTGCTTTTTGTTACTTTTGTGATCATATATTGTCTGCGGTGATTTGTATTCTCAACTCTCAACATTTTTTTTTTTCATACTGTATTTTGATCTGCTGATTTTGAATCTAAGATGAAAGAGTTTTCAGTGAATTTTTTGACAGTTGTGTTTAAGATCAATCATTTTTTACAGCTTTTTTACAGCACGGACACTGACACGGCACGGATAAAAATTTGAGAAAATAATAACATTGTAATCACAAGTATCGTGTCAGTGTCGTGTGTCGGATACGGACACGTGTCTGACACCGGAACACGCCTAATCCAAGGAATGTCCGTGTTTCATTCATTTACAATATAGCTTCTAACATGCTCGATGTATTGTTCACCGAATCGAATATTGAAGAATCTGTTACCATGTTTGAATTTTCTAAATTTTGGAGGTACTCTATTCTTTGTAACTACCAATAGTTGCTGATCAAAGCTATATTAACTTTTGTTTTTCTTGTCCTATATTCTTGGTAATGATGGTCTTCAATTTGTCATTAACCAATTTGATTTCCTTGCTTCCTTCAAACCCCAACTTGTCTTTTCTTTTGTCTCTGCTCATGTTTTTAAGCAACCATTTTGCAAACAAATTTGTATATATATGTTTGTTATTTCTTGTTAAAGATCTCATTCTTGGGAATCACTAATCCCTTTGAATTTTGATATTTTCAGAAATCTTAGTGAGTAGTATAAAGCATTGTCACTAGAACTGATTCGATAACAATGGCATTAGCAAGGATTGCTAGGAGCAACATGAGAAGATCAGGTGTTGCTTTTGGAAGTAATGCTACTGCATGTGAGAAGGATTTGTTCAATGAGAGAACATATACAACAAAATGTTCTTCACCTTCTGATGTATATGGAAAATTTTCGTATATTTCGAGAATTAAGGAACAGAACAACATGAATTTTTCGATACGGGGAATTGCAGGAACTCCATCCTATCAGATTCCTAACACACAAAGAGTTGTAGAGGAATATGAGTCAGAGTTGGAAGATGATCCAACAAGATATGCAGGACTAGAGGCAACAAAACCAGGCGAAAAGCCTAGGGTGGTTGTTCTTGGTACTGGTTGGGCTGCTTGTCGGTTTCTTAAAGGGATAGACACCAAAATTTATGATGTTGTGTGCATATCGCCAAGGAATCATATGGTTTTTACTCCTTTGTTGGCTTCCACATGTGTTGGTACTCTTGAATTCAGGTCTGTTGCTGAGCCTGTTGGTAGAATACAGAATGCACTAGCAAGGGATCCCAACTCATACTTTTTTCTAGCTTCCTGCACTGGAATTGACACAAACAAACATGAAGTGAGTACAATTACTTACCCTTCTTTTAATAAAAACTATACTGCTACTATGGAATGTTCAATTTGAAATATTGATAGATTAATAAGTTATTTGTCTACTTGTTAACAGGTTTACTGTGAGGCAGTTACCAATGGTGGATTATCTAAAGAGCCTTATCAGTTTAAAGTAGCATATGACAAGCTTGTAATTGCAGCTGGAGCTGAGCCTTTAACTTTCGGTATCAAGGGAGTAAAGGAACATGCTTTTTTTCTTCGCGAAGTGAATCACGCTCAAGAAATAAGGAAGAGACTTCTCCTTAACCTCATGCTTTCTGAAAATCCAGGCTGGTGTTTCATATCCATAATTGTTTATTTTTAAGCCTATTTTGTATTACTAATTATATGCAGTTGTCAATTTTTCATCAAAGGTTAAGCTAAAAACATTTTGATTATAACAGGCCTATCAGAAGAAGAAAAGAAACGTCTTCTGCATTGTGTAGTTATTGGCGGTGGTCCTACAGGGGTGGAATTTAGTGGTGAATTGAGTGATTTCATCACAAGAGATGTCAGTGAGCGCTATACTCACGTTAAAGATTACATTCACGTCACACTCATTGAGGTGCATGGTTTGTATATTGAAGTATATTTTGTGTTCACATGTTGTTAAACTCAGTGTACTTAACCATTGTGTTTAACCTTTCATAACTAGGCAAATGAGATACTGTCATCTTTTGATGTTAGCCTACGACAATATGCAACGAAGCACTTAACTAAGGTAAATCTTTTGATCGTGTATATACCAATCTTCCATGATTAACTTTCAAGTTTAAGCATGAGACTAAGACATTTTAATGTTTGTATCAGTCTGGAGTTAGACTTATGCGAGGTGTTGTGAAGGAAGTACATCCTCAAAAGATAATTTTGAGTGATGGAACTGAAGTTCCTTATGGCCTCTTGGTCTGGTCTACAGGGGTTGGTCCCTCTGAGTTTGTTAAAAAACTGAATCTTCCCAACTCTCCAGGTGGAAGGTATGTGTAGCAAAAACAATTATCTACATAAAATTTCAATCTTTTGCTCATTTTCCATCTGTGATTTTAATTTAATTATTAATGTTGTTGAATGATACAGAATTGGTGTTGATGGTTGGATGCGTGTTCCCTCTGTTGAAGATGTCTTTGCCCTTGGAGACTGTGCTGGTTTTCTTGAACAAACTCGAAGGCCAGTGCTTCCAGCTCTTGCGCAGGTTGGTCTGATGCTCTAATTGTCTATGATATTTTGCAAATTAGTCTACATTAGTCTATATTGAAAACCACTAAACTAACTAAGTGATCATGAAAATATTTAAATTAAGTTAAGCCTACATTAATCTATATTGTCCTTAAAATAGTTAAATTAAGATAAGCCAATGAATAATACTAATGACATAACTTATATATAGAACTACAGAAGTAGGAAAGCTTCAATTTGATTTTAATAGTTGTTCACATGAATCACATCTTATGACAGGTTGCTGAAAGACAAGGAAAGTTCCTTGTGGAATTGTTCAACAAAATTGGAAAACAGAATGGAGGAAAGGCTTTGTCTGCAAATGATATCTCACTTGAACAGCCTTTTGTGTATAAACATCTCGGGAGCATGGCATCAGTAGGTGCCTATAAGGCACTTGTTGATCTACGACAATCCAAGGTATATATAATGGAAAAATTTATATTTTCTAGTTCTATCTCTAATATCTAACTTAACCTTATTCATAAAAATAAAAAATCTAACTTAACCTTTGTAAACATAGCAACTAACAAATCAATATTTGAACATCAAAATACAGACAGTATGTGATTTATATTTATCTATCTCATACAAGGAAAATGTGTTTTACATAACAATGTTGATGTTCATAATCATTTCTCTTGGCAAACTCAAGATAGATTCTGATTTTGTGCTGAATGTTGTGTTTGTAGGATGCAAAGGGATTGTCACTTGCTGGTTTCGTTAGCTGGTTGATATGGCGCTCTGCGTATCTTACACGTGTGCTGAGCTGGAGAAACAGGTTTTATGTTGCAGTAAACTGGGGAACTACTTTAGTTTTTGGCAGAGACAACAGCAGGATAGGTTGAATTTTGGCTGCAGCATTGTAGCAACTAGCAACAAAACCAATACATTTTTTTACTCTTTATTTTGGTTGAGTGGTCAACCTATGTATTCTTTTCTTCTTTTTATTTAATGTAAAACTTAGTATATCATATCATATCATAAAAATGTTGGATCGCATAAATATGAAATTTTATGAGAACTTGTTCTTCATATTTTCTGGATTCATTGTAAAAGAAATGAAAAGGGTAAAGCAAGAAGCCATGTGATTCAAGCCAAGGTGCTTTTTTTTTTATAAATGATGACATTTTATCCAACAAATATTCTGTCTTCCTTATGTTAGCTCTACCAACAAGAGTGTTTTAGACTTTTTTTGTTGAACATATAATCTTTGCGCTTTTTAAGATTCATTTGAACTCGGAATTGTTGGTTAAATTAGAATAGATTTCTTATCATCTCATTCAAATATTCTTGAGTACGAGTATTTTGGATTATTAAGTTAAGATTTGGATTCTATCTCCCACAAGTTTCCTAAAGATGGCATTGATGATTGAGTTTTCTATTTAATCTCTTGTGACTTAGGTCTAAATTTGAAATTGTCAGCAAGTATTTTCTTTTATATATATCGTAAATGATAGTTGAAACCCTTTGGTGCCTGCTCTAGTCTAATTTTTCTTTCTTTCTATAAAATGAAAGTTGAACTAGTACAAATAATGAATAATGGAAAGTGAGAAGAACGTATGCATACATTTTTTTTGGTAAGGGAACGTATGCATACATTTACTACTTATTATGCAACAATTTATGGTTGAAATTTAAAAACACTCATATTTAGTATTTGACACGGCATGATCATCTTCAGTAGATATAGATCGAGGCCGTTTGTTACATATTAATAAAAAAAGTGATTTTGAGAAATTACTTTTAGTAGCTTCTCATTTTTAGCAATTTTCTGAGATTCTTATTATTTTAAATTTTTTGACAAAATAAATTCTAGTTATTTTTAAAATCTATAACAAATAAATAAAATATTTTTAAAAGTGTTATTTTTATAAAAAATAGTGATTCTTTTTTAAAAAAAATTGTAACAAACAACCTCATAATCTATAAAAAAATTGAATGGGCCAAAATCGTGAATCAAAATAAATAAATGACCAAAATTACACTTAAGTAATCATATATTTTGTTGTTTTACTAACCTCAACTAAATTGATTCATGTAAAATAGTAAACACCGATTTCATCCCAAAAATATTTATGAAAAAAATAACAACTATTGATTTTAAAATTTACATTATGCTTATTTAGACAAGTTAATTTTTTTTCATTACATTAATTAAAAGAGTAAATTATTTGGTCAAGTAGCATAAAAATTGAAAATTTCACTTAGCTTGGAATTCAAATTCTAACTCAGGCATAAATAATGCAATTTTTCTGCCAACTAAAATAAACGTAGTTGGACTAGAGGAGCCAATTCTATTACACACAATTTAAAAAAATAATCAGTTTTCCTTAAATTTAAATGAACAAATAAATAAAAACAGCTGTGACTCCCATTGGGAGATCATCCACTTGCAGCAGCATTTGGTTTCTTCTAAAAGTTGTTACTCTTGAAACATGTTAATCTATGTATCATCAATAGACGACTAAGGTTTTTTGGTTAATTAACCTCATAACATTTTTTCGATTTCAGAATATGATTTTTAAGTAAAACTTAACTACACATATATAGAGGTCTTACAACAAATCCTATAGAGCAATATAATATGTTATTTTTTATGGATAGAAAAAAACATATAAGTTAGTAATATTAGAACAATCAATCAATTATAAGGTATTGAGAAATTAAAGAAACTACAATTTATATAACAAAGATCAACAAACTAATAAGGAGCTTTGTACAACAAGTTTGTTAACAAATAAATATAATACAAGTCTCCTCCAACATAATCAATCATGATAATCAATTTTCTTTTCATTTTGGAGGGGAATTGAATTTCTAACATCAATTCCTTCATAACACATAAATCTAAAAAAAAAAATATAAATAAAAAGTTGAGTAAAAAAAAATCAAGATAAGTGAACACATCTTGAACAGAAAATTGAAGAAACATTATGAAACAAACCCAACACAATTCCCACTTTGACTTGGCCCCTCTTAGGAATCATACGACGCTTAGAAATATTACTCTTGTTGGATAAATTACTTTGGTATATCAAATCCCTTCTTGTGGTCACCACTACTCCCATCTTTGCCTTCATCTTCTTAATTTCAAGATCAAATTTGTTTAACCTCTATATGGCTTTGATAGAGTTTCACACACAATAAGAGTCAAGATGTTTCTCTTTAGCTAGTTGTATTGTGTATTTTACACTTTCACTCACTTATATATATATATAGAACTTTAGTGTTTTGTCCTTTAGAATGTGGAATCTTGAGCTAAAACTTTATATTATTTAATTGTAAAGTTTTGTATCTATCTTCTTGAAATAGCCGAAACTATATGTTAAAATTGACAAATACTTTATAAGAAAAAAGTGTGTGTGTAATTAATTATATTTATACTTCAATTAAAATGTTGTGGTGATGTAATTATGAACATCATATTATACATTTAAAATTTTCTACTTACATTATTACAAAGAGTGAACTTCTTTTTTTTGGTTTATTACAAATAGTGAATTTTTACTCATTAACTATTTATTGATAATAATGTAGTAGTTGTTTGGATTGTTTATTTAATTTATTTTTGTTGGCAATTTTGACTTTGCTTTCTTAGCCAGCTATCCAGCATTTGTTTTGGATGACATGGATGGAGAACCTGTTTTTCTTTGTTTGATTTTGACCGCTATCCGTACACCACACACAAACAAACCATATATGATATATCGATCCTTTGTTTCATTTTAAAAAGTCTTCATCTTGTTACTTAGTTAAAAAAAAATGGAAAAATATGTACTAGTATAAAATTTGCATTAAAGTTTTAAGTTGTATATCTCATTGATATAATGTATTGTTCCATTCATTTAGATTGTTAGGTCATAAATTAAATCAAAGAGGTTATACATACGATTGTCTAATTTTTATCTTTCTAAATGAATATCACTTTCAATTTTTAATAACATCGATAAAATCAAGTTTTTTCTACAAAAATATATATTATTCACTCCGTCTAATTATAAATAACTAATTTTTATTTTTATTTAATAATTTAATAACATTGTCGTCTGATCTTAATCAGACTGTCCTTATCACCCAACTCGCATTTTGAATGTGCTCGATCAAAGTCCTTATTTTAATGGTTGTCCATATATAAGAGGGTCAATAATTAGTTATTGGCACGGATTTTAATTGTACGATGGTACACAGAAGAACAAAGAGCAAGGTCAATGGTCAACACTGGATAACTAGATTTTTTTTCTTCTTTGACATAACTGGATAAATATATCTATCTACTAGTAGTAGTAGTTAACAAAGACTACATACTAAAACAAGTCAATTGTCAATATGCTACAATCACTTGCATATAGTATTTTTTTTATCATTACTATAAATTAATTAATCTTTTTTATATATTGAATAATTGATATATTTAGTATTAAATATATATATGTTTTTCAATATATCAAAAAAATCAAAATTTATTTATAATAATAACCGTAAGAAATAATAATTTCTAACAAAATCAAAAAGGTCGTTTTATTTATAGAGCATACTGTGGTTAAGCACTTAAGCTTATCCACACCCAATTCCACTTGATGACCTCTTGTTTGATGCCATATTTTTTCATGCATCTTTAGAATTTGTTTTTTTATCTATACTTCACAATCTTTCCATTAAACATCTCACAATTTGTTGCACAAAATGTTTACTTTGGGTTGCTCAGAAAAATATGCTAAGTTCTATGAGTTAGGTACTTAGGTGGCAATTTTATGAGATAGTTTCATGCACTCTTAATTATCTATCTCTTTAGTTTCTCCATCTTGGTGTTAAATTGTTGTGATGTACCACTTTAAACTCAAACATTATCCCACATATAAATATTGATTGTGGATATTATATATGAGAAAAAAAGGTATTAATAAAAAAAAACTAAACATCAACTAGTTATTTTTTATGATAATAATTTAGAGACTAATTAAATTGATGTAAATTTATGATTTAAAGACTAATAACGACCAACTTAACGAGAGTGTTAGTTGAGTGACTTTCTCGAGTCTTAAGTCTTAACATAGTTTCAACGCTAGCTGGTTACCTTTATACCTTTGCTTTTATAAAAAAAAAGGAAGAATAGTTTAGAGATATTTTAGTTGATTTTAATATTGTTCTGGACTAGATCTAGCAGTCGCTAGGCCCATGCTCATCTGTGTCGAGCAGAACTAACATGTGTCGAGCAGGTCTATTCTCATCTGCGTCGAGCAGACCTAACATACATGTGTCGAGCAGGCTTAATAACATTGCTCCGCTTTACTACATACCAAGCATAATTTGGACTAAGCCTAACGCAGAGCAGGCCCATTTTACCCAGTGTCGAGCAGGCCCAACTCCCTGTGGCCCATCGCCCCATCATCGTCGGACCGTTACAGAATGGGAGATTCTGTAACGGCCGACCACGGAATGATGAGCATTAACTGCTCATCATGGCTCAACGCCAAATTCCGACAGCCATTTAATGAGGGGCAGATCTTCCTCCCCCCTCATTAATGGTCTTGGCCCAGCGCTGGGGACTATATATACTGCCATTCTGATAATGGCACATATATCTATCATTCTAACTTGTACTTGCTTCTCCTATACTCTGCTGACTTGAGCGTCAGAGTCCTTGCAGGTACAACCCCCTCTCTCCTCCAACGATCGTGCTCGATGGTGCTTTCTGCTGGTCGACACTCCTGGTCGGACAAGATCAGTGGCGCCGTTTGTGGGGATTTCACTAGTTTCCCCGTTTTTTCCCAGAAAAAAACCAAAACTCATACAAATTCATACAAGTTGCATCTGAAATCATACTTTCAATCCGAAATGACCATCGAAGACACCACCAATGTTGTTAAGGACACTAACGCTACCGTTAACGGTGACCATGCTGAACAATCAGAAATGCCTCAAGTGCAAAACGAGGGGCATAATGGGAGACTGAAAGTAGTCTCAAAAGATGTCGCTGCTATGGATCCACCATACGTCCCGGAACAAGTGATCATGCCAATTCAAGCTCCATCGGGAACGGATCCACTAATGCAGGTGCTCATCAACACCATCAAAAGAAAAACTGAGATACTGAAGGAGCAGAACTGGAGGCTGACTGTCGTCGAGCACTCAAGGGCTACCCGAGCAGATGCCAGCAGCAACCGAGGACAACCTTCAGTTTCAAGGTCAAGGTCCCCGCGACCAAGAAGACAACAACGATCTCCTCCACCTCGGCAACAGGACCAGTCTCCCAGATACTGTCGAGGATCCTCGTCTCCTAGAAGACGACATTCCCCATGGAGCCACTCGTCGAGCAGGAACATAGAGCGCCCACGAGGCAAACGTCGAGGAACGATGAGGAGCTCCCAAAGGGTCCCTTGTCGAGGAAGATCAGGGATCTACCCCTGCCTACCAGGTTGGACAAAGTTCCAACAATGGACATCTATGATGGTTCAACTGATCCTGACGACCACATAGAGCACATCGATGCCACGCTTGATTGTAGAGGAGTCAGCAGCTCCATAAAATGCAAGTTATTCCCAACAACTCTAAGAAAAGGGGCGATGACTTGGTTTCGGAGTTTACCTCCTTACTCTATAGATTCCTGGAAGGAACTATGTCGACAATTTACTGCTTACTTTACTGCATCCCGAAAACATCCAAAAACAGAGGCATATTTGGAAACCATCTTCCAAGGAGAGGATGAACCTCTGCGCGACTATTTGGTGAGGTTCAATAAAGAATCCGTACAGGTTGAGAGTGCCGACCGCATGAAACTATACTTTCTAGAACGAGGGCTACGTCTAGGAAGTGATTTCAAAAAAGAAGTAGGAATCGAGGAAGTAAACTCGAGAAAGTCAAGTCGTATATCAAGTACGAGGAGAAACAATGGCCGCTAACATTAGGAAACTTCACACTGCCGAGGATCCATGTCTAAATTGGTGAACCCTCAAGGAGAACATAAGCCCCATTCGACGAGGAGCTGAGCAACAATCTCCTCGGGGCGACACTTAACTAAAATTTTACTATAGTTGAATCATGTGTGTCGATCACATAATCAACGAGGGCTATGCCGAACTCAGCACTATGAACAAGAATGCCTATACAATGAGGATGTGCTTAGGTACATGCACAAACCTTAAACTTTAAAATCAGAGACTATTCCACGCGAATTATCCTTGTGTTGTACAACAGTACAAGCATGGCAGAACGCCCAGCTCGCGATGGAAAGTTCACGCCGCGGGGAAGATCTATAACTTCTTGACTTCCACCGTATTCTGGTCTACACTTATTGTTGGGCATTCGTTTAAGTTCTCTTCACTTACGAACACTAATATAATTATCGCTTTTGCCGTTCAAGCAAGCTAAGACAAAAGGCAAGCATAATTAAACCTGTTCGACAACGTTGATTCACCGCAAACGAACCAAATTTAGAAACTTAACGATGTTTCTAAATTATAAAAAATTTCTAAGTTATGAAATACTAACAAATAGTCGAGCATACAACGCATGACCAACACTAATGCTTGCCTGCAAACTAAGCATGGGACAAAACACGTCGGACACACCTAGTGTATGACCGGTCACGTCGAGCACACTGAGTGTGCGTACAAAGCATGTAACGAAGCTTGTCTAACGCACCGAATGTGTGACTTGATTGTTGATTCTGACTACGAAGTACCCTCGACATAAAGTCACCACTCTCATGCAAGAGAATGACGAATTGGGGGACTTCTGTTCTGGACTGGATCTAGCAGTCGCTAGGTCCATGCTCATCTGCGTCGAGCAGAACTAACATGTGTCGAGCAGGAGTGTCGACCAACAGAAAGCACCACCGAGCACGATCGTTGGAGGAGAGGGGGGGGGGGGTTGTACCTGCAGGGACTCCGACGCTCAAGTCAGCAGAGTATAGGAGAAGCAAGTACAAGTTAGAATGATAGATACCTGAGCCATTGTCAGAATGGCAGTATATATAGTCACAACGCTGGGCCAAGACCATTAATGAGGGGGGAGGAAGATCCGCCCCTTATTAAATGGCTGTTGGAATCTGGCGTTGAGCCATGATGAGCACTTAATGCTCATCATTCCGTGGTCGGCCGTTACAGAATCTCCCATTCTGTAACGGTCCGACGATGATGGGGCGATGGGCCACAGGGAGTTGGGCCTGCTCGACACTGGGTAAAATGGGCCTGCTCTGCGTTAGGCTCAGTCCAGATTTTGCTTGGTATGTAGTAAAGCAGAGCGATGTTATTAAGCTTGCTCGACACATATATATTAGGTCTGCTCAACACAGGTGAGAATAAACCTGCTCGACACATGTTTGTTCTGCTCGACGCAGATGAACATGGGCCTAGCGACTGCTAGATCCAGTCCAGAACATTAGGATTATGAAAATGATTTTCACCAAAAAAGGATTATGAAGATGATATCAATATCCACTAGAGACAATCCACAAGTATTACTCTACCTTAATAATTTAATAAGAGGTCCCTATACTATACGTCTATGTCTTCAATCTTTCTTCGTCATGCATTTCAATTTCAAATTCAAATTCATTAGACTCTTCTTCTAAGGAAAGAATCATATAATTCAGTTTCATAAACGACAACTTGTAGTGGTCCCGAATGCCGGCTATATTTAAAAGCTGGCTGCGGGTTTAGTTTAGTTTAGTTTAATGTGATTCATTCATTCATTAATCAAATTAAAATAATGCAATAATGAAACATTTCAATTGCTTATCTTAATGCCTTAATTTGTTGCATTAAAATCACGTGCACAATTCCTCTAAAGGTTAAAACAACACAAACAAACAAACAAACAAACGTTTATGATTTTGGAGTAATCTTCGTCTCTTTCGGTGTCGTTTTGTGGCTTTTGTTCATGGCCACCACTATCATTATTTATTTAAATACTAGTGGTAGTTAAGTTACTTCTATAAGCAAAACATCATATAGTATGATAAATATAATTTTAATTTTATTTGTGCCTCTTCCTAGCCCCCCATCAGGTGCAGTGCAAGTGCAACCCACTTTAGCTCACTAGCTCAAATTCCCACCACACTCATGATTTGATAACTACGTCCTACATATCCGAATCAATGTACTCAAATTTCAATTTTTATTTTTATCAATTAGGCACATAGATGACTTTCTTCTCTCTTTCTTTTTTTGTCAAACAAAAAACATTTCAATTTTTGTATCTAACACATGATTTTATTTACAACATATAAACTCTCTAAGACACAACTCAATATGCTCACACTCCATAAAATAAATATCTAACTACATCTCACAACACCTTACAATAAGATTATGATAAGAAAAAAATCAAATACGTACGCACAATCATAAAATGTTTTCGAATTTCGATTAATACATCTTATGATAAAGAACAATAGAATATATATTAATTAGATACCAGGCTAAAGGCATGAACATTGATTTTACTTTGTTAATATTTTTTTTGGTACATATTTAATTAGTTTGTTAATACGAAGTGCTACTACTACACATAATCATTAATGTGAACACGAGAAAAAGATGGCATATGATATGACTTTCGTTCTTATTCACCTTTTATGCACATGTTAACTATTATGAGAATGTGACAAAATAACTTTATAAAAAGTGACAAAGAAGGGGAAAACAAGAGAGAAAATCTGGTCATGAATAGATTTGTATTCAAAATTGCATGGTACACTGAATCTTGTAAGGGAAGTCCTTATTGATACAAATACAATGTACTACTACTAGTACATTAATCGTACTAATTTTCAATTACTACATTGGTTTAAATGTTTAATCATGTCGGATTCTGTTGAGGGAATATTGGATTTGAAGAATAGAAAAACAATCAAGATTAAAAAACATGTTGACAACTGTTAAATCCATTGTTATTGCCAATAATTGGGATTATATTTACGACAACTTGTTGCATTGTCCATGCTTAGCTTAGTCAATAGTCATGCACTTAATTTAGAAGGACCACAGCTTGACATTATACCATTATTATTATCCTTGTCCTACTTTATAAAATTAGAAAGGATTCCACAGTACAAGAAAGGAATAAAATTTCTATAACTTGTTGAAAAATTATCTATTAAAATTTACATGATTTCATAATTATATTGTGCGCGTATGAAATAGTTTTGATTGTTAATTTCTCAATTGATAGTTTATCATCACTTCTTCAATTTTCTTCTAACATAAATTATTTTATTTTAAAATAAATAATGTTTCTAAATATTTTAATAAGAAAAATTATGTTTCTACATTTTAGATCATGAGAGAATCTGAGAAATAATCACACTGGACTTTAAAAAACGATATAAGTGACTTGGGCACTAAATTTTAATCCAAAACTAAATATAGTTAGTACCTTCTAACAAGGATTTATCTCTAAATATAAACTAATTTCAAACCGTTAGGCATGTTTTTTTTTTTTTTCTCTCTTCAAAATACATCAATTAGTACTACTAAAGTGTCCTAGAAGATAAAAAAAACTTAAATACAGATATTTTAGTTAATCCATAAAATTCTTGTCAAAAAATAAATTGATCCATAATATGTATACATTAAATATTTACGTCCAACTATGTCCTTGATTTAACTCTAGCCAAAGACATGACTTATGAGATTTTGTTTTTTTTGAAAAGTGGTAAATAATAAGGTCATGGGTCTTTTTGACTAACTTTTTTACTCAAACTCTTCTCTCCATGTTAGTTTCACTGAAGTTAGCTCTCACTAACACTCAATTTAGGCTCTTTGCAGACTTTATGGCTAAGTTTGATGCTTCTTCTAAAACTAAGAGAAATTTCAAATGCAATTACGGAATCCGAATTCGAGATTTTGGTTCTTTTCTAATTTAAGGATATTATATGATGCATATTAGAAGTATCCTTGGATTTTACCAATAAAATTCTTTTCTTTTTTTGCAGTTTTTGGAAACGAAAACATTACCGATGAATACAAATTGGAAACTAAACAATACGTGAATGAAGTAGATCTTAAATCATCTGGATAAAAATATTTTCACGGAGTTATTTTTAGCTCAGTAGTTGGGGTTATTAAGAGTAAATCTTGCCGTTGACAATGCTACAACCTTCTTCAAACAAGAGTCAAATTTTAACTGAAATTCACGTAGTGGTGATCTAATTCTCACAATCTTTAACTAATTAGATAAATTTAAATCATATTGGAAAGATTTGTAGTTTGCAAAATCATCTAAAAAGTAGCTGTATATTCAAAAAAAGGTAGGTAAATAAGAAGCAAACGTACAGATTCATTAATTAGTGATTTGATTACCACAAAACAAGAGATTTGTACATATGAACAGAACACAAAGGGGATTATATTAAAAAAAAACACTCCCAATAATTTGTACAAAACTTTGGTCATTGTTCCACGCACTCTAGGAGTATTGTTTCCTAGTATTTGGCTATTTCCTACCAGCAGCACCGGCACGAGAGAAAATGGAAGCAACAGAGTTGGCAAGACCAACTACTATTCCAACTTTGACTTGTCCTCTTTTTGGAATTGGACGACTACAACATCTCTGAGGAATGCTTCTTCTTCCAGTACTCTTCTTCATCATCCCATTACTTCTTGCACCTCCCATCGTCATTATTTGCTAAGTACTAGTAGTAGTAATTAGTGAAAGAATGAAAGAAAGAAAGAACAAAAAGAAGAAGATGCTAATTTGAGCTGTGTTGTTGTAGTTGCTATTGATGATTGCTTTGTTGTGAAAGAATGAAAGATGCTAGTTTGAGCTGTGTTGTGTTGTGTTGTGAATTGACGAATGGTTGGTTGGTTATATATAGAATGAGCTTGTCAAAAGTAGCCTTGTTTTTGGATAAAATAACAAAAGTTGCCACTGATTCATTCATTGGTTGTTTGTTTTTGACTGATTTAATTTCAATTCAAGGTATGTATGGTCTTGTAAGTTGCTTGACTTTGTCTTTTTAGTATTGCTTGCTACTGTACTGCCACGTTACTACCTTAGTTAGTGCTACGTGGTTTGTACGGACACATTGAATCTTTTCTTCTGCTTTTAATTCCTCGATTGGTTTTCATCAAAATTAAATAAATATATATATATGCATATATACTCATCTGATCTTTTGTGTGCTTAAAGTTTAAAAGAAGACACTTAAAAGAAATTTGGAGATCTAAATCTAAAGAAAACTAATGTATAATGTATTCAATTCAATATAATCATTTTTAGAGTGCTCTTGATTTTTTTTTTCTCTTAGACCTGTTATATATATATCTTGTGTTCACATAGGTGAACAATATATGATGATGTGTGATCAAGACATATATTATAATTGATCAGAATCTTATGCTGTTTTTGTTTTGTAACAAATGTGGCTGCTGCATATATATATTTTATACGAAGAATGTCATTGATATTGATCGAAGGTTGGATGATGTCTACATACAAACCAGGCTGCTCCACTCCCCTCTATCTTATTCTTATCCTATTTAATGGCTACTTATAGCTTTCACCTGAGTTTGAAAGCGACATATTTTAGTTGACAAACCCCAACATGGAGGACACAAAATGTGCAGATTCAGTGTTTTGTATGTGATCAATAAAATAAATTAATCGTTTTATATTTATCATAATAGACCTCAAATAAGTGGGCATAGGTTGCCTTCATTAATTAATTTATAGTAATAGTACATCTTTGATGCTACATATACATTGCATACAGACAATATAATTTCTAATATCTTGGTAAGATAAGCTGCACTAGATTTCAGTGGTGCTTCCAAATTATTATTTTTTTTAACTAGCACTAGAACTTTTATTCTTTTAATATAATTCAAGATATGTTAAGGATCATGCTGATGTTACTTTAATAGTACTATTTTAAGTCTTTATTATATTGATTGTGTTCAATTATTTTGTGAGCAGTAAAAAATTGAAAAACTCAAGAGTACGAGACTATGATAGTGATTTTAAGGTTGTTGTCCATTGTGATTCAAATCGTGCAATTTAGGATTCATATCACGTCATGCTTTTGAGTTTTAATTTAGGACTCATCAACCTAATTTTCTATAAAAAAAAAATAGTTTTAAAATCATAATTTACAAGTCACAAAAGAATGATTGTCAAGAGAAGATTAAAGAAAAGAGTATAGAAATTAGAGTTGATGAGCTCTTTAGTTATGTCCTTCTATATTTGTTCTAGGTTGAATCTTTAAAAACTAAGGTTCAATTTTTTTCCAAAAAAAATTATACTGTAATGATGGAAAATAATTCACTCTTATCCTTTTTTGCTTGGCCATTTCTCTTTTTCATCCAATAAATTATAGACCACAATGAAAATTTATTAAGAGATAAATGAATAACTCGAATTAGGGCACTTAGTATAAACAACATTAAAAAATACACAAGAGATGATCTAGATATAAAAAGATGACAATAAGATAGTGTTGTTACAATGAATTGTCAAGTCGAATGTCTATGAATATGATTTAAATTTCTATGGTTCTATTTTGTGTTTGAGTTTTTAATGGCGTTTCAATTTTATTTACTTAATTACTAAAAATAAATTGTGTCACAATGTTGGTTTACACAAAAAGGAATTGAGGGGGTATAAATAACATTTTTTCAAAAATTATTGAACCGTAACCATGGTGAGTTAATTCGCCCAAGGCCTAAATTATATTGAGCTAACTCAATTCTTCTTCTTATTTCTTATTTGCTGTATATGTTTATTTTAGACACGTACAAATGATTTTAATTTCTAAGATTAAACAGTCTTCTTAATGTTTACTTAAAATTATTCTTAATAAGCAACAGAGTGAAATCACACTTGTATATGTTTTACGTCACGAGGAATAAAAGAACATATATACTTGTTACTATAGCCTTAAAAAGGATCAGATTGTAGAACTTTGATGATGTTACCAACTGTTCTTTTTTCTCTTGTCCCAGATTAATGTCACTAATTATGATTATTATTATTATTATGATGATAATTAACATCAAAATGAGTGTCACTCATGCTAAAGAAATCAGAATTGACGTGTATCAAATTTAATTTCTTTTCAAAATTGCAAACACGTATTTAATATCTCTTTTATTTATAATTTATAATTTTATGGACTAAATTGACCGATAAAAAACATATAATCAAATAGACTAACTTAAATACAAATTTGAAATAAAATGACTACTACATAAATATTATTCTTCAAAAAAGAAAAACAGAGATATTATTAATAATTTTGATACATTTAGATAGATTTAGAGATGAATGTAATTGCAAGTTACTATACTTTTCATTATCATCATCTTATCTTATCTTATCTTATATAGTACTCCTTAAAAGGTTCTTTATTTTAAAAATATAAAATATTTAAATTATTGGACACCAAAACTAGAATTAAATATAGGTTGTCGGAACAACGGTACGACACATTGACAATGGTAGGACAAACACCTCGGCTTTGAGGGAGTTGAGCACATATATGGTGGACAATCACCATGATTCTCACATTTAAGATCTACTGTAATGAATAAAAATATCATATAATCAAAGAGAGTAATTAAAATGGGATAAAAATTTGTATATAAAGTAAAGAAAGAAATTATAAAAGGATATAAAATTTCATACCAGCGTCAACATTTGGTGCAATAAAAAATACGAAAATAAAAGTAATCATTGCGTAAATAAATTTGACAAGTTTTGCCATATTTTTTGCCATTTCATGTAATAAATGGTTTATCACTTCATAATTTATAGAGTTTATTCTGTTATATTAATTAAATATTTTTTAGCGCTTATATTTTTTGTTAAAACAATTTTATATATTAAAATCTATTACTCCCTCCGTCCCTAATTATAAGACCCTTTTTGACCACTGCACATACGCCAATGCACAATTTTGATCGCTGATATCTTTAATTATCTAGCAGTAAAAATTATAAAAATTTGATATCTTGAAAATACTCATCAAACAAGATTTTATATGTTAATATTTACATCTATATATTATTAGAAAAATACAGTCAAAACATGATAGATAAATAGTAAAATTTAGTCAAAAATGATCTTATATTAAAGAACGGAGGGAGTATTATATATCTCTTAATTACATTAATGTAGACGTTTGTCCCTTCAACCCGGTAAAAAGATACTACAAAATATTAGCACTAACTAATTAGTATTTAAATTAAGCCCTGCGTTATGCGTAGTATAATTGTGTAAGTGTCATATAAATTTATTATATATCTCTTAATTACATTAATGTAATATATTTGTCTCTTTAACCCGGTAAAGAGGTATCACAAAATATTACTAATAATGAGAAATGAGAATTCATTATTTTTTCAATTAAAAACTTCTATTATTTTATAGGATTTCATGATAGGATAGGTAAAATTACAAAAGATAAATAATATGATTGGACAACATATTGAATTTTATAAACACCGTTAAATTAAAAGATTATATCATGTAGTGTTTTGGGGCCTTTTTAGGTAGTTGTGTGTGTTTGGACCTTGCCAAATCAAGCCTAATTGTGTATTGTAACCAAGTGTCTATATAAGACATTATGGTGTGTGTGAATAGAACTAATGAATACCATTGCATTTACACGATAGAAGATGGAGAGGGTGATTGAGGAGATAAAGTGTGAGTCTACTCTAAAGTGCCTAATTTAATCTCACCCATCGATTCTAATCATGTGGCTATAAATTATTGCTCTGATATCTCATATTAACACATTCATCTTACTTGATATGTCATATATATATATATATATATATATATATATATATATATATATATATATATATATATATATATAGTTAATTACGACTATGTAGGTCGTAGTTAGCAAGTATGATCCATGTAAAAAATATAAGTGGGTGGAGGGAGTGCTGAGAAAAGGGGGGTGCGCGTAGAAGAATTGGGGGTGGAGGGGCGCGGAGTAATTAACAATTTCCACATAGGTTGTAGTTAGCAATTACCATATATATATATACACACACTAGCATAAGACGTGCACAATTCACGGCAGGTTGGGAATAGCCAGGCTTTAGCAGGTCTGAGTCTGGCCTACGAAAAAATTTAAGTCTGAGTCTGGCCTAACCTATTAAAAGCTAATTTTTTTTGGCCTGATCTGACCTATTTAAAAGTCTGGCATGGTCTTATAGCATATATAAAAACCTACATCACATAAAAAATGATTCCTTAAAAACTAAGTTACAATATTTTTTCAAAAAAAATTATACCGTAATGATGGAAAATAATTCACTTCTATCCCTTTTTGTCTGACCATTTCTCTTTTTCATCCAACAATTTATAGACCACAAAGAGAATTTAGAGAGAGATGGATGAATAACTCAAATTAGGGCACTTAGTATGAACAACATTCAAAAATACACAAGAGATGATCTAGATATAAAAGATGACAATAAAATAGTGTCACAATGAATTGTTAGGTCGAATGCCCATAATTAGGATTTAAATTTCTGTGGTTTTATTGTGTTTGAGTTTTTAATGGCGTTTCAATTTTGTCTACTTACTAAAAATAAATTGTGTCACAATGTTGGTTTACACAAAAAGGAATTGAGGGTATAGATAACATTTTTTTTCAAAAATAATTGAACCGTAAATTATAGCCTAACCATGGTAAATTAATTCGTTAAAGAAATCTGAAAATTTCTCAAGTCCCCCCTCTATATTCTTTTCTCCCCTTTTAACTACCGTTTTTGCTCTTAGGAGTTTTTAAGCAAAATTCAGAACATAGATCCCAAAATAAGCAAAATTGGGGGGTATTGACATTAATTCGGAATCTAGAACCCGAACCATAATTCGGGATCTACGTCTCGAAATTTGTGCGTAGTGTTTGAGGGTGTAGGCACAACTTCAGGTTCTAGATTCCGAAGTGGTGCCTATACCTCCAAAAGTCCGCTCAAACTTCAGGTGGGTATATGCACCACTTCCTAATCAAGAACCTGAAATGGTGCCTATACCCCCCTAAATTTCGCATAAACTTCAGAATCTACATCCAAATTAAGGTTCAGGTTTTAGATTCTGAATTAAAGGTCAATTTAAGATTTTAGAGGGTTATATAGAACCATAGAGGGGAGATAGAAAAATTTTCAAAAAACCTAACCATGGTGGCCCAAGGCCTAAATTATATTGGGCTAACTTAATTCTTCTTCTTCTTTCTTATTTGCTGTATACAGTATGTTTATTTTAGTCACGAATATAATGATTTCAATTTCTAAGATAAAACAATTAATGAAGTTATCTTGTTATTGTTTTCTCAAAATTATTCTTAATAAGCAACAGAGCGAAATCACACTTGTATATGTTTTACGTCACGAGGAATAAAAGAACATATATACTTGTTACTATAGCCTTAAAAAGTATCAACATTGTAGAGCTTTGATGATGTTACCAATTGTTCATTGAAATCACAATCTTGCAAACACATTTTTAATGTCTCTTTTATTTATAACTTTATAAACTAAATTGACCGATAAAAAACATATTTGAGAATCAAATAGACTACTTAAATACAAATTTGAAAAAAAATGACTACTAACATAGAATATTATTCTTCAAAAAAGAAAAACAGAGATATTATTATTAATTTGGATACATTTAGAGACGAATGTAATTGCAATTAAGTTACTATAATTTTCATTATCATCATCTTATAGTATAGAATCATAACTATAAGATTCTTTATATTAGAAATATAAAATATTCAAATTATTGCCAACACAAGAATTAAATACATTATGTGGGAAGAAAATCTATGAAGTTCTCCATATCAATATTTTTTTATCTTGGTTGGGATATATCCCTACATTGACAACGGTGGGACAAACACCTTGGCTTTGAGGGAGTTGCGCACATATATGGTGGACAATCACTATGATTCTCACATTTAAGATCTCCTGTAACAAATAAAAATATCATATAATCAAAGAGAGAAATTAAAATGGGATAAAATTAAAATTTGTATATGAAGTAAAAAAAGAAATTATAAAAAGATATAAAATTTCATACCAGCATCAACATTTGGTGCAATAAGAAATAAGAAAATAAAAATAATCATTACATAAATAAATTTGACAATTTTTGCCGTATTTTTTTCCATTACATGTAAGTATGTAACAAATGGTTTATCACTTCCTAATTTATAGTGTTTATTCTGTTATAATAATTAAATATGTTTTAGAGCTTATATTTTTTGTTAAAATACTTTTGTATATTTTTTGTTTTACCGTCCATCACCATGTTCACTTCATAATCACAAAAAAAAAAATGCATATTAATTAAAAACTGTTATTAAATAGGAAATATCTCTTAATTACGTTAATGTAGTACGTTTGTCCCTTTAACCCGGTTAAGAGGTACCACAAAATCCTTTAAAAAAAAAGGTACCACAAAATATTACTAATAATGAGAAATGAGAATTCATTATTTTTTCAATTAAACTTCTATTATTTTATAACATTTGATGATAGAATAGGTAAAATTACAAAGATAAATAATATGATTGGACAACATATTTTATGCATTAATTGAGTTTATTTTAGGCAATGTCTGTGGTGCACGTGTACCATGCACCATGCACAAATTGCTAATTAATTCATCCATTTCGAAATAAGTATCGTTTGAGTTACGTGTGTGCACTATTTATATAACATATTTGACTATATATTTTGATTAATATATAAAAATAAATATTAGCATATATGATGCTGTTAAATTTGTCTCGATGGATAATTTCAAAAGTTAAAATTTTAAATTTATTTATAATATATAATTAAAGATATTTGTGATCAAAGATGTACATTGACATGCATATGTAAATTGGTCAATTATGACACTTATTTTGAAACGGAGGGAATACACTATAATGAATACAAATTTTATAAACACTGTTAGATTGAAAGTTTATATCATATAGATAAACTATGTCAAATTTTATTGAAATTGAAAAGCATTTGATATGTTATTGAGATTCATTAAGATTAATGGTATTCACTAAAACTTCATAAAAAAAGTTAATGGTATTCAAGAACAATGTATTATTAAAAAAAATGAACAACAAAGTATATTTATATATACAATAATTGGAATATACAATCAAGAAGATTATATACAATCAAGGATTCAAGCATCATTCATAAAATAAACATGAAGCACTATTTTTTTTAGCTAACATCCACTTTTATGAGATGATCAATTTCATCCTATCCACAATCCCTTGTTCATCAACAATTTTTTTCAAAAAAATTCTATCAATTTTACACCGCCACAAAGTTCAGACCACAACATATTAAATCATGACAACTCCTTTCATCCTATGTTCGTTCATAACACAGAAACTCTAAAAAATAGATATCATAAAGTGAAGTAGAACAATTTCCACTCCAAACCAACTATACATCTTAGAGCTTAGGCCACACTGTTCGAGCCATCAAACATGAGGCAAATATATATATATATATATATATATATATATATATATATATATATATATATATTGCATACAGACGATATAATTTCTAATATATCTTGCTAAGATAAGCTAGATTTCAGTCAGTAGTACTTCCAAATTAATTTTTTTTACCTAGCACTAGAACTTTTAAAATAATTAAAGATATGTTAAGGATCATGATGATGTTACTTTAATACTATTATTTTAAGATTATTGTGTTTGATTATTCTTTGAACAGCAAAAAATTGAATTATTCATGTGTATGACTGTTGTATTATTATTATTATTATTTTATAATAATAATTATTGTGATATTTCAAAAGTCTGTTGTTATTACTTGGTCAACATATATACATACACGTTCCCCTTTCTTTTAGTCACATTATTTTACTTCCTTATGAATAGCAACCAATATGCCATGTCACTATATGCTGCCACAATTGTAGGAACTTAAAAACGTCCCTTGGCTTGATATATACATACACATAACCGTATACAGTATATATACCGGGAGAAAAATATAACCAGAGGATGCACCATTGAAAACAAAATAACTATCAATGTGTCAATATATTTCTCCCATATTTGAGTCTCTGAGTTTAACATCAACCTGTGATCTTTGAGAGATGTATTCTTGCCAGTTCTGTAACCTCAAAGTATGATTCATATTTGGGATGAACTTGTTGAATCCTGGGGGATTTGCGCTTATGAGGCGGATAAATCCTTAAGGACAGTGCGATCAGCACGCCTCAGGTATTGTATTGTGGTTTATTATTTTGCAGGTTATTCATAGCTTCTGAGTTCATGGTTGCTCTTTCTACTGTTGTCGGATTAATAGAGATAAGTTTCTATAATAATCTATTCTTATATTATTATGTGACAATGACAATTTGTTTGATATTTATACTTATATGTGTATATTATTATTGGTGTGATTCTAGGTCCAATATTTACAACAATCTTAAGGATTTATCTTGTTTTATTGATGAGCCCTAGAATCCCAATTTTGCGGCGAGAGAAGAATTATATATTGAATGCATATTTATTTAAGTACGGTCGGTGATAAAGAATTATGTTGATACAACATATTTTCCGATCCACAAAATGATGGTATTCGGCTAATGCAATCCTTTGAAGTCGCGGTTATCTCATCTTGGAGTATGTATAAAAGGCCTTTTATTTATGTAACATCATACAAAATACACGACCAGGTATGAGACTTGCCTTTTCTTATCAAAGCCTAATTATCTTCAATTATTAATTGATGTTATTGTGGGGATGCCTATCGATACATGCTTCATAGTTTATTTAGAATAAAATGATAGACTTCAAAATTAATTTTTATGGAGTTAATTTTTGGAACTGATTTGCAAATTGTGGTGTGAAGTTATAATAACCATTTAAAGAATGGAGTAGTGGTTCGTGTATTATCACACTACAACAAAATTGGATTTTTGCTAACTAGTGAAAAGAATATTTGGTTTTACACTCATAAATTGATTTATATTAGTTTGGTAGTAATGAGTATATATAGACTTTTTATGTGGATTTTATATCTACTGTTTGAGATCATACCTTTATAATTGATTGGTGAAAAGGATAATTGTGAGGTCTGAAAGTTGAATAGAAAAATAAGCTTCATTGAAGTGGTTAGAAATTTTGAGCCTATTTATATGCTTCATTTTGATAATTTGTAATTCAATGAAATGATATAATATTATATTTTGTTGACAAAGGATTTACGGGGTTTTTATTGAGCATGATAGAAATGATTTTCGTTGAACATGACGTGAATTAAATTGTTATGTCCTCTTTTAATTAGTGAAAAATATATTTTATTGTGGGGGCATGTAATATGCAAAATTATTGTGAGAATTTATTTTGTAGTGTCATGATTTGGTATGTTTTATATCATTATATTATTGGTTATTATATTATTGATTGGAGAAAATTAAAGAATTCTTGGAGGCACATATATGTGATATAGATGGCTGAAACAAGTGTAAAAATAGATGATGTCGCTTAGAAATAATCTAAGTAGACCTGTATATGATTTATGTCATTTGTTAAACTCATGAATATTTGAGATACCATGAAATTTAATATGGTAAATTGTGGATCCATTGTATCAATACAATGATGTTTAAGAAAATAAAAATCTTATATGGTTTAAATTCTCTAATGTGGGGGTTTGTTGCTTGAATTTTTCAAGTAGACTTGGATAAATAATTTGTTTGGAGAATTTAAATTTACCCAATAATGTGGAATTGTGAATGCTTAGAATTTATCTAAGTACTTATGATAATATATCATAGATGTATACATGTTTGACAATATATAAGAGATATTGTTAAAAGTGGTGAGCCATTGTATTATAACAATACAATGATGATGATAATTGGATCTTTCGTTAAAAGTGGTGAGCCATTGTATTAAAAATACAATGATGATGGTAATTGGACGTGATCCAATGAAAAAGAGATATTCTTGAAAGTGATGAGCCATTGTATTATAAAAATACAACGATGATTTTTTAAATGTGATCCAATGAGATAAATCTATAAGTAGATTTATTTTGTTGATGAACAAGTTGAAACAGACTTGTATAAAGTTATTGTGAAAATCAAGCTCTTATTATAAAACTTGATGAAAAGTGAAATTGATTGACTTAGAGACGTCTTGGTCAATACTTATTGATGAAAGAAAAATGTCTTCATCATTAGTGTATAAAGTAGCTACTAAATAAAGCCTCATGGGAAAAAATAATTTTGTGACACATTGAGGGGAATTGGACTTAAGCCAATTGAAATCAACAAGTGATAGGAACCCAACATTTGTGATTGGAGATCCCATGAATAAGGTTCATATGGGTAAGAACAAGTTACTTGTTAGATCTTGCTAGCATCAAAAATTAATTAACTAATTTTTGTTTTTGGTCCTTTTCCTATGGTGTGGTGAGAAATGCTAGACACTGCATAATTGAGAGGGTAAGCTATAAAACTTTTAATGATTTTCATATCCCTTATGAGTGGTGTATGATTTGCAACATACACTTGATGAAATCACCTATGTGAGTGTCAAGTGGGGCCGCTTGTATGAGATTTTGGCGAAATCTCTAGAGCACTCATGGAAGAATCCAGGCATGCGCATGGCCTATTCGCGCAACAACGCGGAAACAGCAAGAAATGTGGGGGTGTAATGCGATTGGTAGACCGCTAACATACGCTAAGTGACATTGGTTCATATAGCTTGCTACACCAATGTTACTGTGTGTTAAGTACTATCAGTCTAGCACTGGTTCATATAGCTTGCTACACCAGTTTGATGCAATGCACCTACGATGTTAACTCAGAGTAAATTTTCTTCATATAACTTTTGAAATATGTGGGGGATTGTTGTATTATTATTATTATTATTATTATTTTATAATAATAATTTTTGTGATATTTCAAAAGTCTGTTGTTATTACTTGGTCAACATATATACATACACGTTCCCCTTTCTTTTAGTCACATTATTTTACTTCCTTATGAATAGCAACCAATATGCCATGTCACTATATGCTGCCACAATTGCAAGAACCTAAAAACGTCCCTTGGCTTGATATATACATACACATAACCGTATACAGTATATATACCGGGAGAAAAATATAACCAGAGGATGCACCATTGAAAACAAAATAACTATCAATGTGTCAATATATTTCTCCCATATTTGAGTCTCTGAGTTTAACATCAACCTGTGATCTTTGAGAGATGTATTCTTGCCAGTTCTGTAACCTCAAAGTATGATTCATACTTGGGATGAACCTGTTGAATCCTGGGGGATTTGTGCTTATGAGGCGGATAAATCCTTAAGGACAGTGCGATCAGCACGCCTCAGGTATTGTATTGTGGTTTATTATTTTGCAGGTTATTCATAGCTTCTGAGTTCATGGTTGCTCTTTCTACTGTTGTCGGATTAATAGAGATAAATTTCTATAATAATATATTCTTATATTATTATGTGACAATGACAATTTGTTTGATATTTATACTTATATGTGTATATTATTATTGGTGTGATTCTAGGTCCAATATTTACAACAATGACTATGATAGTGATTTAAGGGTTTTGTCTATTGTGATTGAAATCATGCAATTTAGGATTCATATTATGTTACTGTTTTTGAATTCCAATTTAGGACTCAACCTTATTTTCTATAAAAAAAAACAGTTTCAAAATCATATTTTACAAGTCTAAAAGATGACAATAAAATACAAGGATAATTTTATCTTTTCGATTCATAATGTCGGTTTACACAAAAATGTATTGGGTGGGGGGGATGCAAAAATTTTATCTTTTAGTTATGTGACTGATTCTAAAATAAATGATTAATGAATTTAATTCTTCATGTGTTGACTAAAATTATTTTCAATAAGCAACAGAGTGAGATCACACTTACATATGCTTAGCGTCAAAATAGGAAAAGCATTGTAGAGTTTTGATGTTATTATCCAAAACTGTTCATTTTTCTCTTGTCACAGAATGTCACAAATTGTGATTATGATTATGATATATGGTAACATTAGATGAGTGTCATTGAAGCCATGTTAAAGAAACTAAAATTAACGTGTGTCAAATTTCTTTCTAAAATTGCGAACACATTCATAATGTCTCTTTGTTTATAATTTTATAGATTAAGTTGACTGATAATATACACATTTGATGATCAAATTGACTAATAATAGACTAATAATAATATAAATTTGAGAAAAAAAAGACTAATAATAGAAATATTATTTCTTCAAAAAAGAAAAACAAAAATAAATTATTTACAATTTTGATACATTAAGAGATGAATATGACTGCGAGTTCCGAGTTATACAACTAAAATGTTGGTTTGTACTATATTATTCCTATAATGTAAATCTTTAAAATAATATCATCACACAAAAATGTAAAAATAGTTGGATCAATAACAAAATGTTATACGTCTAAGATTGAAAAGATTTGTCGGCATTTATTTGTAAATATATTATATAAAGATAAAGGTTGAGTAAAGGGTTGAGGAAATATTATATCCCTAAGATTGAAGAAAGGATTTAGGAAATGTTATACCCCTAAGATCAATGACAAAATTCGTAAATATATTATATAAAGATAAAAATAAAAATAAAGATTGAGGAAAATATTTGTCGGCATTTATTTGTAGTGTGAACTCACAATTGTGCGCAAATACATTAATTTATCAATAAAACAAAAATAATAACATAAAAATTATTGAACACCAAACAAGAATTAAATGACACACATGCCTGCACACACTAATACATTGTGGGAACAAATTCTATGTAGTTCTCCATATTAAAAGTTTGGACTATATACACATCGACAAATGGAGAACACACACGTCGCCCTTGAGGGATTTGGGCACATATATGGTGGACAATCCTCATGATCCTTACATTGAACATCTAATAATGAACAAAAGTATAACATAATCAAAGAGTGATTAAAATGGGATAAAAATTTGTACCATATGAAGTAAAAAAAAAGAAATTATAATTATTAAAGGATATAAAATTTCATACCGGCGCCAACATTTGTTGCAATAAGAAATAAGAAAACAAAAATAGTCACTGCATAAATAAATTTGATAACTTTTGCCATATTTCTTCCAATTACATGTAACAAATGGTTTATCACTTCATAATTTATATAGAGCTTATTCTCTTATATTAATTAAATATTTTTTAGCCCTTATATTTTTTGTTAAAAAAACTTTTGAGTATTAAAAATTAGGTAAAAATATACTAGCGATCATTTATCTTATTCATTTGTAATATTTTGGTTATTTATCTTTGTTTTTTTTTTTATCAAATTGGTCTTTTATTTTTATTTTTTATTTGTAATATTTTGATCTTTTTTTATTTTTTTTATCAAATTTGTCTTTTATCTTATTTATTTGTAACACTTTATCAATAAATAGTTAATAAATAGGTACGTTTGTCCCTTTAACATAGTTAATAAATAGGTAACATAAACTATTACTAATAAAATTCTACCAAAATAAAATATTACTAATAATGAGAATTCATTATTCTTTTTAATTAAACTTCTATTATTTTATAACATTTCATGATAGGATAGGTAAAATTTCAAAAGATAAATAATATGATTGGTCAACATATTTTATGTACTTGAGTTTATCTTATTGTTGGACAAAGGTTAACAGATTTAGATTATAAAATAGATATTATCAACCCGTGGAATGCCAACCATTGAAATAGATATTAAAAATATAAAATAAATTGTGAGATAAAATTTTAATAGGTGAGATCTATAAATTGGACAAAATCCAGTGAAAATTTCTCTGGAGGCAATTCATTCTCAAAGGTAAACTACCAAATGTGGAAATTTTGTTGTCATTGTTTGATGTGACCGGTAGCTTATATAGTTATAACTATAAGATTAAGATTCATGAAAATAAAAAAAATAAAAAAATAAAATTCATTCAAGAACAATGTATTATTTATTATCTTAATGATAACAATTTTTTTTAATAACAAACTATATTTATATATAATAATAATAATAATAATTGAAATAAGTAGAAAATATATTCAACTCACCCGGCAGAAATAGTATGTATAGTAATTGTCTAATCAAAAAGTAGTTAGTATTAGAAAATAACTATGGTCATAACCGCTCTAGTCATTCTCAAAAAAATTATCGAAGTATATGATCAAAATGATTCATGCACCTTCATAAAATAAACCTTGTGCACTAATTTTTTTAGCTGATAACCACTTCCATGAGATGAATTTCATCCTATCCACAATCCCTTATTCATCTACAATTTTTCCCGAAAAAACTAAACCACCACAAAGTTCCGACAACAACATATCAAACCACGATCACTCCTTTCATCACTTTCTTTCTATGTTCGTAAAGAGCAAATTTCTTTCATTTATCGTAGTAAGGTCTATAATCAAGTGATCCCTTGTTCTTAGATGATTTTTCATAAAATTATCAAGATGGTTGTTCTTCTCTCTCCTCCATTTACACTACTAAAAATTATCTAGGGTAGAATTTACACGACTTGAAAAAATATTTTCCGATATGGAGGGGTATAACTTGTTTTAGTCTTTAAAACTAAAATCCGTAGAAAGAACTAACTTTTGATAGAATTTGAGGGGATTATAAACAATAAGGGAAGGAGCAATTATCAATTAACTATCTTTAAATGTAATTTCATAAGCATATATAGAGGGAGAGCAACACTATATATAGAATACAGTTTTGTACAAACAAAAACTTTATGATAGATGAATAGATCATTAACACACAAAATAAGATATACACTTACTGTTTCAATAGCGCACAGAAAGTAACTCACTCAACTCAACTTAATTTGTCAACAAAAAAATGTAAAATAATCATTTTAGAATTAAAACTTTATATGTTTATTTTAGTCATGTGAGTGATTCTAAAATTAAATAAGGAAAATGATAAACATTGCCGTTAAATAAATAATAAAGTTATTTCTTAATGTTGACTCAAAATTATTCTTAAAAAGCAACAGAGTGAGATCACACTTGCATATGCTTCACGTCAAGAGGAATAAAAGAACATATATATACTTTTTACAATAGCCTAAAAAAGGATCAGCATTATAGAGCTTTGATGTTATTATCCAACTGTTCTTTTTTTTTCTTTCTTTTGTCCCAGAATGTCACTAATTATGATGGTAACATGAACATCAAATGAGTATCACACCCGTGCACGTAATTGAATCTCTAATGATAAACATAAAACATGAATCTTACAATCAATAAAACACATCATAGGTAAATAGGGGTGGACATCTTGCACTTGTGTTATAATCTAGTATAGTCCTCAAATATAAGCTTTGGTAGAAATTATTAAGTGTATTTCTTATTTCCTCTTTTTAAGTGTTGTTATGGAATAGTAAACCAAATTAAGAAAGTGAAATTTTGCATATTTTATTTTCTATTATACCTTTATTTTAATTCATCTATAAATTCTTATAATTTTACTTACACTTTTTTTTCCAATATACAAAAGTAACACGATTTTTAGACAAATTTATAATTTCAACTATTTTTTTTAATATTCATAAATATATTTTATTGGATGATCTTATAATAATAGATGAAAGGAGTATTTTCAAACTACCCTCCTCAAATAAAATTTCTGGATTTGTCACTCACCACAAGAGAGTAAAACGTCACATTTCAATTCAAAAGTATGAAAAGCATGCACTAATCCTCTCTTTTTTTATTATAACATTAATTTTCTTTTATATATGTAACATTATATCTATAGTTTATTTGAGATTTAAATATTTAATCAAGATTTAATCACTGACATTTAAAACCCAACAATTTTTCTGCTAAATATAAGTTCTCACATCTTAAAATTGATACATATCAAGATCTAAATTTTATTTTGTATGATGTTTGATGAAAATAAATTATTTTAGTGTTATAAACAACTTATTTTAAAGACAAAAAGATGTCCCGTAGATGGAGGACAAGTATAATATTTTTGTTGAGTCTTTTGTCTCCAATTTGTCAAGTCTAAAAACAGTTAAATCAGAGATATAGTACAACTGAAATGGACCTATCTTTTATTTTTTAACATAACAAACATAAAATTATTTTTAGTCCTTATGTTTGAGTGGTGGACTGTGTGAATTTTGTCATCAGCCATAATTATTGACTTAATTGCCTCTCTAATTGGTAATTTCCAATTGCCGCCAAAGATGAAATGATCAAATGAGGCTGAGTTATGATTGATATTGTGAATGAAAAATTACTAGATAGATTAGAATGTATCTTATTGATTGATGTTTAGCTCATTATGACTCAAATCTTACACATATGAACAGCATAGGAAGGAGTATATATATAAAAACAACAGTTCCAAAACTGGTCAAAAATAGCTGTGAAAATGAAATCACAACAATCAAGTATGTACTTCATGAATGAAATGTATGAGTCAAGTTTAGGAGAAATTATGTATACCATATACTTGTATTGATATTTGATATTACAAGCTTAAATGGCTTTTCAATGATGAATACTTCAATTTACATATACTCCATCTATCAACTTGTAAGGTATACATAATTGAAGTATTTTTTCATACAAAATAGTAAAAAGGCATTTCTGTATTAATGCATTTTGCTCTTCTTATACTGATGAAAATGACATGAAGTGTAAATGAGATTTTTGCTAGTAAACTATGTCCTATAAATAATGATACTCTCATAAGTTTATCAATGTCATTCTTGTAAGTAATAATCTCATCCCACTTTCTTATCAAAAAATCAATAACTTGTTGTGTACTCTACATGTCTTTAAATTGTTCCATCTTAGGTGCAAACATATCACATATATTGAGACTTGAAACGAGAAGTGATTTCTTAAAAGCAAACACAAGTTCATGCTTCTTGTCATTCCATTGTAAGAAACTCTCATTCTCAGGCCACGTTGGTTTTGTGTCGAAATTCGAACAAAACTATTCTTCCCACTTGATGGAGGACGATAAACAAACGGTTGGTCTTATCTCACAATCTGACAAATATTCCAAAGAATTGGATGTTGCTGTTAGAGCAGTGCAGATGGCTTGTTCTGTATGTCAGAAAGTGCAAGACACTTTGATTTCAAAGGATTGTAATTCTTCGGTCATTATTGCAGGTGAATCTTCCTAAATTTTGAAATTTGTTGTGTTTTGTTTGTGTGTTATTTTTGTTTAGATAAGTGAATACTAGTTTTCAGAGTTTGAATCCTAGGCATCCTGCTTAAAATTTCCTGGCGTGTCCCGTAGCTTGCCAAACAAGCTACCTATTTCGGACATATATCAATCAGTCTATTGGTGAATTTAATCAATTTATATTCATATTCACAATTAATAATTGAACTCTAATTGTACTATTAATATAGGTTGGAGTGTGAAAGCAATTCTCTGCTGGATATTGTCAGAATGTTTAGGAGGTGAAAATATCTCTATTCTAGCTGAAGAGGATGTTCAAAATCTCTCCAAGCCTAATGCAACTGAATTGCTAGAAACTGCGGTAAAAATTGTGAACGAATGTCTAGCTGAAGCACCTGAGTTTGGATTTGAAGCACCAAAATCAGCTCTTGGAACATCACAGGCTCTTGAAATCATTAGTCACTGCTGCAACTCAGTTGGGGGTCCTTCTGGAAGATTTTGGACTTTGGGGTTTTTAAGTGGTGGTCAATATACTGTATCTTTATCACTCATAGAGGATGGAGAAGTGGTAGTTGGTGTTCTTGGGTGTCCTAACTACCCTATGAGAAAGGATTGGCTTAGTTATCAGCAAAGCTATCATAGGATTGTGTCCAAGTTGATTTCTCCAACATCTGAAACATGGAATGAAGGTTGTGTAATTTATGCTAAAAAGGGTAGTGGCAAAGCTTGGATTCAACCAGTGATCCATGCCAATAAGAAGTTTGTGTGGCCAAACCATGCAAAACAAGTTTCTGTCTCTTCTATTGACAACTTAGGATTGGCCACTTTCTGCCAATCAGTTGAGAAGGATAATCCAAGTCACTCTTTTACTGATGGACTAGCACATAGTGTTGGTCTCAGGTGAATTTCTGTTTCATTTTCTTATGGTATCAGTTATACTTCCTTTCTTTCAATGTTTTACCTTGTGGGATTTTAGGGTTTTATACATTCCAACATGGCAGTATTCCTATGTGGACTATTACCTTGTTTTGTATTTGTATTCGGTAAGTAAAGTTTTAAATTGCGGCCACGGTTGTGGTTTTGTCACGATTCTTGATCGTGCCGAGAATTGCAATTAAATACAACCTCGTGGTCACAGACACATAATAAACTTTGATGTTACGGCTCAGATTATGGCTGCAAACCTTTATGAGTTAGCATGATATGTAGGAAATTCTACGGTGGACCACTTTGATAGGTGGATCACCATAGTCTGACACTTAAAAATCGTTTGAAACTCCAATGATGAAGTCTTATGAAAGTAGAAGTTTACGGTCCTCCACATCATGGTTGAGACAATGACTTGATTAGTATGAATATGACAAAAACAAGTGAAAACATATATGTATGTCTAAAAATTGAACTCATTTGTTTTTCTTTATTTTTGTCAAACTGACACCGATCTTGTCATCTTCTCAATCGTAAGGATGAGGATGAATGTGAACTTCTACTTTCTAGGGCCATCGCCCATCATTGTTAGATTTTCGGATAATTTTTAAAATACTTATCCACTATGGACCACCTATCAAAGTTGTCTACCTTAGAACCCGCCATGATATGGCTACTATAGTACTACAGAGATGAAAAGGGTAACTTTATTTTTGGAGAAAAGGTTCTATAACTTATAGTTTAGTTTATAAGAAAGCTCATTTTCACAATTTGTTGTATGCAGTAATAAGCCATTAAGAGTTTACAACATGGTGAAATATGTGGCAATAGCTTGTGGGGATGCTGAGGTGTTTATGAAGTTTGCAAGGGCTGATTACAAGGAGAAAATATGGGATCATGCTGCTGGTGTTATCATCATACAAGAGGCAGGAGGCACAGTAACAGATGTTAGAGGGAGTTCATTGGACTTCTCTAAAGGTTCATCATATTTACAAGGAATTGATCGTGGTATAGTTGCTTGTGCTGGAGCAACATTACATGAAAAAATCATAGATGCTGTTGATGCAAGTTGGGCCTCTTCTTGCCTTTGAAGTTGGGATTTGTTTTATAATAATCTGCAAATTATATGTAAACATATTGTGATCTTGTCAATTATATTTGAGCTTTTATTTTCTGTGTTTTAACTATTTGTACAATGTACTAGTAGCTTGCTATAGCATGAAATGAAAATGGTTTGAAATTTATGGATTAAAACTTTGTTTTTCAACTTCAAGTTTTAAGGAAATAGAGTGCCCTTAAGGCACTGATTAAGAGTTTCATATAAGAGAAGTTACGTCCATTTTGTTTTCTATACATATGTGAGGATATTTACTGCGTCGCACAATTTTGAATCTCAATCGTGTAATCTCAAACAAACGGTTGGAATTGTTTACGACGTGAAACTGCGCGAAATCACTGATGCAGCCTGCAGGCAATTTAGGCCCTCTTATTCACTACAGCTCAGTGATAATTTATTGTGAGTACCTACCCGTCATGCCTACAATAGTTAGATACAAAACCATAAGAATGCATTGAAACGTGCCAACTTTACCTTTATGAGAAATTAGTCACATAATTATCCTTAATCAAACACCACTTCACATTTCATCCATAACTAAACACTTATTAACAATTAACTAATAACCTATGTCCAAGGGAAATGAAAATTGAACAAGTAACTAGTTTTTTTTGTTTTCACCATAGTATCTGGTCCATTAGACCGACTAATTCGGTTCGAGGAGAGTTCTACCTTCAAGTGGTTCTAGTCCTCTCCCAAACACAATTGCGAGGATCAAACTGTGATTTCTCTATCAAGTTCAGCGCCAATCACAATTAGACCAAATAACGTTCGCTAACAAGTAACTAGTTTGAGTATAGCACTGCTATAGAGTACGTGGTTGTGATGAATTAAGTCAAGGAGTATCATAATTGCAGCCAACCAACCAAAAGGATCATAAATTCACCATCTGTTCTCCATCCACATGCTTTTTCCATTCCACTCACACACTACATTAAAAATTCTACCCCACTATCTTTCTCTAACCTTAAATATTCTTCTAACCAAACACATATACTCTCTTCTACCATTTCATGTACACAACAAACAAAGCAAAAATGAAACAGATAAGCATCCTTATTTTCCTCACCATCTTTCTAACAGTTACTATCTCTGTGTCCTCTGGCAGATCTGCATCATCAACCAAACCTTCACCATCTGTTAACAACAATAACAAGAAAGATGGAGGTGGTGGCGGTGGCGGCAGTGATTATGGTGGCTCCTTTGGATTTGGACCAGGAGGAGGCTTTAGCATACCAGGTTTTGACAACAATATCATTGGAGGAGGCTATGGAGGTGGATATGGTGGTCCAAATGGAGGGCACTCTACAAATGGTGTAATTAGGCCAACTGTTGTCTGTAAAGATAGAGGGCCTTGTTTCCAGAAGAAGGTTACCTGTCCAGCAAAGTGTTTTACTTCCTACAGCAGCTCCGGCAAGGGCTACGGTGGTGGCGGGGGAGGTGGTGGTTGTACTATTGACTGCAAAAAGAAATGCAATGCTTATTGTTGAAGGAAGGAAGCTCATGTAATGTGTGTATGAGTTTCACTTGTGATCAACTCCAATACCCTTTTATTAGAGATAAATAAAAATATATACTACTTGTATATGAGTTGATCTGAGTTGGAACTTGCTTTTCATTTCATTATATATATTATACTATATGGTTTGTGTGATGTCTATATCTATATATAGTTTAAGAAATTATGTGACATTGCTTAGGAGATTCTGATTCTGGACTGTTCTTTTTCTCTCTAATAAATTACTGTGTGAAAAAAGTTATTATATATTTATATATATGTAGTATATCATGGGTTGTATTTTTGCAGAAGGAGATTTAGTTTGTACTTAGTACTTTGGCATCTTCCTTTAGTTAACTTAACCACTACAATAATTTCAACTACTCTAACTGTGACAGGCAAGATTTACATTATCTTTAAGTCTTTTTCATCCAATCCTAAATGGAGTAATTTTTTGTCATTTCTCTCAAAATATATATCTAAGAATTTTTATAAGAGTTTAATGTCATATTATATTCTTTTAACTTTTTAGTATCCACCAAAGAGTTAGTTAGTTAGTTAGATATGCACAATAAATCTCTGTTTTTAAACTTATCTATAAAATGGGCTTCTATAGATAAGTTTTTCTATTATATTTCTTAAATTTATTTAATATAGCTATAAATTAATACTCTTATTATAGCTTTTGTTAATCAGTGACAAGGAGTTGCATTTCATTCAAATAAGATCCCATTAGTTCATAATCAGCAACTTCTGACTACTTCATAAGAAAGAAGATTAAAAAGGGGGGTGTCATATTAAAAAGGGTGTCATATTGAACTTTTCTACCAGCCACTGTTATGTCTAAGTTCTGCTTATAATGTACACTAACAAACCACATAAATAAGTTAACATGTTAAACAAAGAGAAAAACAAATAAACAAAAATTGTACACAAAAATCACGCTCAATATAATATTTTTCTTCACGGTATTTGAAAATAGTAATATACAATATTGATCCATAAAAAGGTAATCCATACTGTCTTCTCCACATTGATATATCAGAATGCAGATCTCACCGCTCCTCTTGCAGCCTCACGTTTCAACTCAGCAAACTTACCACTGCCGCGGAAGTACATGTATACTTGCTGTATTCCAACCAAAAAAATGTGAGCAGCTATTTGTAGTAAGAAAAACATGGCTTTTGAATGCTGCTTAAAATAATTGGAAACTTAGAAAAGCATAACCAAACCTGAATAACCCAAATGCTTATCAATGTTTCGAGGCAGAATAATCCAAATCCAATGAAGTAGAAAATCTACGAGCAAACGGAGAAAAATAAACAGTTCAGAAGTTTACTTTGGTCACATTTGCAATATTTGGAACAAGATCATATATAAACAGAAATGCAACGAATATCAAAGTACTATTAGTGTAGGATGTATAAAATTGCGCTTATTCTTACCCCAATCAAAGTACTGTTGTCTATAACGTCTATGGCAGATAGAATGCCCCTGTATCAATGTGAATAGAAAGCCGCAACATTAGATTATAAAAATGATAATAACTTCAATCACTTGAAGAGATGAACACACACAGAGACTAAATACTAAATATTACATCACTGATCACTCTCACCAACATGCCGACAGGTTTGATATTATAGGACGACCACTTAGTTTCAAATCAGGTGAAGAATGTTGATACAGATAACCAAAATTTACAAATTTTCTTTCAAAGATTCGTCATTTTATTTTATTTTAGAGAAGAAACCTATGTTCTGCAAGGAAAACGAATTTAAATGCTCTATCTCCTTGCCATACAAAATAAAGTCAAAAACGCAATATCTGCAAGTTAAATTGAGTGCATATAGTAAGTTGGCATACGTCAGGGATTTTCCTTTGAATACTATAGGAGGAGCAACAGCAGCTAAGATGCAGAATCCTATGTGAATCTGTAAGCAGAAGAAGAAACAAAGATGATGATTAGATTTCTTCAGTTTCTCAAAGCATAACTTGTGCATATTAAATACTATAAACAATATACCAGATAAAGCATGAAAAACCATCCAAATTTCAAAGCACTTTCCGTCCTGCAATGAAAATGGAGCATATTTAGAATCAAGAGTATGGCTTCAGTTACATAAACAAAATCCCAACTTGTTGTGTTTGCATAACTTGTTAGACAAAAAGAACTAAATGCAGGTGAGCAATGATTATTTTTTACCTAAAAGCACGATATAATGGACGATACCACAGAACATATGCTCCAGGTACTCCTGATATGAAGTAGATAATGGCCAGAAACCAAATTTTTACACCTAGATCAAACAAAGCCATGTTATACAAGCAAGGGATTTGGAAATATCGTATTTGTAATTTGATATATTAATAACCGAATAAAACTTTCTTTATATTTTTAAACTCACCTTCGCCCTTAATCCAAGCAGCAGTAACAGCTATGACATTCCACAAAAGGCATGCCACTAGTCCTGCATAATACAGAAGAAAGCAAGGTTATAACAGCAATCATCTACAGAGAACACACAAAGGATCCTTGCAATACAATCCTCCGTAGAATAAAACAAAGATAACAGAATGAAAATGATAATGAATATGCGTGCAACAGACTCCCACCCCACACAACAAAGGAGGATTGCATACCTAACAGTGTAGTAAATGCAACATATTGCAATTTTTGAAGATGAACTGGAATTTCATTAGCAATGTCGTGATGGATAATTGGGAAAAATGGTGGCCAATTCTTTTCCTCAAGAACAATTCCAGCTGCAAAATGAATGGTAAATTCCTTTAGAATAATTAAGCAGAACTAAATTGGTGCAAAATGTTCAAACTTCTAAGACATTTTTAAAATTCTGCAGTACTATTCAATTGAATGTTGGCAGAAACAAAAAAAAAATACCTAGCAGTAATAGCACTTTAAACAATTGAATTTAAAAATGGGTAGATAGCCAAATAAACAACTGAATCATTCTCAATAAATGCAAATACAGGAAATGTAATTTACCTCGTGCCGCAGCTTCTTCTTTCCGCCTAACTTCCTGCATTCGGATAAATAAATAAATAAATAAATAAATAAAAATTTGCATGTGAAATATCCACTAAGGGAACTCTCTACCCTAAAGTGAACAGAAAGACACCAAAAAATCCCATTGTATACCTGTTCCCTTCTTTTCAAATCAGCCTCTCTGGATTGGAGTTCCTTCTCTCTCTTTTTCAAATCCTAATATTGAAAGAGATAATAATTAAAAAAATGCGTTCAATTCTTCAAAGAAAAATAAAACTGAGGATTTTAACAATCAAAATGATATGCATACCGTTGATGTATCAAGAGGTATATCAACAGTTTCTCCAAAGCCATAATTATTATAACCAGCAGGCTCTGGCTTAAGAGGTGCAAGCCTTGAATTTGTGGCAGCTGGAACACTTCCAGGATTCTGACGTTTTAAAAACAATATGACGATGAATAAGGTAAGTTGCAAATATTTACACACTTTTTATCAGAATTTCACATGTACAATATATGTTACAAAAAAATGGATGATTGATTAATAAACTCACTGTTGTGTAAAAGGCACCACCACTGTAGTTTGATTGGCCCGATGTTTTTCCCCTTGCAGCTGGTTCCTGTTAGTTTAAACCAAAATTAATGAAAACATATCTTCAAATAGATCATATCTTCATACAACTATACAAGCTCATATTTTCATCTCTTCATGGTGCATTAGCTTTATTATAATTTGGATCAGGTGTAACTTAGGCCTTATAAAACCGACTTATAATGAGAGACGCCTTCCATTTATATACACTTTTACAGACTAAATCACATCTATATGAGACTGTCAACACACATGCCTCACACCCAAGACTGAACATTTGGACTGTGACCAAAGTGGTTTGATAGCGGGTATTCCGACGGTTCCTGGATAGGCTCTAATACGGTCTTAATTTAGGTGATAAATGTATTTGACATTACGATGCTAGTATGAGCAAAGTAAATAAAAGAGCAACTAAGGGAATTACCACATCATCATCAATACGGAAATTCAATTTGAAATTTTGTGGATAAATGTTGAAATTGAATGAGAGGAACCAAAATCAACATTTTGTGAAAATATGACACCAATATGTGTCCTCCATTAATTAAAGGAGAAGCTGTCTCTCAAAATCTTTTCCATATAAATCATCCATCATAAATCTCAGGTTTCAACTTGATATCTGATTCTACATGGCTAGGCTAGTATTTCAATGTTTCATGAAGAATGAACTTGAAAATCTCAATAATCACCCTGCCACAAACCGATTTATTCGCGCTAACTCAATAAAACTTACAAGACAATTCAAATCTAACAAATACAACTTCTACATCTACATCTAAAAGCCTGATTTGAATACTAAAGGCAAGGCCAAAACAAAACAATATTAGAACACATAAAATCCTACTAAAACAACTACAACCGCCTAAAAATAGATACCTAAAAAACCGGTTTCCACAACCACATCAATCACAAGTCAACAACTAAAACAAAAATTCACAAACAACAATTAAACTAAAGTTGAAGTCTCAAACACCCTTTTGAATTTGAAGATCATTCATAAAATCAAGATCAACAGAAAACAGTTAACACCCAGTTAAAAAAATCAAAACTTGGACACAAAAAAGGTGTGTAAGAGAACTTACAGAGAAGGGGTTAACTTCTTCTTCATCAAAAGGGTTAGTTTCATAGCGACCGGCCATGAGATCTGTGACGGTGGTTTAGCAGAAAGTAAAGTCAAATGAAATGAAATGGGTCACCAAAAAATAATGAATTTTGGAGAGTTGAGATTTGAAAGTTTGAAACTTGTAATAGAAACAAACTAGAAGAGAAAGGAAAGTTTGCAAAAGAAGGTAATTACAGCAACAAAAGAAATGCGTTTGGTCAGCAAAAAACACAACACATAAACAGAAACAGAGAAGACTCTGCTATTAGTTTACTTTCAGTTTCAGACAAATAAATATATAATTGGGAAATTGTCGTAAAGAAAATAAATAAATAAATTGTTAAGGATATGTAAAAATAAAAATAAAATATTTTTTTATGAATAAATTTGTTTTTAATAAGTAATATTTAAGGTAAGTGAGGTTTGATGTATTTTGTCTAAATTCTTTTATTATTAATTTAATATTTTTTAGCTAATTAAATTAAAGAAATTTCTATAATATTTAAAATTTGATTTTTTTTTGTGATGGAAGTTTGAACTCTTATAAATGCAATTATTTATTTTAAAAGATAAACTTGTCGCCACTACTAAATTATTTGACAAAAAAATAGATTGGATGTTCATTTATTCAGTAAATATAATACTCATCTCTATTTATGTTATACTCCCTCAGTCTCATAATATAAAAGAAAACTGTCCATTTTTTTTGTCCCAAAACATAAGAGAAAGTATAGAAATTTTTATTTTTTAAAGAAAAGTTTACTCTCTCTTATCTTTTCCATAACCAACAACCAATAAAAATTATTTTTACATTTTTTCATGCAACTTTTCTATTAAAATAACATATTTTCAATCATTATATTTTACTTTTTTTAATAAGTGTAATTTTTATTTTTTCTCTTATAATATGGGACAAATGGAGTATAAGAGAAAAAATAAATTGCACTCATTAAAAAAAAAAAAAAAACATAATGATCGAAAGTACTCTGTTTTTTTGTATTTCTTTTGTAAAAAATTACATGAGAAGATGTTAAAACAATTTTTATTGATTATGAAAAAGATAAAAGATATAGTAAATTTTTATTAAAAAGAGAAATGTTTATGTTTTTCTCTTATATTTTAGGATGGAGGGAGTATTCTTTTAGTCTTACCTTGGTATCAAAAGAAAATTTATGTTTATGACAACTAAGTATATTTTATTTAACAAATTTAAGGATTAAAAAATATTAATGTTAAATTAAAAAAAAATAATGGTTGATATTTTAAGTAATGATGAAACTAAAAGTAGAATTGTATTTTTTGACAAAAACATAATCACATGTTCTTTTGAAATACAGTAATTGTATCTTACCCTAATCAATTTTACTTTTGTCCAGATGTGAAAAGCCAAATTGTCAAATTTAGAATCCGTCAGATGTTGTTGAATTTTTATTCAAAATAATTTGTCTTTGTCTACACGAGATGAGATGCAACGGCTATGTTTTTGCATTCGTAAACATAACTCAGTTGTTAGAACATTACATATATATTATGTGCAAGAACTCTAATATATCCCCTTATTTATACCATAAGGTAAAATTAGTCGCTAAGCTACATGCTCAAACAAATACAAATAGTAATGTTTTTTTGTCTCTTTCAGAGATAAAAGGAGCAGGTTAGATTAATAACTTATAAACAACTTATTTTTTGGTACAATGATAAACAATTTAATTAGGCAGTTTGTGGCATTGCACAAGTTAATGAAGTTATACAAAAATGGTTGTGATAGTCTTGAGATTAAAACATGCAAACAGCAAAATTGTAATAGTTGTTCATTGTAGAGTTGTAAAGTAAATAAAATGAGACATTTGCACGTTATGTCTCTCAAATAAATGACTAACCTGTACAGTAGGGTTCACAAACTTATCCATCCTTCACGGCATTTTATATTCATGAATCATGTCCCTAATAATATAAAGTATGCCCCTCACATTATGTAACATGAAAAATGAGACTGCATCTAGTATCATGACCAGCTATGTGAATGAAATGAGCCTTCAATCATGGCTTCACTTCACATTCTTTGAAGTAATACTTAATTTTTATTCTTCTTGTCTAATACATAATTTTGTATGCACAAAATATCTCTTTTTTTATAAAAAATAAAATTGAGTATTACATTCTTCGAGCCGAGTAAAACTACATGAGCGACCAGCATTTTTGAGGTTCAAACTAGCAACTTCTGATTAACCTGAAAGATTTGTGTTATCTAATTCAACATAGAATATGCATATTTTTAAATGAGAAGCAACTTTTAAATGTGGCAAACATCATCTTTAAAATATAAAATAATAAAAGAACAATTCTATGGAGAAGATTGAGAGAGTCAACAATCTCATTTGATAAAATGTCAACTTAATATACTATATACATGTATCCCAGATACAAGAAAATTTATATGTGCACCATGATTCAGTTAATGAACATAGAATATGAAAACCAAAAGCACTATTTTATTAGTTTTATCATTGATGATCATTGGTAGTGTACTAAACCTACATATATGACATCTATATCAAAAATAGGAAATAGTGTGGAGAGGACTGGTATAGTGTAAAAATGACGATGAACAAAACCTCGGTTGTATGAAAAAACAAAAGAATATTAAGAAATAACGGTTCTTCCAAAATTGAATGAATTGAGAATCCACTCGGTTACAAAATTTGCCTATAACTTTATATAAGACCAAGGGCCATGAATGAAGCTATGCTAACATATCAAACCAGGTTAGTTTGAAAGAATTACTAAGAAATCAGTCGGCGGCTGCGGCTGCGCCTTCTTCGTGTGCGTCTTTTATCGCTCTTAAATGGATTGACCCAACTTTTGTCCTCGGAAATTGCTTGATTCCAGCGCTCTTTGAAGATTTCAAATTCCCATGTTGACTGCCTTCTTATCTGCTCATAAGCATGTGTTAAAATTGTAGACAAGGTCGTTTGCAAGCTACTTTATGATCAATGTAAATTTGGTTTTTAATGTAGTTCAGAAGCCTCACCTCGGATCTCTGATCAACGGCTGGTGAGCCACGTCTCTGATTAGGAAACAATACAAAAAAGAAAGCAAAGCTTAGTAAACAAAATAAGATTATAACAAATATAGTAACTCTTGTAAATGCCATTGAAAACTGCAAAGGCAATAAATTGCACAAGATAATGAAATATAGAGGCAGCATTCATAATTCCAAAGAGGTCCTGTAGCTCAGTTGGTTAGAGCGTTGGTCTTATGAGCCGAAGGTCGCGGGTTCGAGCCCCGCCGGGACCATTTATTTTTGCATTAGTTATCGTTTTTTTTCTTCAAAATCACAGCTTCCTAAGGGTTGCCCCCAAGTACAGTCCTATGAATTTGTAACCGTTGAACATATTCATGTTTTGGAGCGGAAGAAAGACAATATTAAAGCAAGAAAGAAAATGGATACGTAATCAATTCAAATATTTGGAGAGAAAAAGAGGTAAATACTTTGTTTATATCAGGAGGACCGCTACCACCAAGAGTTTGTATTGCCTTATGAACAACAAATTCCCTATCAACAACACCCACATTTTGACTGCGATCTCCCTGAAAATGACATTGATTTCAATACTAATGATACTTGACATACAGTAAATTAAAAACACAATGCACTTCAAGACCATCAAATGTTATGATGACGAGTTACGAGAAATTGTGTAATTCTCACCTGAGCACAATATCCTAGTTTCATATCCATTCCCCATCCATGGACAAGGTCATTCTGAGAAATTGAAACGATAATGATAAGTTATCAAAATTATGGATTATTTTGATCTATTACTAGTCCAAATAAAAAGATTGAATATTAAAATTACAAAAGAGACAAGATTAAACTTCATTGTTTCTGAGCAGAACTTAAAGAGTTTTTATGATTCTTAAGAGCCATGGAAAATTACCTGTATAAGATGCCAAGTACAGTGCCATGCCGATCGAGAGAAAACAGGAGCCATACCTTCCACAAACCTGACCAAGTTGTATTGAAGTTTTTAAGTCATTCATAGCATGACTAAATATGAAAATAAAACTATAGTAAATCTCCACAAGTAAGAAAACTCGCAGACTCGTCTGAAAATAAAACTATAATAAATACCCGGTGCATGGCGGCCCATCACTTTCTTCTGAACACTTAGTTTTACCTCTGCGTTCGTAGACTCGTCTGCAAGTAAGAAAACTCAAGTTTAGGTATGACAAGTGACAAGCAAAGTACAATTTTGGGTTCTAAAACAAAAAGCTACCTATGCACTTTCTTGGTCCTAGCTCTGACTGTAATTCTATGATGTATCTCTGTCGAATTTGGATCGAGAGCTGGTTGAGATATCTCCAATCCTTCTTCCCGTACAATCTCAACATATCTGCAAAACAGATGCCCAATTAATTAATTGTTCTTTGATGAGAATATAAAAACAAGATAAAGAATATAAATATAATAACTTAGTTTTCTACCATTTCTGAAGGGTAAACAAAGATTACTTAGCAACCTAATGTGACCAAAATATCAGCTGCAAAGAAATCATAGTAGTGATTGAAAAGGTTATAATTTAGCCTTTTACGTGAAACATAAATACTTATCATATAGCAAAAATGTACACGACTTCAACTTGAATCAAGACAAGGCAGTCATATCATATGCTATCAAGTAACACACATGCCCCGATGCACACTCGCATACATGTATATATGAACCAGCATTGCATAAGAAGCAAAAGCTATAAACATCGAGTGAATCACTGATCCTATATGTAGACGAGGCTGGTTTTGATCTGTTTTAGTAAAACACAAGGACTAAAATTAAAACATAAGATATTGTTTTAATTTCAAAAGTCGATGCTTCACATTAGAAGAAAGAAACATAAAAAATGTCAAAACACTACCAGCAGAGGAAGATTAACAAAACCATCAGTCATACCTTGACGGAGAAAAATGTTCCACCCCTAAATCCTCATCCCAGAGAAAGATGTAATCATAAATAGAAACTATATCTGGCTGTAGAAATCTTTTCGCAAACCACCTGGGAAAGAACTCGGAGTTAATATTTAACTTGAGAGAGATAAATCATATAAACACATGCATTCAAAAGTCTATTCACAATGCCAAGGTCAGGTAGTGGAAGATTACTCAAATTATTTGTAACTAGAAGATTCATTTGATAAATCTTATACTTACCACTTTGTTTGGTTTTTAGCAGCAATATGTATGGCATTGCTACTCCAATCAAGATCCCACCATCCATCCACATTGCCATCATAATGGAATAAAATAATGGTAAAGTTTCCTGCGAGAAACTGAAATCAATGAAATTAGACTAAGAGTGCCGCTTCAAATCATTTTCATAACCTAACAAATTATCAAAAATACCTTTTTAACCATTACATCTACATTTTCCTTTTGTTTGATACCAACTGGAACTGCCAGCAAGTTACGATTCGTGTAATCATTAACCTAAGAACAAATAATCACGACCAAGAAATTACTAATTAGCTTAGTTCACTAGAAGCATATTTGGTAACTGCAGGCTTTTCCAATACATAGTACCAAATTCTGGCCGCCGTCTGTCAGTTTCAATAAAACTATGGTGTAAAAGAACAATATAAAGATGCTTGGCTGACCTTTGATCTTTTATTACTTCGCAACCATAAGGGCCTTAACTCGAAATCTGAAGTACCATGTATTATGCCTCGTGGCAAGCCTTTTAACTTTCCAGAATGTGCAGAATATCGCTGCACGGTGGCATCAACAGTACCGATGTGAATAAAGAATACGCATCCAAGTTACTCATCAAACTAATGCAAGAATTGTAAAATAGGTGCTGTATCAATTTTTTTTAATGCAGTCATAGCTACATTTACCATAACCGGCCGAGAATTTGTCTTAAATACACAAAGCTCAAATTTGGAAAGGAGAATCAAAAAACAAGTTGGAAATGTCAAAGCAGCATACCTCTACATCTCTCCAAATACTCCACCTTTTGTCTATCTGATCAATGCATATGGTAAACAAAATAGGAAATTTCAAATTAGAAAATGAAGTGCAAGAATATAACCCCATTTAATGATGCATCGTATAAATATAAATAACACTATCTCATACCTCTTCTTGGTTATGTTGATACTTAAAAGTCCTATATAAAACAAACAACATTATTGTACATGCAACTGCCATAAAAGGCAGCCTTTTGATCTTCAAACTTGATTTTCCCTGGTCAAAGAAAATTCACAATGAAAAAATGATGTTACAAAAAGAACAACTGCAGGTAAAAAACCGTTTACAAGAATCACTTTAGAAATATCCAAAGTAATGAGTTTGAACAAAAAAAAGGACAGACCATCAAACAACACACTCTTTTTTGTCATTGGCCACCTCCATAATTTGATTGACTTCATAGAAAAATGAACCCTTTTATTCAGTCTTCATTACAAAATGCTTGCTGCAACATAAAGGGTCATCAAATACTTCATCTTACAAAACACACATAAAGCAAGATACTCATGCACATGTCCCAATTTGACAAAAAAGAGCTAATGTGAATTTAACAAACAAGCTTAGATTATTGGCAATGATAACAAAAAAGCACACTATGTTGCTTAATCTACACTATTATCTAAAGCGTAAAACTAGCCAAACCAAACCTTCAAAACATAGCAACAAAACAAACTACACCAAACAAAGCAATTTCCTAAACTAGCATCACATGACACAACATGAAAACATAGCTTCATGCAATATAGTATTTTAGTAACACCAAGAGTCACATGAAAATCCAGCTGAACCTATGAAGCACGGATACTGACATGGACACCGGACATGACACAGACAAATTTTTTGAAAAAGTGATATAATTCAATGTAATTGTAAGTGTCAGTGTCAACACGATCGGGACACGCCTAATCTAATGAGTGTCGGAGCTTCACAGAGCTGAACAAACATTCGGCTACACATCAAAATTAAAAAATTCCAATCTTGGGAGTTAATTGCAATTGATATTGATATCAACAATAAATATAAAATAAATAATAAATAAATAACATAAGCAGAAATAAAAATGAATTTTTTTAAAATTTTCATCACTTTAAAGAACAGAGAGAATAAATAAATATGAACGTTTCAATCAGATCAACCCTTTATAAACTTTCAGTGTTACTATTCACCATTGAGACTAAAGTTTCACTTTTTATTCACAATCACAATAATAACAAATGAAAACATTATTTTCATCAAATGGAAAAACAATTGGAAAATTTTCAATCTTCCCCTGAATCAATGTTTCATACCCAGTATAGAAAATAAGCGAAAAACAGTGAGAAAAAACAATGGGGTGTATAAAAATGACGAGAAATGAAAAGGGTAAGAATGAAAAAACGAAAAGAATGAAACTTTGAAGATGAAAAGACATACCCAGATGCAAAAAGAATCGAAATGAAGAGAATAGAGAGAGAGAAAGAAAGTCTAGAGGAAAAGAAGAAATACGCAATGGTGGCTAATGGTGTTTGATTGTTTGTTTACAGTGAATGATGATGACAATTACATGCGACTTATAAATCACTGTCCCATGGTATTCTTGTGGTTGTATTCACTCACATTGCATACCCAATCAATCATCACAAGCTAATTTGATTTCATTCCATGTAACTAATTAACCTACTATCCACTTATTTATTATATTTTGAGTAAAATAAATTTTGAGTTTAATTAATATATTTTGTCAATGTATAATTATTTTATGTATGAATCTAATAATATGTTGTGACATTAATTAATAAATATGCTTGTAAAACAAATATTTTCTACTAAATAAAACTATTGATGCACACGTTTTTATTGATAGTTAAAATGATATGTATTTTAAGTTCTTCAAAATGAGAAAGAGCTCAAAATTTAATTCATAAGTTAAATCACTTACTAGTTTTATTTTAATCTTTTGAAATTTATAAGATTTTTCATATTTAACTCATCAAGAAAATTAAAATTTTGATAATACACTCTTATAATATTATAAATATGCAAGAGCTGGCAAAATAGGTCGGGCCGACCGGGTGGCTTAAAAGCCCGAAAAATAAGAGGACTTAAACATGAAAAAAAAACAATTTAAAATCCGGACTTTTTAGTCTTGCCCGTTAAAACGGGGCTAGCCTGCTGTACACGCAGGTAGGCCGTTTATTTTATTTTTTTGTTTTTATTATTATTATTATTATTATTATTATTATATTGATTATGTTATGTTTTTTTATAAGATGTTATGTTTTTTCTTTCACTTTTGTGTTTTACTTTCATATTGTATTGTTGATATTATTATTCTCCTTTTTCTTCTTCTTTGATTGTGTTATGTTTTTTTATGATAAACCAGAAGAACTCTTGACTACTATAACTCATTTTCTTAAAAATTAGAGGGTGAAAACTAAAAAAAATCAAATAGTATTTATTATTTGAGTTTACATGACTGTACTATACATTTAGTACTATAGTGAGATGTATAGTAACTCTATAGTGAGATGTACTTGCCCCATAGAGTTCCACACACTGATTTTGACAATATGATGTCGGCTGAAATTTACAAAGATTTTATCATCAGTCATCACAGACAACACAACGTACGAACCTTACCTTAATTAATAATGATTCCAACAATCAGAGCTCAGGCCCTATCACCAAACCAAGTATAGAGTTACATTAAAATTACAGTGTTTTCATATTTTCCAGACCATGCCACCAAACAGACATTCTCCCAAGGCAACAATATATTTCTTCTCAACTTGCCATATTTCACATTATTCGTGTTCAAAGAAAGAATTCTTGCATGATTATAGCCATAATACAACACATAAATTATGAAGTTTCTGTATTTTCGTGGTGTTAGAACTCCAAATGGATGCCATCAAGTTCAAAAACTTTCTGGATGGACTTAAAGTTGTTTTCATATTTCTTAAGAAGTTGTTTCCATATGTAATCTTCAGTAGATTGAATCCTACTTCAAAAAAAAATAAAGTAGATTGAATCAAATTAGTACGTCCCTGAACTAATCTGCATGAAGATGATGCTTCCTCCTTCGACAGCGATTAACATACCAAGTGGCATGTTTCTTTAGAACCAAGCCAAGTAGAATCTTGAGGCTTGTGAGTAAAATGTAGGTTATTGCTGAAAATTGCATAATCCAAAAAAGCTTCCACGGAAGGGGACTGTAAGGAAGATTAGCAGCATATACCGGAGCCATAACTCGAATGACCTTCAAAAAAAGAAAAGAGGCATAAAATCAGCAGCCATAAACCAGAGGTCCAGAACGCTAAAAGTAACAAATAAGGTATGTTTGGATGGAGAAGCTTGAAGGGAAAGGGAAGGAAGGGTAAATTACACCCTTCTTAATAAATAATCATATTTGATAACTTTTCTTTTACAATTAAAGTAATAAAGTGGGTATTTTCGTATGACCTTACAATCATTCCATACAACATTAACCTCCCTTTCCCACCAAACCTGTCCTTCCAAACATACAATAAAATAATTTCAATCTCACCACACATGCTGGAGCAAGAGGGACAAACTTCAAATTTTTCTTTGCATCCTCAGATTCCTTATATAGAGTCTACAAAATAAGAACATCACAGTTATGTATTTGGAAAGATGCATAAAAGAAAATAGAAAAATGTCACTGCAAATTGCTGGTCCTAATACAAAACAAACAAAAAATCCAGAATTTAGTTATTCTTAACATATAATAAAAGCATTTGTCAAATGTTGACAAATACTGTTGTTTTCTGCCTCAGAAAAGTACATGTCTATGCACACTCTATTTTAAAAATGAACTAAATAAAGTTAGTTTGAGTTAAGAGTCCATCCAGTGTTTATCGAAAAAATCTTTCCATCCAATGTACAAACGGTTTAACATTGCCTACCCAAGAAGCTCTCCGTATCATATGAGGAGACAGATAATACAATTATGACATTGACACCCATGAGAAATAGTTAATTGAAAAGGAAATAAATTTGCTTATGTATTCCATGCTGGTCAATAAAAAAAATAGGAACAAAGGAATCCATACTCCCTCACTGATCAAGACATATTGCAGGTTAAATTGAGTCAAAGCCTTTGCAATTGAGTTATGAATGGTGTTTACAATCAAGTATGATTCACACAATCCACAGAAAATTTCAGTTTTGAAAAGCTACTAGTCTACATATACCCGTTTAAGAAGTAATTACTAGTCATTGCAACACTAATATCCACAATAAATTAAATGATGTTACCTGCTTACATAAAGCTTCAAGGAACTCAGAGTATGCAATGGGAGTAATGTTATTGAATTTGGCAATGAATGAATGCTTGATAACATCAATAGCCACTTCACATAGATAAACCGAAAGCACATGCTGCACCGCAAAAATAGCATTAACTTAAGAAAAACTGAGCCAACAAAGAAAATTGATATGCACTTTGATAAATTTGAGTAATATATATTAGGGGCTATGAAGTTCCAAATAATCTTACAATGAGAAAGCTTTGAAACCAGGGGCCTTCTGCCTCCACAATATTTTGAGCCAAAATGAATAAGATAAATGTAGAAATGTGGAATCTCTCTACAGAATCTGCTTGTCAGCAATAAGTAAAAAGGACAAACAGAAAATAATATAGACCAAATATAAATAAATAAAAAAACTACACCATAAATAAGATTAAAAATTAATGCAGAACAGGCACTTTATCAAATGCAATGCAATGCAAGACCTATTAGAAGCAAGCAACTGTAATAATGTACCCCAAGGGTAAGGTGAAGAGCAATGTGACAAAGGAAGGTCATATATTCTAGATTCAAGTTGCAGTGAAAAAAATCAGTCAAGTTTTACGGTTCAAAACTTTTAAGCAATTTTAGTAGATTATTAGTATCGATAATTGAGATTAGGGAGATAAATTGTAGACACTAGCTTCTGAGTACTGACTCTCAACTATAATTTTAACAAATGGACAATGAAGTGTGGTATTACGGCCCTTTTTAATGTTTGAAATCAATCAAAATGAAATCCCAAATACTCTACTAACAAAGAAAGAAAACCAATGTTGTTGGAAAGATAACTCACCAAAGTACACCATACTATGAACATTATCCTTATTGTATCCCTTAAACACGTAGCTTTTGATCTCAGAAAAGTTATTTGACACCAGCAAAGCTGGCAGTGCATTGTAGTGAGCAACAATGCAGGCTGATAACGTGATTGCCTGAGCTAATAAAATAAAAGAATGAACAAGTATGACTAGTCAAAGAAATTAACACAAACTACAGTCTAAAGGTAAAAAACTATCATTATATCATCCTAAAGAAAAAGGATATTTGTTGTAACAACAGCTAAAACTTGGTCAGAAATAAATCTCCAGAATCTAATACTCTGTGTTTCGGGGGAACATTTTGCAAGTTCTTCTGCTGAATGAAATAACATTTGCAACACATCCCCGTTAAAACTTTGAAATAATTTATCAAATATCTGCAAGAAGGTTCAAGAATGAGTAACAATGTAATTTTCGGTCAGAATCCAGATCAGTAAGAGACTTAACCAATCGACATAACAAAGATGACCAAAATAGAATCCTCGAATTCCTGAACTTACAATTTGAATAGTCTAGAAAAGAAACTGGTCAAATAGCTACAGACTACTTACAGATACTCATATAGTCATATGTATTACACCATTTATTCTATTTGCTTTGTTACTTTCCTCATTTTGAGTAGCGCCAAATCTCAGTTCACACTAAAGTCAACACAGTAGCTTTAGTAAACATATATGCTCTTTCAACATATCTACAATCAGAGCTTCCAGCAAATTTTCACCATAATTCAGTGTTTCTTTTTATTGTAATTATGCAGTAGAGTACCGACTGTATATTTTTTTTCCTAGGGGATAGGAGAACTGACAGCGCATAAAAATAGAACGTGAGAAAACATATAAATATTAGGTTCCTAAAGTAACATTTTATCTCAAAGTTTCATGATTCACAGTGAAAAATTCCATTCTTTCACATTATGAAATATCATTTCAGTCACACAAAGTTATTGCTCTATATCTATGACAGGGAAATTTGGCGAGCAAATGCCACTTAAGAAATATAACATGGATGTCCATCTTAATGTCCAATCAGGGGTCCAGAAATTTGGTATGTAGAGACCAAATGTCCAAATTAGTCAATAAAACTTGGGTAAGGATTAATTTTTGCTCACCTCTAAAACATTGTAGATCACATACAATTTAATTGTTGCTTGACCACGGATTATATGATATATTAAGCTGATATCTAAAACAACAAAAAATGAGGAGTCGTGAGCATAACACAAATTTCAGTATAAGTAACAGAACCCAATCAATACTAAAAGGAAATATGTAGTACGATACAATTATGGAAGCAGAGTATAACTAAACCTATTTGCTGCAAAACAGTGATTCCACAAGCCACAATAATGAAACAGCCAAAATCAGACAACTCAATTGTAGATGGCCTCTTGAACTTCCTGGCATGAGCATGATGACAAGAGCAAACAAATCAAAGCACATCATGAATTAGCAGACCATATCATGAAATGGGTGATAGATTCACATTCACCTTCTTTGGCGAACACAGAATCGGGGAAAGTATATCATCTAAAACCTAACAGGTACACTAAATTGATATCAAAGTAACATAATAATAATATTGAAGAAAGGTGGTAAACCTTGTTTTGAGAAGCTTCCAAGAGGTCATTACTACCCTTGTTGGCACCACAGTTAACAACGATAGAAATGAATAGAAGCAGACAAAGCACCCAACATCTATAAGCTGCAAATGCATTCAGTGTTTGAGATACCGAGACATAAAACGCACAATGCCTAAACAGAAATACACAAACACAATTATGCAGTAACTATTTCACAGTAACAGTAAGTGGACAACTTCAGGTTACATCCTTCCCCGGAAGCTTCTACAGTATAATGTTTTTCTTCTGATCAATTGATGAGTTTGAAAGAAAACTCTAGCAACAATGTACAACATGAAGAACGGCGAATACATACAGTTCCTTTTTATTATTATTTTCATTTTTAGCGAAAAAAACGATAATATACCAATTCACATCTCCATGGCAAGCGGAAGATAGTATCATAAACTCGTTGTCTTCCATTTTCATTGACAGGAGTAGTTGTGTTCCATAATGAATTTCCATTGTACACTTTCTCCAAGAAGTATGTTACCGGTGATTGCTTCGCTGAAAACATCATGTACAGTATAATCAGATCGAATTACAGACCATTGATTAGTTTAGATTGACGAATCAGATTAAAGTATGAAGCTTGGACGCTCCTTGAATTATATCACTTTTTCAAAAAAAATATCTGTGTGGACGTGTGGGTGAGTGACCGTGTCGTGTCTAATGTCAGTGTCCGTGCTTCATATTAAACATAATAAAATAATAAATCAAAATTACAAAATAGTGCCGTCAGTGTTAATAACAAATGATTTTTAAGCTAATAGTAGCTATTTTGATTGCAAATATTAAAAAAAAAAAAAATAGCTTAAATTTACTTACATATGGATTCTTCCGTCAAGAGGCGCTTTGATTCTAACGGCTCTACAGTTTCTGATGTTACAGCAGCAACAGAACTAGTAGCTTCATTCTCGCAACCGTTATCAACGGATGTAACTTCCGAATCACCAAAACTAGCGTCACTGTTCAAGCTTCTCTGTCTTAATTGTTTTGAGCTAGGCATCTTCTAGTGGAAGCTACTGGCGGAGGTGGTTTGGAGGAAGCGGAAACCGCCGAATCGGGGGAGGTTGTTCTCCACAAGCGAGGTTCTTCCGGTGAGGATTGGGATTGCGGCGGTTTATCTGCGCGGTGTTTCATTAACTTTCCCAGTTTGAATAAAGTTGACGGTGTTAGGTAGTAGTAGGAACTAAGTTGACGACAGTTAGTTATTCCATTTTCACTTTCCATATTTTGTGTGTCAACAAAAATAAAAGTTAGATGCATTATTCACAACAACAAAAAAAATATTATACAAATAGAAAAAATTTAGAGAGCATGTGTAACTCATTTGAATTTTATAAGATTCAAAAAATTAAACTATATAATTACAAATAGAGGATATCATCTTTCCCAAAAAAAAAACATAGAGTATATCAAATTTATAAGTTCTCTTTTTTTTTTTTCTTTTATAATATCAATTTAAATTAAGAATGAAGTATTAATATTAAATGTCGAGCTTCAAGCTATTTTTCACAGTCTGGATATTGTTTGAAATCATGGTTTCAGAAATGTGATCTGCAAATCTGATTCTCAAACAACTCTAAAGTTCATTAAAGAGTCTTCGACTCATCAATATACACCTTTCATTTTTTATACACAATCTCTTATTCATAAAGAATGATAATTTATTTTTGTTCACACCTTATGCAAAGGGAATGTTGGTGTTGATTGACTTACTAAATTGGGAGTCACTCTTGTTTAAGAACTAAGAGTGTTTTTTTTTTGTCCTTCTCCTTTATTTCATATTTGTTTTTTATTTCCCATTGATAAAAAAAAATACCTATCTATATGTTTTTTTATAGTATAAAATTAGAATTGCTTTACAATGCAAATATGAATTTGCTTTACACATTTATTCGAAGTACATAATTAATTAGTGGTCTGTAAGAATTACCTCCATCCAAATTTGAATCTGATATCTCTCATTGGGATATTTATTGTACTAATATATGAAAGTCGTAGGAGTAATTTGCATGGGACATTTGGGTTACACAGGAAGATATATATGGTATAGATAAAAAAAAGACATATCTTGCCTCCTCATTATAGATTTTCTATTGCAATATTTATATATAGACTTCAAATTTTTGCTTTAAATTGCATCTTGTGTGATGCGAACAAATTTCTGTTTGTCCATTGACAGTGAGAGCATATTCAATAAGCTTGGTTAGAGTTATATAAGAAAAAATGTAAATGAGCACAAGCAAACATGAAGATGAGGTGGTACAATTACAAACAGAAAAAATCCTCATGTGCCAAATGCCAATATGCTACATTATCACTTTTCTCCATTTAAAATGATATAATTCCTTGTAACATAAACAAAAATTCACATTTACAACAAACTACAAAAGGTTTAATGACTGATGTAAAACTAACTACTGTGATTGGAAACTTACCTAACTTGATAAGTTACTGTAATCTAGAGCTATTTTTCATTTAATAACATGCTTTGAAGTAGTTATGTTCCCTCGCGCAGCATGTCCGGATTCCTTGTGGTTGCATGAAAGTTAGTCGTTGTGAAAGTCTAACAAAAAATGGGAGTTTGTATTTGATGCAATGTTAAGACGCAAAATCACACAAATGGAATAATTTGCATGCAAAACCTTTGTACATACATAAAAAGGTCTTTTAGCAGCCAAATTTCCAGCATCATTACTTAACTCTCCTTCTCTTTTCTTTCGTTTCCTTCGTTGGAGTTGCCGGGTCAAGTTTCTTAGGTCCACCAGAAGCTTTCTTGATGTGTAAGGATTTTGCTAAAGATGGAGAATCCTCTTTACTACTACTAAGCTTCTTGGCTACATGTGAGAGCCCAGAAACAGGATTGCTTACACCAGCTGTCTTTGCAACATCGATTTTTCGGTTACTACTAGGGCGAACACTTCTGACTTTCACAGAGGGATCGTGAACAGGTAATACCATAGAGTTAGAGTCGGCATTAGCATGTATGACATTCCTACTGAAAAACTTGACATTCTCCCTCAGTTTTTCTGTGACAATGTCTCTAATGAATAGCGCAGATTTATATTGACGAGTGTTCTTGGAGTAGAAAATCAAAGCATTGTTGGCTAGTAGAAGCATGTCTCTGAAAAGTTCTATCTTTGAATTAATTGTTTTGTTGCTAATGCTTGACCTTATAGTTTCGAAGTCCATGTGTCTTCGAATCAACTGCCTGTACCTTGCTCGCTTCTGCAATGAAAATAATTGTGCATAACAAATCATGTCACTTGCCATTCCTTGCAGCAAATCTCTACATGCTTAAATGGTAAACAATTTCAAAAGTTGGAATAACATGAAAACTTTCATTTTTTATACTTAAAAGTACATAACATTATTATTCGTACATAGAAGCAATGCAATGACATATATTCCTGTCCGTCATGTCAACACTAAATAAAACAATATTCAAAACAAAACTAAAAGTAGAATTTTGACAAGGTTATTGAAATCTATGGGGAAATATTTTCTTGCAAGATTATTGAAATCTACAATAAAAAACAGTTGGAATTTATAATCATCAACATTAGTGGTTAATAATGATTCTTTATCCAAATATAGAAACATAGTACTAAAAAGTAATAACACTGATGATTGTTTGGTTCATTGAACATTGAATTCTTCTTCCAAAATTTTCATTTCCTAATGTGAAAAATAAAATTATGAAAGGTGAAATGCAAATCTTAAGAAACTAGTGGACCTACCATCAAAAGCTTTATTGTGGTATAAAAACTGAAAAACCAACTAAAAATGATAGAACGGGTCTTTTACACGTACCTGGCTATCATGCCTGTGACCGAAGCAAGAAGCACCTTTAATTTCCAGAATAGAATCTAAAATCTCCATCATATCTTTCATTTCATCCCTTTTCATGTTCGTATTCTCCTCAGTTATACCAGAAGATTTAACAACCTCGCCACAGTTACTGGTAGAACTTTCTTTCAACCGGGAAACATCAATTGAAAAGTCACTTTCTCTTGCATTTGCTTCATTAACATTTCTGCCACAATCCTTCCTCTTTCTCTTCCCTCTCCTTTTTTTACAATACCCTCCCTGTCCTTCATATACAGTATCTGTCAATTTATCTACATTCAAAACTTTCTCATGTTCAATAGATCCTGAAACACCAGGCGTAATCTCCATGTCTTCAGAAGACATTGCTGGAACTTGGCATTCATGAGACCAGTTTGTCTCGGTTTGATGTGTAAAACTCCCAGCAGATAGCCCGTCCTTTGACATCTCTTTAGTGGAAGATTCGACTCTTTCCAATTTCTGTGATGAAACACGTAATTCTGGTCCTACTGAGTCATTTTCAACGTGACAATCATCTCTTTTCTCGTCCTTGACAGCTTTAAGGGATGCAAGCTTTGATTCAAGAGACCTGAAACAAATATGTACGGTAAACTATACCCAAACCGATTGCGATCCGACAGCGGAGCATAGAAGTCTTCTAACAACTAATTACTGACATTTGTCATTCAAAAAAGAAAGAAAAAAAATGTATCTAGTGTGTACAACCTATAGATTTGGTAAACATTTCATTCAATAAAAAAAACTAGAAGAAATTGAGACTACTTTATTTCAGAATATTACTTTGTCGACACAATCTCAGCTTAAAGAGGAAGATAGTTATGCAACTAACCCAATTGAATTTTCAGATTTCTCCAAAGCTCTCTTAAGCTCTTCTACTCTTCTCTTCTTAAGCTCCTCAAACCAAGTCCTAAGAGTATCATGATATCATATAATACAATGAGATATAGTATACAATTGCTATGCTGTCTTTGGAGGGTATCTCATTAAATCTAAACTAAAAAAAAGATGTACAGCCAAATTGGGAAAATTTTAAAGAAACTAAATGAGAAGAAACGATTCTAATTACGTGCACCCTGAATAGCGCTGTTGTAAGTCTTCATATTTGGCTTTACAGACCTGCAAAAATGATAATTCACTATCAAAAATAAATTCAACAGCTCCAAATGCATACATGTTTATAAATTAGGGACAAAGTAAACCTAACAAGAAGGCTTCGGTCGATGACACAACAACTAACCAAAGCTTAGTCTGAAATAAAGGAGAATACGAGTTACCACTCAATCATTTCAAAGTTGTAAGTAACAAGGATTATCTGTAGACTACTCACTCAACGAGACAGAAATCACAATGTTATAGAGACTCTGAAATCATCTCATGAGCCAACAATGACAAAAGTCCAGTTTGGAAGATTTGTTTCTATCCTATAAGCTCTTCCTTTACGAAACAAGAGAGCTTATGAAACAATTGAGACGTAGAAGCTAAGTTCTGACTTATACCAGACGATATTGTCTGGAATGATGATCGAATATTTCTTTTTCCATAAATGCTTGTGAGACGTTTATACAAACTGACTCAAAAACTTATGCTATTAGATGAACACACACGCACTAATAGTTTCATGTTAAATCTTTAAACACAGAGGAAACATACTTAATATCACTCAGATCACTAAGAATCGATTAAATCAACCATACACCAAGCCTGCAACCATCATTTAACTATCACAAAGCATAGTATAAGCTCTTCTTTTACAGAACAAAAAACATGTCTTTTAGTTACTCCAAACCATGTGCTTGCTTACAATAGAGAGGTTTGGCCGTTATCAAATATACTGTTATATATCAGTTATTATAATATACCACCTAAACAACCATATGTATATTATGATATGATATATGATAAGTACTAATGATATAACAAATGTAACAAATTGAATAAAGTGGCACACCAAAACAATTGACACCACGTGAATGCTGCTACCCATACTACCCAATCCATACGCAAAACATGTTTTTCAAATACAACTCTTTTTGTACCATTCATCATGCATTGCTTTAACTAGCCATTATTCAATACAATACACATGCATGCACTTTCCATTTATTATTTTTTACTCACATTCTTTGGTTCCAGTCAGAGTGTGTGGGTCTAAAGCCTAATTTTTTGTCAAAAAATAAAAGACCATTAATTCACATTTTTTATTAACTTTTTTTATAGATAGACAAAATGACAATAATTTATCCCTCTAGTCCTAAATATACGAAAAAAATTTGCTTTTTAAATACATCAAACTTTCAATATAACACACAAGTTGAGGAGCAGGAGTTCGAACAGTATACAACCTAACAGTTTCGACATTTTCTGACAGTTGAATATAAATTACAGTTACAGTTACTAGAATAATCATAGCATATGCTAACTAAATTACAGTTACTAGAATGTGTTAAATGAGTTGTCAATCAAGACTGTGTGATAAATACTCCAATGTAACAGTTTCAAAATATTGATTAAAAAATATACTAGTAATAATAAATTAAATTCATAAATTAATACTAGTATTAGAATATTTGATTAACATTAATTAATTAGTAATTATTAATTATTACCTCGGGAGTGATAGCGTATGGAGAAAGAGTTCGAGAACGGAGCTCAGCGGCGACAACCGACCAATCAGTCGTACCGTGTCGGAGAACAGCACCACCAAGAAGAAGCTCCTCCCACGTACCCCAACACACAATCACTTCCGCTCCCATCTTCGTACACGTGTACGCTCACGATTCAAACAAACAAAAAAACACTTCTTCTTTTTTTTTAATTTCCTTATCCTACGCACCCGGTTCACGTTAACCAACACCCCAACCTCCAAAATCAAAAACCACCACCACCTTCTCCGATTAACCCCACCGTCGGAAAATTCATCAGAAATGCGGTTCCCTCAAAAAAAAGAAAACTTTTTTTTTCTCTCTCTTTGAATTAGTTAGTGGTAGCGTAAGAGGGTATAAGGGTTGAAGGAATCCATTAATACCATTAGGGATATGAAACGGTTTGAAATTGAAAGAAAGAAAGAAATGATGTAAGAAAAGGGACAAAACAAAACTATGGACGATGATGATGAAGATTTTATTGATAGAGAATGAATAATGATGATGTTATGTTACGTACAATTGTTGTATTTTTATTTTTTTTTTGCATTTTTCGAATGTATTTGGTTTTTTTGAGTAGCGTAGTGTTTTATATTTGGAGGAATTTTTGTGAAATGACGATTGTGGTGTTTCGTTGCTTTTGGTTTTTGCCTTATTTAGATTCTTTAATTATATAGTATTTTTGCTTTTAAAGATTTTGCGCGGTTTAGACCAATGGAAAAAAATGTGAACTGTTGGATCTAGTCATCAGATGCATTCAGCAATGTGAACTGTTGGATTTAGATGTTTTTGATGTAATGTACACGATATTTATTAGAGGATCAAATTGGAAGAAAAAATAATTTATATTGAAAAATGTAATTGACATTTAACTTTTTAAGAAAATATTCAAGTTAATTTTATTTACTTATAAATGTGATTTTCCTTTCAAAAAAAAAAGTGATTTTAGTAATAATATCAAATCTGATAATTTGTTTTTATAAAAATGGATAAAATCTTTTAGTCAAATAATAATAATAATAGTAATGACAGAACTAAATCTTTTACCCTAAATATTTTTCTACTAATAATATTTTTTAGATCCTAAACGTATAAAGATTATTAGTCGCCGGTGTCGAAAACTTCGTATATTATATATTATGGTAACATAAAAAAAATTAAATGTACATATTTGACCACAAAAACTATTAAATGTACATATAGACTATAGCATGTTATTTTCAGGTTAAATGTGTGTTTAGTTTTATTATAATGAATATATTAAAAAACATTTGTCAATTACTTGGTATTTTATCTTTTAAAAGTAAGTAAGTGAGTATCTGATATTCGAAACCCGCTCTTACATATAAAATGTGATATTTCTATTAACTGCGTTTAGCTCACATAAACATATTAAATTTTCTTTTTAGTAAAAATATAATGACAAAATTAAATTAAATATTTTTCCCTACAATTTATTTTACTAATATTATTCATTGAATCTGATACTTCTTTCTAAATGGATAATGTTTTTTTGTCAAAATAAAATAAAATAATGACTGAATGAAATCTTTTCCCCTAAATTTTCATTTTACTAATATTATTGATTTTTTTTTGGTAAGTTACTAATTATATTGATTAAATGTGCATACTTGACCCAAAAAAAAAAGTAATATTTTTTAATTACAAATAAAACAGTATCTTTTATAAAAAAAAACAGTACTCCCTCCGTTCCATTTTAAGTGTCGCAGTTGACCAAATCACACACTTTAAGAAAAGTGTGTAAAAGAAAGAGAGAGAATATAGTTTTTACTAAAATACCCTCTATTTTTATTTGTAGTGGATATTGGAATACTAAAAAGTAGATTTTTTAGTGTACTTTTTCTTTTACCTAATGATTGCTTTAAGGGATAAAATAGTAAAAACTAATGTTATAAATAATATATGACACTTATTTTGGGACAAACAATTTTGGCAAGTATGACACTTATTTTGGGACGGAGAGAGTATCTTATTTTGATTAAATAAAACAGTACTTATTTATAGTTTTTGGTCATATGTGTGTTTAATTTTACAATTGATATATTAAATTAAAAGGTTAAATATGTTTTTCATTCTTATAAACTTAGCAAATTTTAGTTTTTGCCTCTTTAAAAGAAATCATGTGATTTCATTCAAAAACATTTATGTTTATTTTTAGACTTTAACAATCAATTTGTATTCATTTTATTAATGACAATGTTATGACTATTTTACGCATATTACACGCATGATCTTTATTGAAGATTTAGTTTATTTTTATATGTATGACTTGCGCGCCAAGCTTCTGACCGGAACCCTAAGGAAGCTTGATAGTCATGATTCCTCTGTAAAGTATGTTCGTCCATTTATGGAAATATATTATATGGTTCTAAAATATGTTGGATGGATGAAGCCCGTCAATGCTGCCTGAGCTTAATATTGATAAAAATATTCTGAGAAGCAAACCTAGAAAACCCACTGAAGCCGTCATTGAAGATTAGAGTCTTTAGGGTTCGAGTCTTTTTAATTGTGAGTTTTTGCATGTATTGTTTTGATGCTTGCATATAAGGACTGCGTTTGATTGAGTTGTAATATCAAATATTTGCACTCTGAAACGTTTAAACAAGGAGCATAGATTTAAATCACTCTAAGCTTATAGGTACGAGTGGGGTCATAATCAATGGAGTGAGTCTCCATCCTTTGTATTGACTAATATACTCTCGGTAATAGTTGAGTGACGTAAACAGAAGTTCTCGTATCTAGAAGTTCCTAGTTGTTATGTGGTAAGGTGTAAATGTGACGTTTAGTTTTGAACTAAATTTACTTGTGAGTTTCCTTCCTGGCTTGGAGCCTCTATATATAGTAGGTGTGAATCACCGAACTAGATTAACAATATCTTTTGTTATTTACTTTTCAGTCAATTATTTTTTGTGTTTCACGTTAGTACTGAGTTAAAACACCACACGCAATATTATGTTTGGTATTGATACATTAATACTAGTATATATTCTGACTCGTATCTTTCTAGTTTTTTTTTTTGACACTACTCGTATCTCTCTAGTTAAAATCAGCAGAATGTGATAAAGAATGTAAATAACTTGTTTCAATCATATTCAAGTAAGAAATGAGAGTCTCGTGGTTTAGGAAATTTCCAGCTTGCGAGCACATATTCAATCATAACTTGTTACATTACAATCATATGGTTTGTTACTTTAATTTGTTGTGAGGTAGTTGAGGCCATGGGCCTTTGGTCACCTTTCAACTTGGCCCAGGATCTTGGTATGACCAATGCTATTTTTCAATCTGACTTGTAAATGATAGTTATGTTTAGATAAACTTATTGCAGTTTATATAGCACAAACACTTATTATAATAAACTTTCATATGTGTATATAGTAAAAAAAAAATATTCATATGTATATATTTATATATTATATATAAGAGCAATTTCAGCGGTAAGTTTTTCAATCAGGCTTTCGTAGTGAGGCATCCAAAGCGCAAAAAGATAAAATAAACATAAATGATATTTATATGTGCTATTAACTGTTTTCATAAGTTGTATTATTAAATAACTTATGAAAATGAGTTGATTTTTAAAAATAAATTATTATAAGTTGTTTTCTTAAGACATTCATGAAATACTAACCACACATTTTATCATGATGAAATGCAATGAGTTCCTTCCTTTAAGAAAAAACAACTAAGAAATTGGACTCTTTCACTAGTTCAAAGAAAGTTATAAAAACATGTGTGTGATTTGTTCGAGTGGTAAGAGCATCGAAAACCTTAAACAAAAGGATCAAAAATCCGATTTTTGATTTTTGGATATAGCAAATATTCATATGAAAGAAAATAATCTAGTTTACGCGGTCAACAAATTTCTCGATAGAGATTAGTGTTAAATGTCGGTAGATACTCTATACCTATTACATCATTCTTCTACTTTGCATCCTCTCATTTCCTCCCTCGACTATGAGATTAATCATAGAGACAAAATTAATTCAACATGAAGAAGGCTTCATATTTTGTACATAAACTTAGTCACTATTCACATGTTGGCTGATCATCACAGTCAAATAAACTAAAATGAATGCTGTAAGGATTGAAGATAGGTTTGGAGAGTGAAAAAGACAGAAAAGAGAAGTTTCGGATTGTCCAAACTCCAACTATACATATACAGATAGAGACATCAAAAAGAGACAGCTAACAACACTACACAATGATTAGTTAGAACTTTGGTTCCCAGCTTCTAATTCTATTTTCGTTCATTTAAGATTATTGAGCAGATAAATTGTTGTTCACACAACTAAATATCAAGTGAGGTCCATGAACAGCTAGCTCATTTTCCAATTCATCAAAGGACATAAAGAAATGAATTGCAAATTTGCAATCTGGGACCTAGCTACTAATTTCCTCAACCCCTTGTGTTGACTTTATTATGATGATGATATTGGAGATCACATTAATTCATACAGTAATAGATAAGAATCTAAGAGAAGAGAGATTCCAAAATATTTGATGAGGAAAATTAATTTCTGTACACTTTACTTTATTGATTTCATTTGCATAACAATTTAGTATACATTATTGCATGGATTTATCTTTGTGACTCTGATAAATTTACAACACACCTGTAAGTAGAAACAATTTTTAAATTAAAAATATTTAGATGTACACACAAAAGTAATACTATTGATTAAATAAAGGATGCAGATGAATGGTCTGAAGATCAAAAACTAGAGTGATCCCAAAAATAAGGAGAAGCTTATGTTTAGTATTACTGTTGATATTAGAGTGATTCACCGTAATTTTAGCATATTCAGTTAAGCAGTTTCATATTAGATGAGAGATTGCCTGAATATGGATTTATAAAGTAAAGACAACTCTCATTTTATAAATCGGTTTTATAGGGTTGAGTTAGACTCTATGCCCAATTTTAACATGGTATCAAAGTCTCTTCAAGACCCGTTAGACCGCCTACTACATGTTTGTGCTATCGAGTCACCTGCCATTTATATTCACGCACCAAGTCTAATAGTGTTGAGTATGAGGGGATGGGTTAAGAAGTTCCACACTGATTTATAAAGTGTAGAGACAACCCACACCTTATAAACCAATTTTGTAGGATCAAATTAGACTAAATACCGATCTTAACACATCCATCGCAATATCAAACATAACCTAAATAAAATATTTAAGCACACACATAAAAAGTACAAAAAGTAAAACAAAAATAATTAAAATATGTATTTTTTTAAATAATAAGTTATATGTAATTTGATTTAAGCTAGTGTCATGCAGAAAACAACAGTTTGTCATCCAGTGTTAAGTCCATTAACAAAAGTTGAATTGTTTTTTGTCTAAATCTAACCAAATTCCACCATTGGAAAGCACAAGTGGCTAGTACAACTACAAAGCACTATTTCTGAGTAATGTAAGTTCCATTCTCATTTCTCACTCTAACCAAAGTTCCTATAACTCCTTTTTAATGGCTTGGTGTGTGTGACTATGTCTTACTAAAATATAACCTTGCCCACCCCAATTCTGGTACAGATGTCTCAATAAATGCACCCACCAAAACACACACTCTTTTCATCTAACATTACTATATGTCCCTCTAATTATAGAATCCACACTCTATAATCAAAGCTACTACTATCTCTTTGAGGAAATCCCAATATCTCAAAACCATTGAACCTTCCCTCTAAGAAAACCAAATGGGTTGCTGTGTAAGCAGTAATAAAGCCTTAACTTCTTCTGTACCAGAAATTCAACCACCAAATAAACCTTCACAAACCAATGAAACAAATCTTCAAGTTGAGGAAGTAAAAGAAGTGCTTTTAGAAACTCCAAAAATAGAATTACCACAAAAGCCACATAGAAAGAACAACGTTAAAACCTTTCACAAGTTCAATGAAGAAGAGAACAAGGTTAATCAGAAGAAAGCATTTTCCATTAACAAAGGTCATGAAACTTCGGATATTTGCAGCATGAGAAAAACCATGGCCACAACTAGTAGAGAAAAAACCGGCAAAAAAGTCAACGGTTCTCCGGTTAAATTGCTTAAAAACTGTTCCTTTCCCGGTGATATTATTGACGACAGAATTAGAGATAGAACGGTTCATGGTTCGAGGAGTTTTGGGTCTGCAAGGTTTGTTCAGTGCAGAGAGCAAGTAGGTCATAAAATGGTCAACGACGGAATGCTTCGCCGGAGAGAGCTTGGTGAGAATTCTTTCCGACGGTCTAAGTCATCGGCCATGCGTACCGATACCGTCGCGGCTAGATCAGTTGTGGGTCGGAGCCCGTCTGCAAGAAAAACAAATAGAGCTCCGGTTGCAAGGTCTAGAACGATGTTGCCGGAGAAAGGTCGTCGACAAACGGAGATACCGGCGATGGTGAGTAAACGGTATTCTGCTAATGAATCACTGGAAAATCCAATGGTGTCATTAGAATGTTTCATTTTTATATAGGACTCTGAAATCCCGGTGTTATCGAATATTAATTGGTCCAGTAGTAATTGATGTTGTACCGTCAAAACTCGCCCCAAACCTCCTTCCCTAAGAACCAACGGGTGAAAAATAACTAAAATAAAATCTGATTGGTGATTGTGGTGTGGTGGCGCCACCAGTGAGCCACCGTTGACCGGGTGAGCCAGCTAACTACTAGTGTGAAGTGATGATGATAGTGACAACGTAGTAACTTGATTGTGATTTATATTTATTTCTGTACTCCTTGTTAGATCTTTGGAGTTAATGCACTTTGGTGTAGTAAATATTAGTCACAAGTCATATTTATGACATCCTCTTCGATACGTTTGGTGCTAAAAACCTAAATTTTACAATGTATGATTTCTAACTTTGTCAATTTAATCTAGCTATAAAAGAAATTGTTTCAAAATGAATCTAATTTTTAGTATGTGTTATCTAATTATTATGTCCACTAGATTCAAAATATTTAAACGGTTATTTTTTTACAAATCAAAGTATTTATGTACTCAGTGAGTCAGTTCGAGTGAACTTAACTAAATTGGTAAGGATATCATATTATAGATGTTAGAGTTAAAGTTTGAACTATGGTATTCTACTTATTCATCTTAAGAACTGAATTTTTTAGTCAGTAGGCTACTTGACGGTAAAAAATAATCCTGCACGCAATTTCAAAAACTAATTCTTCAAAGTAATTGAAATATATTTAAGAAATTGATCTTTTCTAACATATACAAACTATCAGTCAAAAATGGATCAAATGATTAACGAGTTTAAACATTTACCACCGGTGTCACATATTGTTGGTGTTAATAAGATTAGTTTTGTAAAATGGCCTTTCTTTTGACAATTTTCTTACATTTCTTAATTTATATATAAAAATCTTAAATGACATTCTTTTTAAACAGAGAAAATACACTTGCTATTGTTCAAGATTTTTAATTTTTTTGACAATATGAGTTTTTATTTATATATACTTGGAGGACTAGCTAGAAAGTTGATCTTTTGACATAATTTGTTGGGGTATAGGGTCTAGATGTGGTGAAGCACAAGGTTTCCGTGTCTAGAGGCCCGCTAGCTCATATAACCCACTATAATAATAGAAACATATTTATAATAAAAAATGCCATAAACTACATCATGCACATTTTTTTTTTATTTCTTCTATAAAACTACACTACTCAATTTAATGTAAATAATGGTACCAGTAAAAATGCCATAAACTACAAAAGGGAGCATTTCCATGACAAGTTACTATTTGATGCTTAGATATTCTTGAGCTATGTGGTTGAAATGAAATTGTTATGTTTATTATTGTCAAGAGATATAGAGAATTAAAAGTCTAATTTTGAGCAAATGTGATAAGTATTAGTATTGAATTTGATTTGAGGATGGAGGGAAACCTATATACTATATACTATATAGTATATAGTGGTCCTTATTATTTTTATTAAATCCGTTACTGGTGCATGCTTTATCTTGGTGGGATTCTACTTTGAATAATATTTCCATATAAAAATATTGGACTCTAGAGCTTCATTCTTTCTCAAGCATAAGAGACAAATAAATTATCTACCATCAATCATATCATGTAGAAAGAAAGAAGGAATGTCTGGAGGCTCAAATCTCTAAGTTTAAAATTGAGCCCAAAACCAATAAAGCACCAACTTGGTTGATTTCCATGGTAGACAACTATATATAGAATATTTTATTTTATGTTTTTCATACCTTTGGAGATTCATCAATATCTGCCTCCACTCAAATTCAAATGGGTTTATGGTTTTTACTTTTTATTATACTCTTTAGTTTAAATCAAGTAGAAGAAGTTTGAGTAATGTTTAGCTCAATCTCATTTATAATGTTGATTGATGCTTATTATTACAAGTTTTGAATGTATAAACAATAATGAAGATTTTTATTTTAAGTTAATGATATAGTTTATAAATTAAACATTTGTATATAAAATTGAATATAATTTTATATGAAGAGAACGCATAAGTTCCAGTAGGATAATTCAAGTGTTATGAGTTGAGAGACATATGGATTGGGTAGGAATCAATTCATGACGGAAACAATTTATCTTTCCGATATAAAAAGAATGCATAGTGAATGTCATAATTCATAAATAGTCAAGGGAACTCGAACTTGAAATTCCACCGAAACAATTTTTCGTCACATTTCACCTATGGAACCTTTTTTAGATCAAATATGAATAACATAACTATAAGTCCATAGTTATAAGTACATGATTACTTATGGAACCTTGATTGTAGCTCTTCAGTCTTCACCATCTAAATTGATGTTATTAATTACTTCCTCTTCCTCTATCACATGTTATATGTTTTTTTGTTTAAAATATCAATAGAACATTAAAAAAAATATCAATAGAACATTAATTGTTTTTTCCATTAATAAATATTTTTTGTATCTCAACTCACTAACTATATTAATAAAAGCACTTAAACGGGCGCATGATATTTTAAGCGCACATAACCTTAATCGACACTTGACATGAATCGAAGCGAGTATATAATACATGGGATGCCTTCTTCACAATAGTATGCTAGAGGAGGCTCATACAAGATAAATCCAGCTGATGGACACAATATTTCTATTGATAACTGAGATTTACATCACTAAGAAAATGCCGAAGCATCATCAAAATTAAGAAAGCAAGTTTAGACAGAAATTGTTCTTGTATTCCAATTGCAAAACCTAAACTAAATCCTATATTACATGTAAGAAAAACTATAAAGAGAACTCATCAAGGTAAAAATGGATGGAAGGAAAAAACCTCAAAGAACAATCTATTCTGCATAGAAAATGCATATCAACCCCTTGATGCAATACGGTGAACTTTGTCACATTCAGACTTCGCTGATATTATTAGGCCTAGTGTTTGAAGTCGAACAAGGTAACATGTTATGCTGCTGATGAGATGGCCACGCAATTCGTTCCGGACAACACGGAGCAGGGTGGGCAATGAATGTAGGAATCACATCTCCAGGCATTAAAACCGAAACCTCACTTGAATATACACTCACCTACAGAGTGTAGAAAAACCGGCATGAAATTAATACACAACTAAAACAATAGTGGTAGTAGACCAAATGTTGATAAAAAAAACCAAACTATCAAGGACTTAAGAAACCATTGAAATCGATAAGTGATAACCTTGTGAAATCGATCATGGCTAGGCTATTTAATACATGAAGTGAACTAACTACCTGGTGATCCAAATTACTATTATGTAGGTTAATATAGTAATGCTACAGATGCAGTACTATAGTTAGATTGACATTGATTTCCCAGCTCAATAAGCAAATTCATCAAGAGAGCCTAGTCTAGAAAAGCCATTAATACTCGACACTGTTTAGAACTTTTAAGCTAAATATTCAAATTTCAATCAGACTAGCTAACTAATTAAGATCATTAAGATACTGCAAAGATTCTGACAGTTGAACCAATGCTAAACTTATGAACCAAGATCTAGGCTAGGTAGTGAAATACTACGTTGCATCAAATCAATCATCAAAATAATCAAAGTTCACAGTGTATAGTCATTGCTTTTGAATTGAAAAGTCAATGTTTCGTGCATACATAACACACACTGAGAGCATTCACAATTTAGTTATAGTTGAAAGATTGGTTTTAACTCCTAAAACATTACACCGATAAACTTTACAAGCTTGAAGTCATCACCTTATCGATAAATTGAAAAAAGGCGCATACCATCAATTAAATTGGGTTCCAGATATACCAAAGTCACCACCAGGCAATGATTTGTTACTTGCAGCAATAATGTCGAGCGGACTTTTATATTATATTTCACATTTTTATAATCAGAAAAGGAAATCTAACACGATCTCTAGGTAGTATCATTACCATAAACAATAAAAAGAATCCTTGTAGAAAGTCTAAGTGCGTGGAGCATTTGCTCAAAGTTCATATTTTTTAATCTGTATTCCATCAACACTGGACTAAGATACTTTAATATGATATAAATACCAAACAAACAAGCTATTAAATTATAGTTAGTTTGATTAGGAAGTGTTTAACTGCAAAACCTCATTGGTCAATACTAGAGAATCATTAATAATTTTGTTAAAGATGAAAATAACAGACCTATCACAGACAATGTCCTAATCAACAATCAAGTTGTGCCCTTCTACTCAACACAAATTTGATGAGAAGGTGGTGGGTCCAAGGTGTTCCACCAAAGAAATGGCACAAGGTAGACAACACTATAGTTATATAGTACTGGCTCATCATAGGATACTAAACTAATAATACAAAATTAAAAGGTGTATAATCCAAGATAAGATACATAAAATACTCCTATATCATATGGTTACTTTCTCTATTAGCGGATAGCGTAAGTGGTTGGTGCGCAGTGTGTGTGTGTGAGTGTTGTAAATCCTGAGATACCAATTTTGATTCCTACTCATCAAAAAAAGATAAGTCTAACTAGCATATGAAAGTTGACAAATTGTCTCAAATCACAGACAGAGACCAACCGTGCACGGTATCAATCATCAAAGAAGGAGGTGGTGGTGAAGCAAATGAACAACCAAGGGACAATGTGGGTCTCAACACTAACCACAAAAAGATGTACAAATAAATATTAAAGTCTTATGGCTAGGGACCAATTGTTAAGTAGAAACTTTGCAAGGAGGACCACCCCCACCTCCATCATAAAACTTGAAGACAATTACAGTTCCATCATAAATTATGATGATGAAGATTTTGACAGAACGTGCAAATGAAAAATACTAGTAATAGGGTGTGGACAAGAAGCTACTAAGTCCAAGTTTCATTAGAAAGAGAAGAAGAAAAAAAGATATATCAATGAGTCATTGCTAAATTCAGATCTGATAGGTGCTCTATCTAGCTTCTATTCAAAGGGAAAGTTGGAGATTAATTATGAAACCAAACTATTAATCCATTATCCATTATTATATAATTTCACAAAAGCAAAAACATGCATAATAATATTGAAGGTTTGGACAATTAAAGAAGAGAAAAGCAACACCCTTTTACAATTAGCCACATTAAAGAAACCTCTATAGGAAAACCATGATTCCAAATGAACAAGAAAATGCATAGAAACATTCAAATGAACATCAAAATATATGCATGGAGATGCTAAGAATTAAGAAAGACACAGAACAAATTCAGATTGAATTAAACATGCCAGAGATATTCATCAGGAAACAGAAAACAGAACAAGACTACAATTTTCATGAAAAAAACACAGATCTAGCATTCTAAGAAAAGACACAAACTATATTTGACAGAAAAGATAGTACTATAAAGAAAAGAACAACAAAATCAGACACAAAAAAAAAACAACTTTTTTAAGTCAGTTAGTAGTAAAAGATAATCACTTATTCAGAAATCAAAACAAACCAACTAAATGGGGATTAGAAAAAAATAAACAGCATTGTCAGTTAAACTAGGAAGACAAATCTGACACTTAATAAAATAAAAAATTGGGAAATACCCTCTTAGAAATTACCATAGCACACAACAAAGAAACCATTTTTATTTAGTAGCACTAAAAATTGAAGTGCTTCTTCACTATTTGGAACCAAATTATAGAATAAAAATATGATTTTTATTAGTGATTACTTACTTTTGGTGATGGGTGAGAGAGCTTGGCATTGGAACCCATCTGAGACTGAACATCACGGTGGCTCCGGCGACCGGAAGGAGACAAAGGAGGTGAAATGGGTCTAAGAAATCTCTCAAAAATAGCCATGACTAAGAACATGGAAATGAGAATAGCAGTAGCTACAAATCCAAAGGAAACAGCATTGACAGAGCTATCAAAGTTGGTCCAATGTTCGTCTCTATGAAGGTCAAGTGGTGAACCTGTTGGTGGCCATTCATTGTTGTGTTCTTCAACACCCATTTTTTTGTTGCTAGATTGAGGTTTATGTTATGCTATGATGATGATGATGATGATGATGTTGTTGTTACCATTTTTGGGTTATGTTGTGAAGTAGTAGTTCAAACATAACTGTGTCTATGACAGTGGCAAAGGTTGTATTGAGAGAAGAAGATGAAAAACTAGTGTAGTGTAGTGTATGAGAGAAAGTGAAAAACTTTGGAATTTGGATAGGAGTGAGTACCCTCTCTATTTTGTAGTGTTTCTGAAAAACAATATAAAACAGATAGAAAGAAGCAACTCTACCTTCCACTTTTGAGGTTTCCACTTTTACTTCCTTTGGGATTAAATATAGATTTAGTTTTCCTATTTTTAAAATGGATTTTTTTTATCCTTAATTTAAATTTTTTAATAAATTTTAGTCTTTTATCTTATTTTAAGTTTTTTTTTTTTGGATTACCATAGTATTTGTATGAAATTTCTACCGTTGTTATTGATAACTACTACCTCGGTCTCTAATTATAAGACCATTTTTGACCACTGCGCGTACGTCAATGCACAATTTTGATCGCTAATATCTTTAATTATTTAGCAGTAAAAATTATAAAAATTTGATATCTTGAAAATACTCATCAAAACAAATCAAACAAGATTTTATATGCTAATATTTACATCTGTATATTATTAGAAAAATACGATCAAAACATGATAGATGAATAGTAAAATTTAGTCAAAATGAGTCTTATATTAAAGGACGGAGAGAGTAATTTTCATTAGAGAACCCGTAAGACACACGAATGAATTTTCTCTTCCTAACCAAATTTTTTGCATGCACATAACCAGATATCAAATTATAGCCCACATTCTTAAATGGACCAAAACTCTTACCGTTTAAACCAATTCATTGTTAGTATTTTATATTTATTTTTATGTTGTAACATGCTAATGTATGACGTGACAATAATTATTGAATATATTTTTATTGACATAAATATTTAGTATAGCTTAAAAAATATTGACACAGTATAACCTAAAAAATATTGACACGTCAAAAAAATTCCACATAATCAAAAATTATTCAAAAATAAGATTAGAATGAAAATTCAAAAGAGAAATAAAATAAAATTGAATGACAAAAAGTATGATGAAACGCAAAGATTCATTTTTCTTCATGCAACCTCTAATAATCTTTAATGAGTTGGCAAAACGATGAAAATGGTTATCATCCAACAAGTTGAATAACATGGAAAAAAAGTTAGAGAACTAAATAACATTTCTAAATCTTGCTTGCTAACAAAATTTAACACTCATAAGAATGGATTAGACCTTTAAATCTCGCCTTTCTTGAATTTGTAAGAACATTACCATCAACGTTAAGGGTCCGTTTGATTGGAAGGAAAGAAAACAGGAAGGAAGAAAAACACGGAATTCGAGGGATGTATATGGATTATAAAATAGTTTAAATACATGCACTAGTTTCCGTGTTTTCCTTCCCTCCTACTTTCTTTCCTTCAAACCAAACAGACCCTAAGCACCAAAGTGACAAACATACCATGATATGTCACCAAAGAAGCAGGTTCAAAATGTTTCACTTCCACATGATCAAGTGACAAACATTCCATGATATGTCACCAAAGAAGCAGGCTCAGAATGTCATGTAACCCACAACCATTTTAGATTTCCACAGCATGAGGGGAGGGCACAAAATTAGACAACATGGTTCAATTGGACAACATAATTCAATAACAAAATGTCAAAATTATTAGGTTGAATATTCATGATCGTTGTTTACTTCAAACTTTAATTCATTCATTTTGTATGTGTAATTTTCAATGACTCACAATTTTATCTACGTACCAAAAATAATTCTTCTACCACTATCAAACAGCTAAGACATTTTAATCCTCTATTATGCAAAGTAGCATTAGTAGGGAGATAATTGTGGCGGGATTGCCAAATAAAAAAGTGAACACTAACCAAAAATAAATTTAAAACAAATTTTGAAAACAAAATACAATTTTTTTGGTCGAGATCAGGGTATCCACCGCCGAACGCAGTGACTAATCCCTCGCTAGATTGGAGGCACCTCGAAGGGTGGGATAGCTGGCCCAAGGATTTAAAGTTGCTCCATACCCAAGGTGAGAATCGAACCCTCGACCTTTGGTTAAGGGAGGATGAGCCCACTGCCGCTCAACCACACCCCTTGGGTTAAAACAAAATACAATTTATTTTGACATAAAAAAACAAAAAACAATTAAATATTGTAATACTCATTGTTTATATATTATTTTATTATTAAAAATCTAGTTATTTTAAAACAAAAATACAATTTTTTTTATCTTTTATATTCTTAGAAAAACTAAAATATACATTAAACAAATATTATGTTTTAAAACATATTAAGAGTAAATTTGCCTATAATTCACTGTATACACATACTTATAAAGAAGCCCGTCTAGCTCAGTTGGTAGAGCGCAAGGCTCTTAACCTTGTGGTCGTGGGTTCGAGCCCCACGGTGGGCGATTAGTTTTTTCATATATAGCCAAAAAATAGTTTGAAAGACAAAAGATTAAATATACAATATTATTTTATTATTATTATTTGATAAAATATTGTTTTGTTATTATTAAAAAAAACATTTTAAATTTCGTGAGCTTAACTCAATTGGTAGGACATTGCATTATATATGCAGGGAGCGGTGGTTCAAACTTCAATCGTCCCAAGATGAAATTTTTAGCAACTAAACTATTTTACCCAAAAAAAAGGAGAAGATCATTTGTATTGTTTTATTGGCAAGTTGGGATAATTTTGTTTGGTAAAAGCAAAAATAAAGTTGCTAAACATAAAAAAATATGTTTGGATAGATTTGGTTTTCTAGCATCAGATATTGTGAATCATTTAAATAGAGTTTAAAAGATCGTGCATAACAATGTTGTTTCTTATAGATTTATGATGTAATATTTAAAAGAATGTGAGTTTTGTAATTCAAAAAGGTAGCGGCACAACTTGTTACCCGTTTACCTTCTATTCATATATATAAATTTGGTAAAATACAATTTATTCAAAGTTTTGTTTGGCAAATTGAGTAATTTGATTCAAAAGGGAATTGCTTTTTTTTTATTGGGTACAAAATAGAAGGGAAATGCTAACAAGCGTTTTTGAGAGATCATTCTAAAAGCAATTCATAATGTCTTAAAATTTTTAAATTGATCTTTTTTCACATAAAACTATTTTTTAATTTCCTCTTTTGTTTCCTATAAGTAAATATACTTTTTAGACTTTTCTTTTGGTTACGATATTTTTTTAGTCTTTTTATCATACTATTAATTTTTTTTATAGTACATACTATTACTTGTTGTTTGCACTATGCACTAAGAGATAACAATTATGGGTTAACATTATCACTATTTTCTATTCTTTTTAGTTTTTCAATTAATAAAATTTTGATTTAAATAATAGATATAAATGCACACATTTTTAAAATTGAAAACATTAATAAATACTCCATCCATTTCATATTATAAGAGAAAAAATAAAAATCACACTTATTGAGAAAAAATAATCTACAGTGATTGGAAATATGTCTTTTTGAAAACAGTTGTATGAAAAGATATAAAAATAATTTTTATTGATTATTGAAAAAGTAAGAGAGTGTATAAATTTTTCTTGAAAAGATAAATGTTGGTGTATTTTCTCTTATATTATAGGAGAAAAAAAATGAATTTTCTCTCTCTTATATTATGAGACAGATGTAGGAGTGAGAATAGGTCAGGCCGAATCGGGCTTTGTAAAGCCTGAGTCTGGTTTTCTTCGAATTTATGAAGCCTAAAGTATGAGCCTATTAACTGTGATGAGCTTTTTTTTAGCCTGATTTGACCTTTTTAAAAGTCTGATTTGACCTATAAACCTATTTTACATTGAACTTTTTTTATAACAAAAATATTCATATTGAGACCTTTAAGTTGTTTATTTTGTCTATTATAATGTAGACTTATATAAGTCTTTATATATCATTTGACATATTTTTGAATTTTAATGTTAATTTAAATCTTAATGTTAATTTACTGTTACATTGTCCTAATTAATATTAGAAAAAGAATAACTTAAATACTCAATGTCTTGAAAGGAAATAAAATAAAATTATGTAAACTTTTAGTAAGTTTAAGCCCGACATATTTAATTAGGGGTTAAATATGTTTTTAGTCCCTATAAACATCTGACTCTTCTATTTTTAGTCCCTCTAAAATTTTTTCCCACTTTTTGGTCCTCAAAATATTTCCGATCATGATTTTTTGTCCCTTCTTTTCACCTAACTATGTGTACGATTCAAATTTTTTAACGAGGTTTTGTGATCATGTTTATAATATTATAAAAATTACTCAAACCAAAATTCATAATTTTTTAACAAATGATGAATTAACTATGAATTTTTAAGCGCAAACACTTCAAAAATTCATATAGATGTCCATTTATTTTTATTTTCATAAATAAATGAAGAAAATCTCAACTCACGATTGTTTGGCATAGTCTTAGTGCAAGTTTAGCCTAGTTTATTTTTGTTTTAATTCTTCTTTAAATCATAACTCGTAAGTAAGTAAAACATATATTTTATGAAGCTTTTATTAAAAATAAGTGGTTTAATATTAATGAAAAAAATAGAAAAAACGGGAACTATAAAAATGAACTTTTGGTAGCTTATACACTTTTTTTTTTCTTTTTTATATATTTATTTTTGCAAAGTTTGTTACAAATCTTTTCTTTATAATACAAAATACACTCTAAAAATAAGATATGTACAAACTATATCAAAATATTTTAGTTTATTTTGGCAAAAAAATATGTTAGTTTAAAAATATAATGTACTTTTAAATACAAAAAAAATTACCAAAAATTCTTTATCATTAAAATAACTTTGGAGTTAAAAAAATAAAATAAAAACTAAGCCAAATGCATCAATAGATCCTTTAAGTTTGCGGTTTATACCGCATAAGTCCTTTAAGTTTTTTTTTTGTAACACATAGGTCTTTTAAGTTTTCAATATGTACCACATAAGTCCTTTAAGTTTTTTATGTAACACATAGGTCCTTTAAGTTTTAAAAATGTAACACATAGGCCCTTTCAAATTATACTCATCATGTTATACAAAAAATAACTTAAAGGACATATGTGTTACAGTTTCAAAACTTAAAGGACCTATGCGTTATAAAAATAACTTAAAAGACCTATGTGGTACAAACTGAAAACTTAAAGGACTTATGTGTTACAAAAATAACTTAAATGACTTATATGGTACAAACCGAAAACTTAAAGGACTCGTAGATGCATTTAGCCTAAAAACTATCAATCAGTTTTAGCTCATTTGTGAAAACTCTTATTTTTACTTCTAACTCTTAAATAACTTCTAAGACTTAATAATATTAGGCCAAACAGACACTTATGTATAGCTCGATTGACGCCCTTCCTTCTCTTCATGTTGAGTTTGGGCTTGATTTTGCAAATATCACAAATATCTATACTTATATAAAGATGATATACTCTTTTGGTGTGATCTATTTTATTTCATATTTTACTTTCAACTTCTACTTTCTTTAATAATAAACAAAGTTAAAAATAAACTCCCTTTAAAAAACCACCTTTAATTAAATTTCAAAAACAACACAGGCACGTTAGTGGTAAACAAATTTCACGATCATGGTTATTACTAACCTCTCTGGTCAGCCATTCCTCCTCCTCGTTCTCGTTAATTGTGTAAGATACCTACCACTTCTTTTCCTTGGTTTGATTATTTTTTTGTTAAAGACGTTAGGGGGAAGCTTGTTCCTCAAGGGTGCTTTGGTTATTTTCTTTCTCTTTTCCTACTATAAAAAGCAACAATGTGTGCATAATAATTGCTTTTTTTTTTCGACAAGAATATAATTGAATATATATAATTACAATAATAACTTTTAAAAAATAATTAAATAAAGACTTTGTCTATAACATGCATGTGTCCAAGTGTCTTGCACCTAGTGAATAGCCTTAAGATATTTAGTGATTTTTAATTTAATGACCAAGATTTAATGTTTTTAATTCCTTACAAAAATTGCTTTTTCTTTTCAACCGTAAGCTTACTTAGCAAGTTCTATATATTGCAATGATAAATTGAGACATTTTATTGCATAGTAGCTAGGAGAAAAAACAATGGGCTTTATTATTAGTTAGTTCTATCGAACTTTGCAATATAATTGAGACATTTAATTGGACAAAGATCATGAAAATGAAGATAAAGGTCCTTATTTGTGTGTGTCCCTCGACACATGAATCTTTTTACTTTGGATCATGATTTGGACCTTTTCCTTTGTATTAGTGAAAAATAATATTTTCCATGTCTAGTCCCATGTGTTATTAAAATTTTCATGCAAGAGATGCTAGCAAAGTATTTTACCAATAAATATTTTTGCCTCTTAAAGCCTCAATTATTCAAACTTTGTGTCTAATCAGATCTCGACATATACTTTAATAAAATTTAGTGGCTAATTTCTTCATCTCATAATTATTATAAAAAAAAGAAAGAGGACAAACAAACAACATCTTATCTGTGACTTCTTGGCATAAAAGCCCAACACCCAACCGTCAATAATACCTTTATTTTTTCCTCAAAAGTAATCCTTTAATTAGTGTGTTTCACAAATATAAAAATGGAAGAAGCGAAAAATGTTTAGTGCAACTTTATCTTAGACAAGTCCTTTAATAATACTTTGATTATTGTCAACTTAATGTTTCAATTGATGAAAGATTAATTGGCCCATATCTAGCAAGGATTTAGTTTAGAAAGATGTTTAACAAGGACTCAATTGATGAATGCTCGATTCAAGTCACTTACACATGTTTATAGAAAAATAAATTATTTACAAAGTTCCTTTCAAAAAAAATTATTTACAAAGTTAACTTTTTATCTTAAATATATTTCCCAATTTTTGGTGAAAAGATATGTTTTCGTAGGATATATTTGGGAAAAATAAATTATATCTGATGAGTGATAACTTATGGTTTATAGTTGATTGTTGACGACTTATGACTGATAATTGATAAGTTGATGAAAGTGTTTGGTTAAATTAGCGGTTAAACCGACTGATAAATGTAAAATGACATAAAAAAATATAAATTTTATTAAAATTTAAATTTTTTGAATTAGGATGATAGAGATAAAATTGGAAGAAAAAATGATAAGTTATAAGCTCATAACTTAAATGAAATCGCTTATAAAAAATAAGATACCCCATCTGTTCATAAATAAATGTCATTCTAGCAAAAATCTCTCATACAAAGATAGTGGAATTTGTGTGTTGTTTTTTCCTTTCTATCTTTGTTTATTAGGTCACACCCTCTCTCTAATAATAAATTATATTTCATAGAAATTGTAAGTTTGAGTTAATGATAGAGATGAATGGTATATTTGACAATTCATAGCATTAATTTATCAACTGAAGCTTAAAAATAAACAATATTTTTTTGCTAAAATGACATTTATTTAAGAACGGAAGCAATATAAGATAATAAAATAAACAATAATTTTTTTAAAAAAAAGACCATTACCATAAGTATTTTTTTTATCAAATAAACTTATAAACTATAAACTCAAATTTTAGTTTTGACAAGCAAAGCCATAACCTCACCTGTGTGAGAAATAGCCATGGCTTGAGCTGCAAACATAAGTATTTATATTTGAGCTATGCTATATCCAGCGAAAAATTTCACGTGAATTTTCACGTAGTGAATTGTTTTATTACTTTTCTACTACCTACAGCACTGGTCAAAGAAAGAATACGCGTCTAATTCAAATGAAAAGGAAAAAAGCCTATCAATCCACAAAAAAAAAAAAACAACTCACCGCCATCATCTTATCATTTCAACCACATCTAAACATGGTCATACCTCACCTCGTTAATGGCTAGCATATGAAGCAATGAAATTATATCACCAGTTTAATTAATCATACTACTTTATTGCCGTTTCCAATCTTGGTTTCCAAAAATATCACTTGTTTATGTAGCTTGAAAAACATTGGTATATTTAGCAAAGTTATATGCACCGGAGTCTAGTTATATGGTGGGATGACAGCTACCATGAAAATTGAAATCATAGACGGTAAATGAAGTTATTGCGGTCTTGCGGAGGGAGATGACAAATAATAATATGAGACCAAACTATTGTGAAGAGAGAAGTTGAATTGTTTGCAAATTACAAGCCAGTGGTTGTAGGTACCGTATTCGTGAAATATTCGGGATAAATATTTTTGCTATATTTATCATTTCCCTTTATATTTACATATATATTTTCTCTAAGTTTTTGAAAACTTAGAGAAAAATGGCATAATTTTATGTATTTACACGGTAAAAAATAGAATATGGGATAGTTGGACTCCATCGGAGGTTATTGTCTTTTCATAATAATTACTACCTGGTCTGATTTCAATAAGTGTAAATTTAGCGTATAGAGGTGCAATTGTTCTGTGTCCATAATCTCTGTGCCTTTGATGTTTGGTGGTGGAGGATTCTGAGAATTAACTTAAAATTGCAAAATATTGAGTTAATTGAGTATCAATTTAATTAAAACAACTTATAATTGAACCAACATAACATCAATCACATTATTAATTTAATCGTAAAAATGAGAAGAGTCGTAATTTATTAGCAGTACTTACTACTTATGAAGAGTATTATTGATTGTCACAAAAATGGACAAATCACCATTTTGATTCATACAAGTGATATTCGTTGTAAGTTGTCACATTGAAATCTCTAATGTCTCATTTTTCAGTACTTCTATGGACTAAATTGGTTAACCAAAAACAGATTTAAAAATCCAAAATGTTATGAATAATTTTAAATTAATGGTGGATGTGGATGTGTCCATTAATCATTAAGCCAAATACTAATAACAACAACATTTATGGATAAATTGTACCGTACGGAATACCACAGTATTTACGCTTTTGAGGATCAAAATTATGGTTTGCCCTTGCAAAAATACACTAATCATAATCAAGCTCACACAAATACACGATAGACTTATCAGTATTTCATCCAGTCTTAATTATAAATAATTTTTTACCTTTTTAAATTTATACATTTTAACTTTTACTTATATTTAAGTCTGAATGGAATAGTAAAATCGGAGGGAATAACAGTCAACCAGTTGCTACTGAGGTATCGATGTTTATCTACCTCTCTAGCTGAATTCTGGAAGTGTGTCGGGGTATAGAGTCACCAACCCAAACCCAACATGTTGTCTTCCTCGAGATTGTCTCCTACACCATCAATCAACGGCAAATATCATCACAAATTATCCTCACCGTTAATTCCCTGTCGTGTACGGTCAAAGTCACAGGGGTCAACATAACAACATCAGACCACAACCGATGTGAACTGCACTGCATGCATGCATGTTGCATTGCATGCTACAAACACCTCACACGTGCAAACTTCTTTGAAATGAGTAACCACGCACGTTTGGGTCCACATTAAGCCAGAGTGGCTCGTGTCAAGTCAAGTCACGGTCAAGCTAATTAAGCCGTGTTGCTTGGCTCACGTGGTGTGAAGTTAACAATCAACACTTTAAATTTTTGTTACTACTAACTTTCTCTTCTTTTTATGGTTGCAAAAGCTTTTCATTGTTCTTTGATTATCAACCACTTAAACTGAACTCAGAGAGAGAAAAGCAACGCTGTGGGGGTTGGGCTTTTCCAACTATAGAGGGCCTCCATGTGTTGTGTCTGTGGGGCTTCCAGAGTTTTTGATGGAGCCCATGAGCTTTGTCCTCGGGCCATCAATGAATATGTATGCATGTTGTCCAAATTATTTTTGATATTCATGGTTTATTTATCTATTTACTGTTTAGTGAATATGAGAGACACTGAAGCAGTGGCTGAAAATTGAAGCATTAGGAAATAGGAAATAGGATTAATTCACATTATTTTGTGAATGTAGTATTGTAGTATTTCTGTAGACACTACTAGCTCAGGTCTTTAACATAAGAGAATATTTACTGCGAGTAATTAATATATCTAACTTATAATATATGTTAGATGCGTTAGCTATTTAATATATCTAAAAAATAAATTTTTTCTTACATGGAAGATCGGATGTATGTACTATGTAGTAGTATTAGTATTTTTGAGTATTAGAGTGTTCAACTTTATATAATGGAATGTGCTTGTGATGTGTCAATCTGCTGTCACTTGGTGACACGGCACCAAAAGAGTGAATAAGTCATAAATGAGGCCTAGCTGTTCATTTTTGTTCTGTCAGGAAAAGAATATAGTGGACTATTTCACTTGGTTGTGGATTCAATCACAAGACAAAAGTGTTGTCCATTCTGTCCTGAGATTTGTAAAGTTGTACATAGTAGTAGTACTGTAGTAGTAGTAGTATAGTACTACTATGTCTTGATATCATTTGAGCATTTCTACTGTTCTACTGATATACCATGCCATGAAATTTGGAGTGAGATACTAGTACTACTCAATAACCAGTCCACTGTGTTTAACATGTTGTCATGAGTCATGACACTTGAGTCTTGACAGTCTTGGCCAAAACATGGTGGAAGGAATCTGAAGACCAAGCAACAGAACAGATAGAGGCATAGAACACATCAAATTGCGCAGATTCTTATCTGTAACTGTTTTGTGGTTATGCTGTATGAGAGATACATACAGTTGATTTGAAGATCGTATTCTTGTGCTGCAGTTAATTAAAATATTTGTGCCACATATTGCTGCTTTTTACTATTTTATCTTGTCAAGTGTATGTGATTTATTTATATTGTTCAATTTTTTGAATAATGTGATTTATTTGGCATAAAGTATTGATTAAACTGAATGTTTCCGGAAGGAAATTGCTATAGAATGCTTGAAGGACCAGAGTTCAAAGTTCTAACACTCTGATAGATGAAAAAATGCTAACATTTGTCTATCCTAAAAGAAAATTGAACTTAGGCCTAACTCATTACCAAAAGTCAGGTTTGGATTATGAGGATTTAAATACTTATAAGGACTAATTTGATCACCCTCTTAGTTAATGTGGGATCTCAATATATCCCCTCATACTTCATACTTAGAGCGAACATCTGGAGTGTGAAGTTTGTTAGATTGGGTATTTGTAGGTGATTCAAATGAATTATCAGATACTATATGACAGGCTCATAATTTGCATCTAACGTACGCAACTTCAAAAGCCAACTCAAGTACTAAGCAGCAATGCACAGTCATTAGAAGAATTAATTTGTCCATATCCCTTGTTTGCTAGTCAAGATTAGAGGAATCTCAACACTTCTGAATTGTCAATTAGCTAAAATGCTTGAAATACCATCTTCACACATTCTGATTCCCTAATGTTATACATAACAATAACAATGATTTACAGTCTAAATGCAACATGTTAGTTACCTGATACATGTTTAGGTTATTCGTTTTATCCAGCATTAGTCATATAAAGCTTGCTCACTGGTTAACTGTTTCTACTGAATATGCACGAAATTAAGAAATTATCAATGCTTTTCTAATCTGTTTTACATTGCAGCTAAAGAAGTGAACAATCGATGGTTACATCTGCAATTGGGGATTATGCCCTATGGTACTCTGGTGGTCGTGAGAGTTGCATGACAGTGGATGCTTATTTTACCAATATCTTTGAGGGATTCAAACTCGACACCTTAAGGTTACAAGACAGTAAACTCTGGCCCGAGCTAGCACCTCAAGTGGATGATTTGCATCATTTGTTCGTGGCGTGATCTATATATTTTCTGAATACAGTATAATTTAAATTTTAGGGCTCTCTTAGGCTGGTTTATGATGACAGCACAAGAAATAAGACTTTTCTAACAATGCATGATTTACTGTAGTGACGAGGCTTTTATTGTCGCTTAACATGAAAAGATTATGTGAGACATTTTTTAGTTAAAATAAGATGTTTCCTTCTTTGACCTGGAAATTGTAGTTTAATCTCTCACATAGGAATATAGGATATAGAAAGCAGTAGCTACATACATCGCAACAAAGATAGCGTTTCAACAATGTTCAGAAGTTGTACATGAACCTAAATTTGATCCATTGTTTACCTTGCTCCAAATCCTTGAGTTTTGTAATGATGCATTTCTGGAATACTATTGTGCCAAATGGTTTTTCTTATTTTGGATATATTGTGCCTAATGGTTTTGATTACTACTAGTTACAGAAGTTCTGCACGAACTTTACCATAAAATGTTTTCTTACAATTTCAGAATTTTGTGTTTGTATTTTTTCTGATATTTCATCCACATTATCTACAAAGAAAAATATGAACAGAAAATTTCAATATAGAAGGATCTCAAACTTCATCTATTTGTCTCAAATCAGAATTACTGAGAGCAACATCTGATTCTGCTAGGTCACCAACCACAGAATATATCCATTTCCCACATTATCTAAACAGAAACCACTCACCCAAAACACAGAACATGCCCTTTTTGTCCCAAACCATAAACTTAAATATTCACACCAATTTAGTACAAAACACCTCATGTCATTCCAAGAATAATATCTTTGATAAAAAATAACTTTGTATACTATACACCATTAACCTATGTTTAGTATCATGGTGTATGCTAGAAAAACGGTGATTCAAACATGATTTTTCAAAAACTACATTTTGAAGCTTCTGCGAAATCACGATGGATCATAATAATTCTGGCATATTCACCGTGATACCAACCATATACTAATTTAATTCACTTCACTAAGAATTTATCAAATGCATAAATCAATAACCCAATAACAAGACAATGGAGAACTAAAATCTAGTATTTGCAAGCACAACAACCATGTTAAGCTACAAACATCCACACCAACTGTTCTTTACTTGCATCTAGCATTCAACCACTGCAAAATATCATTCCTAACAATCTCAACATTGTCATCAGTTTCCCCAAAAAGCAAAGAATGCATCATACCATCAAACACCCTAATAGTCTTATCTTCACTCCTAGCTTCTTCATACAATTCCCTACTAACCTCAGGATCAGTAACAACATCAGCACTACCATGTAACACAATAAAAGGAAGTTCAACATCACAAAGCTTCCTACTCAAAATATCAGTAACCCTCAAAAGCTCAACCACAGTCCCTAACCTAGGTTTCCCTCTATACCTCAAAGGATTCATTTGAGCAATAACCTTCTTATGATCAACTTTCACAGACTTAAACAAAAGATCAGGTGTAGGCACAATAGGCAAAGTTGGAAAGAATTTAGCTAAAAAAGTAAGAATCTGAGGAATAGGCCATTTGGGTCTAACCTTATCAGAGATTTTACACATGGGTGCTACCAAGATAGCACCTTGAAACCCTTTTGGTTCAGCAAAATGAATCAAAAGTGAAATAGCACCACCCATTGATTCACCAAAAAGAAAACAAGGTAACCCAACAAATTTTTCATCATTTTTGATTGAATTAAAGAAAAAGATACAATCTTGTACAACAAGGTCAACGCTAGAGACAAAAGCTTTAAGACCTTGTGAATGACCATGACCTTGAAGGTCAAGAGAGAAACAAGCGAAACCCATTTGAGCAAGGAAGATTGGAGTGGATTGAAAGGTCCATGAGACGTCGTTGCCATAACCATGGATCATGAAGATGAGTGCGCGTGGTGGGGTGGTGAGTTTTGGAAGCCATGATTTGGTGAAGAGAGTGAGACCTCTTTGTGTTGTGAAGGATGATTTTGTTGATGTGATTTGTTGTTGTTTGTAGAATTCTTGTTCTGGTGTGTAGCCCCAGTAATAGGGATAGGAAGAAGATTGAAGAAGATGATTTCGTTCTTCTTCCATTGATGAGAATTTGTTTTGTGCAAATGTGAAAATTTCACTGTGCTTCACCTTCACTCAATTCTTATCACTCTACGCTATGCTAAATTGTCACCTACCAATTACTTTTTGCAACCCCCACATTTTTGTTTTGGCATTCAATATCCACTTCACTGGGTCGATTTAACCGATTCAAGACGATTTTAGACAACAAATAGTTTCAATTTGCTCTCAAGATCAATTACATATTGAATTGTGGTCCTTTCTCTTAAACTGTCACTCACCACTTAATCAACTGATTTGATATATTTTTTAAAAATACATAGTTTCACAAGTGAGTTAAGTATCAGCTTATTATGAATTTAGGATCATGAAAAAATTTAAGACACAAAAAGATAATTATATACTCCCTCCGTCTCTATTTATAAAATTTGTTTAAAATTTTATTTGTCTCTTTTTATAAGACTCTTTTTAAATTGTTAGGAGCATTAAATATTTCTTTACCACAATATACTCTTAGTTAAAGTGCACATTTTACTACAATCTTAATTTATACACTAAAAAATATTAATTAATTCTCTTTATTAAATGATAAAATTGTAAAAGCATTAACAATTGTCAACCAATTTAATATTAAATTCAATTATTTTTTTTTGATATCAAATTCAATTTTCTTAATACCCATATTTTGTCAAACTAGTCTTATAATTAATTAATGATTGAAATTTGTATATGTGCAATTTGAGTTGAATCTTTATCTACGAAAACAATTAAAAAAATTTATGTTCATTCTGAAGTATATTGTTTTTTGGATATTTTATATTTATATCAGAAGTATATTAGGTTGGGAAATGTTTTCCTTTGAGGTTTGCCTAAATAAATTAAGGTTATTGATTTTCTTTTTCTACATGGTATTCAAGCAAATAAATTAAATTATCAATTTTTTTATAAGATTTTAAACCAACAAAAAAATGCCTTTCAATAAAATATGTACAAAAAAAAAATATCTTCTGATGAGATGGAGGGATTTCATAGCAATATTGATTAGAAGAACAATCACCATAAATTTATGACGTTGAGAAGTGGGCTGGGCTGGGGTCTCATCACGGGACGATGATCCAGTGATCCAACTGAATTAGAAAAAGCAAGGGAGTTACTTTTCACACCACGGTTTGCTAAATAGACCGCTCTCATTTTATATTAATTTTTTGATCAGAATACTATTCCATTTTTAAAGCCGATATCTTGCAATAATGCTTACAAAATATAGTAATATTGTGTATATATTACTACATCCGTCTTTAAATATAAGATTTTGTTTGACCAAATTGTATTATTTATTTATCATGTTTTGACCGTATTTTTTTAATAATATATAGATGTAAATATTAGCATATACGATATTGTTTGATTTGTTTTGATGAGTATTTTCAAAATATCAAATTTTTATAATTTTTACTACTAAATTATTAAAAATATTAGTGATGAAAATTGTGCATTGACGTGCATGCGGTGGTCAAACATAATTTTGTATTTAGGGACAAAGATAGTACAAACATATTAGTCATAATTAAACAACTGTGAGTTTTGTATCAACGACATAGTTAAAAATATAATGTTTTTCTTCATTTAATAGATTTTGTTAAACAACATTATATTTTTTTTTACTAAAAAAGAAATTCATTCATTCAAATTAGCAAATACATAAATCATTACAAATTCGAAATTGCTAAAAACTGAAAAAGGTGAATTTGCAAACAATCTCGCAGCACCTAAGTCTAAGTGAATATATAACCTACAACGACGTTATAAAGTGCCTACAAATATGACAACATAAAAGTAACCAGAACGTTCATACTCCCGGATTTGTAGTGTTGACGTCCAAATTTTCATTAGATTTGTAATGAGTTGATGTAAATATGTCAAATTTAATCAACGAACCCCGAACAAAGAAGAAAACCAACAAATGTGGCACAAGACAACGAACAAACACAACACCGCACAAGACGACGGACAAACACAACGACGCACTAAGATGGAGAAAATTTAAAAAGCGAAGAACCAAACTTGTGTAGATAATTACTTATTTAAATAAAAAAAGAGAAAATAATGGTGTTGAAGGGTGAATGATCAAAAACCACCCCTACAATAAAAGAATGAATAGAAAGAAAAGTCAAAAGAAGAGTTTGAAAATTAACCCTAGTTGAGAGAAGAAAATGAAGTGTTGATAAAATTAGACAAATAATTTTCTTATATTTTTGTTAAACAACATCCTTTTGAACTCAATAATTCACTTTTTTTTTTGACAGATCAATAATTCACTTATTATTACCGCAAAAAGTTGGTATAAAAATAGCTAGCATTACTATTCTTGTTGACTTTAGAATATGTTAAAGGAAGCCATAAAATGTTCCACAATCCACTCTAATTAGTTCTTTTTATTCTCAAGTGTAATCAATTACATGTATTTTAGATTATACAAATGAAGGCAAGATTAATGGTGTGAAAAGGAGGGTTATCTGATTTTCCACTACTATTTGGTCAATGATGATCCTTACACACAGTTTACCCCACCTATGTGTGCAAAATGTGTCTTTTCGTGTTTCATATTGGTCTAACAACAATCCAAAAAGAGACATATTTTTATACTTTTTTCAATTAAACGTTGTAATATCTTAATAGTGCTTGAGTACTAACTTGTGATCACAAAGCAATTGTGTTGATCTTATGTACATTTTCCTATTAATACTCTAGTAGTACCATATGCTAAAAGGTCTCAATACCTTGGCTAAGGGTTCTTTTTTGTATAGGGTGAGTCATACTTTGATTTTGGAAAATATTCATTCCCAATTAATTAATCTTGTATACAATCTTTGATAGACATGTCACTAGTTAGGAAGAGAAAGGAACTCCCTTTTTGTGTTCTAAATGCTTAGTGACACTTATACTATAGTATATAGTATATTATATATACTATAATTAACATTTGCGTCTAATAGCTAGTTTAGAATTTCCAAATTAGAGAAGGTTTGGACAAGCATAGAAATAAATAAATAATTTACGTTTGTACTAATTAATCCAGAACTAATGAAAATGAACTAAAGGTTGACTGTAATACTCTGTTCACACTTCAAAAGCTCAATTTTTGTTTTGTTTTATTAGGATGCATGTAGTGGTGCTGCAACTTTAACTGATCTTTTGGGAATTGGGAGTCAATATAAACTCCCATTATAAACATTAATTTAAAATACTAATGTTTATATAACTAATATCTCAGTGGTTAAAACTTTATATAAAAGTTTTTATAAGGATAAATTAGATTGAATTTAGAAGAGTAAAATTTTTCCATACCAATATTTGAATTCTAACTAAAAGAGAAGTGTTTATATTTAGTCTATGACATTATTGGCTCAAATATAATTAATTTTAATAGAGAAAACATCAACATATATATAGGTTAAAGTTAGTAACTACGGAGTATATATTATAAGTTTTTTTTAGAGAAACATGTTATACGTACATATTTTTTTTTTGAAACAACTAAAAGAGAACTTTTATTAGCACGTGATAAGCACAAGGAGTGCTACATCAGCATGACATACAAGAAAATTATAAGTTTTTAGCATAACATATAAGTTAGCTGAATTTAAACTTATTGTGTATGTTTGATTATTTTATGAAGGAGGTAAAATTGATTTTAAAAGTGAAAATTTTATTTCAACATGTTTAAATAATGATCTCATTGGCTCCAAATTTTTTTATGTTTTTTTGGTTGAAATTTTAGCTCTAAAATTTATTCTAACTTGAAACAAGGAATTGGAGTATTTGTTAATATAACTTCTTTATTAAATTCACGTTTATGTAAATACTCACATAAAGCCTATACCAAAAAAAAAAATACTCACATAAAGCATACACTAAAAAAACACACTAATCAAAACTAATATTTAAGAAAAATGCTAAAGGGGACATTGATTAAGCATATAAATAAAGAAATTCTATCTTGAAACTTCTACGTTCAATGTTTGAAAGCGTAAAAACTATTTTAACAATATTTATTTTATCTTATATTTCCATTTTTATTGTATGCTTAACAAGTTCCCCGAAGACACTATTTAGCATGACCCATATTTAAAAAACTGGACCAATTATTAAACAAGAGAGGGTACTATAGGTCACTGGGTTTATTGATCGAACCACACGACTAAACTAAATAAAACCCGACAACTTGTTTGAATAAATCGGTAACAAAATTATAGCTATTAAATCGGGTAAAATCGGATGACTCGATCTTTAAAATAATCACGACACCTAAAAATGTGAAAATATCATAATCTCAAAAATTCATTCTTTAAATTTTAAACATATTTATCAGACACACATAACAAAATAGTACAAATTGAAATAAATTAAGACCAATTTATGTATTCGTGTGGATTACTATTATACTACTGTTTATTATTTATTTATGATTGTACAAAAAAAAAAACTACTTTTTTATGATATATCATTGAAATGATGAGCCAACAAGACTATCACTAAATTAACCAAATATGGAACACTCTACTACTCTATAGCTCATGTGAAAATGGAAATTCAACTGGTCATACATACTCATACGTTGTAAAGAGAAATGGTAAGAACACACTTTTTAATACAATTTTTCAACACCTCTAATTAAAATTTGTCACATCACTTTACTTATCCTTTTATTTTAATTCTTTTTTTTATTAATAAATAAATGAATAAGAAAAAAGAATGATGTAACAAATTTTAATTAGAGTGTGTTAAAAAAGTGTGTTTAGTTAAGATACAAAGACGTGTCACATTTTGCATCGAGTTAAATGGCAACCAAGTGTCCCCACACGAGCAATATCTACAATCTATTATAGTGATGCTGCATTTATTTATTTTTGTTGATATCATTAGTTAATTAATTAAGATTAACTGTTTACTTGTCCGTTGAGCTTAACAAATACTGCAAATTTTTTCTGCATATATATGATCAGTCTTAGTGGTGCTGACTCGATCAACAAATAAATTAGTAATATAGAAAAATTACTTTACATTGAAATAGGTGGATATCTATTGGCCAACAAATGCTTATGTTGAAGTTAATTATGTGTGCCAAATGCTTTTTTGACAAGAGCCCTTATCAAAGTTTTAATGTGAGATTATAATCTAGACTATTTGTTTTTACTAATAATGTGAAATTGTCCGATCTAATAATTTTAGTATTTTTTATTAGTTGAGCAAAAATTGTGAATTTTTTCTTTTTTCTCAAAGTAAAAATGTATAAATTAAGGTGTTTAGATAGTGGACTACTTGACTAAAAAACAAGATGCAAAATTGATAAACAAGACATTACTTGCACAAAGATATAATTACAAGAAAATATTACCATCCATTTTTATTGGGATTTTATTGCGAGTGATTAATGTTACACATTGCTTTTGAGAGTAAAATATTAAATATATAAATAAAGTGATTCATATTTTTAATGCTTTAAAATTTTGGATAAAAAGTTGACGATTGATTCAGCTCGCCGCTGCATCCATTTGAAAATTGTAATGTGAGTAATCCTTTTCAATATATTACCAAAATAAAAATGTAATTATTTAAATTTTGGCAATTTGGTTTATGCTTATATAGTACTACATCCGTCTCCTAATAGATGTCCCCTTTGACAATTGTGCATTATTCACAATTTTGACAATAATTTTTTACTAATATGTAAATACAAATATTAGCATATTATAAGATGTTTGATTTAATTTGTCTCGATAAATATTTATAAGATATATTATTTTTTTAATTTTTAAATATAAATAATTAAAAATATCAACAATCAAAGTTGTAGATTCACAAATACGAACCGGTGAAATGAGACATCTATTGTATTGTAAGACAAAGGGAGTAGTTATTATCATTTCATTTCATTACCTAAAACTCGATCAAGAAGTGACAACATCAACATGCATTCCCACTTACCCGAGCATGGAGGTAAGAATCAATACCATCGTGTAATATTGTTCTAAATGTCTCTCATCAGATAAACTTACCAAACTAGCTAACTTTGCTTTCACATCTGTCCTTTTTTTTTTGTTATAACTAATATTAATCCTTTAAATTTCAAAAAGCCAATTAGAAATTAATTAATTACAAAAAACATTATTAATTGAACTTAATAAAGTTGGAATCCAAGTCATTATTCAACAATCAATCAATTAGTTGATAGGATTATTTCTTCCATTCCTATCAGCACTTAGGTTTCCCCAAATAGTTCAAGAGTCATAACGCACAAGGTTCGCCACAAAAACCATACCTTAATTTCTACTTTCTTATGATGAGATTCTTGAAAAATAGACAAAGCGCACGGAGTTGGCTTTTTAATTTTCTTATAGAGAAACGACCATTATTTTGGAATATATACCATCATGATTCATGCATTTCCCTTTTATAGCTAGGGTTAGAGAGAAGCAAATCATCTCCGGCGGTTGCAGTACTGTCAGAATCGGCCCTGAGTATTTAGACGTTTTGTTTAAAAATTAAAAATGAGGCTTTAATAAAAAGGTACAATTTTTCTTAAAAAAAACCGTATCTTTAATTTAAATATAAATAACATAAGAGATAATAATTTCTGTAACTAATATAAAAAGATTCATATACTAATCAATAACAATATAATATTCAAAAACAATATAATTTTTCCTCAATTTTTCAAATAAAACAACCGTATCTCCGGCGGTTGCAGTGTTGCCAGAGTCGGCCCTGAATATTTAGACGTTTTGTTTAAAAATAAAAAATGGGCCTTTAATAGAAAGGTATGCAATTTTTTCTTAAAAAAATTGTACCTTTAATTTAAATACAAATATCACAAAAGAAAGTAATTTTTGTAACTAATATAAAAAGATTATTCATATACTAATCAATAATAATAATATAATCAGAGACAGATCCAGACATTTTATATCAGTGTGGCTAAATATGTATGAAAAAAAATTATGAAGTGAATTAATTGTTTCAAGAACATCATTATCAATTGTTTCAAGAACATCTCTTTCTATAAAAGCTACAAGATAGTTATTTTATCACTGGAGTAAAATTTTATATAAAATATTTGTTTAAAATTTTAGACAAATTCAAAATTATTTGATTGATTATTGAGATACAACAATAATTTTTATGATATAAGTTTCAATTCAATGATGAATTTTATAAATTTTTACATCAATTAAAATGTTATTGGTGTAATATTTAATATCAAATTAATTGGTATCATTTGATCATGATATATATATATATATATATGACGACTTCTTCCATGCACAACACAATCAAGTTGTGCATGGACACAACTTCTTTTTTTGTTTTTAATTATATAGTCACACAACGAATTTTATTAAATTTACCATTAGATTAAAAGTTTATGTCATATAGGTTATCTATACAAAAATTTTAAAAATTTGAAAATTATTTGATATGTTGCTGAGACTCATCGAGATTAACGATATTCAATAAAAACCCATAAACCGTTAATTTTGACGGGTCTCAATAACATATAAAATGATTTTCAATTTTGTTAAAATTTTGTGTAAATGATCCATATGATATAAATTTTTAATTCAAAGGTCGATTTTTTAAAATTCATAGTGTACCTGTATAATCTTAAGGGTTGTGCAACATGGACTATTTGAAGAACTTGTGCATTTTAGAATTAGGCATATATATATATATATATATATATATATATATATTCTCTGCATGTCTTAAAATATAATAGAAAATTAGTCAATAAAAGTTAATGTATCTAGTTAAAAATTTGGTCCAGATACATTGACTCTCTTTACCTAATTTTCTCTCTTATATACTGGGACGGATATATATATATATATATATACCCATATATTATGAGAATTTTGGCGTGGCTATAGCACCAGTATGCCACCAAGTAGATCAGTCATGAATATATACCTTCTTATTTACATAAAATGTGTGCAGAGACAACTGTGATATAGTCAATAAAGTTTTATATGTGATAACTACTCCTTTCGGCTTTTGTTATAAGCAAATTTGATTCTTTATGTATTTGACCCATATTATAGTCAAAGACATCCGTAGTCAAATTTACCAAAATAGTCAAATTAAATTTGCTTATAATAAAGGCGGAAGGGAGTATGTTAGAAAAACAATTCATGCTCTTCAAAAAGTTTAATATATCAATAGATTCTCATCTTTCTTTCATGCAATATATTTTTTATTTTGGTCAAGTAGTCTAGTGATTAGAAATTTCACCCTTAAGATGAATAAGTGAGACATCCGAAGTTCGAACTCCAATCCCTACATATATAAAATACAATGTCCCATGTCAATTGAGTTAAACTCACAGAACACAACATATTTTTTTAGTAAATTCAATTAATATACTACTTAATTAATGATATGTTTTACATTTTATACCTCCAATATACTAATACTACTGCCTATATTTTTTAAAACCATTAATTTTAAGAGGTCTCAAGACTCATGATGCACATGTATCAAGGCCGCTCTAGAGTGTGTGTCAGATGTTAAACAGTCTCATATTATTAGAAGTGAGATATTGTATACATAAGTTTAAAAATTGAAAAATAATTTTTATTGATACATTTAGTTGTCTTTTATAAAAATAAGTGAATAAACAAATGAAAAATAGCGCTATTGCTTTAAGGTCAAAGTTACAACCAATTAACCAATTGATTCTTCTTCTCTCACATCAAGTATTGAACAGGTGTGTCCATATATTATACGCTATTCTTACATCATACGGAATCAAATTTCCAAATGTAAAAACTATAAACAAATTTTGGAACCATTTAATGGATTGATTGCAGAATATGAAAAGTAGGATGCAAAAAAACGCAGAAGCAAAGATGGATTGTGCAATCATTCAAATTTTAATATAATAATATATAATAATTATTGTCAAAAAAAAAAATAATAATATAACTAGTGATGTATGATGTTAGAAATTTCTCCTAGATTCTATTTTCCTTTATTTTTTGAGGGTTCATTTAGTCGTGGATATGATTTTAATTTTCTTTTTATTAATCTGTGGTTCCTGAGTGTTTTATGGTAACATGTTAGAGTTCGGTCATAAAATAAGTAAAATTTAATTAAAATTTGTTTTATTTATGAAACGAACTCCAATTTTTTTGAAATTCGTCATTTGATGACCTGATCATAGTTAGTTTTTTTTGAATGATAAATATATTATTATTAATAATCGAGTCTTCGCACAAAATAAACAATAACCAATAAAAGAGGATTACAAAATAAAAGTTCTGCTAAAAACGTTACATTAATGAAAAATACAAAAAGACCTCGTAGCTAGTGGTCATATATAAATTTAGTACATATATATGATGCAATCAAATAAACCCTATCGAAAATAAATTTATTCAAATGATATAAAATATTTGAATATTTTAAGTGTGTGTGTTTTTTTATTTACAAATTATGTGTGTGTTTATGAGCTCAATTCTTGAATCTTGCGTATAGAAAAAAATTGTTGGAAGAGAGAACCAACATGCAACAATATATTGGAGTATCAGATTTGGTCCCAATAATTATTTTTCTCAATTATTTCAAAATTTTAAATATGAATCAACACTATAAATTGTTAAGTCCATGTAAAAATTTTCTTATCCCAAGTGGCAAGAGATTTATATCATTTTATTTAAATAAGTGATTAAGAATTCGATATCATAATCTTGTACATATATAGAGAAAATTTGATTGAAATGAGAGAGCTCAATTGTTTGTTTAATAGGTTCCATGACAACGATTAGTTGCACTTTAATGGCTGTGAAAACTTTGTATTTGTAAATTGGGGGACAATTTTTTTAAAAATATGATTATTTCTAATTTTTGTTTTTATTCCAAATAGGTTAATATTTTATTTATATATTTTTGTTAAGAAAAGGGAAACGACAAAATTAGATATAGTATTTTAATTTTTAAATATTATTTACTAAATTTTATCTTGTTTATTAACATTAATATTTAGAAATTTAGCATGTGCTCTTCTCAAGACACATTTTATTTTTTTAAATGTCGTTCATAAATTTTATTTTCTACTTCAATTCTCACTTTAAGATAAGATTTACACCAATGAGATAAAAATATATGATGATATGATTGGTTATATCTTATCTTATCACTCTAACCATCAAACAACTATAGAGCTAGGTTTCCATCAAAAAGAAAAAAGCTACACTTACATAAATAGCCAAAAAAAGAAGCTACACTTACATATGTTATAAGTAAATTATCCATATATGTATGTGCTTGTTTTTTCTTTTCCTCAAACTACTAATGGTGGCACTGTTTGTTCTCATATATTTGCCCCAAAGAAAAATGTGAAAACCTTTTTACTTCCAATGCATGATATATTTATCTGCCGAATCTATTTGGATAGATAGGAACATTCAATCATATCATCCATACATTTTTTTTTATTATAAATAATCATAATATATTTAATGAATTACACACATATATAGCCTATATGATAGAAGATATCAACTCTTTAAATAAATATCATGATTAATCTTTAAATTCTGGTTGAAGAACACTAAAAATTAAGAAACCTTAATAAAATAATACTATATAAATTAGAAGTTAGATAAATTTTACTTTTTCCTTGCTTTCTTATATATATTTTTTTATCAATGGAAAAGAAAAACGAAACAGCATAAAATTAAGCTCTTGGGAATTCAATTCCCATAGAATATGCTAAACAAATATCAAATAAAGGAGAAATACAAGAACATTAACATTAACATTTCCCTTGGTAAGGTGTATACAAGAACAAGTTGTCACTCTTTATGAATAAGAGAAAAACTAAGATTGAATATATTATCCACCAAAGACACATATAGATGAGTCGAAGACACATCTTCTTGAATAAATTTTAGAACCGTTTGAGAATCAGAGTCGCAAATCACATTTCTGAAACTACAATCCCAAGCAATATCAAGACCATGAGAAATAGCTCTTGAAAAAACAAACTCTTTTATATGAAAAAGAGTGCAATAATAAAATTAAAGCTAGGGTAAACAAGAATATATTTTATCAAACCCAAACAAGTAAAACATTAGAGATTAATTTGTATACAATCACATTGTAATTAAATTACATTCAGAGAAAAGTTTGATAGGGTCGATGTTTACAAATCAGAGAAAAATCATTGGAAACTCACAAACACAAAGTAGAGAAATCATAATTCAAACTTTGATAACGACATCTGACTTAGCAATTTCGACATTTCCTACCAGTTGAACTACGATTTGTGGACACAAATTAAATCCTTCAAAAAGCATGTTAATATGTTTATTAATACTAATTACTAATATGGTCAAAAACATGATATATCAATGTTCAACAACCCATATATTATCACTCATGGTGGTTCCACTGATCACTCATGTAAACAAATATGCATGAATATGGTCTAGAAGCTATACTACACCTAAACTAAAATCCATGTCAAACGTCATACAGCATCTATTAAGCCAACCAAATTCAAAAAGGGAGCTAATTAAAGGTATTGCCAGCAGGTAGGGTGCTCTGCTCTCTCATCCTATCTGCTTTTTCCTAAATTTCTACATCCATTATGAGCTATCCATAGTGGATTGAACCCTCTCAACTTAGTATTATAAATAGCCATCTACTTCCTCTTTGTCTTTCAACCAATATTTTCCAATCAAAAGTGGAGGAAAATAATCTCTCATTCTCTTATAGCTTCCACTATAGTATAATGGATAATCTAATATTAAACTTGAAGAGTTTCTACACTTTGCTTTTTTTACTTTTTGTACTATGTTTTAAGCCTTCCTTTTCATCTAGATCATCACATAGGCACTATTATGGTGGTGGAAGAAAATTGAGAAGCTCTAGTGATAATGGTAGTGATCTTGTTACTAATTTGCCTGGTCAGCCTCAAGTAGATTTTCAGCACTATGCTGGTTATGTCACTGTCAATGAAACCAATGGAAGAGCACTCTTTTATTGGTTTTATGAGGCTATGACTAAACCAGAAGATAAACCATTGGTGTTATGGCTTAATGGAGGTAAAAGATAAACCATGTGCTAATTAATCAATTTTATGCCTCTTTTTTTCTTCCTCTATTGATTGACATATATATAACAAGTTAAAACATTTGAGTTTCCCAAAATGAAGTCTAGTGATATGAGTTGAGACACTGAAACAATATTTAAAAGATGGTTCAGAGCTCGATTCCTACGGTTAAACTATTTTTTCACCCTCTTAAAATAATCACTAACATTTCACCCTCTTAACAAAAAAAGTCCACATCATTTTAGACTTTAATTTGTAGACAATTGTCAAAACAAAACTTGCATGTAATTTTTATCAAATAATTTGTAATATATATATCTTCAAATTAATTAAGGAACTAGCCCTTGTATATACTAGTAATATATAATAATAATTAAAAACACAAACCCTCATGACATTTCATTTGAGTCAATATAGGTATAATAAGAGAAGGCATGTCCTTATAACAAATAAAATAACTTTACTATGAAAGGTGGAAATTTAAATAGGGCCTTAAGAAAAAACAGAAGAGAGACAAAATTGAAATGTTTTACATTTTTAACTTACATAATCTCTTTTATATCTTACTACTAAACTTTAATTTTGTGTTGATGATATATAAATGGTCTCTGCTAAGGTGACAAGATGATATATTGTTGTAGGTCCTGGGTGCTCTTCTGTAGGATATGGAGCAACACAAGAGATTGGTCCATTTTTAGTGGATAATAATAATGATGGACAAGGCCTTAAATTTAATAACTTCACATGGAACAAAGGTTTCACTTCTTTTTATATATGCCAAACAAAAATTCTGTTTTGGTGAACCACAACTAGTGCTCCAATATTTGTCCCCACAAAAAAAATTATTATTATTATTATTAATTGATTATTGATGCTAACAATTATTGTTATATATGTGATGTTGCAGAAGCCAACATGTTATTCCTAGAATCTCCTGTCGGAGTTGGCTTTTCATACTCAAATACAACCAGTGATTATGAACAATTGGGTGATGACTTCACAGGTCATGACTCATTACTTAATGTTTGGTTACATTTTCTATAGTTTAAGGTTTATGCAAAGTAAATCTCTGACAAATTATATTATTCTTTTGTAACAGCTAATGATGCTTACAATTTTCTACATAATTGGTTCCTCAAGTTTCCATCATATAGAACTAAGACATTTTACATAGCAGGGGAAAGCTATGCAGGTATTAAAATTGTCAAATTCAAACATTTTTTTAGTCAAATCAAATATTAATACTATTAATCAATGGTGATTTTTATTTTCAGGAAAGTATGTACCAGAACTTGCTGAACTTATCCATGATAGGAACAAGGACACATCCCTTTACATTGATCTTAAGGGTATTTTGGTATGGCCCACATAATATATAAAAATTAAACCATGTGCTAAATTAAATTCATGACATAAAGAATCTTTTTTTACCAAGAATATTTCCTATGTAGTCAGCATTTAGTAGGTTTTGAAAATTGACCTCTTATCCACACATCATGTTCCACCACCACAATCTAAAAGCAAATTCTGTACTTGTGATCACTACTTGCTCCGATCACATTTACAAACAAAAATATTAAAAAAATGTATCTGATCTATAATATGAATCAGAATATATCAATTATTCAACGAGAACATGGAATTGTTCAAAAAAACATAAATATGAAGGACATAATATTATTTGATTATTTTGTAGCTAGGTAACCCTGAAACATCTGATGCTGAGGATTGGATGGGACTAGTTGATTATGCTTGGAGTCATGCTGTGATATCAGATGAAACACATAAAACAATAAAAAAAAGTTGTGATTTTAACAGTAGTGATCCATGGAAAAATGAAGATTGTGATCAAGCTGTTGATGAAGTACTTAAACAGTATCATGAAATTGATATCTATAGTCTTTATACCTCTGTCTGTTTTGCTTCTACAGCACGTTCAAATGGCCATTCAGTGCAAACTTCTACCAAACGTTCATCCAAAATGGTGAGTTTTATATTTGAAATGTTTCAAATTTTCATGGAAAACTTAGTCAAATATTTTTAAAGATTTCACTATTATAATTCAATGACAGCATAAGAATTAAGTTCTCACTTTTTTAATTAGTGTTGAAAGGATAAGACAAAAACTTGAATGGATTATTGATTTACTATAACTTTTGTTTAATTTGTGACACTTGATTATTGATGTGGTTGACTAGATGCCTAGAATGATGGGTGGTTATGACCCATGCTTGGATGATTATGCTAAAGCTTTTTACAATAGACCAGATGTTCAAAAGGCCCTTCATGCTAGTGATGGTCACAATCTAAAGAATTGGAGTATTTGCAAGTAATATTCTCTTGCTTTTCATTTTAATTTCTTTTCACAACTTTAGAACATTTTAAAAAAAAAAAATGAAACGACAATTCAATCGGTTGAACCGTGTAACAGTATTGCCTATTGTTTGACTGTTTGAATAGTTCAACTATAGTTTTGTATCGATTTGAAAATTTTAAAACAGTAGAACTATAATCCAATAGTATATCTGATTTGACACTTTTAATATGATCTTCTCTCTTGACCATATATTTTTTTTATCTATAAGACTCGAATATGAGATCTTGCTTAAGAATAATTAATGAGTATATAAATAAAAAATGATTAAATAAAAGACTTTTCGAATTTAGATAGTTAACATGTGACTCGAATCACTTAGTTTAGCTGAATAGTTAATCATTTAGTTATCAGTTAGGTATTTGTTACTCATCTATCATAAACTCTTTAATAGGAGTTTTCATAAACTCAGTAAGATAATTCCACAGAAGTCCAATCAAGAGTTGTTTTAGCTAGCTAGTAACAAATAACTAACTTACATCACAAGTCACAACTTTTAATATAACTAACAAGTGTATCCAACTTACTAATCAAGAATTTAGTAGTGTTTGATTTTATTTTCTGTTTCACTTTAAATGTAGCAACAAGATATTCAATGACTGGGCAGATTCAAAGCCATCAGTTATACCAATTTACAAGAAACTTATTTCAGCAGGACTTAGGATTTGGGTTTACAGGTAAATAAATACTAATAGTAAAATTTAATATCAAATCTTAATTTCTAAACACTTGTTTTCCTTCATAGTAATTAATTGTTGATTTTTTTTGTTTCAGTGGAGACACAGATGGTAGAGTACCAGTTCTATCAACTAGGTACAGCTTAAGTACTCTAGCTTTACCTGTCACTAAACCATGGAGGCCATGGTACCATGAAAATGAGGTAAGAAATAGGGGTGTTAATAGTTTTGCCTGCACATCAATATTCAATAATAAAATGGAGTCTAGCCCAACTATTGTAATGGGCCCTCATCAATATTCACAAACTTTTTTTTTCTTCAATTTTTAATGATATGTTCCTTCTTGAAAAAACAGGTTAGTGGGTGGTATGAAGAATATCAAGGGCTTACATTTGCAACATTTAGAGGAGCTGGCCATGCAGTTCCTTGTTTTAAACCAAGCAACTCTCTTGCTTTTTTCACCTCCTTTCTACATGGAGAATCACCTCCTTCTACAAAATGAATAAATTAAATAACTAATCATGTTGGGTGCACTTTGTGACCACCCCATATGAAAATTTTGCTATTACATAGCAATAGCTATAATAGTCTAATCTTGTCAAAATGCAAAGTATTGCAACATAATAAATAAAAGAGTTTTACTCCCGGCCTACCCATCGCGTCTCTTACTTTATTCTTTAAATGCTACTAGCAAAATACATGCGCATTCGCACGAATCGTGCGTCGTTGGTTACAATACACCTTATTAATGTAGGTTCGATATGCCATTTCAAAATCGGGAAAATTGGCTTTAGTTTTCTTTTTTTACAAAAAACTTTAGTCAATTGTAGTAAATATATCAAATTATTTTAATTAATAATGACTAAAAATAAAAGTATAAGTTTTTCAACAATTTTTTAACAAAATTATAATGAATTTTTAATTTCTAAGCGAATTGATAGAAAACTTTTCTTTTAAAACGATTTACATAGAGAAAGGAGGTGCAACCACTAAAAAGGGGTGTGCCTAGCTAGTAACCTAACATAAAATATTTGGAACAAAAGATAATAAAGGAAGAATGAAAGAATAGAGAAGGAGAGAGTGAAAGAGGTCCATAGGAGAGTTGCAAGGGAAAAAGGATGGGAAAAAGCTAACTAGAACTCTAATTTTGAAAAGCAAAAATAGCTTAAGATCACTAGGGGTCCTCCATCTCCTTACTTTGTTATGGTGATAAATACCACCATTTAGGACCTCTCCTATAGTGTGATATCAAGCAAGTGTACCAAAAGAATAAATAGGATGAAGGTAGTTTCATTTTGGTAGCATATCATGTTAATGTTGTCATAAAAAATATCATAGCATATGGCTGACCAATGTTGCTTAGGGTGTAATTAATTACAATGAAATTTATGTTTGAAAAATGTTATTGACAATTTCTCAAAGCAATATTGGAGTAGAAGATAGATTACCTATATCACTCTAAGTTGCCCATCACCCTTAGAGGTCAAAAAAGGCTATGTATCTAATTGATCTATCTAGTATTGTAATTGATTGAATGTTGACTCTGTAAAATAAAATTTAAAACTTAATACACATTTTTGTAGAAGGATAAAAAAGATAACAAATATAAGTTGTATTTTTCATTTTCAAATATTGATATGATCACTTTAAAATTCAGAATTTTTTTCTTCATTCTTTTAAACTGATCAGAATCTTCTCATGTCTCTCCATCTATAAAAAAATCTCTTCTGACAATACAATTTTATTGAAAATATCTTTTGATAGGACAAATCTTATTAAAAAATATTTCTCAATAGTATAAATCTTACTAAAAATATCTTTTGATAATTTTTTAATTTTTTTTTTTATGACCAATATGGAGATGAAGATTTTTTTTTTTTGAGCAATATGGAGATGAAGAACCGCCTTCTAAAACTCATTCAATTCCATCCAAGTTTTGATATAACAAGTACCTGTCCTCATATGTTTCTTTAGGCCTGGCCCAACATATTTGGTAAGCTACCAAACTCTTGTTTTTGAAGAAAGACAAATTTTAAAAATGATGCATTTTTAAGTGACAGATAATAACAATAAATTAAAATCTTACCCTGTAAATATTTTTTCCCATATATAAGATTTGATCATGGACTGTATACAATTTGATTCATTAGTGAAACTATGCAAACTTTAAATTCAATATATATAGGTATGCATTTTCCTTTTTGTGTATATCAATAGTTACAATAGAAAATAAAATAGCAAGATCAGCAGCATGCATTAATTATTAATTAACAGCCTAAGCCAAATTAACTAATTTAAGCTAGCTAGCTATAATATAATTCTTAGTTCCAATTTATGTCCGGAAGTTGAAATTGTTGCCTCATTACACCATCCCCAAGAATTGAATTTGGATGAAAATTTGTGGTTGATGGAAGCTGGCTAAGCAAAGAAACAAATGAATTATTTTCATCAACATTGTTGTTTCCACTATTAAGATCTCCATGAAATCTCTTGCTTGAAGAAGATGAACCTGGTGACCCTGTTTCATTCCAAAATTGTGATGATGCATTTAATGCACGTTTCATAGGGAATGATTCATTGTTATGATCATCACCCTTTGAGTTTATGTCACAAGTACCATTTTGTATTCCTTGATCAGTTGCTAAGATTCCATCAAAGAAATTGTCATCATTTTCAAGTCCATAACTTGTGCTTCTTGAAGATGGAGGTTTTGAGTTTTGTTGCATATTATATGCCTGCTCCATTGAAAGCTCCTTATCATATTGATCCATTAATGGTGGCCTTGGCATAGTGCTACTGTTGCTTTTCTTGTATATTCGGCACAAAACCCAATCATCAAGCTACAAAACCAATATGATTTCATCAAATTTTAGTGTCACTGTTTCATATCTTCCTAAAATATGTATTTTTTAGACTGAATGATAGACACCAGCATTGCTAGTAGAGTAGAGACTATCAATTTCTAAGAAAAAATAGTTTCTATCTATTGATTGTTTTCAAAATTCAATGAAACAATAACCATTATTTTATCAATAATAAAAATAACTAGACTAATCCAGTTTAGAGCGAATTCTGGCATCAAGTGGTTCAAGTCCCTAGCTAACGCAGTTGCAGGGGATCGAACCTTGTTCCTTCCTACAAAATCTAGTCCCAATTACCCCTAGACCAATTAACATTTGGTAATAACAATAATTATTTATTGATAAGTAGATTGAGATAATATAATTAGAGGGACTATATAATTAGATGGACTTAAATTAATGAAACAAATGCACATTGATTGACATGCATTAATGTGTGTGTGCATAATCATATACATACCCTTAATGAATTCTTCTTGATATTGTTTGGAGGATGATCAACAGGCAGAGGAGGAGTTTTTGAGCTTGCATTATAGGAATGATTAATAGTATTATTGTTGTGATCAGTGATAAGTCTATACTCATGCATAATCCAATTAGTTTTAACACCTTTTGGTGGCTTCCCACCATAAAAAACAAGTGCTTTCTTAACTCCAACTTTCTGATTCCCATCAGATGTTAATATAGGCTTATCAGTTCCAGTAGCTTTCCAATATCCAGAAGTTGCAGCCCTATTGGGCCGGGCCCCATTTGGGTATTTCCTATCCCTTGGGCTGAAAAAGTACCATTCTTGCTCCCCAAAAGTTGCTTTACCTAAACAAAAAGCCCAGAAAAAAAAAACAGAAAAAAGTTTCATGTTAAAATATGTCCAAAATTTGATATGCAAAACAAGGAAATGAAAAAAATTGGGAAGTGGGTTTGAATATATGGATGAAAAAATGAAATGGGGTGTGAAAAAGTTTGGTACTTGGGAGTTCCCATGGGTCAAATTTGTAGAGATCAATCTCTGCTATGATGGCTACTGGAAGAGGTGCAGATGCAGCTTTTCTCTTGAGGTAGTGAACAACCAGTTCTTCATCAGTAGGGTGAAATCTAAAGCCTGGTGGAAGGTGTGGATGCTGAGAGCAAGATGATGAATCTGTACTATCCATGATCAATATTCTTGATGATGATGATGAATTGATCAAATAATTTCTATGTCTCATGCATATTCTATATTCTATAGAAGAACAAAAAGTAATAACTAACTAATAACTTTTTTGTTTATGAATATATATACTTGAGCTTTTCTTTTGCTTTTTTTCTTTGCTCTTATCGTTTATGATAAATTTAGGAAAGTAGTAATAGCAAAAGAAGATATGAGAAAAAGTAATGAATAGAGGGATGCATCATGCATGTGTTGATTGTTGAAGTGTATGTATGTATGTATGCATGAGTTTGTTGAGAGATGAAAAAAAAGGGGATGGGGATGAGGAAGGTTTTTGTAACACATGGAAAATGAAGGATGAGATGGTGTGACAGGTGTGAGTGGGGACCATGAAACGATAATGAGGATGGGAAGGCTGGTTTTGTGGGAAAGCAAGGTTGGGTTGGGGGATGATGGATGATGGAGGGAGTTTGGAAATGGTGCAATACTAGTTTGGATGTCATGCTTTTCTTATGTAAACAAAACAAGGCACCACATCTTGTAATCACACATACCCCACATCTACTCTATAGACAAAGACTTCATGCCACGTGTTCATTTGCATTGAGGATATTTTTGTCATAAAAAATTGCTTTAACAATACTCACTTTAATTATGTGTTTGCTTCTCTATTATAGCAAAAGAATAAAGTTTAATAGAGTTGATTTTGGTTAAGAGTGAGATGAATGTAAATTGAGTTATCTTTAGATATATTAATATAGAAGTGATTTTTGAATTTAATGTTGTTTAAATAATTTGAGTCCAAATTCTTGTGAATAAAAATAAAATGTTGAATCAAAATTGTTTTTAGAAGCATAGCTACAAAATTGAATTTTAATAATATATTTTCATATAATTACTAGAAACTATATTACTGAATTGTAGTGCAACGTTGTTTGTTTTAATTTTTCATCTTGGTACTATATTTATCTAGTTGATTTATCATTATGGTGAATTAGTATATTTTCATCTTGATTGAAAACAATTAACATTTTTTCTCATAAAATTTTGTATTGTCAATGTTGCAACAATTATTTGAACTTAGGCATGCGACTTATGATTGCAAGTATGTTTTTGTCATGCCCTAAATGTTATTTCTATTGTGCATCTTAAATTTGAGTATAGTAAAATTATATTGAAGACTTCATTGTAAGGATGATGGGGAGGAGGAAGAATTTATGTGTAGGAAATTGGAGAGAAACTTATGTTATGGGTAGCAATTTCTGTTGAAAAATGGGCCTAACAAAAAATGGTGATTCATGCATGAATCTCACCAAATAAAATAGAGAATGTTAGAGATTTAGAGTTAGTATGTTGCTAGCACTTTTCTGTTGATGGACCAGCTTTATGAATCAGGCCTAAGGGAATATACCCAAGTTATGAGCTTAGCTAATACTATCTAGTTCTTTAAATATAAGATCATATTTTACCAAAATTGTACTATTCATCTATTATATTTTGATCGTATTTTTTTAATAATATATAGATATAAATATTATCATATAAGATATTGTTTGATTTGTTTTGAAGAGTATTTTCAAAATATTAAATTTTTATTGCTAGATAATTAAAAATATTAGCAATTAAAATTATGCATTAATGTATGTGTAGTGGTCAAACATGATCTTATATTTAGATACGAAATGTAGTATCAGTAGTATATCTGATGTGATTTTTTACATTCATCAAAAGTACTGCGACAAACACATGCCAAACGTGTAATATAATAATATTGCATATGCGTAAAATAGAGTTACAGAACAATATTCCTCGATCCATCATTGATTTTCTTCTTATAAGAACATAACAGTCACAATCAATTAAAAAAAAGAAGATTGAAATCAAATATGCAGAACGAAGATAATGCATGAACAGAGACCAATTAATTGCATCTGAAGCAACAACATATGACATATTAATAAACCATGAACTGAAATTCCAAACATGGCTTACGTGAACACATAAGTGACATCCATCTGCACTGTTTGTCCTGTTATTGGTAAGGCACAACAAAACAATCATTACTATTTATTTCTGTTTATATTCCAATAACTTCCTAGAAAGCTCTACGGTTTTATATCTCGATATATATCGATAATTTTGTCTCTACTTCCACTTGGGTATTATTATTGTTGCTATGTCAAATCTGATTAAGAAACTAATGTACTTAATATCTTAACATTTAAATTAAGATGTGGTGTTTAACTATGGTTGTTTTTTTATACAATTGATGATATTGAAGGCTTCTTTCATTACAAGCGGTTACTCTCGTCAAAAACGGTGTAGCACCGTATCACAAATTTGCCAATGAAGTTATTAGTATTTGACAACTTTTGGATAGAGATTGAGTTGTTACTATGAATCACACGCTCCGTGAAGGAATTGCGTGCGCGGATATTTTGGTCAAGAAATGAGCTAACTCTACCTCTTCTCTTGCGAAGTTTGAAGTCCCTTATAGTGAGTTGTCTAGCTTCCTTTTGGCGGATGCTTGGGGAGTTGCCTTTATTAGAGAGTAGTTTTCTTTTTCTTTTTTTGTTTTCTTTTTTCTCTCTTGTAACCAAAAAAAGAGCCCTTTTGTATCGTGTTAAAAATTGGATTGAGCCTAACTGAAACCTACAAAATCGGTTTATAAGATGAGGGTTGTCTCTTACTTATAAACCCCCTCACGCGGTCTAATAAATCTTGGAGAAGCTCTGATACCTTGTTAGAAGTTGGGTTGGACCTAACTCAACCCTACAAAATTAGTTTGTAAGGTGATGAGAGTGCCTCTTTATAAATCCATGAACAGGCCGTAACATCCAATGTGGAACTTCTTAACCTATCGAAAGTTTTTCTAACAATAATGGTCAATTGGTCATGAAAGTATTTCCCATTGATTGGGGCCAATGATGGTGCTAGTGTATGTGAATGAAAATGAGAACAATCCTTTGCAAATTAGTTATCAAAATGAGAACAATCCTTTGCAAATTAGATGCCTTTCTTTATAGGATTTGATAGCTCAACTGCTAAAGAGAGTGTCCCTCTATTGATAGCAATAAAGTTGATAGCTCAAGAAGAAAGGTCAAAACATGAAGAATGCAGAACAGAGAAAGTCATTTTCCATATCGGTTTGACAGGTTAGGAACCACTAGAGATAATACTGGTCCTAGAAAGTTATGATTAACAGAACTTTACTTATGTTGATGTAAATATAAATGGACCAAAATATACATGTTTCTCAAAAACCATAGATTTTTCTACTTCAAAAATATTAATATTAATACTTTTACATATATTGAATTCAGAAATCTCACTTAAGTCACAGCTAGAGCGAGCGAAACCTATGGCACGATGTGTCAACCCCTTGTAGGCGAGCTTTTTTATTGCGACAAGAATATAATCGTTAATCATGTTTCATGCCAACCATAAGGGCAAAATAGGCAATAAGTCTATAACCAACAAGCATTGCCAACAAGACAGCAACAGACAAACCTTGATTATCAAGACCAACATGCTTAATTGTAGGATAATTTCCAACTAAGCAAGTAACATTTTGATCACATGAGTAAATCTCATCATCCTTGAACTGTGACCCTAGTAAGAGCTTATAGGAATAATAGCTATGAGATAAGTACTTAATCCATGACACAAATTCTGGCATATTTTGAACAATGAATCCATTAGTTAGAATAAGTAATTTCATAACCACTGATCCAATTGTAGCAGCCACCATTGGTTTTTTTACCAGCATTGCACCAATAGCATATCCAATACTTTGTGATACCATAGTATACAAAAGAGACACACTTAGTGTTTGAAAGAAATTTGAAACATTGGTTTTAAGTCCTCCCATCCAATAAGTAATGTTGACAAAAAGGGTTGCTAAGAAAAGTTCCACTGGAAGATCAATAACATTACTTGCTATGAAGTAAGATGAGAGTCTATACATGTAGGACGATCTTTCTTTTATTATCATTGCGCGATCTTGAGGAAATGTATAGAGGGGTTGAACCATAGGATAGAATCCACAGTATTGTGTATAGAAGAAAAGTAGTCCTACCTACAAATCAATAGGAAGGAACAACAATTAGAAAAAGGTCTTGGATTCATTTTGCAAAAGTAATATGGTCCTGTTTGGATAAACAACTTAATTAAGCGCTTACCATCATTTAAAGTGCTTATGTAAGAATTTTTTTGCATATAAGCTATAAGTTGTTTTCATAAGCTATCCTACAGAGTTTATGGAAATAAGTTGAAAAAGTTGTTTCCATAAGTTCTCCTAAATAGGCTCACAAGTGATTATACTAGTAGATAAGCTCAAAAAAGACAATTCAAACAGACGTTTTATTGTCTAAAATTGTAAGTACCTTGTCTTTTATTTGATCAGGTTTAGAATGCCACCAGAGAAGGCCTGCAAATAATGATGTGGCCAAAACTTGACAGATTTTGTGAACAGAAAACTGTTCATGTTTTTTTTCTTTGAAACCCCTTCTTAGTAATATACTAAACTGCTCCCACCAAGTTGAGAAATAATGATCAAATATCTCATCTTTTGAATTGTCATCATGAAATGAAACACTTGAATTTTGAAGTTCAATCTTTACTTGGTATGCAAGATTGCTCTCAAAAGCAGATACTAATGCTTGTTTTGTAGTATCTGTATCCTCTTCAGAATTTCCAGAATATATACCATTTGCAAGATCAAGTAAGAAATCGGTAGGATTCATGGCGACCAATGGAGCATAACCGATACCAGAGAAGTAATCCAGAACATAATCTCCCTTTCCAAAGTACATAACATTACCATCTGATAACAGTAAAATCTTTTGAAACATGTGAAAGAGTTTACTAGAAGGTTGATGTATAGTCATTATGACAGTTCTTCCACCTTTCGCTACGTCGCACAAATTCATCACAAGTTTTCTAGCTGTGGTTGAATCAAGACCTGTAGTAGCTTCATCAACAAGCAATAGACTAGGATTAGTCAACAATTCTTGCCCTATACTAACTCTCTTCCTTTCTCCACCTGAAACACCTCTTAAAAGTGGACCTCCCATTATAGTATCCTTACAATGATTCAAATCAAGCTCATCCATAACTTCTTTAACTTTTGAGATTTTCTCTTGCTTAGAGAGACTATTCGGCAACCGAAGAAGCGCGGAAAAGACTAGTGTCTCGTTTACTGATAAGTGAGGATAGAAGATGTTGTCTTGAGCAACAAATCCTAAGTTTTGTTTCACTGATTTTGAGAGTGGTTTTCCATTGTAGGTTATGGTTCCTTTTGTTATATTATTATCATTTAGTCTTCCTCCTAAAGCGTTTAGTAGAGTTGATTTGCCGCTACCAGAAGGGCCTAAAATTGCTAACAACTCACCTGGAAATACAATGCCACTAATCCCTTTCAAGATTAGTCTCTCCTCAGAGTTTATCGCCTTTTTGAAGAACAAGCCTTCCCTTTTGCTGGTTTTGGTTATATGCACAATATCTTCAAACTGCAATATAGATCAATCAGTGCAGTACAATATTAACTGTTACCAGTTGCTATAAATAAATTAACATCTTTCCTCTATTCATCAGCAGTACAAAAGCCTATAACAAATTTAGTCTTTGAAATTGCAGGAGTTGGACAATTTGTTCCAGAAATTAATGAAATTTCAAAATAATCGCAAAAATTGAAAAATTCTCTATCACGTCACTAGTATGGGTTTTTGGTATACGAATGTATGTATCTCTCGCGCAACTACATAGACTAATTATCACTCGAAGAGATTGAGATCTATCTAAAGGGTTTCATTGACAAAAATGTCTAAACAAAACATGAAACAAGTGAAATGGAAGAAGAAAGATTAGTACCTTAAGGGTAACAGGTGAGTTAACTTTCATATAAATATTTTGTTTAGCTTCAGTTGACTGCATCATCTCCATAGATGCAGAGTGTAATATCTCACTTGCCATGGCATTGAGTTACCTTTACACGTTGCTACATATACTTATGTCATCATGTATATTATTAACTTTAAGGACATGTCACTTTTTGAATATCTATTTTAGTTACATTATTAATCACAAAATTAATCTTTGTCGTGTAACTTTGCTTGTCTTTATTTGTCATTATACAAAAGTTGAATAAGTCTCTACGATTAAAACTTCTAATATTGTAAATTACTTGGTAACTCAAATTTCATTAATCTTTGAATGTAAAGAAATCATATATGGGAACGAGTCACATTCACCGTTAAGAAAGAAAAGGTTCAACAAATGGATGTAAAGACCATTGTTAATATTGTTCTTTAGTCATATAGTTACATTTTTTTTTTGCGGTTTGGGATTTTTTTTAGAACAACTCTAGTTAGGAGTCTAACATTAAATTAAGAAAATCGACTTGTGCGATTATTTCTTTACGTGGAAATGTGGGGCTAATTATATATACACGGTCTTATATATATGACTTGGAGAGATCATATTATGTATTTCATTGCGGAGAATGAAGAGTGACTCAAAATTCTTGATTGACATGATTAAAGTTGACAAGTTCAAAGTTCATGACACTTCGCATGAAGAAAACAAAAGTGTTGATTAACTTGATAATCATAACCTCTCTTTAAGCTAGCTTTTATTTATTTATTTATGATTTTTATAGAATTTGCATGTACAAGATTTAAGCTAGCTTTTTAGCCTATGTTTGTTTGAGTTGAAATAAAAAGAGAGAAAGTTGAAGAAAAAGAATTTCTTCTTATTGGATCAATGAAAACAGAAACTCGAAAGAGAGATAAAAAACATAAGTGACCCACATGTTTTTCTAATCTTCATCTTTGAGAATAAAAAACATTCCATATATATATATACACACACACACACTAATGTCGTTATCTTTCTAGATGTACTTAGGCTTAAAAACAAAGTAAAAAGTGAAAATAAATGTGCTGCGTGTTTCTTTACTAAGGGTATGCCAATCAGCCTAATTGGCCTACAAATCTTATTTCCATCATAAGACCCCCCTTGAGTTGTTAAATGGATCTTGGAAACAATTTGCAGGGTAAACTTCCTAGCATTGATACGAAGGTATAGAGAGCTATTTATACCTTTATGCTTTGCATGCGTGACATTATATTTATACACAATCAGTTGATGTTAATTTGTAAGGACAAATTTTTGAATTTTCTTTACGGTATCATTTGCATGTTTATAATTATTTTTACATTAGTAAAAAAAGAAGAGCAATAATGTAACTGTGTTTGACCAATATGGAGAATCACAGTTTGATCATCCGCAACTGTGTTTGAGAAAAAACTGAAATCACTTGATACTGTAATTGTCCTGAACTCCGAACTATTTGATTCATTTCCCTAAAATAAATAAATATAAGCAGATTATACTAACTTTTAGTCAAAAATAAATAAACATATAGTTGATTGTTGAATAAATTACTTTTTTTTATTACAACTCATAATTTTTTAATTAATAACCTATATATGTCTCAACAAATTTATATGATGAATTGTAAAAAGAAAAATTATATGATGATTGAATTTCTTTGAATTAGTCAATAATTAATTATTTTTAAGGATGGATAATTAATTGGAACTTGTTTGACCTTTAATTTGTAGTAACAAAAATTTAAGCTAGCTTATACATAAAACATCTAATAATTGAGATCCATCGTGTTCATTAATTTTGGGTTTTTTCTTGTATACCCCCATAAGATTTAGGGGTATTTACCCTCAACCACTTAAAAAAAATTTAATAGATATAAATTTTTATAAAATACACCGTTGGATTAAAAGTTTGTATTTTATAAATCATTTGTGTAAAATTTTAGACAAATCTAAAATCATTTGATATATTATTGAGATGCATCAAAATTAACAGTTTATGTAATTTTTTACGCACCGTTAATCTTTATGTGTTTCAATAACATATCAAATGATTTTAGATTTGTTTGAAATTTTACACAAATGATCTATATGATATAAATTTTCAATCCAACGGTATATTTTATAAAAAATTATACCGCTTAATTTTTTTTATAATGGTTGGGGATATATACCCCTAAATCTTCTGGGGTACACAAGTTAGCACATTAATTTTGAGTATATAAAGAAAGTGATAAACACCAATTAACTCTACACGCGTCCATGTGTGAAATCTAGTATTTAAATTCAAGTAAAAATATTGAACATCAGTTCAATAATATCGTCATTATTGTAGCTAAATCTTCTACACTATCATTTTTTTTTATAATAAAAAGATTAATTAATGAATTAAACGAAAGTTAGGAATACCCTTACAGTCTAATACTAAAAATGCACGTATTTTTTTTTTTTGAACTAATGCATGTAAAGAATTATAATCACAAGTAACTAAAATTGAGATAAACGTAGTATCAAATTATTATTTTTGTTAACAAATCTGCGTGGCTAAATTAGAATTATAGATAAATAATCATGCTTATGATTGTACATTTTAAAATTCACCAGTGTAGTCATGGACAGAGCTAATTAAACAAGACTAGTACTACCTAGTGTAGACAATACTACAATAATGTAGGTTGAAATAAGTAAATTTTGCACAATCCCAAATTAATGGATTCCATGAAACAAAAGGTGGGTTCATTATTTTTCTCTTTTTATTGAATACAAAGTGGGTTCATTATAATTGAACCGATAAACAACTATATATAATTTGGGTATGAATAAAATAATTCAAAAAGAAAAAAAAAACAATTGAAGAAAAAAAACGAATTCTGTTATGAATGAGTTAAAACCTAAACCAACCTACAACAAAGCTAATTGATTTAGGGTAAATAATTGTTGAAATTAAATTAGAAAGCCCTCTTTTACTTGGTTGCTTGCTAACTTAATTTCTTTTTAAAACAATAGTCCTTTACAATTTTCTAACACTCAATTCAGAATTCAGTGCCGTTAAAAAAAAAGGATTATATAAAAATAAAATTTAAATTAATCTTAGACATTTTCATACTATAAAATTGTCAGAGATTTTAATTTAAATTTTATTGTTGGTAAAGAATGAATTGAGTCGTTAGAAATTTATTAAGAACTAAAATGAGTCTTCACCTCAAAAAGAATAATTAATAAACAAACAAATTTCAGTTAATGTGTCCAATTGATGAACTAGTTGTGATGAACTTGTGATCAATATAGTATTCATTGTTTCCTCTTCTTGATCATTAGCTTACGTTGTTCCTCTACCTCCAATAAGTTCATGATTACTGCTTCAGATGCATCTCTTAACAACACCGACCAGTCCCTGCATTCATTAAAATCAAAGTCAATTCAACATTGCATTTATCAAACTTAATATTGCATATCAAAAAATCTTAAAATAAAAGTCTCTGTGAGTTTGACTCAGTTAGTAGAGATATTGCACGTAATATACAAGATCAGAGTTCAAACTCTGATTTGTTCACTTATTTATTTTTAAAAGGTGAAATTTTAGTCGATAGACAAATGATCAAATAGTTAATAAGATCACAAACCTATTGGAAGAATCAAAGGTTAATCCCACAGTGAATTTAGCTTCCTCTAATGCAGCACTAAACCTTTGAAGCTCTTTAACAGGACAAGTACCATTATCCTTAACAACAAGCTCAGAAGGCTTAACATCATAGAAAATTGGAATAACCCTTTTTTTAGATTCCATGAGAAGAGCAAGCTCATGGAGACAAAAATATGAGTCACAATAAGTTGGTGAAAAAACAGCAACACCAACTTTACAACCACGAATTCCTCTATCAATATGATCAAACAACCTATCTCCAGGTTTCATATTCTTGCTATCTAAAAATGATCTCACTCCCATTTTCGTTAACCGATCGTAGAGCAAACCCGCGATGTTCCTCTTTGTATCGACTCCTCGATGATTTATGAACACGTCGCAAGATGGTCGACGGGCGATTTTTCGTAATAAGGTGGCTGGCAAACGTTGCATGGCTCCTTCAACAAGTTTTAATGAGTATGTTTTATATATTTTGTTATGTGTTGTTTTTTCTCTCTCTCAAAATTAAATTAATATTTGTCTTAAGTGTAAAAGTAATAGGTGAGGGGACATATAATGTCATGAGCGTGTATATATATAGAAAATTTTGGTGAAGGGTTTGATAATTAATATTTTGAATGGGTTTGAATTTCAACGTGGTATGGTCCATGAATTGATGTTAATTTAGACTAGAGAAAATGCTAGGAATTTATTTGAACGAAAAAGAGTAAAAGATTTTGAAAATATTGACTAGCATGAAATGAGGAGTGTCGAGAACTGTATTTGTCCTTCAAACACGTTTGTATAATATTTGTGAATGGCGTATTCAAAATATTCATTTCCTAATCATTTTGCCTTTGTGAGAAGTTTAGAGAGTTGCTTCCTTTTATATTAGTATTACTAGTTAATTAGGATTTTTTTGAAAGGTAGTTAATTAGGATTTGATTTTGAGTCATATTGTATAATAACTATTTTAACGGTAGTAATAATTGTTATAAGAAGTTTTTACCAAAAAAAATAAAAAAATAATTGTTATAAGAAGAAAAAAATTGTCAATGTCTTAGAGTTTTACGTTGGGTCGGTTGGGTCTTCAATCTTATAAATTTAATTGATCCGTAAGATAAAGAATATTTCTATATTTATAAATATATTTTTAAATCATCTCTCAATTAATAAATTATAAATACATATTTTGAAAGAGAATTTGATATCATCTTTGAGTTTTGAGTTGAGTATAATCAATTCTACAAAAACAGTTTGAAATAATGGCAATTGTCTCCGTATATAGACATACTTTGAGGTCTTTTGCTTAATTGTAGTTTTGATTTTTTTTTTCCATCCAAAAATTGAATTCGGGTTATCTTAAAATTCATCATTTAGTGAAGATCAATTACTTAATCACTTGAGCGCGATATATTGGTTATAATTTTATATTTTTACTTTGTTACCATAGTATTAGTACAAAGTTTTCACCGCAGTAAACGATAATTAATCTTCATCGTAGAACATGTGAGGCACACCAGGTAGTTCTCTCTTCCCAACTGAATTTTCTACATACAACAATTTAAAAAAAAAAATTTGACTAAAACAATTTATATATATATATTTTTTTTTTACAATACAATTTTTATATTTCTATTTTCACTATTTTTAAAATTTGACAGTTTTAGTTTATCTAGTAAATTAGTGATCGAAAATATAATAAAGTTATGTTTTAAATTAAATTAAGAAAATGTTATCACAATTTCATCAAATATTAATCTTTTCCATCATTTCTATCATCGTGAGATAATGTACTATGTCATGATTGCATATATATGTACTACTTCCGTCCTTTTTACGAGATAAGTTATTTTTAAAATTTATAAATTTATTGATGTATATATGTATCTTATCTTATACTATTATAAACCTAGTAAATCAATTATAAAATGAACTGTGTAAACTTCCATTTCGGGTTATGAATTGTCATAGGTTAGAAGAGGTCTCTGCTCAAAATATGGATCCCAACCCCAAAAGGGTATGGTGTATTGTAGAACTGTAGCAGAGTGTTTTATTCGATTTCTTGGAAATTGACGATTCTAATTTCTAATGTTACAAAAAGGAATTCATGTTGGATATGGCAGTTGAATGTTCTGGTCAAGTATTAGGGAATTGTGGTATATATGCTGTGTGAAAATTAAAACTTAGCGGTTTATTTTATTTTTCTAAACAAAAGTTTCTAACTAAAACATTATAGTTATGTGTCCACCAAGAAATTAAAAATATTATTGTTCTGTTTGGTAAAAATAACAAGAAAAAAATTGATAAGTAAAACTTGAATTATAAAGAGTATAAATGGTACTTAATACTTACAATTCAAAGACAATCCATCCACTATGTACATTGTAAACAAACTAGAGGATTTTTATTCCAACTATCAAAAGTTATATCGATATTATGCCGTAATAATCTACCCACAAACCAAAACCAAAACATATAAATTATTTGCTCCACAATGAAAGAAATATTAGCTCGGTCTCCTCGCCATATAATATTATTGTGCTAATGCCAAATGCATCACACCGTTGCCAACCAAATGATTTGCCTTCGTCTCTTATGGATACCACTTGCCTTTAACAAATGATAGATAAGTGAGCTGATAGTTTATAGATAATGGTTGATGACCGATAGTTTATAGTTAAATTAATTAAAGTATTTAGTAAAATTAATGATTCCCTCATTGATAAATGTAAAATAACTTAAAAGGATATTCTTAATTAATAATAAAACTTATATCAAATTTATATTTAAAATGGTAATATAAATTTTTTAATGTAACATTTTTTATATATTATTATTATTAAATTAATATCTATATGTTAAAATTTTATTTTATTGTAATATATATTTTACGTCAAAGTGTACATCTACATTTCTACATACATCCAAGCTAAATGTGTTGGAAGCAAAATGGTCCCACCTAATATATTATAATATTATTTTTTGGTCGAGATCCGGGTATTTGTTGCCACCACTTAATTATTTAAGGGAGTGCTTGGTTGAATAGAGATAGAGGCAAGAGAGAAAGGAAAGAGAGAGATACAAGAGAAATTGCTACTTCTCCTGCTTGGATCAACATAGAAACACAAAATAGAGAGTTAAGAGTGGTGGGTCCCACCGCCTTTTTGTTTCTCTTCATGTTAGCGAATAAATTGGCAAGAGAAGGCTTCTTCTTTATTTATTTCCATTTTTGCCCTTTATATGTTTCATTATTATTGCATCACAGGGTTTAAGACTTTAGAATTTTTTACACAAGGTGCTAGCAAATATTTAAATACAATTTTTGACAAATAGCCATTTATATATATTTACATTTTTAAAACAACTGTGACGGTTAGAATCAATGGTACAAAATTTGAAACCATAATATAGGATAGAATAATGGAATAAATGAATGGTTGATATAATAAAATTATTAATTAATTTGTTTGAAATATAATAAAATATTTAATTAAATGAATAAGTTTTTAAAACAAAGTGTGTTGTTTTATGTGAAGAAAGTGTCTAACTAGGTCAATATGTGGTTAAATTATATAATTGATTATGATTATAATTTTACTAAGATAATTTGACAAGGTCATTTTTGTCAATTTATTAAATTATCTAATTTCTCTCTTCTCTATTTCTCTTCTCTTTCCATTATACCAAATCATATGTTAATTCTACTCTATTTCTCACATATTTCTCTCTTCTCTCACTCTCTTTCACCTATTTCTCTTTTCACAAATTCTTTTTACAACCAAGCAAGCCATAAACCACTCAACTATATATTTTTTAAATATTCTTGTCACTCATCCAAAATACTAACATGAATTTCACAAAATTTATAAATATATTTTAAAAAGTTGGAACAATAACAATTTTTAAAACTGTAAATTTCTTTTACAATTAATTTAATTCAAAAAGCTGCTGCAAAACAATAAACTTATTAAAAGACACCATTGTCATACTTGGAAACTTAGTTGTCCAATACCACAACAAATACATCCAATTATTCAAACCACTCTGACAATAGTGACACACATTGGCAAAAGACACCCGATATATATATATATATATTGGGTCTTGTCAAGGCACTAGTTAAGATTACCAAAAGAGTTAATATTTGTATTAAAAATAAAATTTTATTAATTTGAAAAAGTAGAATGCACAAGTTCCAAGAACTTATTTACCACTTTTGTTTCCTTAATCATTGCCCTCAGGGCAATGTTTATCATTTTCCATATATATTTATGCTCTAAAAAGTCGATTACATGATAAAAAGTTATCACAACAATCATTGATCAAAGTTTATGTATCTCTACATCGAACTCAAAATTATTAGAATTTTCATAAAAAAACCCAAGAATTATCAACAAAAGTAAAGTGTACAATTATTTAAAATTAAAATTAGTATTATTTATTTGGTATAAATTACATAATTACAAAGACTATCAACATCAATTCGAATAAAACTACAAACAAATTATTTGAAGATAGTACCATATATATATAGAGAGTTTTGGCGAGTGTTAAGTCAAGTTTTTAGTAAAGTTGTTCCGGAAAATGGAAGTCAACTTCAACATTACAATAAGACAACAATCAATTTTTAAGTGTTTACAAGCAACTCATGCTCAAGATTTTCTTCTAATTATCTCAATTGATCAGTTATGTCAGTATAAATCATTGATAGAGTATCGTACTATCCTCAGATATCGCCTCATGATATATATATATATATGCCATTATTTTCTTCTAACGAGAATTGTCTGATTATCGTGAGGCATGCCTGGATACATTTTTGGGAGCACACATTGCATTGTAGGAAACTCCTAGGCTTCAAATATGGCATGGCGTCGTAAGGATTGTCATTTTTTATGTTTTTAAACACGCATGAGTATCGATTAAAAAAGAGATACCTGTAAACTTCTTGACAACCCACATGAGAGGAGATCGATCGACAATTAGGTTAGCAGGTGTTTATGGTATATTGGTGGATAAGAGGAAAACCTGCATCTGTGGACTTGACTCTAGAGTCTCCCCATGTGTTGAATTAGAGACTGTTGGATTGGGGATTTAACGGTTGGAAAGACGACCCTCAAAACCGCTGCAAACAATGTGACAAAGCATGGAATAACATGTTCTAACAATCGACATATTTTCATATCTTTTTTTTTGACACTTTTACCTTCTTCACATCAGATGTTGTAAATCTTCTAAATAAAGTTCAATACAAAACAATGATGTGTCTCTCAAATATGTAATTGTGATTTTTAAAAGAGTTAATTTTTCAATTCAAAAGAAAAATAATAACGACGCAGTTCGTTTACCTTCTGTTCATATATACATAATGTTTTTTAAAATATATTTTCTAGTTTACTTTGCAAATAAAGAGATAGAGTTTAATATTGTGCGATATATATATATATATATATATATGTTAGTAGTTCCTTTCAAGAAAAAGAAAAATGTTACTTGTTCCATTTCTAAATAACTGTCACAATTGACCACTGCACATATGTCAATACATATTTTTGACGATTAATATTTTTAATTGTGTATTATAAAAAAAAATATTTTTGAAAAATATTCATCGAGACAAATTGAATAATATCTTAGGTAACAATTTATCTACCCCTCAAGATTTGGGGATATTACCCCATACTACTCAAAAATGTTATTAAGCGATATAAATTTTTATAAAATACACCGTTGGATTGAAAGTTTATATGATATTGATCATTTGTGTAAATTTTTGGACAAACATCGAATAAGTTATTGAGCGGTGTTTAAAAAATCACACAAACCGTTAATTTTGATGTGTCTCAATTAAATATATCAAATGATTTTTGATTTGTCTGAAATTTTATTTAAATGATCTATATGATATAAACTTTCAATCTAACAGTGTATTTTATAAAAATTTATATCGGTTAAATTTCTTTTGATTGGTTGGGAATAAATACGCTCATACCTCCAAATCTTGAGAGGCTAGACAAGAAAAAACTAACATATATGCTAATATTAGCTATTATATATATATATATATATATATATATATATATATATATATATATTGATATAAATATATGGTCAAAATAAATTATATAAAGAGTGCAAACATATTGTAAACGACAATTATTTAGAAACGCAATGAGCAGTAATTAACATAACTATATATGTTAGGGAGAGGAAAAATATTACTTGTAGAGATTGCTTTTTTTTTTACCCCCTTAAGATTTGGGGTATTTACCCTCAATTACTAAAAAAAGTTTTAAGCGATGTAATATTTTATAAAATACACCGTTAGATTGAAATGTTATATCATATAGATCATTTGTGTAAAATTTCAGACAAATTTAAAATCATTTGATATGTTATTGAGATACATAAAGATTAACGGTGTTTAAGAAATTACAGAAACCGTTAATTTTGATGAGTCATAATAACATATCAAAATGATTTTAGATTTGTCTGAAAGTTTAGACAAATGATCTATATATATGATATAAACTTTTAATCCAACAGTATATTTTATAAAAATTTATATCAGTTAAATTTATTTAAAGTGGTTAGGAGTAAATACCCTCAAATCTTGAAGGTAGACAAAAAAAACCTTATTTATTTGATACAGTAGAGATTGAATTTTAATTTGACCGGCCTCTTGAGCTATTACTTTATGAGACATGAAGCTTATATTATATATATATTAATATACCCCAAAATTTAGTTTGGTATTATCATCCGTAATATTTATAGTTACACATAGAGTATATTTAATTATAAACACAAAAAAGATCATGTTATAATTTTATATTTCATATTGTTATGTATACATTGAAGAAACCTGGTGACGGGAAAAATGGTGGTAACCTTAATCTATGGGCAGGAATAGTAGATAATTAACTAACAACCATTTCAAAATAATTAATAGTGAGAGTGACAACTAACTCATGTCTCATGCATCATATGTTATGGTTGCTATAGTTACAGCTCTAGTGTTCTAACTAGAAGATACGGAGTCTTCCAAAACGCAACGCGGTCATCTTGAATATATATTCATCTAACTTCATAATTTTATTATATAGTACGTAGTAGTTGATAAATAAAGTGATGTGTTAAAACTAAAATGAATTGACACCACTTACTACTGTCTATGCTTTTGGTTACAATGATCCTAAGTTTGCAATCAAAGAACAAACAATGAAAATATAAAAATAATTAAAGGACTCAATGAAGTATGAACCCATCCTAATATTCAATAAACAACATGGGGCCATATTAATTAACTCACATGCATAAATGGTTCTGTCTAAGTCTTTTTTTTTTTCTGTAAAAAAGAAAGTCTTTTTTCTTGCACAAGTTGCGATTATTATTATAACGAATATGAATTTTATATAATTTATTGTTAGATTCAAAGTTCATATGATATAAAAATCATTCATGTCAAATATTACTGAAATTAAAAAATTGTTTGATATGTTATTGAGAGCTATAAAGATTAACGGTATTTTATAAAAACTTATAAATCATTAATCTTGATGTGTCAACGGTGAATTTTGTAAAACTTACATTCGTTATAATGATATTTGCGACTTGTGCACGGTGAAAAACTTATACAAATCTCCACATACATGATACATATATGAAAGAGCTTCTTTTCGCACTCCCTAATTTTTTAACTTTTCTTTTTATATTTGTTGGTTAGTGTGTGTGTAAATTCTAAAATTGAAAGAAAAAATATGGTTCGTTGACTAAACTGCGAACATAATTTGCATGTTAAACAATGAATTGGTAAACTGCGAACATAATTTGCATGTTATTAAACAACGAATTGGTAAACTGCGAACATAATTTGCATGTTAAACAACGAATTGGTCGGTAATTAAACAAAACAGACTCCCGTGTTAAAATGTGACGTTGTAGTGAACTCTTACTTACATAACAATTGTCTTTTTGTCTGTCACATTAGTTAAAAGTTCATAATAAAATGATGAAATCTTCTTATTATAGAAGTAATAAAAAATATATTACAAAAGATAAATCAAAACTCGTAAAACCTTACTATTAACCAAAAAAAAAAATAAACTTATATTTTTCAAAATGTAATCTTCAACTTTGTTACTCTAGATGGAAATTCAGTTACAGTATTCTATAAGAGGGAGATTTAATTAGCTATTGGGTAAGTCATGTCAATAGTGGTTAAATTGCAATTAATTTTGCTACTAACCATGTAAGAACCGTTGGATTTTGATTATATATTTTTTCTCTCTAAATCTAACCGTTCCTACAAGAGGCTAGCATTTATATTTCAAAGTTGATCCCAACATATTCATAGACCATAATTTTTAATTGTAGGATCCCTTGGAAGTTGGAATTGTTCGTGCCCAAATCTAAATTTGGATATGTTTGTCGGAATTATTGTTCAACTCATTACATGTACTGTTCGGACTTATAACATTTCAAACTTCAAATAGAAGACAAATTTGAGTCTGCAGTGCTAATAACGTGATGCGTAAGTAACTTGTTTACTACACAATAAACTCAGTAGTACTATACTAAATAATATTCGTAAAGCATATTTTTTTGTATTTTCCTCCAAGTCTACCACCACCAATATTCCATATTGATATCATGCATATAATTCTTTGTTAGAAAACAAAGCAAAACAAAAAAATACATGCCAATTCAAAGTCATATTTCATTTGAAAAATTATGTGTATGTAATGGACAAATTAATTAAAGATTTAAGATTGTATATTTGAATAGATTAAATAAAATAATTAAAATGGAAGAAGGATGAAATATAAAATAAAATGAACTCTTTTTTTCCTTTCTTTCTTAGATACAAAATGAACTACAATTCCATTATTTAAGTATAAATTTTTTTATTAAAAAAATATAAGTTAGGTTTTTATAAGGCAGCATATATACACAACAAATAAATCTATTTTTTTACGACAATAAAGTACTCATTGATTACAACAAATTAAATTAATTATCATCAACTTTGATTTTTTTTTTGTACATAGACGAAATGACAAGTCATTACAAACTCACACACACAAAATAGAGAGAACGGAGTTCGAACACCAATCATGGGTGTCCAGTCTAGTAAACTTCGACATTTTTTATCGGTTGAGGTAGGATTTGTGGACTCTACTTTGATCCCTTAAAATAGTACAAATTTTAATATATTTTTGTTTCTAATAATATGCCTTAATTTCCTAAATTTTGTAACTTAAATGATCAAAAGGTCTAACAAATTAAAAGTCTAGAAGTCCTAAACTCAATAAATTAGCAAATACCGAAATTGTTAGGCCGGACGTCGTAACATGGGTTCGAACTCGATACCTTACAGTTTTGTGTGAGTGAATTTAATTTCAATGGATTATCATTTCTTAGACAAAAAAAAAATGAAATGAAAAAAATTTAAAAGACTAAATTGTATAATGTTTATGACTTAAAAGGACTAAAATGAACAAAAAAAAAATTAAGGGGCCAATATAAAACCTAAAATTAACTTCAAACCTATTTTATATTAAAAGTGATAATCCGCCAGTTATATCTGATTAATTTAATACAACATATGTATATGTATATATAGTGGTTATATGTAGAAAATTAAACAAAACAGGTCAAGAACTAACTCTATGCACCAAATTCTGAAAACTAACATGTCAACATCATAAAAAAATTACATATAGTTAAAAAGTCAGAAGATAATGCCTATGAGTTTGTTAGATTCAAAGAGGAATTTTTTCTTAAATATAGAAAATCTATAGCCATAAATATATTAATTAAAAAAGAAACTGTTTTTTGTTTAACATAATTTCTTATTTTTAGAAAATGAGCCAACCTAACATTTTAGAAGCTTGATACATGCATGACATGAGTTAGGTGTTTATGATGAAAACACAAAGCATAAACATAATTAATTAACACTAAACCATAATCCGAAAACAACTCAAACTGATCTAATAGATAGGAAGAGGAAGGTGCCTATATAACCCTTCCTCTTTCATTTTTATTCCTTGGCTTCTCTCTTTGGAGAAAGTTCCATAAAAATTCTCATCATTTGGTTTTTGGAATCCACATTAGGACTAACCTTCCTAAATGCATGCATATTCATGCATGCATATGTCTCAAATTTTTCTATTACAAACACAACCAGAAATTTCATTTCTAAAAGGTTTGATTATTAAATCCATTGTTAATTTTTTTTTCTTTCTTTATTTATAGTTCTTTTAAATAATTAATCATAATGTTTTCTCTTCAAATCAATTTTTTTTCAACATGATTTGTTATGTTTTGTGAAATTTTGATTTGTATTAATAAATCACATTTTTCTCTTGTTTCAGAGTTTCAAGATAAAATAAAAATAAAAGCATGGCTACCGTAGGGTTCTGCGGTTTAAAGCCATTGCTCGTACGTCGCAAAGCTAGTCTATTAGAGGTAAATTCAAACCTTAATTTCTTGGTAATTATATGATTTTAGGATTTACGATTTTTTTACATCTACACAAAATTGGTTTGTAATGAGTTTGATACTTCGCAAAATTGCAGGGACTGAAAGCGATTAAAGGCTCAACACCTAAGAGGTTTCCCACACCTAAGAGGTTTTCAAAGTCTAATAAGAGCAAAGAAAATGGAGATTCAATGGAGTTATCATTTGTAGGAGCAGACCAATTGATATTAATGGTGGAGATTCATAAGAAGATCATGGCATTCAGAGATATCATGGACTTAGATCCATGTAATAGCTCTGCTTCCTTACGCGAGGTAAGTGACATAAGAGTTTAGTCTCATAACTTCAACCGACAAAATTCAAGTTTTCTCAGAAACTGTTGTAAAATGATCATCGGTGTCACTTAAATTAAAACGACCATATGTCACATTGCAGATAGTGTTGAAAACCTTGCAAGATCTACAAAGGCGTTATCCAAGGATCATAACAAAAACTCAAGTGTTCAAGGTTAAGGACAAGCCCACTGAACAGGTAATTAGCTAGTTTCAACATTTAATTAGCTGAACCTGAAATGATTTTTTTTCCTTAATTATAATAATTACTGAAATTTTAGCACTCTAAAATTTTAATGTGCACATTTGTTTTGTACTAGGCTATGGCTTACTTCTGTATGGCTTTGAAGTCTCTTGGAGAGTCATGGATGAAGGATAATGATTCCATGGATAAGCTTGATATAGTATTTCCAACTTGCAAGGATAATAACAATATGCGTCAATTGGGTATGTTAATTATTAATGATCTAATGCAACGACAGTGTAAAACGTAAAATGTGATCATATATCAGAAAGGGGAAAAAGGCCAGTCCAAAGTCACGACGGTTAAATCACTTACTTTTCTAACACGGTTATCTCCCCGTGCTTTATATGGGTTAAAATACTAGTTTGTCGCAATTCAAGGTCTTAAGCAAATTGATTTTTTTTGTGTGCAGGTGACACTATGTTGGTGACTCTAGATTACTTGATGAAACTAGCAAATGAGAAGTTTGACATTGAAGAAAATGAACAAAAGAAAGAATTGAGTTCAAGGACAAGCTCATTTGAAAAAATCACAATCAGATCATCTTCATTTTCAGATAGTAGTAGCTTCTCTTCGTGCTCACCTCCTATAACACCAAGATCTGTCTTGCCCGAATGCGTGAGAAGCTCATCAAGATCTACCGAAAGCCCGAGAAATTCTAGTGCCTCACCACTTCTTTGGTCTCTTAGAGTTCAAGCTGTTGGAAAGTTGAATCCAAATGATGTTAAGCATTTATCTTTTCATATGTCACCAAAACAAATTGAAAAGATAGATGAGGAACCAATAACAGAAATGGAAGTTGATGATGATGAAGATGATGATGATGATGATGATGATGATGATGATGATGATGATGATAAGCCTGTAAAGGATACATCATCAGAAGATCTTGTGTTTGATATGGAATCAAATGAAGATGATCATCATAAAACAACAGTTAAACCTGATGAAGCTACGGAAGAAGTGGAAAAACTTCAACCACAATCTCCCAAACCAACAGAAACACCTTTACTTGTACAACAAGCAACAGTTCCTGTTTCTTCACCTTCTCCCCCACCACCACCACCACCACCACCTTCTGTACCACCTATGATAATGCCAAAGAAAGTACTAACAATAACAGTACCACCCACAGCACCACCGCCGCCGCCACCTCCACCTATGATGCAGCAAAATGTGGCAGTATCACCACCTCCAACTCCACCTCCATCTCCACAAGAAGCAGTTAAGATGCCACCACCTCCACCACCACCAACAGCTGCTGCGGCTGCTGCTCCACCACCGCCACCACCTATGAAAGGCGGATCGGTTCCAGCACTTCCACCACCGCCTCCAGGTGGAGCAGGGAAAACCTTGCGCCCCAAGGCAACTACTAAATTGAAAAGGTCAACACAATTAGGCAATTTGTATAGAACTCTTAAGGGAAAATTGGAAGGGCCTAGCTTAAATGGAAAATCAGCTGCTCATGGGAAGAAAAGTGCTGTTGGAGGAGCAGGAGCAAGCAGCGGAGGAAAACAAGGAATGGCTGATGCTCTCGCAGAGATGACAAAAAGGTATGCTTGCTAAACCATCCACAGCACCATAATCTATTTGGATTGACTTATCTGAGGTTATTTACCAGTATAAACACTTGTGAGGTTGTTTAGAAAAGCTTATCAAAACAGTTTATGACATGTCTATAAGTTGTTTCCAATTTACTTCATTAAACTCTCTAGAATCAATTATGAAAACAATTTGACATTAGATGAAGTAACTTATGCATAAACATTTATATGACAAATACTAATGTTATAAGCACTTAATTAAGTTGTTTATCCAAACATATTTTGTTAACTCGATATACAAGTCTTGCAACCAAATGTCTCATTTCTTAATGTTTTTGTTTTGTAACTTTTTATTAGATCCTCTTACTTCATTCAAATAGAAGAAGATGTTCAGAAGTACACAAAACAAATCATAGAACTCAGGTCTAAAATTACAAATTTCAAGACAAAGAACATGACCGAATTGAGCAAGTTCCACAGAGATGTTGAATCTGTTCTTGAGAATCTAACTGATGAATCACAGGTGAGTTTTATATTAAAATCCATGTCCATTTGGATTGAATTTCCACTAATTATTGTTTCATTCACCATAGCTGCTAATATACAGTTTTGTTTCTATGTAGGTGCTATCGCGATTCGAAGCTTTCCCAACAAAGAAATTGGAAGCTATTAGAATGGCAGCAGCATTGTACAATAAGTTGAATTCAATCCTTACTGAGCTTCAAAATTGGAAGATAGTGACTCCTATAGGTCAGCTCCTTGAGAAGGTCGAACGTTATTTCAACAAGGTAATCAAAAAACCATCATGTATATTTATTTACTTGTCCTTGTTCAGAATTCTAACCATCAAAGTGGGACAAAATGCAGATTAAAACAGAATTAGATGCTTTGGAACGAACCAAAGATGATGAAGCTAAGAAGTTTAAGGGTCACAACATTGAATTTGACTTCTATATTCTTATAAAGATCAAGGAAGCATTGGTGGATGTTTCCTCCAACTGCATGGAGTTAGCCCTTAAGGTATCGAAGCTAGTTAGAACAAATTACAAAACTACTTTCGATTTTCTACCATTTTTACTACTAATAAAACACAGTTAGACTATCCACGTTGCATCGCATATCAATCACACACTTTTTAGTTTCACGACAAACTTTTATTAATAACTTTATTTGCATTTTCTTAATATAGGAGAAGCGCGAAGAAAACAAGCGTGATGGACCAAAAAAGATATGTGCGAAAGTGCTATGGAGAGCATTCCAACTTGCATTTAGAGTCTACACATTTGCAGGTGGACATGATGATCGTGCTGACAAGTTAACAAGAGAATTGGCTAGGGAAATAGAAAATGGTCCTAACCATCCATGATGCATACATATAAATATGATTTTATGGAGTGAAAATTTGATATGCTGAGATTCATTGTGGATATATTAAACCCATTTTGTAGCTTCAAAGCCATTTGTATATTAAAATCAATCATTGGCGACTTGGAGTAATTCACTTCTTAAACTTTGATTAGGACCTAGTCATGGTTGAAGAGTTTTGAAAATTCATTTTCAGAACTCTGCCACAAGTAGGAAACTTAACCTAAAGCTTCACTACTTTAGTTAATTTGTCTATATATATTTACATATTGTGTATATAAGTAAGTAATTGGCTGTGTATATAATCAAGTAATGGGTTGTGCACATAATTAAGTAATGGGTCCCCGTTTGTTTTATTTAAGCTTCATTACCTGTTCTGTGTACAAAATACCAATAATCAAAAACTAATTTTATCAATCATCAAACAATGTTGTGCCTCAAACTGACTCAAGAAAAAGTACTGAATCAAGAAGTTAATATAAGTCCTAAAGTTGAGAGAACAAAAAACATGCATTAGATAACCAACAAGGGTGCCATAGTAAAATAAGTCTATAAATGTTGAGCATACAAATAAAATTATGCTTGTATCCCAATGTTTTAACTCTTCATGTATTTTGCCCGTATATAAGATGAATAAATAAATGTATACGACACATTAACCAAAAGCTTTAACTGCCTCAGCAAAATCAATCATAAGCCTTTGGAAAAAATTTATTCCCTTTCCTATCTCTCTATCTTGAATAAAATCCTAATATTCCCCCAACCGAGGATAATAATACAATGACAAAAACCTAAGCATATTTGCTATATATGTTTAATGGTATAATTAAGGAACTACTAGTAAATTTAATCACTTGAGTTTCTTGCTTTTCTTTCTTCCTTTTACTTGTTTCTCTAAGCTTCTAAGCCTTTGACTAATAAGTGCAGCAGAAGAAGACGAAGGTAACTTTTTATCTGATTGTTTTGATGATTCAATTGGAATTGGTTTTTGACCATTTGCCACTGATGCAGCTTGTTTTAGTGCTTGAAATATAGAGAAGGGAGCTTTTGGAGAACTGGAAGGTGGTGCAGGAGGTAAATCAGGAATACCCAAAGTTTTCTTTACACCTGGAACTCTAAGCACTGCAAAATTGGAAATAAAAGAACATGTAGGGGTCAGGAAAAAAAATTAAGAAAATCAAAATATAAAAGTTTACCCATGTTTTGTACTAAGCAGTTTAAAATAGAAACTCGTCCATTTAATGCATAAATTACACTCTCTCCATCCCATAATTTATTTGTCCCTAAATATTAGACCCTCTATAAATCAAAATATCATTGTCAATTTAGATAGTGACATCAATCTGGTCCTCCAAAAGTTTCTATATCAAAAAATTGACATCATTTGAGTTCCTCAATCCAAAAGAAGAACATACAAACAATTTGGATGTGATTATCCATGATTGCAAGACTAAATTTAGGTTGAAATTACGTGACACAACAAATGACCACTTTTATCTTGGAGTATAATGGAATTTCAGTCCTTTTTAGTTTTTACACAAAACTATGGTCCCCTAACTCAAGTCCCACCAATGAAAATGACATCAACAATACTTAGAGCAATCATGAATCCCATGGCAGATTCAATGCCCTGAGAAATATGCATTTCATGAAAACAAATCCAAGTTTCATTGTATTGAATTGGTGAATAAAGACAATGTGATATGTTTGAAGTTACTTACCCATTCCATACGAAAGTGAAAACAAATTTGATGTAACCCAATAACAAAATATAGCCTGCAAAAGTATACATGAACACACAAGTTCAAACAACATAGAATGAGAAATAAAAGCAGCGGCAGTTAGAAGAAAATAGGCAAGCACACCTTTTCTTACTTGATTAGCCAAAAACCATTAAACTCATTACAGTCAGTACATATTAATTTATCATGTGTAGTGTAAAGAAAAAGGATAAGCAATAATCTAAAATGCATTATAGCTCTGTTGAAGATGCCCTTCAATTTAAGGTTAATTTAAATATTAATTCTAATAATTTTTAAGATTTCTTTTCTAAAATATAGAAAATATAGCCCTTTTTTAAATTCTTGACTGAAATACAATGTTGTTTTCTTACGAGTCAATAGATAATATTTTCCAGGTTTGTAACAAGTTCCTTTTGCCACCACCTGTGTATGCATAAAAAAAATTATTATATGAACTTAGCCCAGCTAGGAGAGTTTACCTTTGGAAAACTCATTGTGAAAGGAACTGAAAGAAGAGCAAGAACCCTTGAGAAATTTTTCATGGTGCCAGCTACAGGATTTCCTTCCATTCCTTCTTGCATATTACACTGAAGAACAATATAAACTTTGTTCATCTTAATTGGAAATCAAGTATAACAGATATCATAGGACCACTCTGCTCATCTCAATTTTAAATTTTAAATTGTTTCTTGTCACATGAAGTGACTCGTTTTAGTGAGCAATAAATGAAATTCAAAAACGAAATGTACAACCAAACAAACATTCAGACAAGATCTGAGATGGTCAAACTGCAAAGATAGTTGAGAAGTTGAAAGTAATGTTTCAGGAAATGAAAGTGCTCACCTCTACTACTAGTAAGAACGACAATGCAGTTATAACTGGAAAAATGTATAAGGCATCTGGAGTTGAGAGATCAGTAAACCAGAAAGCTCCACCCTGCTTGAATGATGGCATTTTTTCAGCCATATTTGTTATCTGCAAGTAAAGAGATAACATAAAATTGTGAACGATAGAAACAATATTAAGGCTCGTCAGATCCTACAATTAGAGGGAATATCAAAGGAAAAGTCAGCTTACCGCAAGAAAAAAACTAATGAAGACAGGACCTTGAATAAAGAGTCCCTTCAATGGCGTAAATGGACTCACACCATATCTACATCAATAAACCAGCGAGAGAAAATGAGATCAAATGAAATAAAAGATCCACGAAGTTTGAGTTAATACTTAAAAATAAAGGTTCCTTAGAGCCACAGACAAATTACATCATATTTCTTAAATACTAGTAGTCTGTTAAGGAACTAAGGCATAATGAATCTTCATACGACTATTGTGATCACAATTGTAACCAAAAGAAATGATTAAATATCTACTTCATTTGACTGTTTACAAAAGCAACATTTTCGATTTAATGAAAACAGCAGAATCAAAATGAGGCAATAATAGTAGAAACACTGAATATTAAATTATTTAAGTAAAGGCCATCCCTAGTCACCACAAAGATTATTCCGTTATATATTGTATCACCAGATGTAGTGTTTACATTAAATTTGGAGAGCAAACGTGACTATTAGCAGTTCAGCATTAAACAAACCATGAAACTGCTTACTCTTTGAATAACTTATTCATCTTCTTCTGACCTTCAGCAACAGCCTCGGGATCCATTGTCTGAAAATTGGATCTTATTGTGATTAGAGAGAAATTATCTTTGATATAAAAATCCAAAACTTAATACAATTAATTACTCCAATAAGAGCATTAAACTATTGCTAATATTTGGATATTGAACTGATACAAAAGACTAAAACATTAATCCCTAACTCTAAATTATACAATACTCCTAATCCCAAATACATAGGAAAATCATGAAAGAAGTCAAGATAATAAGAATTAATATTAATATAAAACTAATCCTGGGTGATAAACTAAGATACTCTATGATTATAGTATTATACACCGATCATAGAAGATAAACTGAGATACTCTAAGATTAATATCAAAGTTTTTCAAAGACATTTTGTCTTTTCTGAGGTCACCATGGCAATACACTGAATGGGTTACAGAAATTATTGAAGAATGTTCAGGATCCTAAAAAGCTACCTTGTAGAAGACATGGTTAGTGATACGCTAAAAGTTGGTTTATTCAAGCCCTATAATTCTCGTAAAGAAAAAGGATAGGGTGGAGGTTTGTCTTAAAAGAGAGGTTAGGAAAGGGATGGGGAATTTGGGTATTTAGTGAGTGGTTGGTTGGGAGAAATGACTTTTCAACAGTAGATACAAGAATTCAATTACCACACTTTGACCAACAAACACTAGTAAAACAAGGATCAGGTTCTTATCATGATAAATAACTGGACTGCTATCCAAAACTCATAGGAGGATTTCATGATTATGGGCTGTCTATAAACCACAAGGAGGATCATGTTCCTATCATAATAAATAACTGGACTGCTATCCGAAACTCATAGGAGGATTTCATAACTATGGCCTGTCTATGAACCAAAAGGGTCGTGTTCCTATTATATTCCATCTGCTCCTCTTGCACAAGAGAACTTAGTCACACTCACTACTCACTATTAATTGAGAAAATGAGACTACTTTGGTTAGTGGAATTATTTATTTTGATCCCTATAGTTTTACCGGAAACATAGGTTTAGACTCTTAATCGGTGAACAATCAAAAAAAAATTCCAAGAAAACATATGAAAACTAAAATTTCAATTATATGACAATAGAACTAGCGAGGCTCCTGCTGCTTAACATACCTAAATAATATAAAGCAAAGCATTATATCCCTTTTACTGGTATTAATATTTAGAAACAATTTGATGAACTAGAGCACCATTACCTTCCCATCCATCTCTTCCTTTATCTCTTCCAAGCGAGGCCTCATCAGCTGCAATACGCATGAAACAGTAAGTTTTGGAAATAATAAGATAGATAGGGATATTGAAAAAAGTGTATTTTCAAATATACAACAATGAAGGAACAAAATGGTGAAGTGAGTGAATAAACCCTAAAACCCATATTAGGGATATCGTATTTCAAAATGGAAAAAGGAACCGAGGGGGTGTCTAATTTGTATCTACTCAAAAGAAAACAACAAAGGAGAAAGGGGCAAAATAATAGTCGTTGACATTACTTCATTTTAGCAAGAAACTGGTATGAAAGCAAAGTAGCACAACATACCGTAAGCTTAGAAGTGGCCTTGAGTTGATTTATTAAGAGTGGAATAGTTGCGCTTCGAATCATGAGAGTTGTTAGAATTATAGCCGCCCACCTGATACAAAAGGGCAATAAGATGAAACGTGAAAGTTTCCTTTCAGAATTTCTGTGCCATTAAATTTATTATCAGTTATCAATTAAGTCATTAATTAAAGAACAACGTAGCAAGCATAGTCTCAAAAGCCTAAATTCTCCATTCAACTTTAAAAGGTCATAAAATAAGCCAAAATTCCAATTTGGATAATTTTAAGGGAAAATCATTAACTTCATTACTTATTACTTATGAATAACAGTTAGTGATAAACTGACCAAAGGAACTGATGATCGAAATTCATATCCCTGGTGAAAGCCAAATATCACACGATGGAAATTTGACATGCATGAATATCAATTCTTCTGAACTATTTTGGCATTTCCTCAGAATCCAGACATACTATTTTAGATTTAGAGTTTGCTTTGATTGACTTATTTGAGTTTATCTACTAGCATAAGCACTTGTGGCTTATTTCCATATGCTCTCTAATATAGCTTATGAATTGGTTTATTTGAAATTACCTACTAACATAAGTACTTGTTAGACTGTTTAAGATAGCTTATGAAAACAGCTTATGACAAGTCCATAAATTGTTTTCAGCTTATTTCCATAAACTCTCCATGATAGCTTACAAAAACAGCTTATAACTTCTACAAAAATTTATAACTTTAATTTATTTTATCCTTTGCTATGGAATTCACTTATATAATTACATGACAAAGCTTATACATAAGAACTTATGCTAAAAGCGCTTAATTAAGATATTTATCCAAACAACTCACCAGTTTAACCCAGTATAAGTATGAACAGCATCTATAACATACTGCAAAGCTTGTACAGGCAAATAAGAATCAGCAGCAGCAATCGCAACCTCGCTAACAACCGGCGCCGCCTGAGAAGAAACAGCAGCCTCCATACTCGTATCCTTAAGAACATCAGCAACATCAGCCATTATCTTATCCGAACCCTGATCCAATGTAGACATATTTCTACAGAAATTATACCCAGCAAAAGGAGAAAAGCTTTGTCTATGTTGAGAAGACGAGAAAAAACCCATTGATCCATTAACAGAGTTTCCAAAGGATCTTCTTTGAATCAAAGTGTTACTAATTCCATTTGAAGATGGTTTTTCGTTTTCGCGTTTTTCGTCGGTGTGGAGAACGTAGGTGAATGATGGGTGGAATTTTCGATCTATGAGATTGTTTCCTCTTTGTAAGAGGCAGCGTCTATAAGCCATTGATTGGTTTGTTTGAGAATTGTATGAAATAGTGTTACATAAGCATCTATAAGCGTGTTTCGCGGTGGTTGAAATGAACTCCGGCGATTTTTCCGGCGAGATTTTGGTTTTTACGGCCAATTGAGCTGAGTTCAGTGCGACAACATCATTTTAGGGTTTTAGTTGTTAGAATTTGTTTTCCTTTTTTTGTCTTTTTTTTTTTTGTCAAAACAAAATGTGTTTTTTCTTTCTGTGTTGAATGAATAGTGATGGGCTTCTTACAAAAAAAATGCATTGGGCTTGGGATTAGAATCTCATAAAAATTTTAATTTTTTTTTGTAGTTGACGAAATGATAAAATTCATACATATAAATTGAAGTTATCAGAGTTTGAATTTCAATCATGAAAGTCCGACTTAAAGGTGCAATAAGTGGGCATACGGGATAAGCGGGCATACTGGATTTGAACTTCGGTCCCTGCACAAATGTGCAATGTTCTTTACCAATTGAGCTAAGCTCATGAGTTGTCTAATGTACCGTATTTATGGTCTTTTGTCTAATAAACATCGTTACTTGCACCACCTTTCTCTTGAAGTGGCATTGGTGTCATTAATGGTAGGGTGGTGTTCTGGATCGTGGGATACATATTTTGGAATGAGATAGTCAATTTAAGGTCAATTTATTGTTGAGGAGTCTATTATGGAGTTAACCATTATCGTGTTCTATCTAGAGAGGTAGTATATTGTAATTATTTGAGTAAAGAAGACTTGGAATGTGAGAAACTTTACAGATTTGAATAACATTATGAGAAGACGAAGATAATTGAAAGACCAAGAGTACATTAATTTTTAGTGTTTCTCTAAAAATAACTCAGAGAAGCTATAGAAGCAAGAATATTTTGTCCATTTTGTCCTTTGAGTAATGCCAAAATATAATGCAATCTTGGTTTGTCAGTTACATTTATCTCCTTAGAATGTTATTCAGAACCAACAGTAAAATTTCTTACTTCTTTACTCAAATAATTACAATATACTTCTCTCTCCGAGATAGAATACAATTAGTGACTCTTTCAATTTTTACTACAATAACTTTTACATATTGTAACATTCATTTTACAACTATTACTATGTATTTAAAGTAACTAACACCTCATGGGCAGAGGAGGGAGTATGATTGATTGCATGCACTTAATCCAATTCCGTTACGTTGAATACAATACTTCTTCCTTAGTCCTTACTACTACTACCTTTGTTCATGTTTGGATCACGATGGACTTGCGTGTGTTTGTAGAGTGTCATACTCATATAGCCATTCACCCCGCACGCGCACGCCAGTGCAGGATGGAACACAATGCAGACAGCGCAAACTCCACTTTTTCATAAACTCCACTTTACTTTACCTACCGAGCGACTATGAAACCCAAACACTAACACGGACACCTATATATTAATAAGAATAATTTTTCATAAAATAATATATTTCAATATAATCGTAAGTGTCAGTATCGTATCAGTGTTGCACACGACACGTGTCCGACACTGTGACACGCTTATTCCAAAAAATGTCCGAGCTTCTTAGACTAGTGACCATCTATACTTTTTTTAATTGGATTCAATTCAATCACTTACTTTTACCAGTAAAAAAATACTTTTCTTATAGTACTAATTTATAATAATTCTATAATAATAATTTTTGTTAAGACGTGAGTGCGTGGATAATTAAAAAAGTTAATTAAATTAAAATGGTAGGCACATGATTGATTGAAATTAAAACGCTAATTACAAAAAGAAGGAGAAGAAACGGAAGTACTAGTAAGTTGGAAAAGCAGTGGTCAGCTGAGTAGTTACTGTGTTGCTTGGGAGTAAGTTGGAAACGCTTAGAATTTGTTTGTTTGGACTAGCTAGCTTGGTTGGTTTGTTTGAACCTCAAAAACTAAATTTATTTTAATTTCAGTTGTGGATTCTGTGTGAGCTATGGCTTCTTCTCTGTTATTGGCGGTGGTGTTTGTCTTTGATCTCATTGTTTTTGCTCTTGCTGTTGCTGCTGAGCAAAGAAGAACTTCTGTCAGTCTCTCTCTCTCTCTCTCACACATATTACTGCTAACTTTTCCTTTGTTATTTAGATGTAAGCTATGAAGCTCAAACACTTCTTGGAACATGCGTGTTCGTGTCTGACACCGACACTTACGATTACAATGAAATTTATTGTTTTTTCAAAAAAATTGTCTATGTCGTGTCCCGTGTTATGTCAGTGTCCGGACTTCATAGGAGGATGTAAACTATGCCTTCTTTTTTAGAATAGGAAAAAATAAAACAATACTAGTAATTAGTACTACTTATTTATTTTTGTTTGTTTTAGTATAAAAACTTCAGATATTGATTCATTCTTCGAGTTTTTCTTTAGCAAAGTTGATGAAGGGGGTTTGGTTTTGTTTGGTTTGGTTTGGAGTGTCTAGATAAAATCAAATCAAATTTTCAATAAATCACTACTTCAAATTAGAATTATTTTAGTGGCCAAATCAGTTATAATCAAGAACCCCCCAAATATGCCAAAATCTATTTTCTGAGAAAGAATCACTTTTCCATGCTCCGTAAGTGAAACCAAACATCAAACCTCTTTTTGGCTTTCACCAAAACTTATTTACATGGATGCAACTATTTTTGGATTACCTATATTTGCTTGGTGAGTGCTTTGTAGCCAACATGAGAATAGATTCTCTATCAACTATGTAACATGTAATAATTAGCAACCAAATAGGAGGATACAATAATCACTTATTGGTTATAACACTTAAGACTCGGAAAATTGGTTGACATTCATTGAGAATTATAACAATGAGCTTAAATAACTAAATACAGATATCAACCAGCAAGGTTCACATGATTCACACCAGGCCTCTTGTACATCTAGTCAGTCATGAAGAGGATTGATTGAGGATTAGTTAATTAGTGCGTACCGAAAATCAGAAACTGATATAGTCATATAGTCATATTAATGATTTAAGTAATCCTCTATACTATAGAGACATTTGGAAGGACTTATTTAGACTTGTCTCATGACACAAATACTCGTGCAAGTGTTTGGAAGAGTTCTTACAAATATTTTCTGATATGTTCATATGTTATTCGTCTATTATTGAATTTACAAACGCTTATAGCTTAAGTGGTTTTGTAAGAGATTAATTAAGGGGTGAGTTCATTCAGTGAAAGAACTTGCAGGGCACTAGGAGAACTACATACATCTAGGGATATTAATGAATTGAGTTATTTGTAAACTACTTAAGCTTGACTCATTAAATGCTTAATTAAACATAGGTTTGAGATTAGACTTATAATCCATATAATTAAGTCAAAGACAAACTTTATAGCTGAGGTCAAATATTCACCAATAATATAAAATAATGTAATCCTCATTACCAATTTGCTATTTATAATGAATCTTAAACACTTTGATTTGCAAGGTGTATAAAAAAAGATAATCTAAAATATAATTGTTTTCATGTAAGCAAACTATTATGGAGAGCTTGTGGAAATAAGTTGAAAATAGCTAGCAAACATGTCATAAGCTCTTTCAAACAGTCTCACAGGTGTTTAAGCTACTAAGCTCAAATTAAGTCAGTCTAAAGTCTAAACAAACCTTAAGGCTATAAATTTTGCTATTAAAAAATTGAAACCAGAGCTTTGTGATTGTTGTTTGACAATGACATTACCATCAGATGAGGGAAGAGCTAATTAGATTCTGCATTGAATACATTACTAGTTTGAGACCCATGCTCGCACGGGAAAAATTTGCGCAGAATTTTTTTTGTGGGTTTTAGATCATGTAAAACTATCCACACAAATATACTTGTTAAAATATACATAAATAAAAATTACAATAAAATTATTCCATAAATTATGTACGAAATTATAAGTAATGCAATTAAAAAATTATTTTTAAAATTTAAAATGTTTAAATTAAATGAAAATTTCCTTTATTTTGTAAATATCGGCAAATAACCGGTTCTTTGGATAATTGTGTTAACTATAATCGTAGGAAGTAAAATTGTTCAAAAAGATAATGATAAGAAACTTCTTAATTACTACTACTCCGTCCTAAAATATAAAAGAAAATTAGTCAAGGAAAATTGATGTATCTAGTCAAAAATTTGATCCAAATACATCAACTTTCTTTCACCATTTTTCTCTATTTTGAGACAGAGGGAGTACTTCTGTTCCTTATTATAAGAGACAATTGTACTTTATAGATTCATTAAAAATATGATGTATCTGGTCTATTAATAAATCAAAATATATAATTTTTAATGAATCCGAAATGTGCATTTGTCTTTTATAATTATAAGGAACAGAGGTAGTAGTAAACATGTTTCTAAGAACGTTACATTATTTCAATACATGTCATAAGCTCTTTCAAACAGTCTCACAAGTGTTTAAGCTACTAAGCTCAAATTAAGTCAGTCTAAAGTCTAAACAAACCTTAAGGCTATAAATTTTGCTATTAAAAAATTGAAACCAGAGCTTTGTGATTGTTGTTTGACAATGACATTACCATCAGATGAGGGAAGAGCTAATTAGATTCTGCATTGAATACATTATTTGCAATGCATTCAGTAATTCCGAGAGAACAAATGAAGTTCCGATACTTCAAAATTGACCAAGTATTGTGTCAAATACCGTATCTGATACTGATATGCGCCGGATACTTCGCGATACATATCAGAGAAGTATATGGTGTTTATATTTTATCCATTCTTTGAAAAGAAATAAAATGGATCCAAAAATATTTTGCAGGCTGTGGGGTTCGAACCCACGCGCACTCAGTGCAGTAGGTCTTAAGTCTACCCCCTTAGACCACTCGGGCAAGCCTGCTTGGGTGTATCAATTTTAGTTATGTTTATATATTTTGCATTTATATATTTAATTTTTCATTAAAGTATCTTGGCCGTATCGTATTTTAAATTTTAAAATTTTCCCGTATCGCCGTATCCGTATCGTACCTATGTCATATCGTTTCAAGTGTTTGGGCTTCATAGGAACAAAGTTAATGTAATGTTGAATTGTGTTCACTAGTTACAATAATTACTTTTGCCTCTAGTTGTGTAGATGAGTCCCTAGAACATGTAATACTATTTGCTACTATTACACCATTTTCCTGCATGGTTGTCACAAAGTTGCAATATGAGCAAAAGAAATCTTTTCAAAGCTGAAACAGGTTTAATTAAATCAAATGTACTAATTATTTGTTTTTCTAATAACAGGCCACTTTAGCCCAAAATATTGATGGTAGAAAGTATTGTCAATATGATTCTGACATTGCCACCGGCCTAGGTGTCGGGTCCCTCTTTATCCTGGTTGCAAGTCAAGTAATCATTATGATTGTAACTAGATGCCTTTGCTGTGGCAAAGCCATGAGACCTAGTGGATCCAGATCATGGGCAATTTGTTTATTCATCACTACCTGGTACGTGTGTTTTTTCCGTTATGTTATTTCGAAACACAAAAACCAACACGTATCCGAAACCACATAAAGGTTACAAAATTTCCAAATCTTGATGATTCATTGTTATCAGGTTGACATTTCTTATTGCTGCCTCATGCTTACTAGCTGGTTCAGTGAGGAATGCTTATCACACAAAGTATAGAGATCTATTGGGAGAAAGAGCACCTTCATGTCAAACCTTGAGAAAAGGAGTATTTGGAGCTGGAGCTGCTTTCATTGTTCTTACAGGCATAGTCTCCGAGCTTTACTATGTTAGTTTTTCAAAAGCTAATTATGGAGGGACCCTTCCCTATGCTAGAGACACAGGTGTGACTATGAGCAATTTGTAAATTTAATGCAATGGAGTGAGATGCAGTAGCTTTAACAAATTTTTCATGCAGTTTTGAAAATTGGCCGACCGATTATAAATCGGACGGTCTAGATTTATGCAGTTATAAAATAGCTTAAAACAATCTCAGCCGTATATTGAGATCGGACGACTGTATGTGATGTAAAACTGTGTGAAAACTGTGTCAAATTGAACTGCATGCACTAAATCTGTTTCCCAATGGAGTGTATTATTAACTTGGCTTACATGCGAAAGTCTACTTGTAATTATGAAGCTAGTTTGAAAAAAGAGTGTTTATTTAGACTATGGTCTTTATATTTGGATTCCTTTGACTCTTAAATCTTGTCACAGTAGGTAGTGTTTTATTGCCTTGTGAATCTCACTTATGTATACCTCTCTGAGAATCACATTGGAGGGGGTAGGGTGGTTTATGTTTCATTTTTGTTGACTTTTCAATGATGGTTGTTGATTCATGACACAATAGGGTGCATAGTGGTCCCTTATAGAGGGACATGCTAGTATACTATATACCGACATCTAGGAATCACAATGGATAGCATTTGGATGGATAAGTCTTTATATTATAGGATCATCAAGATTTTATGACAAATCATATAGTTAGTGAAGTCGCCAAATCGAAGCAGTTGGATAGAGATTAAACGAGTCGCGTTTTACACACAATTCTAAGTTTTAGTAGAAGATGAAATTGGTGAATGAGACAGGAAAATATTTGAATAACACTCATCTTATTGAATTGATAAAACTTGTGGAAGAAATTACAATGGAAGAGGTTGAATATTGTCCTTATATAATGAGAACAAACCAACCAACTACCAGAAAAACTGAAATAACAGAAAGTAACATAATAAAAGCTGAGTTCAAGTTAATGAAAACTAATAATGAAGTGAAAATGGAACAATATATCTAATAGGTTAGCATTTTCAAAATAGATTAGGCTCAAATCTTGCGAATTCTAACCCGGCCTATTTCCACCATTTTTGGTATCAGTGAGTATGTCATAGCTCGTTGCGCCCCTATTGAGATCGCGAATTCTTACATAAGTGTTAAATATTGTTACTCATGTTGAAGGAATACTATATCCTAAAACTTCACACAAGCCATAATTAGTACTAGTAATCATACTAACTTCTAAACACATTGATACATGAGTTTGAGTGGTCCCATGCAAATCTTTTGCTTTGTTCATTACAGATCTATAGTGATATTTTGTTTTCAGTTATGGGTACCTGTGTGGCCTTCGTGATAACAATTGAAAGCAAAGTTGATACTGAATTTCAAGAATTGCATAAATAAGTTTAATGCATTTCAAGACATTTTTACTTACACATATAAACTTATGGTAAGATTATACTATAAATAGAGCATTATAACTTACAACATATATTAGGTAGTATAGTAACATTAACTCTCCCTAGCTATGAGATAGAGTGGTTATTGTGGTCCAAATATATCCAACTTGTAACGTGACTCAATATATTCAGTGTTATAAGTTAGTAGTATTAATGGACCAGAAAAGCATGCGTATGAATCTGAATCTGATGAAGATGATTGTGGCTACTTGTTAAGGTAGGATTTGAGGTCCTCATCACATGCATAAAGTACAAAGCTGCTACTACTAGTGTTAACCAATTAGTATTCAAATCATAATTTTAATTTATTGCTATGTGGGGAAAATCACTTTACTTTGTGACTAAAAAGAGGTCTACTATTGTATTGGTCCATGGCTCTTCTGTTCTCAATAATAGAAGAAACGACAATCAGAAAACTATCCTTGAATATTTTGGTGGTCCAATGTACCGTACACTATATTGACTATTCTATTTCAATTGGAATCAAGATGAAAACTCCATTCAACTAATCCATAGGTAAGTTTTTTATTTATAAGGTAGCCTAGTCGTTAGAATTCCACATTTTAAAGGTGAATAAGTGGGCGTATCAGGGTTTAAACTCCGATCCCTGCATATTGCATGAAATGTCACTACTAATTGAGTTAAGTTTACGGAGATTAAGCACTCATAGTAAGTTATTATGGATGATTATAGAAATTAGCTTAAAACAACTTATTAACATGTCATAAATTGCATCTCTCACAAATGACAAAACCGTGAGGGTTTACTCATAAGGGTAGTTTATAAATGACACTCACTTTTCTAACCACGAAAACTTTTTTTATAAAGAACAAAACTGTAAGGGCGCACACAAAACTGTAAGGGCGCACACAACGTCTAAAGCAGACATACCTCAGAAATAGAGTGTTATGGACTTGAGGTCGGAACAAACTGTTTATGTAAACAAGCTTAGAAGAGGCACATAATAGTAATAAAGATATTATAAACAACTATACAATAAGAATTTTTATAATCCCCGGATCAAAGAATGATCTCAAAGTTCTGATTCAGAAATCAGAAGCAATAAAATCTGTGTGATAATATCATTCCCAACACATAAACATATCCACAAGAATCTTCCATCACATTCTCCTGTCTGTTCAGTGCTAAAGCAGATTCCATATCTATAATAATGATCCACATAACAAAACACTCAGAAAATTTCAAAAAAAAATCCCATATTAAGAAATAATTCTAGACAAGTTGCATACACTAACAAAACCAATTTTATTAGAGATTAAAGGAAATAATAGAGAGATGAACAAAGAGGTAAACTTAGTGGATTACAGCTAATTGGGACCCTTTGCTTGAACATGAAGCTGAATCAAAAACATGACAGCTCCAATCCAAATACTATTTTTTTAAGTAAGAATTACATATGAAGAAAAAAAACCAGCACAAAATAATTAACATGCCCCATCTGGAAAATTAACAAGAACACTTACTTAATCATCTGTATGAAAAAGAAAAGAAAAACACAAAAATACACCCCAATTAAATTAAATAGGCTAATTAATTAATCTATGAACAATACACTACCACATGTTGATGTTACTTTTTTCTTCTTTTTTTGGTATCAAGGTTTGATATCAGAATCATCCCAATAAGGATTCTTTAGATCAGTTGATACCAATGAATCAATATCTTCCCAATTCCAATACTTTGAAGCTTCCATGCCACCACTTGTTGCTGCTGCTGCAGGTATCTGTATCTCCCATGGCTTTGTGTTAGTGCAGTTATTGCTTGGAATTATTGGTTCTTCCATTGTTTTAAACTCTTCTCCATAGTAATAAACATTAGAAGATGAACAAGTAGTTGTGTCAAAAGATGTTGAAGTTGAAAAGGGAAAGATCAAGCTTTGATTTTGATGAGGAAGTTGCAAACTTGAACTAGTACTAGTAAAAATTCCATTACCACCATTACCATTACCATTACCAATACCAAAATTTTTGCTTTCTGATAAGTCTCTTGTATTCATCATATTCTGTTGTAGAAGCAAAGATGGTGGATGAATTATAGCTTGATAAAAAGATGAAGCAATGTTTTTCCGATCACCGGCTTCAAGAGGGGTATGAATTGACATGTTACTATTGACACCACCATTCATATTAGCAACAATATTTGGGGTGGTGCAAGTATTAGTAGTAGTAGTAGTAGCTGTGGTGATGGAAGAAGAAGTAATTGGTGTGTTTGATTTTTTCATCCTCTTATTCTTTCTTCCACCACCAACCGGAACATTGCGTAGCGTTCCGCCTTTAGTCCAGTGTCTTTTACAAGCTCTACAGAAATGACGAGGTTGAGATTTGTTGTAATTGTTATAGTAACAAAACTTTGTGTTTGTTGAATCACATCTTGGACAATTCAAATGTTCTGCTTGCTGCTGAGATTGTTGTTGCTGCTGAGTTTGTTGTTTTCTCATTAGATGATGAGGCTTTGGAAGTTCTAAATCTTGTGATTCTAATAAGGTTTGTTTCCAATCAATTCCACTGCTAGAAATAACCTGTTTAGAACTCAAACCCATGATGTTCTTAAATTCAACTCTTCAAAATTATACTATAATTAATCAGTAAAACAATAAAATCAAACCATGAAAAGATCAAGAAGAAGAAATTAGGAAAAAAGTTTAGCTAGTTAGCCCTTTGAATCAAGGATGAGAAACTGTAAGGAAAATTGTGAGGTGGAGTGGTTTGGAAGATATGAGAAGAAGTGAACATTATGTCTTTTGTTATATCTGTTTGATGTTTATATATATCTAATGCTTATTTATGATCTTATATATCTATCTGTTAATTAAAAAAAAGGACTAATTAATAATTATAAACAAGATGAGAAAAAAAATTACTTGAGTTTTGATGACTGTTTTTGGGAGTGTATAGTGTAATGTAGCAGACGGCGCAATCTTATGAAATTTAATGCAGACTATGGTTTCTAAGTCTAGCAAACAAACAACCTAGGAGTTCTTTCTTCTAGCACAAGTATTATATTATTATTGAAAAAATATTATTTAGAATTATTAATAATATTATAGAATAGAAGGGAGAATGAGGAGAATACTTAACCACTAAGGTGAAGGTGAGTGGTTGACACGTGGAAGGTTATAGACCAGTGATAGTGCTGTATGTGTTTTGGTTGTAAAATGGACGTAGATGTTGCATGATGCTATTTTGTGGTATGCTATTATAATTTGATTAGAGAGGGATTTAGCCAAGCCACCAATATAAATACAAAGTGAAAACAAATTTGTCCACCTCACATTTCTAAAAAATTTAATTTGGAAGTGTATTTTTAAACAGAACAATAATAGTGTACATCTAAGTGATTTTAAGATGTAATGTAAAATGTTTCTTCTATATATAGAAAGATGACAAGGAGATTGAGAAGAAGCTAGTAAGTGCTACATGCAATATGGTCTATATTTTATTGACTATGGATTCGGATTGCATGCAGTTATAATGGGATGCAGTCATACATTTAGGAGAGAATTGGTTGTCTAATCAAAATTAGACGGTTCAAATTTAACAACTTTTATCATTTAAACTTTTAAATTTAGACCGTCTGATTTTGATCGAATGATCAAATATCTCGGTGATCGCATGTAGTTATGATTGTAAGTCATCTAAATCCTATTAGTTATGTTTACATTGATTGTGATTAGGGGGCAAGGGGAGGGTGGTAACTGTGGGGCCAAAGATTGTTAGCAGTAAGGTTATGAACAGTTGGCAGAAGCATGATGGTGCCTAATGGGACACAAGTGAAATTAAGGTTAATTAAGCATATTTAATAGAGGGGGTGGTGATTTATTATGGTTGTAATTATGTCATGTGATTAGATGTAATATATCTATGTGTGATGCATGCATATGTGTTAAGTTTCAACTCTATAGATGTGTTATTTTTGCTCTATTATATATATGCTCCTAGCTACAAATCTGTTGGTTAGAGCTTATGTGGATTGTGGTCCTCATACAACAAAAAAATTGTGTAATTTCATGACCCACTTTTAAATCCTGGAACTATATATCTAATGTTATACTCCCTCCGTTTCAAAATGAGTGTCATTTTTTGTGTTTTCACACATATTAAGGAATGCAATCATTATGTTAAAAGTAATAGTACATTTGCTAAATTAAGTATACTTTTTCCTTTATTTTCTTGGAAATAGTGTATAAAGTAGTAAATAGTTGATAGAAATGGAAAAAGTTGCATTGGGAATTAAAAAGCGACATTCATTTTAAAACAAATTTTTTGAGGTAAAGCGACACTCGTTTGAAACGGAGAGAGTATTATACATTGTACTGTTTAAATATATTTTCAACAAAAATTATATTTTCATATCGAAATGTCCATTATAAGAAATAAAAAGTGAAACAAAGATACATATCATGGTGTAAACATTGAATCAATTACTAGACATTTAAAATTTGTAGTTGCTGTCAGACTTGAAAGTTTGAACACAAATTAGGGTACAATAATAGAAGCTGATGGTTAGTCAAAAAATAAGCCAAGTGTAACATTGACGCATTTGAATTTTCACAATATTTGTCAGTCTTGATAGTAACGTTGTTTATAGTGTAGATTTGATGATACTCTAACAAAGTTATACAAAATGTAGTGATAAATTTGTGTTAACTTGGTGAGATCTTTCTTGTAAGTTTTTTTTTTTTTTGTATGAATTAGATATCCTCTACACAAGTAAATATAAAGATTATTGTTAGTTGGATAGGATAGGACCAAAGAGACAATAAAGTTCTCTATCAAGAGATCCTTAATCCTGATAATTTCAAAGCTGAATTCGAACTTAAAACTTATGATTAAGGTAGAAGAGAGTGTTTATTTTCTTTATTTCATAAATAATATTTGTTCCAAAGTCAATTTTTAGTTGACCCAAGTCTAATTATACCATCTCTAATTAACATCTTATCTACTTCAATCATGTACTAATTTAAGTGTCAGAATATTTATAGATACATTCTACCATCGAAAATCATCTCCACAAATATTAATATAATAGATATAGATATTAGAGTTGGAAAAGTAATAAAATTAAAAGAACACTCAACTCAACTATATAATGCTAGAGAGTTAAATAATTAATTGCAACCGTAAACTTTGCACTTTAACTTTTCTATATTAAATAGGTATAAATGGGTTGATTATATAGCCAAAATTTTAACATACATAAGGGATATGTATATATGGTGTATATATGGTATATAAATCAATGATATCTTTATAATGAATATAAATTTTATAAAATCTCCGTTACGTTGAATCTAAAGTTTATATATCAGTAAAATTTTCAATTTTTTTAAAATTTGACATAGATATTTATATGATATAAAATTTTTCAACATAATAGTAAATTTTATAAAATTTATATTCGTTATAATGATATCATTGACTTGTACACAATACACCGTATGCATTGTGCATTTCAAAATTGCTCTTGCAAATATATAATACTAATGGATTAATTGAAAATAAATAATGATACAATATAGTTTCTCCAACTTGGCTGCCATAAGATTAGGATTTTTGGACCACATAAGGCACATGCAAATATATAATTAAGCCACGATTAAGGACTGAGATCACAAATAAAACAAATAGATTAAACTTAAATATTATTTTTGAAAGCTAGGTTGATCTATATGAAGAGAGAATAAATAAGAATGTGCATGGAAATTAATCAATCTTGGTCGGCTGGGTAGGTAAAGTGTATGAAATTGAAGAGGACAAAACAAAGAATGTTTGTTGGACAAAATTGAAAACGACATAGTAAATTAATTAATTAATTAAATTCAAGTTGATGATGACTTGTTAAGTAAGGTAAATATAGTCTATTATGTCCAACTAAGATGCCACTTATGTCCATCAAACTACTTTACATAAATAATTCACTACTCTCACTAATTAGTCTCTTTAAATATTTGATTAAGGATCCATACAACAGATTCGCGTGACTCTTGATGTTGATGGTGGAGCCAAGCAACAACAACGTTACATGCTTGCTTGTATAGTTTCATAATTTAAATTAATTAGACTAGTATATCTTTACTTACCAATGTTAGTATAATTAATTAAGTTGGGTGGGAATCATATTCTCCCTCTTATTGTTTCACTTCTCAACTCTCGTGCAACTGAAAAAAACTCTCTTAAAAACAAACTTAACTTTATATCTCATTACTCATATATATTGACCATATTGTTTAAAAAATGTGATATGGATTAGTGGATTATAGACACGACGGCCGAAGGCAATGGCAGCGGTGGTAGATGGTTGTGAGACTCTATGGAGGGTGGTAATGATATATAATTGATGTCAGTTTAGTAAAAGCAAAAGCATACTAATTTGTGCGATATGATTAAAACTTGATCGAGTAATTTTTTTAAAAGAGTAAGAATTGTAGATTCCTTGCAATCACTAACTGCGCACTCACACATTAAGGGAATTTATGACCTCTGATCAAGATCGAACAATTCACATCTCAAGCTCAATAATTTTACACCAATGATTATCAGACGTTGATGAGTTGATCACGGATTTCACAATGTGTAGTGCAATTAGGTTTTTTTTGGAAACATTAATTAGGCTTCTTTTAAACTAAAGATCCATGAGAAATGAGATTTAGTTTGGTCTAAAGCAAATTAAATACTAGTACTAAACAATTTGAATTATTTTTAATATCTATTTTTTTTTTTTGTCTTAATATATATATACTTGTCATTACTTTTATTGAAACTATCCCACACTCGAATTAAAATTGTTTGTTAGTCAATTGTGATTGCTGTATAAGAAGGAATAATTTGATCAAACTAACTGTATAGCACCGTAGGTGTGATTTTGGCCACCTGAGGGACCCGATTGGCGATCGATGCTTCCATGTAATAATTATAACAAAGATTTTCATTTGTCTTGTTTTAATTATTTTTTGTTTTGTTTATCTAATATGTGACTTTATATTTGACATTCTCTAATACCACTTTTTCTTGTAACTTTATTTTTGGTTATATTGCTTAATGCTTAGGTAGTTACATATATAGTTGTATATCGATTTATTTATAGCTAGGTATTGCTGAGGAGAACTTAATTGGTGTGATGAGGCACTTTTAAGGGAAGCATTATCGTAAGTTTCATGCCATGTATGTGAGTTGTGTGATTCCATGAAATTAATTAAAAGAAAGAAAGAAAAAAAAAACAATTGGAAGATTGATCATGATCATATTATATATATTATGTATATTAGGTAGGTGTTGATTTCTTGGTAAGTTGGTAAAGTGGAATATGGAACAAAAGTTATATATTCCCCTCGGTGGACAAGAATATGTTGAATTTTATTCTAACGTGTTACATGCTCACTAATGTGTCAATAGGAAAATATGAAATTGATGTAGTGATTACTGATTAGAATAACGCATGCATGAGGATTCAATGGTAGCAATGAGTACCAGAATCATTTTAATATGAAGTGTGCATTAAACACATGATAAGAAAAAATAATATTAATTTTTTTTATTATGTGTACATCAAATACATAATAAAATAATATTTATATTATGTCCTTATTTTATTACATCATTACCATTTTCTAATTATATTTTCTCTCTATTCTATCCGGCGCACTAAACAGACCCGAAAGATTTTGCAAAAGCCGCCAAAATTGTCATTAGGTAAAAAAAAAAACAAAGAAAAGTGTAATCTAATCCAACTATGTAGACAAGGATCACCATGCGTCAATTCAAATGGATATCATACCATAAAATGTGTCGTATACTACCTCACTTATTTATTTATGTTATGCTATGGTATGCTGTACATTGTCACATTGTAGAATAATAAACTCTCATAAATAATTTGAAACATAAAAATATTAGTGCTATAACAGAGACAATTATAATGAGACAAATGGAGTACATAGTGCAAACTACTAGCGTTTTGAATAAACTCCATGTCAATAGCTCTACTAATCATAAAGAAGAGTGATCATGCTTTGATTCATGTACACTTTTTTTTTTCTTCAAATAGAAACCACGTCTTGCTATTAGATTTATGCTTTGATTCATTCAAATTCATTCTCTCTATAAACTAAGATCAATTAGTAAACCAAATACAGTGTTGTGTTGTGTAATTTCTTCTTCTATTCTTTCCTAGTTTTTGTGTTCAGTTCATGTGGATGTATCAGTAAATTTTTAATGCTTGAATTTTAGCTTCTGGATGTATTAATGCTAGTTCAGACTTAATACATCAATTGAGAGGTGTATTAATGTGGTTATAGTAACAAAAGTGCACTTTGGAACGTACATTCCTAAAATATATATTCTCTCCGTCCCAAAATGTAAGAGAAAAAAATCAAAAATAAACAATTTTAATTGGTTATTGATTATGGAAAAGGTAAGAGAGAGAGTGAACTTTTCTTAAAAATGTAAAAGTTTGTATTTTTTCTCTTACATTTTGAGACGGAGAGAGTATGTTTGGATTTTAAAATCCTAATCTTGTTAAAGGGCATTTTGGTCCAAATGGGGGGCCTGGAAGTAAAACTGGGGTGATAAGAGCAATTTTCGTCCGAAACCATATAACCGTACAGCCGGTCGACCCGACGGGTGGCATACTCATGACTAATTCCGACCCTAATGGTTTTCAGTTTTCACCAGTTAAGCTGGTTTAGTCCAACAATAAAATTAATTTGAAATTTTAAGTTCAATACAATTTTGGGTTTTTTTTTGTCCATTTTTTTTACTATATTTTTTTATTGATTTTTTGGGCCATTAAATTAAACAATATTTGTGTGTCATTATTTTCTTTAGTCCATATTATTTAAAATTTTAATTACTCAATTTAAAGTGTATTATTGTTACTTATTTTTATACTGTAATAATAGTCTTAAACACAAAAATACCCATAAACAAGATACAATAAGTATTACTGCATAATAATAATAATAATAATAATAATAATAATAATAATAATAATAAACTTACTTACAAAAATAATATTACAGCATCATAATAAACATCATTACAGGTTTATCATAATCAGTTGGTGGATCCAAATTATTCTCCTCTAACAAAACTTGAAAAAGAAGAAAAAAACTTGATTATTTTTTTTTTTTGACTAAAGAAAAAAACTTGATTATTATAAAATAAAAAATTTAATGAAACATTTATTTAGAATAAACATCCAAAAAATAGATTTAATAATAAACATAGATTTAAAATAAGTCTAGATCAAAATACAAGTAGATAAAAAAAAACAGATTAAAAACTTGATTAAACATTAAAAATTGTTCATGACTTCATGTTTTATTTTAGTTGTTATTATGATTGTTCATAAATTTCAAAGATACTACCTCCGTTCTTTTTTACTTGTCGTTTTAAAAAAAATAGACCAAAATATGAGAGTGTATTTTTTCACCTTATTTTCCTATTATACCCCTTTTTAAATTCATCCTCCCTTAACCAAGGGTCGAGGGTTCGATTCTCACCTTGGGTATGGAGCAGCTTTAAATCCTTGGGCCAGCTATCTCACCCTTCGAGATGCCTCCAATCTAGCAAGGGATTAATCACTGCGTTCGGCGGTGGATACCCCGGTCTCGACAAAAAAAAAATACCCCTTTTTAAATATATATCATATTTTTAATCCACCAATGATTTCCTACTTTTTCACAAACATTATCTATTCCTAAAAAATTGTAACAAACTTTATTTAAAAACAAACAAAATTTAGTCAATAAAATAAAATAAGAAAGAGTATAATAGGCAAAATATAACATAAATTGCCAAAACGACAAGTAAAAAGAAACAAATATTTTTTACTAAAACGAAAAGTAAAAAGGAACGGAGGTAATATTACTCATGTTCAATCCATCACACACAAAATTAAATATTACAAACCAAAATTAAATAAAAACAGATTATAAAAGGATGTAACATAAACATCAAAAGCTTCTTCTATGCTTTCTTTATTATCCTTTCTTGCGCTAGTGACATGCTCCCACTTCCCAATTCCCATCTATCACATCTTAAAATAAACCTACCAAAAAAGTGAAAAAACAAATAAAAAAGTTAGAGAATATGTAAAAACAGAACAATATATCTAACAATATGTATTAGTAAGTATTTAAAAGATGCATGTGACTACTTTTAATTAAATCTATCAAAAGAAAATTCAAATAAAATCCAAGATATTGAAGTAGAGTGATCTACCCATTTAAAAATCAAATATGAAGTATAAGAATTGGATAAACTTACTCAAACAATTTGGAATGGAATTCCAAATGGGCTGACCATAATAGTACTTCTTGCTGGAGCATGGTCCTCTGTAGCTGTTTTGTAGATCCCATATACCAGCATTTGAATTAGTCCCAACATAAAACCCAACACATTTGGGATCTACAATTACACAAGAAAAAAAAATTAAAAAAAAAGATAAATTTTTTGTTAAAAAATCTTTTGATATAAATTAGATTTATATACTTACTGCAATACAAATATCTCCAAGAAAGAACCCATAAGCGAACCAAACGATCGCATTTAATGTGAGAAAAAAGGATAAGTTGAATGACATGAATTCGACCCTCTTGATTCGAATAACTTTTACCTACGTAATCATTTGATACGATTAATAAGGGAATTAACCAATAAAACTATTAATAAAACAGAAGATAAATTAAAACTTATAAAAAATAACATACTTAGTAATTTAAAAAAAAAACAAAATTGAGGGATATTAAATTGTTAAACAATATTAACCTTTTTATTATTTATTAACCATTCATCGTCTCCTCTCACCATAACCTGTCTTTGCAAATTCAGATTGTCTTCTCCAACAAAATTACAAAAACGACGATGTTCAATTTGGTCGGAGGAAGTGAGTGCTAATAAGATTAAAGGAGATATGAAATAGAAAGAAAGAACAAATTATTTTTTTTGTAAGACAAAATGATTCACTAACTAGTAAATTGGGTGGAGTTTAACATGGGTAAGTTCAATACTTTCCCACCATGGGAAAGTTGATTTATAACTGTTAGATCAAATATTGTGCACACTTTAATTATATTTTTTTTGCACACTATATTTACCACTTTTCTCTCTTCCATGTGACAATGTCCACATCATAGTTTTTAATATCCGTAAATTTTTCTGCTTTCACATCCTACTAACAATAAAATTGTACCAAAGAGAAACAAAGAATCATTCTTTAACAAAAGAATCATGAAGCTTTCAAAGACATCTTAGACATAAATTATAAATCTAAACAATAAAAGTTTCATAGCACCAAAAATTCACCATCACTAAAATCACCATCTTCTCATTACCCAAAACCAAACCAAGACTTAACCATGATCTATTTTTTTCTTTTTATACTACACAATTTTTTTTAATCAACAATTTTTTATTTTTCCAGACAAAACTTAACTACAAATAGAAAAGAAAAAAAAAGGACTTTAACATAAAAAATGAATAGAACAAATTAGAGAAGAAAACTTGAAATACAATTCAAGAAATAAATCATTGTTCCAATAGATAGTAAAAAACAAAAATGAAAGAAAAAAAAAGTAAAGACAGAGAGAGAGAGAGAGTTTTCTCTGCATAATGGAGAGAGAATATTGGTGGAAGATGAGAGAAAGAAATCTAGTGTTGAGTGTATATGATAAGAATACATTCTCCATTTAATCTAATGGTCAAAAGCCTATTTCCCATGGTGGGAAAGTATTGAGCTTTCCTACGTTAAATTCCACCAGTAAATTGTAATACATGAAGAAACAAACATATGTTTAATAGTGTTGAAGAAACAAACATACGTACCTAGTATCTCGCAACCAAAAATCATATAAGTGTAATTAACCGTATCCATGTTACTCCCTTGATAGAAATTTGATAGAAAATTTTTTCTTACGATGAAGCAACAAGAGAAAGAATGCAGCTTTATATAGCTCACATTTCTTCCACAATCTGTACGTTTTTTTCCATAAACAGATAGTATTTCTTATTTCTTCCGCTTCAAAAATATATTTATTATTTCTTATTAAGTTTTTAATATGAATAGCTCACATTTCTTCAAACAAGAATAATTTTATTTTTATTTCAAGTATACCAATAATAAAAAACATTACTAAAATTTTTAATGCAGACATATAACCCGTGCCTGTAGCTTACTACTACTATCTAGGCCCGTGCGTTCGCACGGCTTCATAAAACTGATTGTAACATGTGTTAGTTATGGCAAATTCACCTACCCAAATGATACCCAAATGAGTTTTTTTTTTTTTTTGAAGCATCCCAAATGAGTTGTTTTACACTAGTGACCAATTTTTTTTTGTTTACAAACCAAAATTATATCAATGAGCAAACAATAATTAATAGCAAGTAAAAATTATGCACATTGTCACATTGTAGAATAATAAACTCTCATAAATAATTTGAAACATAAAAATATTAGTGCTATAACAGAGACAATTATAATGAGACAAATGGAGTACATAGTGCAAACTACTAGCGTTTTGAATAAACTCCATGTCAATAGCTCTACTAATCATAAAGAAGAGTGATCATGCCTTGATTCATGTACACATTTTTTTTCTTCAAATAGAAACCACGTCTTGCTATTAGATTTATGCTTTGATTAATTCATATTTATTCTCTATAAACTTAATGAGGGTGACTATTTTTGCACATGCTTCACGCTTGTCAGTTGTCACGAAGATCTCATGAACATTATGCATCCTAGCAAATAAAATGAGTGTCGTTTAATGTTTTTGTATATATATATATATTAAATAATGTAATTATCATGATGTCAAAAATAATAGCACTTCTATTAAATTAATTTTATTATATTGGTTTGTTACATTGAGAATAGTGTATAAAACAATAATTAGATAGTAGAATCGAAAAAATGTTGCATTGAAAATTGAAAGTGACACTCATTTTAAAATAGGAATAATGAATATTAGCTTCATAATAGTTCGTGTTTTTTAAACTGGGGTTTATTAGGAGTTAAATGATTATGATTACGCACTTTAGTAACGAATAATAGCACCTTATTTATATCCATAGATTCCAAAATTTATGCTTTACCAAAATAAGATTAAGAAATAGAAGTCTAATCCCCTTGATATCTTTTATGTTAAAGTATCTAAACCTTGTTTGTTGTGTAGCACTCAAGTGCAAGGGGGATCTGTGAGGAGAGGATGCGTGTTAATTGTGCCCACACGAGCATCACAATCGCAGTAGCCAATTCTTCCATTTAATACGTACCATACATGGTGGGGGAAAGCTATCAAATTAGGATACCAAGCCATGAAGATTAGCTTCCTATTTCTACCCTTTAGATTCAAACATTTTGTGGCCAAATGAAAAGTACTAGTCATCCATAAAAGGACCACAGATCTAACTACATGCATCCATTTGCACTCTCAAAAGCCAAAACCAATTAGAACCCTCCATTTAGATGTTGTCAGTGGGACAAGAATATGATAGCACATACATTGTTCTATAGGCGGGGAACCGAGTAAGTAAGGAAGAAATAATAGAGATTTGATTGAGAGTGGAGCCAAGTTTTTTGCTACAAGAATGAAGGCATGCATAACCCACTAACAGGATTGGATGGCTTAGAAGAATAATTTATAGGATAGATAGACCTAAAAACAATTTTGGTGGAACAAATTTCCTTTAAATTAGTGACGAGTATGAGCAAAAGTAACATATTGCTTCTGTTGTTTGGTCTGATGAGAAAAGACACCCCTATTTTCATATTCTCAGTGGGAACCATTCTGGATGACCAAAGTCCAAAGAAGAGTAAAGGTTGCAACCACACCACAACTCTTGGTTATTTATATATCCACATTGCTTCATACAGATATAAAAGGAATTTGATTTCCTAAAATCCCAAATGGATTAATTCAAACCGGAACATAAGATGTGAATCATCTAAGTGTTCTCTTTAACGAATTCCAAATACCTCCGTATCTGACATGTCCTGTATAACATGAGTAGAATATTCCTATCCAAAACAATAAAAACAATTTGCAGACACTAAAATTATACAGTGCGACAAAACATCAACTATAATAAACCAATCCAGCTGCTCATGGAAAATGACAATTTGATGAACAGACAACTTTCAAGTCTTCCATTTACCTGCAAAATAAAGAGGGACAGAAGAACCTTAAAACTTGAAGTCTTTCTTTTTGGACTTGCCATCCTTTTCTTGCATCTTTCTCTTCCTCTTCTTCTCATTCTGCACCAGATGGAGATTATTAAATATACAAATAGAGACTGATACTTTTTGAAAGAAAATGTACCGATCTGTATGGTTTGAGGATTGAATGCAACACACCTCAGCAACCATGTCACTGAAATCCTCACGCTGACTCCGTAATTTCTCTTCCTCCCTTGCTTCTTCATACCTGGAATAGTTCTAGCAGATGTAAGAAACTATAGACATGGTGTTAACATCGTTAACGGGCAAACAAAACATATAATGCAGAAGTCATACTTTGCAGGTAAAACGTTCTCCATGGCATCCAACTCCTCTGGCAGTAAAGTGACATCCACTTTATCTGTCTTTTGACCTTTAAGCAAATCTACCTGGAAATCATAAAACATGTTATCCCACAACAAATGATGATACATATCCCCGCCCCCAAAAAAGAGTGACAAACTCTTCATTCTTACCCTTTTAGCCACTGATTTGTCCTGGGTACCAGTGCCAACCACATAACTGGAGAGCAATAGATATCAAGATACAAACAATTGTGAGAGAATAAAGGAAAAACAAAATACTATAAAAATAATGATACAAATTTAGCATACGTGTGAGTAGTTCCAAGCAAAGTTCCTGGAGCAAGTTTTTCCTCTTTTTCTTCAAGGACCTTCGCAGAAAATATGATTAATGAGTAATGAGTAATGACATCAACTAACTGATCAAGATAAGCTAAAGCTGATGGAAGAGCAGCTGTAGAAAGACTCACTTGATAAAGAGGCCTTTCAGGTTCCTTCCTCTGCTGCTTACGAAGGTCAATAACATCAGGTGTCTCCACCCCAGTGGGTGTGCTGAAGACAAAAATGCAAAAGAAATGAACTCACAAATAAATTTAAAAACAATATCAATCTACACAAACCAACCAGCAATATAAAGAGAATTAGACATGGATCGGTTCGGAAAAAAAATTAAAGTTAAGGACCAGTGAAATATTCATGTGTTTAGTTGTTAGCTTAGAGTTAATTAGTAACCACTCCTTGACTAAATTAGCCACATAATGCATTCTTATACATCACCTCAATTGGTTATTTCTTATGCTAGTCCCAAAAAAAATTCTAGACTGTTGACCAAAAAAGAAAGTAAAATGGTAATATAACAATACCTTGACAGACTATCAACAGATTGAATACCATCTTCAAGTTCCTCCTCCTCCATTTCTTCTTCCTCTTCCTCCTCTTCTTCCTCTTCCTCTTCCTCCTCCTCTTCCAAGTCACCCCAGTGTTTTGTTTTATCAACTGGCTCTTCCTGCATTGAGAGAACATTAATATAAAATGTAACTAGAAATCTGATAGAAACTGAAACTTTCTTGTGGTATGTTTTAATAAATAAACCCACAACTCAGTAAACAGTCTGTTAACAAGAGTCATTGACAGAAAGAAAAATACGTCCAATAATTAGGTCTCCTCTGCCCAGTGGCAACAGCCTCGCACAAATTTCATAATCTAAATAAAGAAATTTACAAATAAAAGAAATCTAATCACCTTGACCAAACAAATTTTTTTACAAATGGAAGTAATTTAAATACATAACTAAAACAAAAAATAAAAATGAAGGAAACTAAATTGATGTAATTCTACTTCTAAGAATTTTCATTCTATAAAATTTTCAAATGCATATCCAAAATAACTTAGTTTTAAGCATCAATCTTAAAGGGTACTCGATTTTAATATCAAAAATCATAAAGGGAGACATTAAGAGGATTATATTGGGCAGCAGTTACCCCGCTGATTGCAAAGTGGAAATTTTATGTAAACCAACCTCATAATTAGGCTGATCTTGCTGATGAACACCAAAAACATCTCCATAAAGTGGACGCCCAAACTGCACAGATGCAGGAAAGTAAAGAAGTCAATGAAGTGAAAAAGGGGATGAGGAGATGTTGAAAGCCTCTTAATGAAACCAAAAACTCAGAAACCCATGGTTATTATTTTAAATAAAGACAAGTAAAATAATTAAAAAAAACTGTACTTCATCAACAGGAGGCTTGCCCCAGCCACCAGGATGATAACCAAAACTAGCTCCTGGGGGAATGGGAGCATTCAAGCCAGGGATCTTCAGATGAGGGTATGATGGTGGAGGACCATATCTCTGAAAAGATAAACAGATAAAATTTTATGTAATGAAGGGCCACGAACAGAATAGTACACCATATACATTCCAAGACGCTGATTTTACCTGCATATTAATAAGCCATGGAGGAGGAGAACCCTCAGGCATACCAAGAGCTTCTTTCAACTCATGCGATAACATGCCAGGTTTCATCTCCCTCAACTTAACCTGCACAGCAAGCAATAGAACAATGTCATATAATGTTGACACTTCAACAGATCAATGGACAGATCTTATCAGCAGGTTTTAAAATAATGTGATCTTTAAACCAACTATTAACAAAAAAAAATTGCATTTGAGTATTTGACAAAGGTGAAGAGTTTCACGTGAACTATCCACTACTCAAGAAGGAGATGAGATAAAGAACAGCTAAGGGACTATTTAGTTTGAGAAACTGTGTTCTTTTTTCATCCTATTTTGACTTTTAATTAAAAAAATGACACTTTTTCACTTTATTTTATGTTTTCAAATATTTGTACAAGAAATAGAGAAAATAACTTATTGTTTTCACTTTTCACTGTTTTCTATACAAATATTTGAAAACAAAATAAAGTTAAAATAAAAGAGTATTTTGTAATTAAAAGTGAATACATGAAGTGAAAACAAAGCATTTTTCAAACTATATAGGCCTTAAAAGCTTGAGTTTTACAAAATCCACTATGCAGCATGTATACAGTACTTTAAATCTAGCATTAACATTTTAAAATGAATTATACCTCAAATTCTTTTCCCTCGTGATACAACTCCCCAAGAGATGACAGCTTTGGCTTTGTCTGATATTTAAAGAATGCATCATGAAGAACCTGGCAGCCAAGAAACAAAGTCACTTGAGAAAGGGTAGAAAGTTGACTTCTGATCACACAACATAAAGTGAAGAGAAAAGAAACCTGATAATCAATATCCATCTTCCCCATTTTCGGTTGCATGCGCTCGCGTTGCTTTTGTTTCAACTTTTTGCTGTCCTCTTTCTCAATATAAGCCTGCGTGAGAAAATGTAAGATACCTGGCAAATAAGTAGGTACTACAGCAATATAATATTACTTAAAAAGACATTAAGTTGCAAGAAGCAATACAATGAACAATGGATGTATTGTAGATCGATAAATAACATATCAAATATTCACAATAAAACAAAAGTAAAAAAAAATTATATAAATTAATTCTCAGTCATAAACAAATTTCTCCCCCGATAACAATTAAAAACCAGAAGACTGCCATAATCTGTCTTATGACATCAAAATTTTGAAACAACGGGAGCATCCAGCTGTTGAATTAAATAACAATGCTTGACCATGAAAGCCATTTCAGAAGAGTGTAGAAGTGTCACAATCCAGATACAAACATATCATACTGATTTTGTAAGTAAATTACACAAACCATGTTCTCTTGGAATATTACTTTCTTTTCGTGGGTGATTACTCAGACAAGGAATCAACATATGGAAACAGATGAGGTTGCATTACCTGTCTGATTTTCTCAATTCCTGTGGCTGCAATAAAATCAGGAAGCTGAAAAGGTTGTTTCTCAATACCTCTTTTCCCCTGCAAAATCAATAATTTTTTTTTATGAGATGCAAACAATTCATGTGTACATGACTAAAAAGTTACGTGGTCAGGCATTATTAATTATAAAACAATGAAGACAAGAGGAATTCAGCCCGGGCATTAAGCACAATGAAAGGTATCTGAAAATTCAAAGCATAACTATTAGCACCTTAGTTATAAATAAATGCCCAATGGAATTACACAAAAAGGATACACGGTTATAATTATAAACCCATCTTATAAAACACCCATATTCCCATGCAGTCTAACAAAGATATAAAAGATAAATAACAAAGATATAAAAGATAAATGATTCAAGACTACTCGGTGCCAAACACCTACAATTCCAGGCTCGGTGATTGCCACAACTGCTCCCCTGCAAGTACCACATACATACATATAAGAGAAACCATATCGATGTTATCTTCCTCACTCAATACATACATCCCACATATAAGTAGACAAGTAACCCTCATACATGTTTGCATCTCTAAACCATAATTATCAATTTAGAGTGTTGCCTAACCTGCAGAAATTTTCTTTTTTGACACCAGTGCCTAGGTACAGGTACAGTATTTCGATAAGACTTCAAGAACACCAGCAACTTTGGATCTGCTGAAGTAGCATCCCACACCTTAAAAGAAAAAAACGGTTACATAAAATTTGCATGATGGCCGAGAGAAACCGAACTAAAAAGTACAAATGAGGACTCAAAAAGTGTATAATTGGTGATACCACTGCATAATGTATACCAACCTCGACAACATCAGGCCTCGCGCTTATCTGTTTCAGCTCGGCAATCTTCATCCTGCGTTGAAGCTGAACACAAGATAAAACATTAGCATAATTGTGGAAGCAAAAACAATAGTTAGATCGAGTAAACAAAAAATAAATAAATGTTACAAATGTTAAAACCTTTTTCTTCTTGTTTGAGACACCTTTCTCTTTTTGCTCGTCGTTATCATTTTCTTCCTCTTCAGAATCAGAGTCTGCCTTTTTCTTTGTAATTGAATTTTCTGCTGGCTCATCTTTCTTGTCATTATCCTAGATGCATCCAAGTAAATAATTCATCAAACAATAAATGAAGACACTGTTAAAAATAAACAATTCACACAAACTTCTTACCTCTGAACCAGTAACCTGGCTGAAACTAAATTTCTCGAAGATTTTTTTAAATTCTTCATCCAAGCCTTCATATAGTTCTGCCTTTTCTGGGACATACTCAATTTCAACTTGTTCAACAACCTAAAATTTCAGAACGATGACAACATTAAATAGGCATCACTATAAATTTGTGTATTGAAGATATGATATTGCATTTGAAAACTTAAGCTGGAATATTGCTACTCATTTATTAAAGGATATATGGGTCTGTATTGAGAATGGACAAAATTAGTAAGTGAAATTTGGATGGAATAGTTACAAAATGAACAAATTTCGTGGCAGAAATCAAATAGAATAGACAAGCTTAATATGTGAAGACCTCCTAAACTAATAATTAAAAATCAACCTCTCCTCACTCAAAAACATTTAAATCTTTCATCACTTTGCAATCTCAACTCCCAGCCTTTCTCTCATTGCAAAATTAAATGGTAAGTGGTCCTGAATTGGAGAAGGAGGTCCAGAATTCAAACCTTACTAATAACATAATAGATTACAAACCTATGAAGCACGGACACTTCTGGGACTAGGGTGTCCTGGTGTCGGACAAAATTTGTACTAAATACTCTAGCATATTGCGGAAGGATTGCACTTTGTTCAAATTCCACTACGCTATAGCCCCATCATTTGATAGCATTGGTTCATATTTTATTTAATTATAATATATGCATGTATCGGATCATGTGATTTTTTACATTAGCAATGCCGGTGCTTGTATCGTATCCAATATTCATGCCGAGTCTATGCTTCATAGCTATCAGACAAAAATGGTTTAAAAAATTGTCTAACCGAACCTAATATGCAGTGAATAACAGCAATATTCGGTGCTTCTCTACTTCGCATTCACACGTACTTCACCCAACCCTAAAATTCGCAAATCGACACTTCACCGTGGAAAATTATGAACAAATTATAGTGTCATTTCGATTGTAAATCAAACCTAACCAAACAAAATTACTTGGAAAAGAACAAGAGGAAAGATGAGAACCTGCTGTGATTCAGTATTCTCCTTCGTTGCGTTATCGTCTTCGGAGGCGTTAGATTCCAGTTCCTTGGAGACCTTGTTGATCTTCTTTTGCTTCCGGCGACGTCGACGGCGCTCACTTTCCCGCGATTTTTTTACGGTGGCGGAGTTTGTGGCATGATCTCCGTTGGGAACGACGACGTTTTGATATGTTAGCGTTTCCGCAACCATTGTTGGTTGGTCGGAATCCACAAATGGGTTAACCGAGCGAGTTCGTTGCAGTGAGTGACTGAGTGACGATGGATGGAGTGACACGAAGATTTCAGTTTCGCGCGTGTGAGGAATTTGTTGGGCCTTGTTTCAGCAAATATCGTGATGATTAGGGAATACTATTCACACCCCTCATTTATTTGGATTTTCACTTACTGCTATCTTTCAATCTAATTTAAAACTTTTTTGTTTTTGTTTTCACCGTTGGTTTAATTTTGTTCAGGTATTACATCAAGTGGTTTTAGTTTTTTTCCAAACGTGTAGTTGCGTGAAATCGATCATTCGCACATAAAAGAATAATAATAATAATAATAATAATATTTTATTGTACCACAAAGACCCGTAAAACAAACAAACAATGAAGTAGTTTGAAATGTGGTGATAAAAAAAAAAGTAAAATTACGGCTTTGTCTAACATGCACCATTTGGTTAAGTGCTACACGGTGCACAATACTCCTAACTTTCGTTTATAATCACTATGATGTGACGTGTTGATGTCGACCACTCTCCTATAGAGAAATTGATCATCTCAAATATAATTTTTACATGAGAGAGTAAAAGTGCATTCTCTCACAATCTAAATATGCTAATATAAATTTGTCATGTGTTTTTCTTTTCTGTTGAATGTTGAATGATTTGATATCCTATATTATTTATTTTTAAATTACACTTATGGTGTGTTTGTTTTAAGAGAGATTGCGAAGAGAAGGTTAGCAATAAAATAAGTTGAAAAAAGATGTTAAATTTCTTTTGTTTGATAAGGAGAAAAATAGGAGATAAAATTGAAAAAATATGTGCCCCACTGTTTTTTGTGGTTCTCTCTCATATGAGAAGAGATGGAAAAGAAACCATTATATTCATCTTCCTATTTTTTTCTCCAATAAGTAGGGATTATTTTTGTAATTTGTTATAACATTATAGTCCTCTCTTTTATTTCTCTCGTTCCAAAAAATACTACAAATTTACTCTATTTGTCACTTATATCTCTCTTGCCATACTCTTTTTCTCTATTATATTTCTTTTCATAATCAAACACGCCCTTAGAATCATCAAGTATAAAATGTTTTTTTTCACCCTCTAATTTTGAGAGGAAAGAAATTTAATAGTGCAGAATTTAGGACGAGTTCTGATATTAAATTATTTCACACTCTTCCTAAATACAGTTACCGAGGATCGAACTATAAAATGTATTACTATTTTGTTAACAAGTTTACTAGAAACATTTTTTAAGGAATTTAAAAGGAAAAAAATGTTAATAAAAATTTAAACTTTATTCAATAGAACTATAGTTTAAAGGGTCATATTAACACGTGTTCATGTGCCTCAAAGGCACATGTTAAGAATCTAAAAATAAAATTATTTCTTTGAATTTTGTACATTTAAAATATGAAAAGTTTGACAATTAAACTAAATACACGGATATTAATACATTATTTTATTTATTTAAATTACTATTAAAATGTGTTTTTAGAACATATTTAACATTTGAGTCTTGTTAACTAGTGCATCAAGGGCATTAGTTAAGGTTACCAAAAAGGATAACGTTTGTATTGAAAATTGTGTTTTAATGTTTTAAAAAGTAGAATTCACAACTTTCGAGAGTTTCTTTACTATTTATGCTTCCTTAACCATTGTCCTTAGTGCAGTGTTTATCATTTTCCTTAACATTTTCTAGGTTAAAATGTACTGAGTGATGAGACAGAACGATAGATAAGGAAAGGATAGATAATAAAGGTTGGAGCAATATGATTGGTGATAATTGAAACAGCAAGATCGCGCATTCTCAAACGTACTTTAATCAGTTGATTATCCTACGTGGCAGTTGAGATTGAGAATCAAACCGCGCGCATCATCATCATCATCATCATCATCATCAACCAATCATCATCCATGGCGGTTCTTGCTCCAACCACAGCTCTCTATCTCCATCACATCCACACTAACCACCGCATCCTCCGTCACAACCGCCCATCCCCCACTCCCTCCAACAACAACAAACTCCCTCTAACCGTCTTCGCCATGTCTCCAAAACAAAAGGTACAAAAAAAAACTCATAATTATCATTTCAATCTATGAAACTCAGACACTCTTTCGATTAACGTATCAGACACCAACACCACCATCGACACTTAAAATATTTCTGTCAATGTGTCTGTGTTCGTGCTTCATAAATATAAATATCGGTTTTAATATACTAGTATTCAATTTAATCAGCGTTGATGTTGTAGGTAAACAAGTACAACAATAACTGGAAGAAAGAATGGTTCGGAGCAGGAATATTCTACGAAGGAAGCGAAGAAGTTGAAGTAGACGTATTCAAGAAACTCGAGAAGAGAAAAGTGCTTAGTAACGTCGAAAAAGCTGGATTATTATCAAAAGCTGAGGAATTAGGCGTTACGCTATCTTCAATTGAGAAACTAGGATTATTTTCTAAGGCGGAAGAACTTGGTCTACTCAGCTTATTGGAGAAACTCGCTGCGGTTTCTCCTTCTGTTTTGGCTTCTTTGGCTCTTCCTACGCTTGTGGCGGCTATTGCGACGGTTGTTCTTGTTCCTGATGATTCTACTGCTCTTGTTGTTGTTCAAGCTGTTGTGGCTGCTGCTCTTGGTGTTGGGGCGGTTGGGTTGTTTGCTGGATCTGTTGTGCTCGGCGGGTTGCAAGAGGCTGATTGATCGACTCAGTGTGCATGGTTTTAACCGCGGTTGTTTTTATTGTAATTACATTGTTGTTATAGTAGTAATAATTTTACTTTTCTGAAGAAAAAAAATACTAATAATTTAGTTCATTTTCTTCATCTCATTATAATTTATAAACAAGTGTTACATTTTTTTAAAATAAAGAGTGTTTCAAAATAGATTAATCTCTGCAGTTGCATGCAGAGATATTGGTTCAAACCAAAAAACAATTGTCTCAAGAGAACGCCCACCGTGGGGCTCGAACTCACGACCACAAGGTTAAGAGCCTTGCGCTCTACCATCTGAGCTAGACAGGCTATTTATTCAAATATCACTGTCATTGTGAATCATTATTGGTGTAATGAAAATAGTGGAGGAAAATGGAAGACGTGCTTTGAGATGTTCACATAAATGGTATCATATAAATGTTGTGCTTCTTGTCAATGGATTGCTGGTTTTGATCTATCTACTCTTTAATTTATAACAATACTAAATTTTGTAGAAGTATAAATTTGTGTAAATTCACTTTTGGGAGTGAAAAAGGTGATTTTTTGAGTATAACATTGATCTTAAAGTGTGTTTGAGTAAAATTATTTTGCCTCAAATTTGATTTTAACTTGAAATTTATAATTTTTGCCTCAAATTGTGATTTTTATTCTCATTGTTCAAGTTACTTTTACTGTTTTACACATGAATGTATATATACAAAGCTAAACTATTTTACATTCAAATAACTTTTAATCAAAATAATTTTACAAAATCATATTGAAAAGACAGGAACCAAAATCTAAAGACGGTTCTTAGACCAAAAAATGAGAAAACTAAAGAGTCTAGGAAAGAGCTTAAGCATGTAGAGTACTCATGAAATTGAAACAAACAGAAGTTCTTCCATACAATAATGATATCAGCAGTAATTTGTCCTCTCTTTCACTTCCAACCGTCCGGTTAAAAGTGACCGTTAAATCATATAGTACACTACATTTATCACACAACTTTATTGTTCATGACTAAAGCCAAATAATGAAATATGCGGAAACATGACCGCTTATAAAAAGTTCAACATACATAAGATTACAACAACATTACAATCAGATTACAACAACATTACAATCAATAGAAACCATAGTTGGATCACTAAATCGCGAACTTACCTCAATTGGATATTGCACAGAAGCAACAGATTTCAAAGAAGCCCTCTTCTTCTTTTGTAATCACCGACTGACAGAGTTAGTACATGCCTCCTGCCATCATTTTCCGAGAGTTTAAATCCAACTGTTGCTTCTATTCTTTGTTTTCTTGCCATAAATCCTGCCTGAGCTCCTTGGGCTCCACCATACTTATGAAGTAATGTTAATGAAACTGGCAGCTCAAAATTGTGCAGCGTATTCGATTCTGTCCCTTGATCCACCGGAGCCCTTGTATCCACCAACTTTCCAGCATCAGCAGCAGCTTCCAAGGCAGCGACAGTAGCCACCACACCAGACTCCGCAGTTACTGGTACTCCAGTTCCATTGCTGACTGCATCAGCAACTAAGCCAACGGTACTATTATTTTCAGCAGCAGCCTTTTCACTAGGATTGGCAACATAGTAGTTCCTTGATCTTGTCCACCTCCTTGAAAATGGATCATAACCTGCATCCCCTTCTTTCAAACCGGCTATTGGCCTCAATTCAGAAGCATTCTTGAAGTTCTCAACCCTGTTTTTTCTGTTCATTTCAGCAAGCTTCAGAGCTTTGGCGTCCTTGACCTTTGTATGTCTGGACGCCTCTAATTCTATTATTCTTGCCTTGATCCTCTCCACTTCCGCGTCATCATTCTTACCTTGTGCTCTTTCCAACTCCCTCCTCAGTCTATCCTTCTCAGCAGCAATATTCATCGGCCTTGACGAAGCAGACTTTTTCTCTTGTAACATCTGCTTCACAGTAGCTGCAGAGTACACATATGAGATGATTTTATGTATCGCTTGTTTTTTGTCTAACACTTCTTGTTTGCTTGGCATCCGGCCACCGCTACGTTCTACTTCCTTAACCCATTGCTTGTATTCCTCTTCAAGCGGAGCAGAGTCGCTTATCATAGCCATTTGCCACCTAGCAGCAGAACTTTCATTTCCCCAAACAACATTCAAGTACTTGTATGTTGTTTTGTTCTCTAGTTTATATTGTCGATCGGGGTCTGAGGAATCAACATTTTTCACCATGCAGAGCCGGTAGATAGGACCAGTTTTTGATCTCCCAATTCCAACTCTTACAAAGCAACCGACAACTAACTCCTCAAAGAAAGGCTCCATAAACCATTTTGCAAGTTTTGATCTGCGAAGAGTTATTTCCTTGATATCCTGAAAGGAGGGGCCCTCAGATCCAGATACTGCCCTATCATCGTCACTGTCAGCAATTCCTCCATCCCCGGTTGACCCTTCATCATCACTGTGTGACCTACTTTCACTATCACTATGGCTTGAACTACTGAGATTTGCTGATGTGAAAGATTTGCGCTTTGGTGGGGAAAATTGCCGCGGCCCTGAGTTTCTAGAAGCCTCTCTCAATCTACGGTGAGCTTCTGGATCTTGTTGTTTCAACCGCTTGGCACGCAATTCATTTAATGCTTCATTCTTGGCTGACCTGTCGGCAGATCTGGCTGAAGCACGCACGCGAGATGATGACAGCGGGGGAGACTGTTTTCCAGTAATTATTGCCTTTCCTTTCTCACGCTTTGATGCTATCTTTCCTAATAAACTTTTATCGTCCTTTTTTGAAGCCCTATCCGACAAAATCATCTCTCTTTGAAGTTCACTCATTTCAGAAAGCTTCCGCCTATCATTTTCATCTTTATAGAGATCATCGCCAATATTTGATTCATCACTGGTATCTCCTTCACGATCGCTTCGCCCATCATCATCTGCTTCTTCCTGACTGCCTAAATCATCATCTCTGTCTGTCGGATCTAATCTCTTCTTCAGTGGAACTTGTGATCCAGATGGCTTTCTGCTTGCATAATTAAGCTCTTCATCTGAATCATCATCCCTAGAGTCACTCCCACCATCTGAATACGAGCCATCACGCCGTCTCCTCGAAGGTGGGAGAGAATGCCTATTCCTGCCAGCTGTGCTAGTTCTTCCCGCAGCCTCCAAAAGCAAATTTTCCAAGTCGGCCATAGTGGTCTACAAGACTCCTCAAATCTATCCAGCATACACTAAATGTCAGTAACCAAACTAAATATTACTATTATTATCTCAACACATATGACAAAAGTAGACGGGGAAAATATACAGCATCACTACTTGGAACGATGCGTCAAAAAGTCAACCAGGGATTAATTACCATACACGAGAAGATTGGTGAACAAGTCATACTAATCTAAATCATCCGCGTCATCCTTCATCGGTTTCCCATAAAAATAAATACACAAAACAAAGCATTTATAGACATCAAATCTTTGCCACATAGTCAACAATTATCATCCAAGGTTAACAATCATATACTCCATCCCACAAATCCACAATAACAGTCGCATTTGAGCATTTCATTGATAAATGTAAGAAAAAGAATTGTGATTCTATTAAATTAAATTATCCTTACTAGTTACTAACCATTTATTTATTTTCATTATCGTAAATGCGAAGTGAAAAATAATACCGATGCACATATTATTAATTTAGATGGTACAATTGAAAACATAAATGAATAAAAACCGCATTGAAAATAGAAAGTGACACTCTTTTTGGGACAAATTTTATACTATTGCAATATATATTACAGGACAGAGGGAGTATACAATAATTTTCAGCTCAATCAGCCATACAATACAAGTATACTAAATAAGATTGCATAATTTGATTTAATTTGCACAAAAATCATCATCTCCCATATTAAAATCAATAAAGAAACACAATTTAACATTTCCAAGCAAATTATATTCTAATAGAAACAACAAGATCTATAATTGGATGCAGGTATAAAGAAAAGATAGATCTGGAAGCTTACAGTTATATGGAAATGGGTTTGACTTCAAATTTGAAAATGATGAGAATAAAGAAAGAGATTGAGGGTTTTGCCTTGATTGAAAATCTGAGAGAGGAAAGTTACAATATTTCCATTTCTAGATGTTGTTTGCACTTTACTGTTACTATTGTCTGTAACTTAAGCTTACTGAAAGATACTATTAATTAAAAGTGGTTAATTTCCTGAGCTAACACTTTATTGTCGTGTCTGTGTCTCGTACCTTCCTTTCCCCACGGACAAGGATTCTATGTACTATGTTAACGTTAACATCGGGTGGTCGGAGCACTTCTTAGTATACTAATAAAAAAAATTAATATTAAAATTAATATATTTCATATTTTTAAAAGTTAAATATTATTAATTTTAAGATAAAATTATTATTTTGAGTATTTAAATGTGTTTTGAAAACACATGTTAACATGACCCAAGTAATAAATAGTTTGAAGCAATTTTTAATGTTTTTATTGTCTTATTTAAAATTAATAATTGAGGATATTTTGTACTGATTTTTTATTGTGTAATTTGAACTGTCTGATTTTAATATAATATTAAAATTGAAATTAGATCGTTCAAATTACACAATAGAAATGAAAAATTAGATTTATTTTTCTATTGTGTAATGGAATGAAATGATTAGACAATAGAATTGAAACGATTTCAATCTAATTTTGACCATCGAATAAATATTTTTTATTGTGTAATAGAATGAGATAATTTTTCATTGGGAAGAAATGAAAAATATTCAAACAATGAAATGAAAGATTTATTCAATTCATTTCATTCTGTTACATTCAACTTCACTCTATTCCGCTTCATTATAAAGGGCTTAACTATTATAAACATGGAACTTAAAAGACTCTAAATGCATTTGGTCAAAATGTTTCAAAAGATAGTTAATAGAATAAAAGATATCTTATAGTATATATTAAGATATGCACAAAATTCAATTGTATTATGTTGAATAAAAAATATAATAACAGTAGTCTGGAAGTCATAGTAGTTCTACTGACCAAAATTACTAAAATTGTTAAGTTAGATGTCTATAATTAGAGTTTGATTACATGTTACTCTACTTCATATGTGTGAGTTTATGATAACTTGTACATCATGTTATCTATACACTAAAAAAAAATAACAGTAACCAAATAATTCATGAATTTGAAATATTTTAACTTTTATAGTTTTTTTTTACACACAACTTTTATAGTTTTTAATGACTAATGAAAATGAACCGTGCATGTAACAAAAAAATAACTATATATTTAATTGGATAAGTTACTGTTTTTTTTTTCACATGACTATTAAAATAAGTATACTAATAAACTATTTTTTTAAGTAAATGAAGTGCAGATTAATCTGCAACACCCTACATATATTAAATAAAAAAAATACATAAAAGTTGGACGACATTATGTCTGATCCAAATAAACAAAATATAAACAATTCAAATGGATAACAAAGAACGACCTTAAAAGATAAAGAAAAACAACATAAAATATTAAATATTAGTTTTTTTTGTTACAATATTAGTTTTTTTTTATATTTTAATTAACCTCTCCAAATTTTATTCCTCATAATCAATCCATAAAATAAATAAAAATAAGAATAAGAATAAAAAAACATTTCACTCAATACGTACAAACAATATTCTCTCTTCAATTACTCAAAAAAAAAAAAGTTATCCCCCCTTCAAGACAAATCTAATGCCACTTTCATAATCATACATGGTTAATGATTTTGTATCAAATTTGTTACAACAACTTTGTTAATGTTGGATTGGAGATTTAAACCTCCCACATATATAGTAGATATTGATGAACCACAATGAGAATTCACCAATGCAATGGTGGGTGACTCATTTAATTTTTCCCATACAAAGAAAACCAAATTTGACCTATAAATTATAATAACATGTTTTTAGGTTTCTTACAAATTAAATTTTATCTCCCTTAAAATTATGACTATGAAGCTCAATATTATATTTACTCTTACGTTAATTTCTTATCACTTACTATTAAGTATTATTATCACAAACATATACAAATTCACAAATAAGAACAAACTTTACAATTTCTAATTTCTTATTCCAGCAAACTCATTTTTAAGAGATAGGGCACAATTTGTTGTTTGTTTGTTTGTCTTCGACACATATGTACTTATCTTTGATATATAAAAATTATGAAAAAAAATCTTTATATTTGTTTATCCAATTTTTTTTATACCCATTTTTTTTCTCGTATTCTTTTGCATGAAATCTTTATACCAAAAAATTTCATTTGACCTGTTGAAAGTTAGGACTTGTTCAAGAGGATCAGAGGATGATGATGACAATTGCATTTTTTTAAAAATCATTTTGTCTTATTATCTTGATGATGAAGTAAATCCACCTTGCTATTATCTTTTTAATAAACAAAATGAAAATTTTCAAATTTCCCTCATTTCTCATCTTTATCACACTAGTTTTGTGTTCAGCAAAAATAAAAGCACATGTCTCTCTTGTGAGAAGGAGAATAACCAAGGAACAAGCAATATTGAGATTTAAAGTCAAACTTATGAGAGTTGTAAGACTTAAGTAATGGAAAACAAGCACACCCCAAGACTTTGAGAAACATAAAGTCATTGTCAAGCTTAAACAAAAGAGTGTAAGAGACATGAAATTGAACATAATGCAGAAGGTAAATGATTGATAAGTTAAACTACATAAGAAAGAGGAAGAGAAGCTTGATTTAGGAAAGTTAGACCTAGATCAACAATGTGCCAATGTTGTTTGTGCTCAACTATGTAATACACAAATCAAATATTTAAATAGTTCTAACTTTAGAAAATTTATTTTTAAATTACGCAGCGGAAAATTAAACTTTATTGTTTGAAATGAAAGTTAAGACATAAAATATTGGTTTATGATATTGCATAATATATACCAATGTAATCAAATAGTAATCATCATTCGTACAAGAAAATCATTTTCTGATACAATAAAATTTTAATTAAAAGGTAAGAATAAAAGACTCGATATATATATACCTTTCCCCGTACCACAATCAGGGCGGAGCTTCACCGACAACTCGAACACAACATCTAACCTAAGAATTCTTAACCCTCAAAGGTCCAACACGTACACAAAATAGAGAGTTAGTTGTAATTCAATATCATAATGCGAAGATAAAGTATACTTACATTATATAAATATTATGGTATAACTAGACAACATTCTTGTCTAGTTGCATGCATCTCAATAAGCAAAATAAATATAAAATTATACTCATTGCCACAAAGATAAACATCCAGTCACGTATAACATTTGAGCAATCTCGATTAATCACAATTGCATGCAACATCACTTAACAAGTATTCCCTTTAGTCTCAAATATCAGCAAAATTTGGTCTAAGAAAATTAATGTATTTGGTGCAAATTTTAGACTAGATACATCAATTTTTGTTGATTAAAATTTTCTTATATGTGAGACCAGAGTAATATCAGTTAGGAATGCACAAATTCCTAATGCAACTAATGTCATCATCAATGTTATGTCACCGTAGACACAACTAAATGCATGTGGTCCCACTCAAATTAGGATAGAATTATATATGTTCGCATCATGTTCAGTTTTACGTCAGAGAGACATCACATCAAGTTGACTCATGAATGCATGAATGTACATATAGCACTTATAGTGATACTCTCACACATCTACTCATGAATACTAGGTCGCTCAACCTAATATTCCTTCTCAAGTTCACATTATCATATCATCATTAAGGTCATACATACATGCAATCATCTCATATAATAACAATCATGTTATCACAAGTCATCACCATCAATTCAATTCATCATCAACTAATCATCAACTCATCATTATAATCATAAGAGTATACAACAAACATAGTACAAGCATACATCTCATTTAATCCACAAAATAACAAAATTCTACACAGAAGACCTCGTTGGGCGAGCTCTAGTTAGAGCTCGCTAGAACTGGCGAGCTCTGCTCGCTGGGCGAGCTTTGGCTAGCAACACTGCTCCGTTCTCGAGTATGGTTAGATCTACACAAAAATCATTATCCTAACTTAAAAAATACACAAAGTTTAACAAATTTAAGCATGTATGTTCATACCAAGTATAGAAATTCATCATTTAGCTTCAATAAACATCATATAGACTAAATCACAGATATTTCATACTTTTACACAAACCTATTTTTTAACAACAACTCATTTATCACAACAAATCTTGAAGTATATAAATTCATTTATGATAACCACAAAATGATGAAGGTATAAAATCATAGTTATTCATGTAATAGATTCAATGATTCATACTCAATGAACAATCATGCATGAATAATCAAGTCAATCAAAAGCAAACTCTCAACCCCTTAAACCTCAACCCAACCAAGAGATGAGAGAGTTTGGGAATGGAGAAGAGTATTTCTCCCCTCTTTAATAACCATCTCAATAAATTATAACCACTCTCTAGTGTTTCTTTTCAAACTCTCTTCTTCTTCTTCTTCTTCTTCTTCTTCTTCTTCTTCTTCTTCTCCTCTTTTCTTTGTTCTTTATTTCTCTCTTCCTTCTCTCTACCTCTTTTCTCAATTTTATGACAAATGAAAACCATAACATTAAATCCTCATAAACCCCTTTTATATACTCATCATTATGTGTAATTCTTAAAATATCCTCATTTTCACTAACCACACTCACTTCTCCAAATTATTACTAAAATGTCATTATTTTCTCTACAAAACCCACTAACTCAAGTCTATTTACCATGTAGCCATTGCTCTTACCACAATCTTCACTAACTATATAGCCTAGATCCAATAATCATAAAATCCATTACTTATTCTCATAACAATATAACTTAACAATTTTATCACAAAACATAACAATGACCATATATATATATATATAGTTAATTAAATCACAAACAATTGAATAACTATTACAATAATAATTCTAGGCGTTACAAACTACACCATTTTTGTTGATAGGTACGAAGACATATAAGGATATGCTGAATACCAAGGTCAGTGAAATACTTGGTGAAAGTCTAAATCACCCCCCACCCCCCAATCAGTTTGTATAGCCAAATTAAAATTCCACCATAGCTTTAAATTATTTGAAAATAATGAAAGCATCAAATTTGGATTTGAGTAAATAAATCTAGGTAAATCTAGAGTAAGCATCCACAAATGTAATGTAGTATTTGTAACCCAAAATAGAGGGATTAGGGGAAGGTTCCCATTGTGACTAAATATCAATTGAAGTTTATATATTTGCATCCATTGCACTCATTTTTTTGTTGGTTGAGACTCATTGCACCCTAAACTAGTAGAAGATTGAGTAGAGTATTTTAGTGGCAGGCCAAAATTAATTAGTGGATTCACATTTAAGTGTTTGATTGCTACATGTTAGAGCACAAAATCATATACTCTCTCTCTCAAAATAAATGATTTATTTAACAACTTTTATATGTGCCAATGTGCAATTTTAATTATTAATATCTTAGGTTATCTATTACTAAAAATTATATATTATAAAAAACTCATCGAGACAAATAAAATAATATTTCATATGTAAATATTTGCATCTACGTATTAGTAGAAAAATATGATCAAAATAGATCATATAAATAGTACACTAAATCAACATTAGGTCATTTATTACAGAGAGAGTAGAATTAATGGTCGTCTCTCTTTACTATAATAATACACTTTATAAAGTTGCTCTACTCCTAATCTCATCGATATGTCCGTGGAACTTATTTTTCTTTCAATTTTCTAAGTCATTTAGTACATTTTAGTTATCAATAAAAGTAAAATATTAGACTTATCTCATAATTGAATTTTAAATTATTTGCGCCCATTGACCCGACCCAAGGTCTGGGAGTCGCAACTGCTAACACTAATAAGGTTTTTAGAAATAAAATTCTATCACATTCTCTCAAATTCTATAATTAGTATACAACAAAATACTATTTTTCTACGAAATATTATTAGTATAACTACAAGTCTTCACATTTTATGCATTGTTTGGTTTTCTGCAACATCCCTCCAGTCCATCACAATTGCGTGAGAGAATAACATCTGACGCCTCCTCGATATCATCTGCAGGCTAATAATGGAAGCACAAAACACAACAAAGGTAAGACAACGAACCAAACACAAAGAAGCAAAAATATGAAACACATTCAAGTCTACACCTGCCACAGTTCCAGTAGATGCCATAACAAAAAACTACATATCATAACCAAGCAAAAGATCTTTCCCGCCCATGTTCCGCAACAGAGGCATCTAAAATCACATATACAATTAGTATTCTTAGAAGACGCCAACAATAATAAATATTTGTCAAAGTTATAATTTTGTCAAATACAGATCCCAAAATAAATTGTTTTACTACCAACTTATGTTACAAGCATATTAAAGAATTATATGCCCACATACTTATTAGAATACAAAAATCGCATAGTTAAAACAGAATGATAAGTGAATCTTTTACAACTAGATGTTGCTAATAGATTCAAATTGAACCTATACAAATGTTTACCGTGAGAGACTTTCAAGTAGGTTTTGATCGGAACACTTCAAAGCACGATCATATACAATTTCGGTCCTTTTGGCAACATCATGCCAGCTATAGAGTTCCCTCATCTACACAAAGTAAATAAATAGACTAGGTAACTAGTTTACACCGTGAAAGAAAAAGAAAAGGATCATTTAAACTACAAACTTACTCGATTGTGCATGACTTGAGGATCAATTTTAGGAAGCATAGTTATTGCCTTTTGGATTGCGCGCACCATATCACTTGGATCAGGTTCCGCCAAAACAATCATGTCATCTGGTACAACCTATCGCAAGAAATTGAATCTATATCAACCTCTACATGATAGTACTGAAAAATCTTGGAATTGAATTTTTTTTTTTGAAGTGCTTAAGACAATTTCTCTAAGAAAAACTACATAAAAGACATTTATATACTACTATCAAATAAGAATATAAAGCATATATGCGCTGCCTACCTCAGGAACACCTCCGACTCGCGTGCTGACTGTTAACAATCCACAACTAGCAGCCTCTAATATGGCTATGCAAAAAGCTTCTGTTAAGGAACTGAACATTACAAACGTCAGGTAGGACAAGTAATACAAAATAAATAATATCGGATACACCTCAGAATGATAAAGTTCATGTCTTTAATATCTTCAAATAAATAACATAAAACCAGATAAGCTGTATTTGTGACTCAACCTAGCTTTGATCAGATATTTGACAGTTTGAAGTGGATTCATGACATAGGTCAGCATGATAGGTGCTTTGGAGGTTAATGAGTTATGGCATTAATTTAACAATTCCCCTGGGTTTGTAGAATTGTTATTGGGGGCCATAAAATACCAGTTGATCTAAAGGACTCTGCAACTTTTGAGGCTGAACTGAAATTGTGTAAATGGAATATCACTCTCAACCATATAAAAGAGGGCAAAAAACCCCAACTAAACTGCTCTTTTCAGACACTTCAATGATTTATAGAATCAATCAATTAAATCATAGGTTTCCCATTATGTTACTCAAACCTGGAACTGAGAAGTATATAGATGACAACAGAAGGAAATTTTAAAATATTGATGACTTGATTTGCATCAAACTTAAGTTAGCAAATTTACTGTTCAAGTTTCAGCCACTTAAAATGTTGTATAGCAGTGAATGTCAGACAAATAACAATAATAGCAAAAACAAGTGTAGAAGATCCAACAAATGATTTCAAATTCAGACAGTATAAACTATAAATTCATAACCATAAAACATAAAGAAGGAAAAAACTTTTCCAGGAAGCCAAACCTGTTTAAGAAAATATGCCCAGATATTAGAACAGACCGGACTTGTGCATGTGGAACAGCTCCCAACAATTCAACTCGATCTTGAAGAGAATGCTTTTCTCTCATCTCTTCCAACCGTACACGCTTAGGCCCATCACCTCCAATAATGAAACGAACCTTCAAATGGGATATATAAATCACCATATAACTTTTGTCAGATGTGGTATCTCTTAAGTGATACTCAAATATGCTATTGGTAAAATTTATTGTAGAACAACAAATATCTAAAGTTACAAAGCAGAACCTATAAAATTCAATGGATATAGAACTAAATGAGGAAAGTATAAAGTTAGGATTGCAGAAAAGTTATGGACTCTAGGTTTTTTTTTAAAAAAAAAAACATTATGGACTCTAGTTATTTCATGCATTTGACACCAACTTCAGCTTTGAAAAAAATTTATACAGCACGAAAAGAAGTACAACAAATAAGACTTATCCCTCTAGGTGGAACTGGAAAAAGCACCATTGACAATAATTTATCAAACATAAAAATTGCAACTTTTCATGTCAAGAAGCACCATTATGCAACTTTTTCTGACAAAAAGGCAAAACATTTCAAGAGGGGCCATAAGTTAAAACCATTATGTCGACATCAGACAGAAATCTAGACCAAAATTTCTTATACTGCATTATGCAAAACAAGCTGACGCCTGACAGTGTTTTCATCAACACACATTAGGATTCAATCGGCACACTTCTGGAATGACTTCAACAAGCAAGTCCGCTCCTTTACGGTAAACCAATCGGCTGATAACAACAATAACAATTTCTAATCTGCAAGGACGCTCCAATGCTGGCTTAAACATGGCAGTATCAACAGCATTAGGTATTACAAAAACCTTCTCCGGCGCCAAACCAGACCTCAAAACTGTGTTTTCCTTACTTGTATGGGAAACACAAATGGCTTGACTCACATCTGCCAAGGTAAACTGCAAAACCTTGTTCATGTGAATACTTCCAGCATCACTAAAACCATACAAAGAATGATCTGTAAACACAACCTTGTATCCCATGATTCTGGCATGCATAAGGGACTCATGACAAAGTGTTGAAAAGGTTTGATGTCCATGCACAATGTTAATTTTTTCTCGAATGAGAATTGTTCTTATAATCGGCAGTGTCCCATACACAGTTGGAAATGTATTCTGATTAAAGAATGGTCTCCACGGAACATAGTAGACTTTCAAACCACCTGTCATGTATCTAACCCCAGAGCGTTTTCCATATGCATGAGTTACAACCACCACCTGATCATCAGTAGTCATATTTTCATTCAATTCAAAAACATTACAAATTACCACAGCCAGCAGAACAAATTACAAAATATATCTGTCACAATATGAAGAGTGTGTAATCATGTTATGTTACTCAATGAATGAGCAAGTGCAAAAGAATTTTTCTTTAGATGAAAACAATACTTTTCAAGAGATATAATTTTTATGATAAATCGAATCAAAGACCTCTCACTAAAAAGTATCTCATTTTCTCCACTAAGACTCTGCTTGGATAAACAGCTTTATTAAACACGTTATAGCATAAGCTCTTATCATATAAGTGCTCATGCATATGCCATTTCTATAAGAAACAAAAAATAGAGCGAATAGGCAATTTCTTCCTTGAAATTGTAACAATCAATCAAATTAGTCTGACTTTTACGAATTAGCAATTTCGTGCCTTTTTTTTTACTACAAAAAAACAATCTTCAGCAATTTCGTGCTTAAAATTTTGTAAAATGTCGATCCCCCACAACTACGTTTGGGAGGGGACTGAAGCCACTTGATATCAAAACTCGCCCCGAACTCTGGACTACTAGGGCCCTCTTCCTCTAGGAACCAGAGAGTGAAAACAAAAAAGAATTAAATATTAATAAGTTGTTTTAATATAAGTTAGTTATAACCTATTTTCATAAGCTATCCTAGAAAGCTTATGAAAATAAGCTGAAAACAACTTATTGACATGTGATAATTTATTTCCATAAGCTCTTCTAAACAATCTCAAAAGTGCTTACACCAATATATAAGCTCAAATAAGTGAATCAAAATAAGCAGACCCATAATGCTTGAACTAGATGAACCCCACTTCAAGTATGCATAATAATGTGATACTTAGAGGCTAAGGAAGCAAAAATAAAGAGAAAGAGAATGAATGAAAAGAGTGTAACCTTATGGCCTAAGTTGAGCAAGCATTGAGAGAGAGAATAGATGTGATTTTCGACGCCACCAAAGTTGGGATAGAAAAAATCGGAAACCATAAGAATGGAATGCTTTTGATTTCGTTGAGGTGCTGAATATTCAAGATCATCCATCATTGTCATCAACAGGAAAACCAAATGGTTGCAGTGAAGTGATGATGAGAATGAAATCGAAAAGAAGGTTTGGAATTGGGTTTGCAATAATTTCTTTTTTCCTTTTACGTATCACTGCCATAATTCCATGTTTCTTCTGCTACGTACGCGCCTAAGGTAAAACGGGAAAACAAATATTACTTCCAAAACATAATATATTCTTGTCCTAAGCAACTATGAAATAATTTTTTGTCGTTAATATATCTTGTCTAAATTACCAAAATAATATTACGAGCAAATATTATTTTGGTTAAATTGCACTCTTGACTCCTTTTGTTTCAAAAACTTGTAATTTTGGTCCCTTATGTTTCAAAATAGCACTTCTAACCCTTGCATTTATCCTCTTTTGCAAAAATCAATTTTGACCAAATCAACGCTGACGTGGCAAGTTTGACATGGATGCCACATCATCAACTAATAATAATTATTAATAAAAAAAAGAAAAAACACAAGTGCAATTGGAAAGCATTAAATAAGAATCTTTTTACATGATTTTACATATTTTAACTCGATTAGCTAATAATTGTCAAAAATAAAACTTTAGTCTAATGCAACACTAGTTTTAATTATGTTAACTAAACTAACTCTTGGTGATATTTTTATAGAAGTTAAACTGACTTTAAATCTTAAAATTTTGTTTTGTAGGATTTTGAGAATGAAGAATTGGTCAGAACACTTCCAAAATGTTGCCACATTTTTCATTTAGAATGCATTGTCAAGTGGCTCGTGCAACAAGCATCATGTCCCATTTGTAGAATTTATGTTCCTGATCACATTCATGAATATAGTCTAGGTGTTTTTATAGAATAGTTTATTCTTTTTGTTTAAAAGTAGTGTAAGTTTATATTTAGTTCTGCGGTGAATTTCCATTTTGTGAGCGAAGCTATAATTGCAAGCTTCTACTTTACACTGACCATTTTGTGTGGTGTCACCTGTTTCCAGATTCCGGCCGTAGACGACGGCGGAAAACTCCACAACCGCACTTCATTGAGCACCAGAAAAGGGTCTTTGTCAGTTACCGGCGGCACCTCCTTCTGCAACATCCCTTCTGCTCAATTATCTCTTGCTTACTTTACTTGCCGATGAGACTGAATCTGAGTTTGTTTTGGTATCAATGTATCATTGATTAGGACTGATTCATTGATTAGTTAACTTGATCTACAATTGTAGTTTTACTTCTAATTTGACTTTCTTATTCTTTCTAGGAAGGGTGTCTCTTTGTATTTCTCTAGTTTTAGGGGAATTTAGGTGTTAACAATCTTGAAGTGAGGAATTTTCCCTCTAGCCTTTATATGAAGTTTCTTGCTTCTTGATGGTTTAGTAGTAATTTGCTTCTAAATTTTAATGGAAAAATAGAAGAAAATCTTGAATGGTTAGATGTTGGTGAACCTTAACTAGTTTCTAGTACCCACCCCAAACAAGTTATGGAACACTTTTGCAGGTTGGCTGACTTGAAAGACTTTAAAAAAGTCAATGAGATTTATGCAAAATGTAAGTTTTTTATGAACTGAGAATATACATTTAACTTGGCCGGCTACTTTATGCATTTTTTGTGGTTTGAATTTTGAAGATTCATCTTAGATTGTGATAGGTAAATATAAATCAGTTATGTCGCAATATTTAACTTATACGAAGAACGCTGAATTAGGACAAGACACAAGAGAATTAATTGCAATATTTAACTTATCTAATGCTTTCCAATTGCACTCTTTTTTATAATAATTATTATTAGGTGATGACGTGGCATCCATGTCACATAAGTGACTTGCCACATCTGCGTTGACTTGGTCAAAATTTATTTTTGCAAAAGAGACTAAATATAAGGGGTCATAAGTGCTATTTTGAAACATAGGGGCCAAAATCACAAGTTTTTGAAACATAAGGGGCCAAAAATGCAATTTAACCTATTAATTCTATATTGTTCTATCTTATACTATCAAATGAATAGAACATTTAGGTCAGAAAATAATGGCTTAAATATATTTTTGGTCCTCTAAATATTTTCAAGGTTTCACTTTGGTCCTTTAACTATTTTTCGTTTCGTTTTAGTTCTCTAACTTTCATTCCATTAATTTACTTGATCCTAACTGTTAGAAAAATGTCAAAAAACGAGAGGTATAAGCCTTTATTGAGAAAACGAACATCACATTTGGATTCAGCGTGAAAAATAGAGAGGTTTTGGGGTATCTTTTCGTAAGCTTTCGTTACTGAAAAGATCATCGGTGATGTGGACGGAGACGGTGATGGAGGAAGCTCCATACGCGATGAAGAAGAAAGTCTCTGGCCATGTGACGTTTTTCTATTGGATCTCACACCAAAACCACAAAGTCCCTAAGTGCCACGTATGCAAAATTAACGTTTTTCGTATTTTTCTAACGATAATTAGAACCAAATAGATTAACATAATGAAAGTTAGAGGACCAAAACAGAACGAAAAAATAGTTAAAGGACCAAAACAGAACAAAAAATAGTTAAAAGACTAAAATGAAACCTTGAAAATATTTAGAGATAAAAAATATATTTAAGATGAAAATAATTTACTAAACTCAAGTAGCCTAGCGGCTAGAAAGCCCACTTTTAAAGTGGAGAAGTGGGATGATCGGAGTTCGAACCCCCGCCCCCTGCATATATAATGCGATGTCTAACCAATTGAGCTAAGCTCATGGGACAAGTATATTTTTTTTTTTTTTTTTGGTAAAAGTATAATTTTTATTATAACATCCAATTCCATATTTTTTAATATTAGTTGTAGTAAACAGTATCACTGCTCAATTCATATAGTATAAAAAAATCCCAGTACCCCACAAATCGATCCCTTGAATCTGACACTAGCAAGCAAGTACATTCCACCTTTCCACTAAAAATCACAAACCTTTTTTCACTTCAAAAAATGGATGACAACAACACTATCATAGAAGCTAGACAAGAACTCATGGTTTCACCATCATCAGGTGAAAATCAAATTCTCAGAACCGCTTATTTCATCTCTCCTTGCAACAAAGACTCTAACTTTCTTCCACCCCACTTCACCACTTCCTCTCAAACCCCCACAAAGTTGCCCCTAGAAGTAAGATACAATGGTTGGAGAAATCCACTCGAAGATTGGAAGAAATGGGTCAAAAAATTACAGCCAAAATTTGAATCTTTATGGTTAAAAACAGGAATATACAATGCAATCAAAGCTTCAGAATATGAAATCAAAAGGGATGATGAGTTGATTCTCGAACTTGCTAATAGGTGGTGTTCAAAGACTAACACATTTGTGTTTCCTTGGGGTGAAACAACAATTACATTAGAAGACATAAATGTTTGTTTTGGTTACTCTCTTTTAGGTTGTTGTTCTATTTCTACCCCTATTATGAACAGTGAACAAGAAGAAGTAGAAGAAGAGTTAATGGAAGCTAGAAGAATGTTCAACACTTCTAAAGCTAAAAAAGTGAATCAAAGTGCATGGATGAAGCATTTTATGAATAGTGAAAGCAAAGTGGAACATGAAGCTTTTTTGGCTTATTGGTTGTCAAGGTTTGTTTTTCCTGCAGATGCTTATGATACTATTTTGAAAAGTGTTTTTCCTATTGCAATATATTTGGCTCATGGAAATAGAATAGCTCTTGCACCTGCTGTTTTAGCTAGTATTTATAGAGACTTAAGTTTGCTTAATAGTATTATTAAAAATAATGCCAGAACAACCATGAAGAGTTTAAGAGTAACTATTTGGGCACCTTTCCAATTGGTTCAAATTTGGGCTTTAGAGAGGTTTGTAACACTGAAGCTACACCCTTGTGAAAGAAGTCATGGTTTGCAAAGAGTGGCTAGATGGGATGGAGAAAAAATGATGAAAGATAAAAACTGGAAAAAGGACTTGGATTGTGCAGGATTTGAAAATGGATTTTTGTGGAAACCATATGAAAATTCACCATGTATCGAGGTTTATAACGAAAAAGATATGTGGACGTGTGATAATCCTCGTTTAGATGAAGAATTATTGTCGTTTTCTCGGTGTTTGATGGTTTGCGAGTTGGTTGGTATGGGATGTAAAGAGAAGTACTTTCCGCATCGAGTCGCTATGCAATTTGGTTTGGATCAAGACATTCCTTGTAATGTTGCTCTTTGTAAAAATGATCCTTGGACGAGTAATAGCGAGCTCATGACGTCAGTAGATATAAACTTGTGCATTCAATTGGGTTCTAGACAGCCGGATGTTACTTCTAGATACTATGATTGGTGGAAGCAATCGAAGTCAAGTCCGGAAGAAGATAATAATACAATCAAGGTTGAAGAACATGATGACCTAATACCAAGTTCTGATGATGAAGTAATTGAAAATGGTAATTGCTTGTCTAGTGGTGTAAAAGAGGAAAATGTTGGTCGTTCTACATTAGACATGTCGATTGAACTTGAAAACAGGATTCAGAATCTTGAAAGAATAGTTGATAAGCTTAAAGAATCACGACATCTTCATATTCCTAATTTTTTGTAATACTATGTATGGTAATCTGTTTTGTCCCGCGATAGTACCCCTTTTCTTGACAGCCTGTGATAGTTGCTTTCATTTATAGTCATTAGTAGTAGGTGATTAATATGAAGCAAATGGATGAACTTCTGGTTATATTGTAGATCATAGAAGTATCAAAGTGAACAAAGTTACTCATTTTGTTGTGTTTATCCCTTTACTGTATTTTCATTTCAGACATCATATGCATTTAATTTTAAGACCACAATAAAATCATACATTTAATAAATATAATCTCTTATTTACTTTACATGTGTTGTGACATATTCATACACCATTCAGTTCATGACAAAACTTCAAGTGTTTTTGGCTAGGAAAGCAAGTATAAGCTGATTCACCTGTTCAGGAAATTGTTCTTGAACAAAATGGGTTCCCTCTGGAATAAATGTAACTTCCAAATTAGGAACAAACTCTTTGGCCTTCTCACTTTTTATTAAATCCTCAATCCCTGGAAACTTGAAAACATAATCTTTTCCACCCATTATCAGCAGGGTTGGAACTTTGACTACAGTATCAGGCAAGTTCAAATCATCACCTACTGTCCTACAAAATACAAACAAAACAATTCCAATATCATTAACAAGATTTATTACCTATATGGAACCTGCAAGTGAGAGAAAAAAAGTTATGTTAGTACCTGTATGGAACCTGTAATGCGGTTCGGAATCCAGATTTCTCATACAAGGCTCCATAAGTTGAAAGATCCTCCTCAGTAAAGCAAGAGGGAAGAGGGGTATCAGGTTCCACCAAATCCATAATCTCCTGGTTTTCATTAGCTATTGGTAATTCACTTCTTGAGAAAAGGATGTAAACGTTTCGCACAACAGTTTTTGCATTGAAGCGTCCAAAATCAGCCTCTGCTCTTCCTGGTTCCTGATACACATATAGGCGGATACAACACTATGATGATAGATTGATAGTATTAGTAGCATAACACTCGTTATGGTTGACAGTTAAAGACTAAAAGGAAAATATATAGATTTACCTTCCATCTCAAAATGTAGAAGCCTTCTGGGAGGTATTTATGTATCATAGAGGGTCCTGGTGGAGCATATGGAACTCCTAATGTGATAACTCCTAACACCCTTTCTGGGTGTAGAATGGAAAATAGATATGCAGGAGAAGCTCCAAAATCTTTTCCAACAAGAAACACCTATTATATGAATTATGATTGTATCAAAGATTAGGCAGCATACATATTAAGTACATTGGTTGAAATTAGTTCAAGTTGTGGATGAAATCAGACACAGCTAACAAATAAGAATTTCATTACTCCCCAAACAATACGCAATGAGTACATCAAGATTAGATAAATCGAATTTGAAATTGCGAATTAAGATTTTCCCTTTTAGTTTCTAGAGGCAAAAGAAAAAAAATTCTTGTATATTATAGGCAAATTAGTCCTAAAAATTGTAAGTATTGGTCAAAATAGTCTCTCATTTTGCGAACAGCCAAATACATCTTTGAAATATAAAATTCATTCAAAATGGCCAATCGGTTAAATACTCTAGTTAGAGACTATAACACGACACCTTAATTAGACATCTCATAAAACACGTTGATCTCACATTAATGTCAATTTATATAGACTAGTTTATCTGTGAAATTTAGGTCATTTCGTATACAAATTTGTCAGTAGTAGCATTTGTGTTTGAACTAATTACCTGAAAATTAGTCTATCAAAGACCTAAATTTACACGCAAATTAGTCGTTGTTGGTGTAGCGGCATAAATGTTGATCAACATGGAAAAGCCGCATATTCGATTAATGTATCATCTCATACTAACAGTAAAATTTAAGAAACAAACCATTTTGACATACAACTTACAATGTTTGAAATGCGTTTGTCAATTTGCCAAAATCTATGACTATCTAGCAAATCTGATCATGAAATTAGTACCTTAGAAAGAGCAAGTGCATCAAGAATTGCGAGGAGGTCGTTGAGAAGATCAGAGAAGGTGGTCTTTTCTGGTTCAGGCGGCGGATCAGATAGTCCATAGCCTCTGTAATCAGGAGAAATAGCTCTGAATCCAGCACCAGCGAGAGCAACCATCTGGTGGCGCCATGAGTACCATATCTCTGGAAAACCGTGCAGGAATAGGACGGCGTTTGGACCTGCAAAAAGAAAGAAAATTGTTTGACTTTGATTCACAAGACAAGACAAGACAAGACAAAGATACTGGATTGGATTCTCACCGTTTCCAGTTTCTGCTATGTGAAGTTTCAGAGCTCCCACGTTAACAAACTTGTGTTGAATCTTATCCATCAATTACAATCTGGGAGAGTGTCTTGCGTGTCTGAACTGAACAAAACAAAACAAAAATGTTAAAAGTGTCCATTCAAATTTACACTACATTCATAAATTACCATTTATAGCAAATTTCACCTTTTTATTTGTGTTGTCTATTGTTCTGCTATACATTCGTACAGATAAAAAGATGTATGATATCTAAAAAGTTTGTCGTATGTTGTTATGTCCAAAACTTATCAATTTGCGAATTAAATAGACTATTAAACCATCGATTGCTTTCACTTTTTGCACGAGGACAAAAATTCATTTTAAAGGTATATAATTGATGTTCGAGTGTTGTTGACCAAAATCGTGTTTAGACTATAGAATTGAGTCTAATTTATAGCTATTTCATTTATGATTGGAATCACATTGAGTTTGACGAAATACCAATTGTACTTTGATTTGGCGGAAACTTTAAACTTAAAAGTCTAGCTCATCACAACTATGATTTTGTCGATCTCACTTATATGTATGTAACTTTTATCTCTACAAAAGATTTTGAACCTTGAATATACTATTCAACTCACTATTATATATGAATGTATGAAAACTTAAATCATTTTACATTCAATTCACTTTTACTCATACAATCAATTCATTAAAAAACAACTTTTTTCACCGCAAACCCAAATACGTTGTATCTTTGGTGCCACTTTTACTTAGAGGACACAAAATTTATTTAAAAGGTATACAATTAATTTTGACATGTTTTAGTGTTACAAGTAAATTTAATAATTTTGTCCACATAATGATTCTAGTTTGAAGCAAAAAATTGAACTTTTTGCATCTACAATAACTTTAGCCTTGAATTTATATTTAACTCACTTTTACATAGATATATTCAAATACAATTATTTTACAGCGAACTCAATTTTAGTCAAAATCAATTTTAAGCAATCAATCCATTCAAAATAAAAAAATTCCCTACATAATCATACACATTGTAAAGAACAACAAAACCTCTAGATAAGGCACATTGAATGCATAAAACTACAAAAACCCTATATAAGGAACAACTAAAAGCCTCTATAGAAGAATACACAACATCTATGTTTCAACTTGCAACCATAAAAAAATCAAGGAAACTGCTGTCATAGAGTATGATTCCACTGCTACACTTCAAACTTACCTCTTAATTAACTCATCTACAGAACTACTGCTGTAATAGTTCAAAGAAATTCATGTTTTGCTTTTACCCAGCATTATGAATGTTTAAATATGAAACAAACTAGATTTAAGAGAGGAAATAACTCAACTATAGGCTATCAACAAACGCGAGAGTTTCATTAAAATCCAATATTTCACAATTTATTCAGTTAATTAAGTTAAATATTATGATATGCAAACTGCAAAAAACAACACAGTGCTACTGCTGCCTACCTTGAATTAAAATAAGTCCATGGTGCAAAAATCACAGATTAATATCCCGAGTGTCGAGGGCGATCCAGTTTAAGATGAAGTTAATCCAATCAACATGAATGGCCATTGTCAATGTCTCAACATTTATATCGTTTGTTTCGCTGGTACTTTATTTTCACAACTTTGTAAAAGTCTATTAAAAACCATTAGATAAGCACTATCAAGTAGACAAATACACAATTCACAATCTTTTATTTCAGGAGCCCTTATCAAGAGATACAATACAACTAAACTTCCACCAAAAATCAAGTGTGCTTGGCAAGGAAGGCAAGGATAAGCTGATTCACCTTTTCAGGAAATTGTTCTTGAACAAAATGTGTTCCTTCTGGGATAAATGTAACCTCCAGATTGGGAACAAGCTCTTTGGCCTTTTCACCCTTTGTTAAATCCTCAATCCCTGGAAACTTGTAAACATAATCCTTGCCACCCATTATCAGTAGTGCCGGAACTTTGACTACATGATCCGGTAAGTTAAAATCTTCACCAAATGACCTACAAATGCAAACAAAACATGTCATAAAAATTGAAAGGTGGAAGGATCATATGCTTTATAGCAACATAGTAGCATTTCACCGGCAAAACATGGGAGCAAGAGAAAAATGACAACACCTGTATGGAACCTGCAATGCTGTTTGGAATCCAGATTTTTCATACAAAGCTCCGTATGTTGCAAGGTCGTCCTCAGTGAACCAAGAGGGAAGAGGAGTATCAGGTGCGACCAAATCCATGATCTCCTGGTTTTCATTAGCTATTGGTATCTCACTCTTTGAGAAAAGGATGTAAACGTTTCGCACAACAGTTTTTGCATCAAATCGTCCAAAATCAGCCTCTGCCCTTCCTGGTTTCTGACATTACATACAGACAGACAGAAACAAAGTTATTTGTTAATTATTATAATGATGATATAACCGGTCATTGCGGCTGAGATGTCAAAGAAAAATAGATTTACCCGCCATCTCAAAATGTAGAATCCTTCAGGGAGGACTTCATGATACGTAGAGGGGCGTGGTGGAACATGAGGAATTCCCAAAGTGATAACTCCGGACACCCTTTCCGGATGCAGAATGGAAAATAAATATGCAGGACGAGCTCCAAAATCTTTTCCAATAAGAAACACCTAATGTACATTTACAAAGAGGACTAATCAATCAATATATTAACCATATGATTATGAAAGGGCAGAGAAACATAATATTAGTTTGTGCGTTGTTTTTCCTCAATGGACATGCAGTCAATTACGGACTGCACTCAATCCTGGTCTGTTAATCTAACACGTGACATTAAACTTATGTTTGGTATTACCGTGAATGTACCAGAATTATGGTGACCTACTGTGATTTTGCAGAAGTTACAAGTTCACGATGAATCATCATGATTCTGAGACATCTATCTTGATACCAAACACGCACTAAATTTTTTTTTGACAAAATATAATTTCTCTAATTTGGTCTCTTCTTAACTTATTTAGTATTGACTATGCAATTAAATATTAATACTAATATACAATAAAAGAAAGTATAAAATGTGAAATTTCAAACTAGAGTGTAACTACCTTAGAAAGAGCAAGAGCATCGAGAATAGCGAGGAGATCATCAAGAAGATCAGTGAAAGTGGTCTTTTCGGGTTCGGGTGACGGATCGGATAGTCCGTATCCTCTGTAATCAGGAGCGATAGCTCTGAATCCGGCACCGGCGACGGCTACCATCTGGTGGCGCCATGAGTACCATATCTCCGGGAAGCCGTGGAGGAATACGACGACGTTTGGACCTGAAAGAGAAAAATAATGAAAGAAAAGTGTTTGACTTTGATTCAGAAGATGACAAAGAAGTGGATTGGATTTTCACCCACCGGTTCCAATTTCTGCTATATGGAGTTTCAGAGCTCCAACATTCACAAACTTGTGTTGGATTTCATCCATTGGTCGATCTCAGACTGAGACAGCGTTGTTGGTGTGTGTGAGCTGAGCTGAACTGAACTGAACTCAACACTCTAGTGTAATGTCCACTCTTTCATACACTCGTCAGATCAGGCATGTTCCGGTGTCCGACGTGATACGTGTCGATGTATACTTATAGTTACATTGAATTATATTATTTTTCAAATTTTTTATCTGTGACATTTCAGTGTTTGTGTAGTATCTGGTGTCCGTGTCAGAATCTATCCTTCATAATCCACACGTTTTTTAGATTAACTATTATTCTATTAAAAAATCAAACTCGAATTCTTTTAAATAATTATACACCATTGAATTTAATCACTTCATCTTTAAGTAAACTACTCGTATTAAATTAGTCTTTAACTCTAACTCCGTAAGATACTACTACCTCCGTCCCAAATTATAAGACTCATTTTGACAACTGCACGTTCGCCAATGCACAATTTTGATCACTAATATCTTTAATTGTGCATTAGTAAAAATTATAAAAATTTGATATTTTGAAAATACTTATCAAGACGAATCAAACAAGATCTTATATGCTAATATTTACATCTATAAATTATGAAAAATATACGGTCAAAATAAGATACATGAATAGTATTATTTAATCAAAATGAGCCTTATGTATTGGGACTGAGGTAGTATCAAATAGATCTATGTTTATTAAAATATTTTAAAAAGGTTTTTGTTTCTGACTTTGTTAAACTCTCAAAACTGTATTAAACATTGATCAAGAATTGCAATATTATCCATTTATTTATGTAGTGCTTCTGTTCTGTCCACTCATAGGGTTGCTGCAACTACAAAACAAACATGCACTAAGCTACAAGAAAAGTTATGGTCCCAAACATCTACCGGTGAGATCTCTTTGGCCAAGTGGTCCTTTTGTCTCTCCTTTTGCATTTGAAAGTTACTATTAGTACATTAAAACTGAAATTGTGCAAAGTTGAAACATCAATATACATTGTTCAATTACTTATAGTTATTAACAATAGCACATAAAAATGATAAGATAATTTCAAACTATTTTCAGTTTTCACATTGTTTAATAATGTTACATTGGACTCTTGGCTATTATATTTGTAACTGTTTATTCATTTCTGTCATACTTGGTAGCTACTGCAAGTAGAGGGTATTTTTTATGGCAAGTAATGCCAAAAGTCTCAGACATGTCCAAATCCTTCCCTGCTACTCCATCAGGCAATGTCCAATCAAAATGGTAAACAAGGTTTGCTAACACCAATTCATTCACAGCAATACTCACCACACTCCAGGACAACCTATCCTTCCTGCTCCAAATGGAATGAGTTCAAAGTCCAATCCTTTAAAATCCGTTGAACTATTCATGAACCTTTCTGGTTTAAACTCTAGAGGTTCATTCCAACTTGAAGGATCTCTTGCAATAGCCCATGCATTGATAATTACCTGTGTTCCAGCTGCAATGTCATATCCATTTAGTTTGGTAGCTTCCATTGATTTCCGAGGGAGTAATAAGGGAATCGGAACGTGTAGGCGAAGAGTTTCTTTTATCGCAGCTTTCAAGTAGTTCATGTTAACCAAATCTTCTTCGGTTACATGAGTTTTGTTACCAACCACAGTTCTGACCTCATCTTGCAATTTATGCATCACAGTTTCGTGTCTTAACAGTTCTGTCATTGCCCACTCTAGGAATGTGGAGGTAGTGTCTGTACCTGCAGCAAACATGTCCTACATGCAAGGCGAAAAATATATGTAAGTAATCTAACATATCATTAGTTAAATTATATGTAAACAATACATTAGAAGAAATGTAAAGTTAGAATGTTGCAGCATATCTATATCTCCACTATCAAGAAGCGTGCTATGGACGTATGGTAGAGTGCAACTAAATTGAGATAAAGATTGATTGATAGACCATAGTTATCCTAATTAAGCTAACAAATCTTAACCAACTTACAAACTAATTTGTAACTAACTATAACCAACTCCAACTAATGCTTGCAAATAAAATTTAATTTCTTTATTTAATAATCTTCAGAACTATCATCTTAACAACTAATAAAGCATCAGTTTAGTATGATCAAGTCAATCGGGGCAAACAAAGAAGGAAATATATTCAATCCATCATATGCTAGAGCAATAATACAAATAAATAAATTACAAATATGCAACAAAGAAAACGAAGAAATCAATGGAAAACAGTTCTCAAATATAAATGAAAATGACTGATATTGTTACTCACCAGTATCAAAGCCTTGATTGCAGTTCTATCAATTGGGAAGCCAATAGCATTAGTCTTTTGAACAGAAAGCAAAACATCCACAAAATCATTCTGATCCTCACTATCAACACTAACATCTCCATCAGACCGACGACTAATGTGTTCCTCAATAACTTGTTCTATGAACTCATCCAAATATTTGGCACATTTTTCTGCTCTGCTATAAAAACCATTAACTTTTCCTAACCAATCAAGCCAAGGTAAATAGTCTCCTATACACACACTACCTAGTAACTCCGCAAACTCAAGCAACGCCTCCTGCAATTTCTTTCCTCTCCCTTCACGGTATCTTTTTCCTAAAGCCACCCTACATACTATATCATTAGTAATTGTAGAACACAACTCAGTTAAATTCAATGGCAACGCAGAAGAACAACACTCTTTAATATATTCCATCGTTCTTAAAGTTTCTTCCTCTCTCACATGACGATAAGATCGAACCCTTTTGTTACTCAGAAGGTGTAACACACAGAGACTCCTTACTTGTCTCCAATACTCACCATATGCACAACTTGCCACATCTTTGGAACCATACAAAAGGATATCGAAGATTTTACGTTGTGGCCTATCAGAGAAAACCAAGTCACGGGTTTTCATAACTTTACTAGCTGCATCAGCAGAGGAAACCACAAGTATTGGAACCTTCCCAAAATAAAGAAGCATTAAAGGGCCATATTTGTGAGATAATTTTTGGAGTGATCGGTGAGGGAATAAGCCAAGTTGATGGAGATTACCAAGTAGAGGAAATCTTGGAGGTGAAGGAGGTGAGTTTATTGTGGCGACAGAAGAATAGTTTGAATACCAATATTTGATGATGAAGAAAAGAGAAATAAGAAATAGTGAAAATATAGTATAGAAAAGTATAGGGAGTAATGAATAGAAGTTTTCCTGTGAAAGAAAACTTTGTAGAAAGGTGGACATGGCCTTGAAGCTTTTGATTTTGTTGAGTGATAAAAACTACTCTCTTCTTCTGATATCTTCCTTTATCTGTTATATAGATAATGATGAATTGTATTTTGATAATGTGAAAATCACAGCATAGGATAAGAGTGAGTCATGTCGCATGTATTGTTATATCTTCATATATTTATGCAAATAAAAATAATGTTTGCATGAGGATAATAATATAATAAGAGATCAGGACAAAAGGAATCTTGTGTGTGTGTGTGTATAGTTTGTTTTCAACATAGCTTCTATCTGCTATAGTTCTAGAAACTGCATGTTTGGAACCCTTTCCCATTCAAATTATGGCCACAAGTGTACCCATCATTCAAATGCCACAAGCTTGTGTTGTACTGTAACCAAGTATAGGCTGAAAGAGGCAACCCTTTCCGTTTCCTATTCCACTGTCATTTTGATTTTTAGTTCTTTTTTTGTTTTTCTCTTTTGTATCTAGACAATTATTGTTGAATGACATTTTCACTCCCCCATTTTGATGAGTTTGAGTTACTATTAGTATTTTATATGTGATTTGATTTTGAGCATTTGACTAGAATGTACATATTAGTTTGTTCTTCATCAATTACATTATTGATTGTTCTATTAATATATTTGTTTGCTGATAATTTTGATTGAATGATTTCTCCTGTTTGATTAACATAGATCCAAAAGACTAATTTGTTTGTTATCATAAAGTGAGCGTTTGACCCTAAACATTGATATTTTTCTTAATGTGTGGTGTTCCAGCCATGTGTTAACTTCTTCAGAACTTTAAGTGTGCAGAAGTGGAGAATCTAGAGTTCGAACCCCGGCCACTTCAATAATGTCTTTGATGTCTACCAATTAAACTACACTTACGGGGTGAACTTGCATTTATTCTTAACAACATTACATGTGATTTTTGCATCAAACTGAGATATTTGGGGGCGGTAGTTACTCATGTGATAATGAGAAGCTTCTGTTTTGGTATGGCAATACCTTATACTTGTAAAATATTTTTTGCAGAGAATGAGATAAGTATCTTGAATAATTGATCTAATTATACCTTATAGTTCAGTATTGTCTCTTTTAAATTGATTCATTTTTATATTGAAAGTTACAGTATATAACAAGAGCAACATAATATGCGTCAGGTTATAATTGACGTGGTCACGATTTTAAGTTACGTTTATTTTCAAAAAATATGATCCACAGTTTATCCTATATAAAATCTTAGAGAAAAAATTCCATCTCCACTAATTTTGTATTCTCTTTAAATTGAGCTTTTTAATTCAGTCTTATAATATGTTTTGGATTATTTTTTTTCCAGGTTTTATTCTGTAGACTTTCACCATCCATCCAGTGATACCTTATGAGCTTGGATTATCTATAAAGTTTGACCCGATATAAGCTGAAATTAAGTGAACAAAAGGTGTGTTTTCCAAAGTTGAGAGTCAGTTTTAATATTATAACCTTTTCCATGTACTCCCTTCAGGTTGGAATATGGATTAATGTAACATTGTTTCCGATCTTTTGAGCCCACCTCAACGAACTCTCAAATTAGACAATCGATTCTATCAAGCTCTCATGTATACACATGATTGATTAATCTCAACTCTAGCTTAGAAAAAGACATATAATCACTATGAATGTTTTAGTCCAATAAAATTTTGTTCAATAGTGTGTTGGTCCCTTTGCAAGCCTTTACACTAGATCTTTAAAGACTAATAGAATTTTCAAAGAATTGTCGGAAAAACTTAGCTATTGTGCTCTTTCCCTTTCCATTTTTTTTTAATTTACTGCAACCTTGATTTTTATTTTTATTTTTAAATATTTTGGTACTTTTATGTGACCATCGTGTGTATCGATCAAATGGATGACCTTCTTCAATAATAATATTACTTTTATGCTGACGTATCCGTATCAAACCGGGCGACATCTATTTCGTTGGTTTTATTTATCCCGGTTCAAAGTTGGACTGCACAGAAATCTGGTTCATGGTTCAACACTTCAACTGGTTAGTACTCCGGTCCGGTTCACATAAACCTATACTAGTATAACTACTACTATAACATAACGCTAGTATATATTTTCTTGTTTTGCATGGCTTTGCATGCTCACTATTAATTTCAGCTTAGTTCACACTTTCATTAATCATTATCATCCATTAATCTTGTTTATCTAAGTTCAATTTCCATTATCATGGACCCCAATGAAAATCTGTGAGTAAAATGCTGCTTTGTTCTTTCGTGTTTCTTGCAATGATTTCTTGCAATGCATTGTTCTTATTCATTGTGCGTGTAGTTTTCGGAGCTTTCTTTATGATTACCTCAAGAAGAAAGGATTGTCACACACTGCTAAGATTTTCAGAAATGAAGCTCAAGTTACAGAACAAACTCTCCCTGGTATGTATGTTCTTTATTCAAGACATGTCGATTCAAGAGTATGGATTGACCTTGTTTATATTTAGAACTATTCATGTGTTTCTTTCTCGGTTTTTGCCCAGATCGTTTCTCCGTTGATGTTCCTTAAAATATGAATAATGAATTATTAAGCTTGTGTGTGTTTGTGCTGTGACTGATTATTTTTCTTATTTTGTTTAACCTTGGTTATCAGAATTAGATCAAGAACCACATAGATTCTTGTATGACTTCTGGATTTTATTCTGTGACAAGTATAAATCTAGTCAAGTTATAGTGCAACCCAGTCATACATTAGTCGATTATCAGGACCCAAATGTTGGGGCTGTAATGAACACTGCTTCTCAAATGATCCGGGGAGGATATTCTATTCGACGCATTGACAGTAAATTTCTATTCTCTACATCTTTGGCATCACAATTCCGTCATTTCATATCTTTGTTAGTATCTTGTGAATTACATACCGCAAATGTTAACTTTAGTTATGAAATTGATATAACGATTAAGAAAATTTAGTTGATTCAATGTTTCTTTTAATTTCTAAAACAAGGTTTTCGAAGCCGTGAGACGCTTTTGTCCTGTGATATTTCATCAGATGGAAAGTTTGTAGCATTTGGAGGGCTTGGGAGGAAGGTGAATAAATATCAATGCAATAAATTTTCCTATTCGATTTGTTTGCTTTATTGTAACTCCTCTATGTGTCTGCGCATTCTATTTATCTTTTTATTCTGGTTTATATAGCCTATCCTTTGGGACCTCGATGAAGATACTTGTTTGATTACTACAGAGGCACATTCATCTGCCATCTTTGAAGTTAGATTTCGACCACAATCAACTCAATTCGCAACATCTTCTGCGGATAAAACAGTAAAATTATGGGATGCAGTGAGTCTTTTTCTTTGTAACTTGAGAATTAATTCAGCGTGTTTTGATGTCCCGTGTCGTGATATATATTAATATAATTGTAGGCTGAGAGTGTGGTGTCCACTTTTGTTGGACATCAAAGGATAATAGAATCATTGGACTTCAACCCATCAGGAGAGATTCTCTGCTCGTCCGATAAATGTGAACTTAAAATATGGGATATCAATCAGCGTGTCATGATTAGAAGCTCTAAGGTGAGTCTTACGCTCGTCTTTTAGTACTCAAAACTGAATAACTATTGGCCTCTCACTTGAGTACAATGACTTCAGGCAGGTGGAAGCCATGTGAGATTTCAGCCTGGATCTGGGAAGTTTTTGGCAGTTGCTAAACGAAAGGATATCACGATAATTGATTCTGATACTTTGCAGTTTGTTAACAAACTTCAGGTGAGCTTCACATATCATATATATGTTGAGTATCATGACACTAGTATTACTGCACCATTAGTCTGAATCTTATTCTCTATTAGGGACATGTCAAAGACATTAATTCCATATGTTGGGATGTCACTGGGAAAATGATTGCCTCTGTGAGTGAAGATTATGTACGTGTTTGGTCGCCTTTTGAGGTTGACAAAAACAAACAATGCATACACGCATATCCGTCAGACGGGAATAGGTTTCATTCTGTCATATTCCACCCTCGATACCATAGTGTCTTAGTTATTGGTGGTTATCAGGTAAACTCTTCCCTCCGCTTCCATTATGATTATTGTCCCTTCTATATTTCCATTGAAGTATCTGTTACAAAATAAGAATATTGATTTCCAACTGGTTTCTCTAAACGAAAAAAAACTCAGTTTAAATATTTCAGTTTAAATATTTCCAACTGGTTGTCTTTGATGGTTAGGTAACAAGTTCAAAAGTTAATCTGTGGACAGTTTTTTGCAGTGGTTGGAATTGTGGATTCTTCAAGACGGTGGAAGACATAGACATAGTGAGCATGCCTCTGACTTAAGAATTACTGGACTCGCAGCTACTACAGGGGAAGGTCAATTCATTGCATCGACGAGCAATGACGCTTTGGTGAAGTTATGGCGATGAAGTTTTAGTTCTAGTTGATGTATCGGTTATTTGGTGTAAATTCCTACTACAGTATTTGGGAGTTGTTAGATAATCTGAGTTAGAAAAACAATGACTACATGACCAAGTGCCAACAAGTACAACCCTTTAAATCTTTCAAAATGATATAATAGATTTATGTAATATTGTAATATAGTGAATAATAAGTTATACTAGGACTTTAATTTAATTTAGCTTACCAAAACTTAACTATTTAATTAGAATATGAACTATTTTTTTATATTAGAATGTGCCCTCTAATTTAATTAGGACTATTCTGTCAAAAAAGTAAGGTTGGGCATCATGTTTACAAATATCATGGCTAGAAAACCATGGCAACACATAAGTTTAATTTTATAGGTTTTTATAAATTACGGTGAAAGCAAGATGAACATGCGTTTATAGTCTTTTTTTGGTACATCAGAAAATATGCGTTTATAGTCTGAAATGTACTATCAAACACACACTTAATGTTATATTGAAAATTAAAAGGGATTGATTATTTCGGGACTAGTAGATCACAATATAAAAAATAAATCGGAGTATCAGAAATGCTTTATAAACTAAGCATATAAATCAAAAGGGTAAAATGCAGTTTACCCAAAAAAAATGTACATAACCATGAATGTCACAAAGAGTGTTAAATGAAAAAAGCTTAACAAACTAAATAAAAAAGGGGGAAAACCGGTTACCCGCCATCTGCTTATTGTAGTAGGAAAGCGATGGGCCGTGAGAGCGAACGGCGGTAAGCTGCAATCAATGGCAGATGTCTCTCATTCGCACGTCCATTCGCAGCGGCGGAAAATGATGCCACCTCGCTGCAATGCTACAGGCCGAACAGACGGAGCCATAATAAATCGGCCGACACTGGTTGGTTGATTTCATTTCATCCACTTGATCATATGCAGACGATCAGAGGCGGTACAACGGAGATATTACTCCTAAGAAAAATTAATGTCTTGTTTATTTTAAGAGTTATAAGTCCATATTTTTTAACAAAAAATACATAAAAATTAAGAGAGGGTAGCTACTGCAAGTAGAGGGTATTCATATTCTGTCATATTTTGTAATGGTAGCTGCAAGGAGAGGATATTTTCTATGACAAGTAAGGCCAAAAGTCTCAGACATGTCCAAATCCTTCCCTGCTACTCCATCAGCCAACTTCCAATCAAATTGGTAAGCAAGGTTTGCTAACACCAATTCATTCACAGCAATAGCAAAACACACACCAGGACAACCTCTCCTTCCCGCTCCAAATGGAATGAATTCAAAGTCCAATCCTTTAAAATCCGTTGAACTATTCATGAACCTTTCTGGTTTAAACTCTAGAGGTTCATCCCAACTTGAAGGGTCTCTTGCAATAGCTCATGCATTGATATTACCTGTGTTCCAGCTGCAATGTCATATCCATTTAGTTTGATAGGTTCCATTGATTTCCGAGGGAGTAATAAGGGAACTGGTGAATGGAGGCGAAGTGTTTCTTTGATCACAGCCTTCAAATAGTTCATGTTAACCAAATCTTCTTCAGTTACATGAGTTTTGTTACCAACCACAGTTCTGACCTCATCTTGCAATTTATGCATCACAGTTTCGTGTCTTAACAATTCTGTCATTGCCGACTCTAAGACTGTGGAGGTAGTGTCTGTACCTGCAACAAACATGTCCTACATGCAAGGTTAAATATATATTTAAGTAATCATATGTAAACAAGACTTTATAAAAACTGCAAAGTTAGAATGTTGGTAGAGTGCAATTAAATTGAGATTTGAGATAAAGATTGATTGTTTGGAATTGATTGAATGAAAAAAGATTATTCAATAAATATAAGATGTATCTACCTATATAGTGATTCTAATTAAGCTAACAAGTCTGAACTAACAAACTAATTAAATTGTAACTACCTATAAACAACTAATTCTTGGAAATATATATAACTTATTTTCTTTATATCATAGGGGCAAACAAAGAAGATATTTTTTGTTGCATCAGTTAAGTATGATCAAGTTAATAGGGGCTAACAAAGAAGAAACAATATTCAATCCGCCATATGATAGACCAATATTACAAACATGAATAAAAATGAATAAATTATAAATATGCAACAACAAAAAAGAAGAATAATCTGTCAAATATCCACAAAATCATTCTGATCCTCAATATCAACACTAACATCTTCATCAGACCGACGACTAATGTGCTCCTCAATAACTTGTTCTATGAACTCATCCAAATATTTGGCACATTTTTTTGCCCAGCTATAGAAGCCATTCACTTTCCCTAACCAGTCAAGCCAAGGTATATAGTCTCCTATACATACACTTCCCAGTAACTTCTCAAACTCCAACAACACTTCCTGCAATTTCTTTCCTCTCCCTTCACGGTATCGTTTTCCTAAAGCCACCCTACATACTATATCATTAGTAATTGTAGAACACAGCTCGGTTAAATTCAATGGCGACGCCGAAGAACAACACTCTTTAATATATTCCATCGTTCTTAAAGTTTCTTCCTCTCTCACATGACGATAAGATTGAACCCTTTTGTTACTCAGAAGGTGTAACACACAGAGACTCCTTAGTTGTCTCCAATACTCACCATATGCACAACTTGCCACATCTTTGGAACCGTACAAAAGGATATCGAAGATTTTACGTTGTGGCCTATCAGAGAAAACCAAGTCATGAGTTTTCATGACTTTACTAGCTACATCAGCAGAGAAATTAATTTTAATAAATAAATTATTGAATTAATTTTATTTCATTCATTATGATCCGAATAAAAATCTATTCAATATATTAATGTTTAGAAATAAAAGGACAAAGGAGCAGAAAGTACACAAAGAAATGTAGAATGGGTGAAAGTGAGACCTAACATAGTTTCAACAAAGCTGAGAGCATGAAAACATGGAGCATGAGTATGTAAACATTGAAACCTTATAAAACTACACAATCACTTGATACAAAACATGATATATCATTATTTGAGACTCATGCATTATGTCCCTTTGGCCGTTTATTCATTTTTTCTCATATTTTGTAGCTACGGCAAGGAGAGGGTATTTTCTATGACAGGTGATGCCAACAGTTTCAGACATGTCCAAATCCTTCCCTGCTACTCCATCAGGCAATTTCCAATCAAAATGGTAAACAAGATTAGCTAGCACCAATTCATTCACAGCAATAGCAAACAATATTCCAGGACAACCTCTCCTTCCGGCTCCAAATGGTATAAGTTCAAAGTCCAATCCTTTAAAATCTACCGAACTGTTCATAAACCTTTCTGGTTTAAATTCTAGAGGTTGTTCCCAACTTGAAGGATCTCTTGCAATAGCCCAAGCATTGATAATTACCTGTGTTCCAGCTGCAATGTCATAGCCATTTAGTTTGATAGCTTCAGTTGATTTCCGAGGGATTAATAATGGAAGCGGAACGTGTAGGCGAAGAGTTTCTTTTATCACAGATTTCAAGTAGTTCATGTTAACCAAATCCTCTTCGGTTACATGAGTTTTTTTCCCAACCACAGTTCTGACCTCATCTTGCAATTTATGCATCACAGTTTCGTGTCTTAACAGTTCTGTCATTGCCCATTCTAGGACTGTGTAGGTAGTATCTGTACCTCCAGCAAACACGTCCTATCATAGAAATCAATTATACCCTAAGTAAGTTGCTTCTGATTGACAATTCACTAAGAAATAGGATCAGCCAGAGAAGTAGTGGGAAATAATAGAGAACACTAAATGCTATAGAAAAATATTATTCAAAAATGGGAAAGACACCTAAATATAAATGAATGATATTGTTACTTACCAGTAACAAAGCCTTGATTGCAGCTCTATCAATTGGAAAGCCCATAGCATTAGTCTTTTGAACAGAAAGCAAAACATCCACAAAATCACTGTGCTCCTCATTATCGACAGTATCATTCCTCAACCTATGACTAATGTGCTCCTCAATAACTTGTTCTATAAACTCATCCAAATATTTGGCACATTTTTCTGCCCTGCTATATAGACCATTAACTTTCCCCAACCAATCAAGCCAAGGTATATAATCTCCAATAGATACAGTACCCAATAACTCCACAAGCTCCGATAAAACTTCCTGAAATTTCTTCCCTTTTCCTTCACGGTATCTTTTTCCGAAAGCCACTCTACATATTATATCTTTAGTAATTATAGGACACAACTCAGTTAAATTCAACGGCAACGCAGAAGAACAACACTCCTTAATATATTCCATCATTCTTAAAGTTTCTTCCTCTCTCACACGACGATAAGATCGAACTCTTTTGTTACTGAGAAGGTGCAACACACCGAGGCTTCTTACTTGTCTCCAATACTCACCATATGCACAAGTTGCCACATCTTTGGAACCATACAAAAGGATATCGAAGATTTTACGTTGTGGCCTATCAGAGAAAACCAAGTCATGAGTTTTCATAACTTTACTAGCTACATCAGCAGAGGAAACCACAAGTATTGGAACCTTCCCAAAATAAAGAAGCATCAAAGGGCCATATTTGTGAGATAATTTTTGGAGTGATCGGTGAGGGAATAAGCCAAGTTGATGGAGATTACCAAGTAGAGGAAATCTTGGAGGTAAAGGAGGTAAGCTTTTTGTGGTGACAGAAAAATAATTGCAATACCAATATTTGATGATGAAGAAAAAAGAAATAAAAAATACTGGAAAGATACTATAGAAAAGTATAGGGAGTAATGAATGGAAGTTTTCCTGAGAAAGAGAAGTTTGTAGAAAGGTGGACATGGCCTTGAACATTTGTTTCTGTTAAGTGATAAAACTACTCTCTTCTTCTGATATAACACTTGGTGTTAATAATGTTTATTGGTTCTTCTGATATCTTCCTCTATATATATTATGGTGACTTGATGACTATATATAATAAGATAAGATAGTAATGAATTGTATTATTTTGATAATGTGAAAATCACAGCATAGGATAAGAATTATAAGAGTGAGTCACGTTGCATGCGTTGTTATTTCTTCGTATATTTATGCAAATATAAATTTTATTTGCAGGAGGATAATGATATAAGAGATTAGGAGAGAGAGGACTGTTGTGTGTGTGTACAGTATATAGTTTGTTTTTCCATTCCAATTATGGCCACAAGTGTACCCATCATTCAAATGTCACAAGCTTGTGTTGTATCCTATTATAGGCTGAAAGAGGAAACCCTTTCCAATATTAGTTCTTATACTGTTTTTCTCTTTTGTGTCTAGACAACTATTGTTGAATGACATTTTCACTCCCCAATTTTGATGAGTTTGAGTTACTATTTTATATGTGATTTAATTTTGATCATTTGACTAGAATGTACATATTAGTGTGTTCTTCATCAATTACATTATTGATTGTTCTATTAATATATTTGTTTGCTGATAATTTTGATTGAATGATTTCTTCTGTTTGATTAACATAGATCCAAAAGACTAATTTCTTTGTTATCCTAAAGTGAGCATTTGACCCTACACATTGATATTTCTTCAGAACTTAAGTTTACAGAAGTGGAGAATCCGAGGTTCGAACCCCAACCACTGCAATAGTGTCTTTGATATCTACCAATTGAACTACACTTATGGGGCAAACTTGCATTTATTCTTAACAACATTACATGTGATTTTTGCATCAAACCGATATATTTGGTTTGCTACCTCGGGGCCTTTCTTACCACCCTGCTCATAAATTTATCATCTACCAGCCCTTCTTTGTTTTACATAGCCACATTTCAAGCCAATGAAACCATGCAGACTTGAGTTCAAATCTTTAAAATGGTGCTTTTGCAATTTTTGCTCCGTTGTAAAGCTAAAAAACTGCATCCCTTGGATTTGAGCCCGTATGCCTGATGGAGAAGGGATGCACAATAGACTATTCAGAAAGTGTATAGATAATTAATGTTACGAATATGGATCACCTGCTGTTACTGCCTCACGCAGTAGATGATCTCATCCGAAAAAAACAGATCGGACAGCTCTGATTTATTTAATCAATTTGGTCAAATTTACAAAGACTTAAATCTCAGCCATTCATTTCTAATCGGATTGTCAGAATCAGTTACTGCATTGACACAGTAACAGCGTCAAATCTGTATCCGATAGTTATATGATAAGTGATAACAAATATAAAAATGTTTCTTTTAACAAAGTTATAAAGTTGGGGAATCTAACTATTAGTACATCAAAACTAAATTTGTTCATAGTTCAAACATCAATATACACCATTCAATTATAGTTTTTTTTTTTGATAAGCACCATTCAATTATAGTTAATTTTTAACAATATCACATAAAAATTAAAATATAATTTCAAACTGTTTTCACACTATTTAATAATGTCATTCTTGGTCTCTTGGCTATTGTAACTGTTTATTCATTTTCTGTCATATTTGGTAGCTACTGCAAGGAGAGGGTATTTTCTATGACATGTCAGGCCAAAAGTCTCAGACATGTCCAATTCCTCTCCTAATACTCCATCAGGCAATGTCCAATCAAAATGGTAAACAAGGTTTGCTAACACCAATTCATTCACAGCAATAGCAAAAAACACACCAGGACAACCTCTCCTTCCCGCTCCAAATGGAATGAATTCAAAGTCCAATCCTTTAAAATCCGTTGAACTATTCATGAACCTTTCTGGTTTAAACTCTAGAGGTTCATCCCAACTTGAAGGATCTCTTGCAATAGCCCGTGCATTGATAATTACCTGTGTTCCAGCTGCAATGTCATATCCATTTAGTTTGGTAGCTTCCATTGATTTCCGAGGGAGTAATAAGGGAATCGGAACGTGTAGGCGAAGAGTTTCTTTTATCACAGCTTTCAAGTAGTTCATGTTAACCAAATCCTCTTCAGTTGCAAGAGTTTTGTTGCCAACAACAGTTCTGACCTCATCTTGCAATTTATGCATCACAGTTTCGTGTCTTAACAGTTCTGACATTGCCCATTCTAAGACTGTATAGGTAGTATCTGTACCTCCAGCAAACATGTCCTATCATAGGATTCAATTATACTCTAAGTAATTTGCTTCTGATTGGCAATTGACTAGTAAGAAACAAGATCAACCAGAGAAATAGTAGGAAATAATAGAGAACACTAAATCTACCATATGCTATAGAAAAATATTATACAAAAATGAGAAAGACACCTAATGAATGATATTGTTACTTACCAATATCAAAGCCTTGATTGCAGTTCTATCAATTGGGGAACCAAGAGCGTTAGTCTTTTGAAGAGAAAGCAAAACATCTACAAAATCACTATGCTCCTCATTATCACCAGTATCATTCATCAACATATGAATAATGTGCTCATCAATAACTTGTTCTATAAACTCATCCAAATATTTGGCACATTTTTCAGCCCTGCTATAAATACCGTTAACTTTCCCCAACCAATCAAGCCAAGGTATATAGTCTCCAACACATACAGTACCCAATAACTCCACAAACTCCAATAAAACCTCCTGAAATTCCTTCCCTCTTCCTTCACGGTATCTTTTTCCTAAAGCCACCCTACATACTACATCATTAGTAATTGTAGAAGACAACTCAGTTAAATTCAACGGTGACGCGGCAGAACTACACTCCTTAACATATTCTATCATTCTTAAAGTTTCTTCCTCTCTCACATGACGAAAAGATCGAACTCTTTTGTTACTCAGAAGGTGTAACACACTGAGACCCCTTACTTGCCTCCAATACTCACCATATGCAGAACTTACCACATCTTTGGAACCATACAACAGGATATCGAAGATTTTACGTTGTGGCCTATCAGAGAAAACCATGTCATGAGTTTTCATTACTTCACTAGCTGCATCAGCAGAAGAAACCACAAGCACCGGAATCTTCCCAAAATAAAGAAGCATTAATGGGCCATATTTGTGAGCTAAAGTTTGGAGTGTTCTGTGAGGGAATAAGCCAAGTTGGTAGAGATTACCAAGTAGAGGAAATGTTGGAGGTGAAGGTGGTAAGTTTTTTGTGGTGACAGAAGAATTTTTGGAATACCAATATTTGATGATGTAGAAAATAGAAATAAGAAATAGTGGGAAGATAGTGAAGAAAAGCATAGTTTGTGAAACGTAACTTTGTAGAAAAGTGGACATGGCCTTGAATCTTTGATTTCTGTTGAATGATAAAAACTAATCTCTTCTTCTGATATACTATCACTTTGTGTTTCATTAATTTGGTATGAGGGTGTTGTTTTTGATATCTTCATTAATTTGGTAAAATAAACTTGTGATCTTTGATGAAAAGAGAGAGTTTCCTTAATGTGTATGAGGGTGTTGTTTTTGATTGAAGAATCAAAAGTATCAAGTTTAGCCAAAAGAAGGAAGTGTTTTGACTAATGAAAGGGACCATACCTCTAGTAGGTTGCAGCTATATTTAATGGCACCAAAATACATGCACTAAGCTCAAAGAAAAATGGTCACATTGGTCCCAAGCAGCTTGTGGCAAGATTTATTTGGCTAAGTGTTCCTTTTCTATTTTTAGTAAGTGGCGGAGCCAAGTTCTTAATTAAGAGATTCAAACTTTTGAGTCTTTTGACCTTTTGAGTTAGTGGTGAAAAAAACAGTTTAGGGGTTCAAAATGTATATTGTTGAGTATGCCTTGAAATTGCGAAGAACGGATTGAATTGGACGAAGGAAAAAGGTAGAAAACTAAGTCTGGGAAAGTTTCTGATTTTCGGGCTTGGGGCGAAACTTCCAGAAGGTCAGAATCGTGTTTTCGTGCTTGGGTCACAGGAATTTCGCCTGGGGCATAGGCGCACGGATCATGGTTTTGGGCTTTTTGTGAAGATTTTGTTCCGTTTTGTATGGGATTTGTTTTTATTTTGAGGCATATTGGTTTTCTATAAATAGAGGGTGCTTTATTCATAGAAATTAAGAGTGAACAATTATTTGAGAAGGATTTGCCACCACCGCTAAAGGCTAGGGTTTTAGAGAGTAACAAAGGGGTTGCTCTTGGTATAATTGAGTCTCTTGGCCACGGAAAGAGGGACTTGGCTAGAATTAAGTTTGAAGGTTAATTCTTGTAAAGTGACTCTTTGATTATAGTGGAACAGATGGGTTACTCTCTCCCCCAAAGTAGGTTGTTATAACTGAACTCCGTAAACAAACTTTTTGTGTTATCTCTTTTGCTTGTTTATTTGCTTTTGGATTATTCATCATCTCTATATTCAATGATATTGGTTGCTTGCTCCACACATCAAGTATCGTATTGGTGTGATTTTTCATCAAATTAACAACAGTACAAAATGGAATATTTGCAACTTTTTTAAGTTCACATGTTCAGTTGAACCCCCTACCTTCAATGGCCTGACAAGTTGCGGTCATCCGCTTGATCATATACATACCATCAAAGGCGGTACAACAGAGATATTATTCTTAAGAAAAATTAGTGTCTTGTTGACTTTAAGAGTTAAGACCATGTTTTTTGTGTTTGAAAGTTATTATTAGTACATCAAAACTAAATTTGTTCAAAGTTCAAACATCAATATACACTGTCCAGTTATAGTTTTTAATAATAACACATAAAAATTACAAAAATAATTTCAAACTGTTTTCTTTTCACACTATTCTTGGACTCTTGGCTATTGTAACAGTTTATTCACTTTCTGTCATATTTGGTAGCTACTGCAAGTAGAGGGTATTTTCTATGACAGGTGAGGCCAATAGTTTCAGACATGTCCAAATCCTCTCCTACTACTCCATCAGGAAATTTCCAATCAAAATGGTAAACAAAATTTGCTAACACCAATTCATTCACAGCAATAGCCAAAAACACTCCAGGGCAACCTCTCCTTCCTGCTCCAAATGGGAGTAGTTCAAAATCTAATCCTTTAAAATCTATTGCAGTGTTGTTCACAAACCTTTCTGGTTTAAATTCTAGAGGTTGTTTCCAACTAGAAGGATCTCTAGCAATAGCCCAAGCGTTGACTATTACCTGCGTTCCAGCTGCAATGTCATAGCCATTTAGTTTGATATCTTCCATTGATTTCCGAGGGACTAATAATGGAATTGGGACGTGCAGGCGAAGAGTTTCTTTGATCACAGCTTTCAAGTAGTTCATGTTAACCAAATCATCTTCGGTTACATGAATTCTATTACCAACCACAGCTCTGACTTCATCTTGCAATTTATGCAACACAGTTTGATGTCTTAACAGTTCTGCCATTGCCCATTCGAGGACTGTGTAGGTAGTATCAGTTCCAGCAGCAAACATGTCCTAAATGTAGGGGGGAAACACTCAATTGTAGCGCAAAAGAATCATTACAAAGTATTCTAACAAATTATGTATCACAAAGTTAGAATGTCGTACGTATTAGCAAAATTTTCATGTAGTTAATACTTATTTTCCTTAACATAATTTTCAATATCTAAGCTAGCTAATGTCTATATTAACAGCATAATAACATATCATCATAGGAATCAAGTATCAGTTTAATACGACCAAGTTAGTGTAACTATGTTGCTTCTGCTATTTCAGTATACATGAATGATATTGTTACTTACTAGTATCAAAGCCTTGATTGCAGTTCTATCAATTGGAAAGCCCATAGCTCTATTCTTTTGAACAGAAAGCAAAACATCCACAAAATCACTATGCTCCTCATTATCAACAGTACCATTCCTCAACCTATGACTAATGTGCTCCTCAATCACTTGTTCTATAAACTCATCTAAATCTTTGGCAACTTTTTCTGCCCTGCTATAAAAACCATTAACTTTTCCCAACCAATCAAGCCAAGGTATATAGTTTCCTATCCATACAGTACCAAGTAAGTTACCAAACTCCAACAACACCTCCTGAAATTTCTTCCCTTCGCCTTCACGGTATCTTTTCCCTAGAGCCACCCTACATACTATATCGTTAGTAATTGTAGAACACAACTCCGTTAAATTTAGCGGTGACGCAGAAGAACAACTCTCCTTAATATATTCCATCATTCTTAAAGTTTCTTCCTCTCTCACATGACGATAAGATCGAACCCTTTTGTTACTAAGAAGGTGTAACACACTGAGACTCCTTAATTGTCTCCAATACTCACCATATGCACAACTTGCCATATCTTTGGAACCATATAGTAGTATATCAGAGATTTTATTCTGTGGCCTATCACAGAAAACCAAATCATGAGTTTTCATAACTTTACTAGCCGCATCAGCAGAAGAAACCACAAGCACCGGAACCTTGCCAAAATAAAGAAGCATTAAAGGGCCATATTTGTGCGCTAAAGTTTGGAGTGTTCTGTGAGGATATAAGCCAAGTTGGTGGATATTACCAAGTAGAGGAAATCTTGGAGGTGAAGGAGGTGAGTTTTTTTGTGTGACAGAAGAATTGTTGAAATACCAATATTTGATAATGAAGAAAAGAGAAATAAGAAATAGTGGGAAGATAGTGAAGAAAAACATAGGGAATAATGAATAGAAGCTTTCTTGAGAATGAGAACTTTGTAGAAAGGTGAACATGGCTTAAGCTTTTGTTTCTGTTGAGTGATATATCTTCCTCTATATATTATAGTGACTAAATGATTATAAAGAGATAATGAATAGTATTTTGATAAGGTGAAAATGACAACATTGAATGAGTGAGTCTTTGTTGCATGTATTGTTATCTCTGAACAGTTACAATGAATGATAGCGTTGATACTCTACTAGGGGTGGTGTACCTACAAAGGCTCCAACACTCATTACTTGTAACCCGGTATTATTATTGTTGTATCACCGTCTAATTGCAATCAGTGGACGGTTATTTGATCATGGGCGATTATTTGCCGCGCCACTAGATCACGATAGTGCTTATGCTTTTGGATTGAAGATCTATGTGGATTGGACACTGGCCTAGTCTAGAACAATTGTCCCCCAAGTCGTCAACTCAGGATTAAGGTGAAGATTTGCTTTTATTTTTTACCTGAGATGTTGAATTACAGGGTAATGTATATATGCCGATAAAAGACTCCGTTATACTTGCCTATAAATTTACTGATATATAGATTAAACGAATTTTATTAAATAAATTATGTAATTACTTTTATTTCATTCATTATGATCCAAATAAAAATCTATTCAATATATTAATTTAGAAGTAAAAGGACAAAGAAGCAGAAAGTACACAAAGAAATGTAGAATTGGTGAAATTGAGACCTAACATAGTTTCAACAAAGCTGAGAGCATGAAAACAAGGAGCATGAGTATGCAAACATTGAAACCTTATAAAAGTACACAATCACTTGAAACAAAACATGAAATATCTTTATTTGAGTCATGCATTATTTCCCTTTGGCCGTTTATTCATTATATTCTCATATTTTGAATGATAATAACTACACTCTTCTTCTTATATATCACTTGGTGTTATGATGTTTATTGATTATCAAAAGATAGCAATGCATTGTATTTTGATAACGTGAAAATCACGGCATTGGATGAGAGGGAGTCTTGTTGCATCTATTGCTATTTTCTGCATAAATTTCTATGTAATTCTAGAAACTTTCCATTCATGGCCACACTAGTGTACCCATCATTCATAAATTTCCACTGCCTTGTATTTTTTTTGACAAGTACCAAATATTAGGCAAACTTTAAATTACAGATAATAGGGCCACATATGATATGGCCACAAGTGTATATGAATGCAGAGAGATACAAAACTGTTATTTAGAAATCGGAGAAGGGAGAGAGATTTCAGTACTTTTTGGGAGAGTGTTATTGAATGATAAGTCACTAATTATTTGTATTGAGAGTATTACAATTTATAAATAACACATGATATGTAAGTGAAGTTAAAATTTAAGTCTTAATACGATATGATGTCGATATTGGAACCTAATATATTTTTGTAACGAAGTTAAGAACATGAAAATATGGAAAACGCCATTTTGTAACTTAAAACTTTGAGTTACAAGGATTGAAACCTTATAAAACTACACAATCCACTTGATACAAAACATGACATATTTTTATTTGTCTTTACTATCATGTCTTGTTTCCCTATAGTTGTTTATTCATTTTTTTTCTCATATTTGGTAGCTATTGCAAGAAGAGGGTATTTTCTATGACAAGTAAAGCTAACAACTTCAGACATGTCCAAATTCTCCTCAGAAACTCCATCAGGCAATTTCCAATCAAATTGATAAACAAGGTTTGCTAGCACCAATTCATTCACAGCAATGGCAAACAACACTCCAGGACAACCCCTCCTTCCTGATCCAAATGGGATAAGTTCAAAATTCAATCCTTTGAAATCTATTGAACTATTCATAAACCTTTCTGGTTTAAACTCTAAAGGTTCATCCCAACTTGAAGGATCTCTTGCAATAGCCCAAGCATTGATAATTACTTGTGTTCCTGCTGCAATGTCATAGCCATTTAGTTTGATATGTTCCATTGATTTTCGAGGGACTAATAAGGGAATCGGAACGTGTAGGCGAAGAGTTTCTTTGATCACAGCTTTCAAGTAGTTCATGTTAACCAAATCATCTTCAGTTACATGAGTTTTGTTGCCAACCACAGTTCGCACCTCATCTTGCAATTTATGCAACACAGTTTGATGTCTTAACAGTTCTGCCATTGCCCATTCAAGGACTGTGTAGGTAGTATCAGTTCCAGCAGCAAACATGTCCTAAAGTGAAAGTACAATTTAGTTTACACAATGTTGGTACTACAGTGACAAAAGATTATTTAAATGAATTGATTGCAAAATTATTTATGTATAAAAGTTAAGTAACCAAGTGGTTGTGCTCAAGTGGCCAATGAGTTTCAGTTAAAACGGATCAATCTAAAGAACTCGAGTTTGAATCATTGATCAGGCTTTATTTACCACTCGGTTGAACTCTAGATTAACAAGGGTCTTTCTCTTAGGAATGTAGGATTCAGAAAACAAAAAATATCTGTTAAGAAATATAACTAAAAAAAGAAAGAAAATGATATCCTTACCAGTAACAAACCTTTAATTGCAGTTCTATCAATTGAGAAGCCAGCAGCATTGCTCTTTTGAACCGAAAGCAAAATGTCCACAAAATCATTGTTTTCCTCGCCAACATGGCCGTCTGATCTTTTACCACTAATGTGCTCCTCAATTACTTCCTCAAAAAATTCATCCAAATGTTTTGCCACTTTTTCTGCCTTGCTATAAAAACCATTAACCTTTCCCAACCAATTAAGCCAAGGTATATAATCTCCTATAAAGAAAGTACCTAATAACTCTCCAAACTCCAACATTAGCTCAGGAAACACTCCACCTTCTTCACCATATCTCTTTCCTAGTGCCACCCTACATGTTATATCATTAGTAACAGTAGAACACAACTCAGATAAATTAACACAAGAATTCTTCTTTTGAATACTATGCATCATTTTTGCAGTTTCTTCCTCTCTTACACGACGATAAGATTGAACCCTTTTGTTACTCAGAAGGTGTAACACACTGAGACTCCTTACTTGTCTCCAATACTCACCATATGCACAACTTGCCACATCTTTGGAACCATACAACATGATATCGAAGATTTTACGTTGTGGCCTATCAGAGAAAACTAAGTCATGAGTTTTCATTACATTACTTGCTGCATCAGCAGAGGAAACTATAATCACTGGTACCTTCCCAAGATAAAGAAGCATTAAAGGGCCATATTTGTGAGCTAAAGCTTGGAGTGATCTGTGAGGAAATAAGCCAAGTTGATGGAGATTACCAAGTAGAGGTAATCTTGGAGGTGAAGGAGGTGAGTTTTTTGTTGTGACAGAATTGTTGGAATAATACCATTTGATGATGAAGAAAACAGAAAGGAATATTGAAAAGATAGTGAAGAAAAGCATAGTGAGTGAATAGAAGATTTTCTGTTGATCAGAGTTTGTTCTTCAGACGGTGGTGGTGACCAAAAGTTCTTCACGGGAAAAGAATAAGATGAGAGTGAGTGTGATGCTGTGTAATCTATTTTTTGTAACTTAGCAATTTTATAGTATTTCATTATCAAAAGGATAATGATGAGACAGCAGGTGGATAAATATTAGCAATTTCACTTCATTGAAATTTCTCAACAACTATCAACTTTCACTTTTGACTTTCAACAAAGAAAGGTTATATTATTATTATCTTTGGTTTAAATGACTCCCTTAGCAGTTAGCACATAGCTTATGCTTTCCAGTAATATAATACATTTGATTACTTGAATATTCACTACAGGAACACAATTGTAGCTTATACATTTTTCCACTGACAGTTTTTTTCTGAATGAGATGAGATTAAAGCAAAAATCTGTACTATTACTTTGAACAAATCAGGCTAATATTAAGTAAGCTTCACTAGGAATCATGTTGCTGAAAAAATGGAGATATGAAGGACGTGAGAACTTGAAACAAAATATGTGAGCTTCTAATACAAGAATATGAATGAATACACACCAACAAAAAAATTACAACTATTGATTACACACAGACTATACTAGGAACACATCCTACTATTGATTTTTGTATACAAGCATCTCTTTATCACCAGCATGGTGATATAAAAATTAAGAGTACGAGCGATGAGAACAGCGTATAAAAGTTGGTCGAATTCTAATGAACTGAGGGGCAGCAATTCCATTTACGATGGAGTAGCAACAAATCCTAAAGCAAGATGTAGCTGTACAGAATTTTCCATTTGATCTTTCTCACCGAATTCTACATGATTCGATGACCTCGCTAACAGTTTTATGAGTCTCTGGTGAAATCATGTCCAAAGACAGGTGAAATTCCTGCAGATAAAGACAAATCATGAATTAAAAAATGATGTTGACGAAATGAGCAAAAAAAATACAAGGAAAAGTAAAAAAAAGGAGCCCCGTGCATATATTTTAAATCATATTATGCCCCCAATTGTGACTTCCAGGCACATATTACAAATGATCCAAATTATGTCAGTTCAAGCCTAGAAATGCGATGATTTGACAAGTCAAAAGCATGCTGGCAACTAAGCGATAGCAAATCAGCATGGTATGACGATTAACAATTACCAACAGCTACATACCACAAATCTGTCCAACACAGGTACAAGACTTGCTAAGTTGTGATCTGGAAGATTGTCAGCAATTGCCGCACGGATGCTCTTACTGTAGATCAAAAGGGTAAATTAGAGCCCGTAAAATATGCGACAAAACAAATTTAAACAAAGGAATTGAAGATCAATAAGAAGTTAACCTTTCCGTGGAAAGAAATGCTAGAAGCAACGCAGAGTAAGCTTCCACAATCATTTTCTCAGCTTCCTTTTCACCTTGTAGAACAGCTGCCTCATCATTCTGCATGATGAAACACGAGATTAGTTAAGGCATATCAACAGCAATCTAATTTCAAATATTTTCACCCCACATTACAAGTCTTGAGTGTTGGGTCGGACCAACTTTAAATGTTTCTACTATTGATAATAATTAAATAAGTATAATGATTACAAAACATATGAGACAATTCAATATCACAGAAGTTTGAATCCCATTCCCAGTTGTATTCCATAAGCAATCAATTGCATCTCCATATCTGAGTGCAATCAAGTCAAGCAGGATTCGGACTTCCCTTTCTCTTTCCCCTTTTTTTGTGCATTTTTAAATTAACCTATAATATTGATTATTTCCAAATCAAAATAGTAATCCTAATATACTCCTTGCTACTCACAAGCTTCCCCCCAACGCATCAAAAGATAAGGAATAAAAAACATGTATAACCCAAACAATGTGTGAGACAAGAATTGTAAGAAAAAATTTGAACACACTACCCACCAGTTCAAATTTTTTATCTTCCCCAGCTCCCACCTCACTTTCACCCTTGTTAGCCAAGAAAATAGAGCATAATAATTGGATAACATCCCGTCGAACCTCCTGGTCCAAGCCTTCTGAAGAAGGTAATAAGACACTGGCTGCTGCAAGCCGTGATCTGCAAAAAAAGTGACAAATCTTAAATGTGCAAATAATAGAATACAATATAATATAATGAGACATTATTTTATTAAAAGAAAAAGGGCAGCCCAGTGCACTAAAGCTCCCACATACGTTGGGGCCGGGAAGGGGTCCCACCATTTTGGTGTATAGACACTATTTTATAATGCCAAAAACATTGTCAACTGTACGTATTAAAAAAAGTTACAATTATTGCAACGTCAATCTATTATTTGATTTATTTCTATCTTATTATTAAACAAATCAAATTGATTAGGAACGGGTCAATTTTAAAAATTTGAAAAACTGAGACGTGAATAAATAGAGACTTAATGGGAAATTTTTTAAGGTTGAAAGTTGAAACAGTGGAAATATCCATAACATATTAAGAAATGAAGTAACATTTATACACACACACACTGACAGATCAAGGAGATTGGAGGGAAGAGGGTGTCTTGACGAGGAAGTTAATGGAATGGTTGGGGAGTCTTTTGGAAAGGAAATGGTTGGCTAGGCTGAGTGAAGAACAATTTCTTCCTCAAAAAAGGGAGTCCTATGGTCTTCTTTTATTTTGGGTCATTTCTCCAAGGAGTATATCTCCGGCCATAGTCGTTTCAATTTACTATAGCCATACACAAGTGTAACAAGGAATTCTCCCTTTGTTTCTGTTATTTCCGTAGTAACACAATACAACAATTCAGTTCTTTACTGGTTGAGATCCTATCACGCACACACACACACACACACACAGAAAACCATGTAGGTATCTAAATAAATTTTTCCTGCCTAAGACAAAAAACACATTCATGTTTTGTTTGTACAACATCATTAGTTCATAATCAACTTCCAGTCTAGAATCCAATCAAATTACCTGTTACGGCCATCCTTCTCAACCAGATTTACAAGCAAGCCCAAAATAGCAACAAGAAAATCCAACTCGTTATCAGTTAGATGCCTCTCACATAGATGGTCCTTTTCAGTTCTCAAAGAATTTTCTTTTATCTGAGCAAAGGATGATGATGAGCTGAAAGAAGGGAAATGGCCGGCAATTAACATGGACATAGCCTCTAGTCCTCCATTGGCCGCAATTAGTTGACAGCCAATAGGGTTGTCGTTAGTCAAATTCATCAGCACCTACAATAAGACAGCACCAGTTAGAGTACATCAATGCATATATGATAGGCATCAAATAGAAAAAACAGTATATGATAGAGGATGTAAGAAGGCGAGGGAAGGAAATGACTGAAGATGTAACTAAAGTTCCTACAATAATAAATGGGTCGGAATTAGGTAGGTGGTCAATTACTCATTCAGAGTTAGTTAGAGGGGTGAGGTGCTCTTGGTTTCACCTTGGGGTATGCATTCCTCAGGTTACACTGACCATAGATATATTAAAAACAATCATTTCTTGTTCTTTCAAGTGTATTTTAATTGAGGAGCCTATTTGTATTCCCTTCTGATTCACATTGACTGGAAATTCACTGAATAACAGTTTAGTGTACTCCTAATCCCTATACCTAACTATTTCATTCCTTTTTTGTTATGTCCCTTTAAGTAATAGTTGAGACTATCAACATATCATGACTTTTGCACAAGAAAAATATCTGATAGGAGCTAATGTGAAAAAATAAGTAAAAAGGAGGAACGAATAGAAACCTCCATACACTAGTTCTACAAATAGATGTCAGTATACATGAGCAAAACAAGAATTACATGAGGCAGATATTTCTCTGAAGTGTTAGTATAATGTATAACACTGACATACAAAACTCAAGGTTGCCAACTGCACATGCAATATGGATAACTACATATGATCTGACAGGTAACCAAAATCCTCCACCTTCACTTAATTATCCATAAATTTATGAGAATACATTGACATAAATGACACATAAAACAAACACTAAATCCAGTAATATACCTTAACAGCGGTAAGGAGGCAATCAGTTAGAAGGCTGGAACCTTCTTCATAACTTATGTCAGAACTGGGACAGTTGGTGTTCACATCACTTGATTCTTGTTGACTCATTTTGGTTTGCGATAGACATTCATTTTCAAATTGTCTATTTGCAACCTTATATTTTTTAGAATTAGATGGTTTTTGTTTCCCAGATAGTAGGTCCCACTTAGAGGGTGCAATGTCATCCTCGTCAAATGCAAAAGGATCTTGGCTATCATCCAAGACTACAACTGGGGTACTTTTTGTAAAGTGAACGGTCTTTCTGGAACTATTTAGGGTCATGGATTTTTTACAATATGAACTCTTTGATAAACCACTGTCTTCCTCATCAAATGCAAATGGATCTTGGCTATCTTCCAAGAGTACAACCGGGGCACCTTTCGTAACCTGAACATTCTTCCTGGAACTACTTTGAGTCATGGATTTTTTACAGTACGAACTCTTTGATAAACCACTGTCATCCTCATCAAATGCAAAGGGGTCTGGACTATCTTCCAAGACTACAACCGGGGTACCTTTCGTAATCTGAACATTCTTCCTGGAACTATTTTGAGTAATGGATATTTTACAGTACGAACTCTTTGATAAACCACTGTCATCCTCATCAAATGCAAAGGGGTCTGGACTATCTTCCAAGACTACAACCGGGGTACCTTCAGTAAAGTGAACATTCTTCCTGGAAATATTTTGGGCCGTGGACATTTTACGGTTTGAACTCTTTGATAAACCACTGCAAGACCCAGAAGTGGATGAATTGATCCTCATCTTTAGTGAGTATGTATCAGTAGTTGATGTGCTGGGAGTTTCAGACAGGGAGAGTGATCTTTCCAACCGAGCACATGTCAATAGTTGGGTGTTATGAGAAACATTAGATTTCTTAATAGAAGAGGCCCTCTCAGCACCATAGTAATTCCTACGCGAACTCATGGATATAGGTTCATTCTCTGCAAATTCAAATGAAAGAGCAATCAAAAATCCGAAGACAAACTTATTTATGCACTAGCAAGCATATCCAAATCCAAATGATTCGCCGTGACTAATATAACTTTTAGAAGCTAGAACACAACAACAGCTTAGCATAACTCAAATAATACAGAAGACAAGTATAGAACACGATTAAATACAAGGCACAACAGTGATGGTCATTCCATACATCACCACACCCTGAATAAACACCTGTAATCCTAATCATAATGGTGCTCACTTCTTCGGATTAAAACAACTTTTCCCCAACGGAGACAACACAATCAAGGGTTAAGTAAGAGTGTAAAGGATTTGCAGTGATTTGGAAAAAAAATTGCATAAAAATTTAGCACATGTAACTGTGATCAGAAAACAAGAGTTTCACGACCAGATTATAAAAATCTAGTACCTTTATAGATTCTGAGCTGATCCAATTCAGAATCATCACTGACCATAGAGAAAGGATCATTAAGCTTGTTAACAACGGACATAGCAGAAGCACTCCGATGCAAACATAGATCTAGGAAATAGAAGTTTTTGACACAGATCAGAAAGGAAAGAATAGCTATGATCCAACAGAAATGTAAAATATAAAATAAAATAATGATTATTAAAAAAATTGTTAAATAAGGAAAAGGAAGACAGCCAGGGGTTACCCCTTTGTATGATCATTACCTGAGAGCATCTTTATGATAATTAACATAAGCTCCGTAAAAGACAATGGAGCTGCCTTGGGACTCAACTTTCGTTTCATTCCAAGCAAATGAGTCTATAATGAGAAAGTATCAGAAAATGATTGATAAATTAAACAGTTCACCAAGCTCCAAATGCATAAAAATTGCAGTATGCATCATGCAATACGTAAGGAAAATCACGTATGCAAAATCCAAAGCAACAGAATTAAATCAATAAAACAAACATTTTAATAGGGGTAAAAACATGTGTCAACCTGATTGTCTTTGCTTAGGAAAGTAGCATTTTCCATTATCTTCAGGCACTTAAGAAGCAAGGTTAGGCTCTTCAGATGTTTGGCATTTCTCAAATCTTTGGTAGACGGAGAACTACAATCCTTCCAGTTCTGAAAGACAAATCCATGGATTTCAGATAATAATTTATTTAAGGAAGCAAAAATAAAAGAAGTGGCGATGTATTGAAAAGAAGTATCACATCTCAGAGCAAGAAATAACCATCAGAAAATGCTCTCTCTGTTATGGACTGTAACAATTCATGTCTACTGCAATTTGCAAATATAGTAAATCATGTATTATACTGAACTAACATACAAGGGCACACCTCCAATTCTGAATGACAATTCATGGTGACTTCAAAGACTACATCAAGTCCTCCATGCTCCCTTAGTTTTTCCTTAAAGTTTCCACCAGTCTTCCGTACAGCACCAGAGGTTTCTGTACACAAGTAGTTTCCCCATAATACAACCGCCAAAATATATATAAAAGAAAATAAGTATAAGATCCAACACAGAAGTATCATACACTTTATTTGACTTATAATTTGCATGTGGAGAATATGTACAACAGAAAACATAATTTACATGTGAAAAATGAAAGATTTTGATTAATTTACGTGTGGAGAAATACATATAAAGAAATGTAACCCTAGTGAAGTTAAGTATAAACATGCCAGATTCAATCAAATTAAGCTTCACTATACATGAAATTTATTAATGTTCAATATCAGGATGGCACCTTCAGGAACTGAGGAGAAAAAAAGTAATAAGACTGATTTACTAATGAGTCCAACAACAGATTAACATATTTTCTCATGAGTTCTAATCCGTGAACATCGTTATACTTGAACAGATTTGCATTTTATGTTATTTTTGCAAAATAAAAACAACATTAGCATTAGAAGAATCAGATAAGAGGGAAAGAACATCTTCCACAATAATGCAAAAAAAAAACAACAATAGAGTTAAATGTTCATTACTATACCATCAAGAGAAACGGCAGATAAACAAGCCTTCTCCATAGTCAGCAATGTTAACCATTTTGGACATAACTCTGGCCTCTCAATCCCACTGTTATTCTGACAGGTAGCTTTTAGCTCTTTGCAATTGACTAGAACTTCTTGGACTCTAGAAAAAACTGCAACAGAACTGGAGTCAAATCTCGGTGTTGTTTTTTTTTGCATGACATCATTCTGACGCAATGACAGAAGTTTGGAGCCAAGGTTTGGTGCTTTTTCTTTAATAGCTGTGGATACAATTGGTCTTAACAGCTTGATTAGAAATTGAATACAACAAGGTGATTCAAGGAGATGATCATCTTGACCCTGAGACAAAAGCATAGCCAGTAAAAATAAGGGAAAATAGTGAATATGTATACTTATAAATTAGACTCCAAGTCAGGTACCAGAACAGAACTGTATGCCACTGGACAATAACTGAAGAAATTGAAATGCAAAAAAAAATTATTATAATAATAGTAATAATCGTAATATTATATTATTACATTTGAAATACTTAACTATATACATCAAATAATTTTCAACAGAGATTTGTAATTAACTTTATTTTGTATATTCTAGATCTTACATTAAGCAACAAAATTGGAATTTAATACTCCCTCCGTCCCATTTTAAGTGTCGCAGTTGACCAAATCACACACTTTAAGAAAAGTGTGTAAATGAAAGAGAGAGAATATGACTTTTACTAAAATACCCCTTCTTTTAATTGGTAGTAGACATTGGAATACTAAAAAGTAGATATTTGAGTGTAGCTTTTTCTCTTACATAATGATTGTTTTAAGGGATAAATTAGTAAAAACAAATGTTATAAATAGTATATGACACTTATTTTGGGACAAACAATTTTGGCAAGTGTGACACTTATTTTGGGACGGAGGGAGTATTAGATTTCTGATTTGGTACCCTAATCTTTACATAATACCCTCCCGTCTCAATTATAAGTAAAAAAAGTCTATGTATTTACTAATTAGAGGGAGTAATCCAAACATAGAATTTATGATTCTGAAACAATTTATCATTATAAAATTGGACCCAATACATAGAAAATTTTGTTTAGATTTGAGATCAGAGGGAATAACTCAAACACGGAATTTATGATTCTGAAACAATTTTAATTATAACATACTTGAAACTATTAATTATTGACTATTGATTATTCCAATTAATCGTAGACTGTGGACTTTTGGAATGTGCATGCCCAACAAAATTAGTTGAGCACAATTGAGAAGTCTAGGCCAAATTAAGAAAGTAACGATACATCAATCTCATCATTCTTTCCGACTCTGAATCACGGTTGAAAATGTACACAATTCCAAACCATAAATACTGATATGTTTATGGATGGTATTAAGATTTCTTTCAAATGTAGGATCAAACAAGTAGATAGAGAAAGGGAGAGAGAGAGAGAGAGAGAGAGAGAGAGAGAGAGAGAGAATTCTAAAAAACTTATCGTTAATTAAAAGTACAGCATAACATATTCAAGAAGAATGAAGACTTTCTACCTCTAGCAGAATGCAAAAAGTGTCACTAATGGAATACAATTTCCATGGCTTTTTAACTCTATGCCCATATTACCCCATAGCTTATTTCTAATTTCCATTCAATACAACTGCAAAGCCAAATACACAAACAAAAGATGACTTACATCACTAGTCAAAATATGGATAAGGGTTGCAGCTGCAAGATTGCTGGGAGAATCATCGAGATTGAGCTTCCAAATAGCATCAACTATTGTCTTCGCCATCCTATAAAGCATAAAAGGTGGTTAACATTCATACTGGTACATTTCCTCTATGATGATATATAGAAAAAAAACACTACGTTGCCTAAGTCCATGCACTCAGTTCAAAATGCCAAACTAAAACAACACCAGTCCATATATGAAGATATATAGAAAAAATACTACCCTGCCTCAGTCACCACTGTCCCTATACACTAACCCTTTCTATTCTTTTTTATCAAACCGCATTAATAAATGTTCCTCCTAAACCAAAATTTGGAAGTGCCCACAATTTCAAACCCCAGACCCATAAACTATCAACATTAAAAATTCAAAATTTCGAATACACCCCAACAAAAGCAACACCATATTAACTAAACAAGGGTAAAAATATAGAAGAAATTCCGACAAAACTATCGAACCGAGATATTTGAAATTCAAAAGAAACACGAGATTTGGCGAGAAATTAACATACCCTTGAGAACGAAGAAGTCTTCGTTGCTGCGTTGTGGCACAAATTGACAAAAGAGAAACCAAACTAGCCCTTCTAATCCTTACAGGTTGACCTTTACGTAATCCATCAAGAGCGAAATTAACCTCATCAACATGCTCCATCATCTCACCAAACTCCTGCGCCTCCATCAACGTCGAAGTCGCCGGAAAACAGAATCCGTTCTTCCCAGATTCACTACTTTTCACTCTCTTTGACTCCCGACGATCACCGCCGCACAAATCATCAACCGAATTGGGATCAGAATCGAAGAAAGACCACTGAGAAGACGAATCTTGAGAAGAGAAAGCGAAGTTTCCGAAGAGAGGGTCTTGTTCTTGGGAAAGAGAGTCCGTTGAAAAGGGCTCTGATACGTCGTCGTTTAGGGAAGAGGTTGAACACGTTCCCGAAATTGATGACTTTCGACGACCGTATGTGCGAACTATCATATTGGAATCGAAGATCGGTGGTTTCCGGTGGTTTACGGTGGCTTGTGTGGTGTTTGATACTGGTTTCGCGGCGGCTATGTCGAAGGATGAAGATTTGGCATTTTTCGACAAGATGAGGATAATTTGGGAAATTGAACAAAATTTAACAGAGAAAAATTTCAAATTGTTGAGCTGAAGAAGAAGAAGAAGAAAATTGAATTTGAGAATTGAAAAATGTTTGAGAAAATTTGAATTTTTGTGTTTATGAAATTGCGTGCAATTTTGAACCGATGGGGCAATTAGTTCAGTGTAGTGTTTTTTATCCGGTAAACATACGATGAGGTTGGTTTCGTCATTTTCATGATTTATAACAAATTCTTTTTGTTAAAAAAATAAAGATAAAAGTTTTTTTTCTTACAAGTATAAATATTTTTGCTCAAATATATTTTTAATTATTTTCAATATTTAATTTCGATTCTCTGACTATTTTTTGTTCTGAATTGATCTTTTAACTTTTATTATGTTACTCAAGTTAGCCCTAGCCGTTAATAAAATTAAAAAAAAAAACGTTAAGTTCTACCCAAAGAAGGTGCATATGGTGCACCTGTGTCTTCTTCGGGTTTAAAACGGACGACGCAACGTCACCGCCGTCACCACACTTACAGAGAACGGAAAAAAACAACCGACCACACTATTCCACTCGTTTTTTCACGTAGAGTCTAGATCTAACATCAAAATCAACAAACATAACTTGGATTAACGTGAACGATACATAAAACCGGTTGGAGCAAACAAAGTTAAAACGTGTTTCCGGCAAAAAAAAAAGGTACAAACGAACAAATAACAAGTCAATACACGTGTATACGATTACAAATAATGCAAAATCAGTGACGAAAACGTTCGAAATTGTTTCCAATTGGACCTTCTTGTTTCTCGCGGTTTTTAAGTTAAGATCTAGAGATTCCGGTGCCGTTTTTTGCGTTTCTGAGGTTGGATTCTTGATCAACTGAGGTCTTAGCTTTGGAATACTATGTTAATCGTTTGATTTGAGTGAATTTGGTAGTTTTGTGGATGGTGGCCGGCGATGGAGTAGGGGAGAAATGGTGAGGGACAGTGGAGATGAAAGAGATCAGTGGAATTTTTTTTAAAGTTTTTTGATTTTTTTTTTGAACGGTTAAGACCAACTTGATTAACGGAAGGAAAGTTAATGGACCAATTTGGAATGAAAAATAGTTAGAGGACCAAAGTGAAATCTTGAAAATAGTTAGAGTCAAAAGTATATTTAAGCCAAAGATTTTTCTAACTGACAAAAATAATACATTATACATCCTCTGTCTCAAATTTACGATTTACCAAATCACATACTTTAAGAAAAGTATATAATTAAAAGAAAGAGAATATGAATTTTACTATAATACACCACTTTTATTGGTAGTAAACATCGGAATACTATAAAGTAAATTTTTTAGTATATTTTTTCTCACCTAATGATAAGAGCTAGGTATATGAGTTGAGGTCCGTGGGCCAACTCGTTTAACCCACAGCCCGCACGGACTTAAGTCCATTTTTTTGACTCGTATATATTTTGGCATGTGTAAGTTGGACCGTTAAAATTGCGGGTTATACGGATTAAATCTGCGGGGTCGCGAGTTGGCTCGAATGACCCGCCTTTATTATTTGTTTAAAAAAAATTAGTTAATCATATACAATATATTAATACAATGCTATTTTATTTTTGAATCGATTGTTATAGAATATTTTGTTGTGCTTTTAATATTGGTTTACACTATTAAAGTTATTTTCATTTATTATTTTAACAAAACTATTGAAGTTTTTATTAAATTTAATTTGTGTTTATCTTATAGATTTGAGGATTGTGTTGTGGAGAGAAAGAATGATAATGTGAATCAGTTGAATTTGAGTTTTGTTTCATTAGTTGCAAAAAAGAAGATAGATAAAATTAAAAATGTCACAAAGAATTTTTATTAAAATGATAAATAAACATTTTTTTTTGACAAGATAAATAAACAATTATTTTTATAAATTAAAAAGTTATTAATCAACTATTATATTTTTAAAAACATAATTTCATAATAAAAATCACAGTTTTACTTTTTTATAAAAATTATATTAATTCAATATTCACTATTATAAATAATAAATTTAAAAGTAAACAAAAAAAATCAAATATTAATTATTTAGACAATTTTGGTGAATAACAATTAGTTATTATAATATTTTAAAAGATAGAAAAAAAATTCTTCCAAAATATACTCTTGTTTCTATTAATTTTAAAATATATTGTACCAGTGCATTAGAATTAGCCTATTGTATCATAGAAGCTCACAAAAGAAATTATGTGTTATTTTTACAAAATTATCATTTATTAATTATATGAGAAAGATAAATTGTAGAATTGAAAGAAAAAAAAAAGAAACAATTAATTAAGGGTATAATAGAAAAAAGAACATTAAATGATTCATTGTTCATTGGTAATGGTACAAAAAAAATTCTCAAAACAACATATATTTTGGTACAAATGAAGTACTGATAAAAATTTAGGATTATTTATAACTACAATAAAGGTTACTAATTGCATAATTTTAGTTTATCCTTGGTGTAAGAGAGTGTTCTAGCTATAATGTAGGTAGTGGATTTCAATCTATTTTGAATTACATTTTGATTAGAAAGGAAACATACAATAAATTGGGAAGAAATTTTTGATAGAAATGACTAACTAATGCAAATGTTATAAACGTTTGGAACTTATTTGAAACTTTTAAAACATTTGGGACCAATTGAAACCTAAGATAAACGTTTGGGACTTATTTGAAACTTTTAAAACGTTTGAGACCAAATTGAAACCTAAAATAAACATTTGGGACTAAATATATAATTAAGCCTAAAACTTTTTAATGAAAATTAACATGGTTTTAATATCGTTTAATTACTTTTTATAAAATTAATTATAGGGTAAATAGGTTTTTAATAATGCAATGTTGACAAATTTTGATTTGTCCCTTTTGTTGATTTTTTGCTTAATTGACAAATAATATGTCAACTTTTTACAATGTTAACGAATTTTGATTTACCTTTTCTGTTGATTTTTCGCTGATGTGACAAGCAATAAGTCAACTTTTTACTGATGTGGTAGTAAACATTTGATGATATGATCAAAATTCGCCCACATTGCAGGGTAATCCAGAATTTGTAGATTATGGGATAAATCAAAATTTGCAATATAGGAATAGGTGAGCATAACTTGGTTTTTCATATTCTCAAACACTTCATCAGTCATTGCCTTGTTTTGATTCCTCCTTTTCTTCCATTCTTTCACTATTTTGTTGAGGTTTATGTTGCACAAAACAACAACACTGCACCACAAACTTTTGATTGATCTTATCTTCACCTTTGAAGGATAATTAGGCTCCAAGTTAAAAAACTTCCTTCCAATCAAAGAATAAAGATAACACGCCTTGTTTGTCTGTTTATATAAGTGGATGAAGTTATGAATTGTAGTAGATGTTTCATATACACGATCAAAATCAATTGGTCTTTTTGCCTTAAGTAAGAAGCAAACATCATCAGTCTTGTTAAGAATTTTACCATGTTGATCTTTGAGGATATCATGCTCCTCTTGGACATAAGTTGTATTTCCAAACACCTGAGCACTAGAATTAGGTTCTAGGGTTCTGCAAACAAGATGTTCAACCACATAAAACCTAGCGGACTCGCATAAGTGGATGTAAAAAATTTTGCATGCCTCGTAGGGTTTCATAGTAGTTGCACAATACATGTTAGTGTCATTGTCCATCTTAGCAAGGTGATTGATAGCGGCGATAATACTTTTAGGACCAACATGGTGCCAAGGCTGACTAATATAACTCCCATTATAGTGATCTAAGTTAGTGAATGAGTCAATATCGAACTCAATTACCATTTGAAAGCTTCGGCGATTAACACAACAACCAAAGCAATAAAGCGAGGATTTAGAGATTACAAATTTTGCTGACTTTTTCGATGGAATGATAACCTGAACTTGCAGCATAAGCATTGTCGGAGCAATTTGAATTAGGAATACCATCGAAGATGCTGCCATCAAAGCATGCCATAACCCTAATCCAATTTATGACTTCAAGGTATTTTCTACTACCACCTCCAATATCATCGTTCAAACATCAGGTTTTCTTATGGTTAATTGGCATGTCCATGTAGGAAATCATCTTTAGAGAGGAACCATTGCCCTTGCCCGAAGTCGAAGTCTCGTGTGGCCATTTTTTCGCCATAATGTGAGAAAGAGTGAGAGAGAATCAACAATGGATGATAGAAGCCAAAGAGTCTATTTAGGAAACCCTAACATTATGAGAAAATATCATTAAACAATTAGAAATTAGGAATTATTAAGGGTCTGTTTGGTTCAATCGAGGGGGAGGGGAGGTGAGGGGAGGGAATTTTAAGGAGGTTAAGTGAGAGAAAATATAATTTATTATGTTGACAAAATTACCCACACTTTTTAATTAAAATCCTAAATTATCGTCATTGAAATATTAAAAATTTAGGTTTTATTTTTTTGACAACAAAAAAAATTTAGGTTTTCTACTCATTAGATTTGTTTTTTGGTTATATATATCCATTATAATTTAATCCTTATTTTTTTTTGTTAAGGATAAAAAAGTAAATTAATCATTCCCTCCCCTCCCCTCCAAAAACCCCGAACCAAAGAGAGCCTAAAAGTCACCTCAACAATGAACAAGAATAGCTTATCAAAAAAAAAAAACAATGAACAAGAATATTAGAAAACCCTAACCCTAAAAGATCATTGAAGAAAATAGGAATGATCAAAATTACCTCAACAGTTACTGGTATCAGAATGCAAATGGAAGAAATAGCGAGAGAGAAGCAACGATGATAAAAGCCATATAGTTGATTTAGGTGCTTCAAAGGCTGAAATGTTTGGTCCCATTAGACGGAAGGAGTTAGGTGTTTTGCTCGTGAGTAGGAATTTTCAGCTCACTTTTCCAAGCCCTCTTCACAGTTGAATCTTCTTTGGTGTGCTTGGTATCATTCTTGTCTGCCTTAATACGTTGTTGACATAATGAGATAATTCTAAAATTATGAAGGGAAAGGATGAAAAACAGTAAAAGTTTTTAACCATAGAGATTGTCTTCCTAATATGTTGTTGGCATAATGATTGCTTCCTTTTTCGTAGATGTCCTTATAAGATAATTCTAAAATTATGAAGATTTATAACCATAAAGATGAGTCGATTTTTAATAAGCAACATTCTTTACTTTAAAAACTCCTATTGATCTACTTTATTTTTTTTTTGAGAGGATATATACTTTATTTTTCAAAACGCCTATTGGTATACTATTTATCGAGATCATAAACATTGACAAAGTCAACTACAAAATATTGAAGAAAATAAAATCAAGTGTGTTGTAGAAACTCTAGTATTTTTTTATGACAATGTTAAAGAAGATGTAGTTATTTGTGTTTCACACATAACTTATTAGTTGTTTCATGAAAGTATAAATAAATAGTTATTGGTCTTATTTTCCTTTTTAATGATACCGTAAATATAGAGATAAAATGTATGTCTTATTTACCTGTTTAATATATATACTTTTTAACTGCTCTCAAAATACACAATTGCATTGAAGATTTGGCTAATCATAAAAACAAATGCTTATAAATGTTCCTATCAATCTAAAGGTCCAATCTGAAGGTCAATGTTAGTCGTTAGTATTCAAATTAACGCCTTTAGAAGTAATAATATATAATGACTATATATTAAATATTTTTTGTTGCATCATATTAAATATGTTTTTCATTATACACATACACATCTTTTCTATATCTAACACAAATCTCATCTCCATCTTTACTTCAAATTGTTCATAAGATATCCAACAACATTAATGAATATCAAATGATTATATAAAAGTATAGCTAGCAAATTGTTCATAATTCAAGTGTTGGTGTCGATGTGAGCCATCACAATTCAAAGTGTAAATTTCTTCAAGTGGCTTTAAATAACACTCCATGCTATTTTTGATAATATATGAACCTAGGTAAAATAAAAACATATGAACCTTTGATATATTAATATCAAAACCAAAACAAAATACTTTTGATTTTTGTTCAATTTAGAGTTTAGGGTTTTGAGTATTAAAGTGTTTCGTATTTGATATTTGAGAATTATGGTCCATAATATGCATGGTTAAGGGTGCTTAGGTTTAAGGTGTTTAGTATTTATGTTTAATGTTTATATGAAACTTTTGTTTTTGAAACAATGTTTATATGAAACATTAAACATTAATGAAATATCATATTTATTAGTGTACTCTATGTACACTATCATTATAAAGATAACAATATCACTAAAGCATTTGATTTCAATCATATTAATAATTATAAAATGTTTTCATCTTTTTAAGTATTAGAGTTAAACCTCTAACAATTTACATAAAGACATAAAGACGTGAAACTTTTACCACTTAAAGTTTATTCATTTGTTTTTTAACATTAATTAATTAAAATAAATGTGTAATTATATCCGGAAAAAAATGTGGAGTATGATTTCTTCCTTTCGTCGTGCCTCTATCGGTTCGTCGGTTTTCTTCCTTAGTCGTGTAGTATAGAACAACATGACAAAATCATCTCTACTTGAGGGTTTGAAATACGGTGTCCCGTTATTGGTTTACACACATAAATACTGCAACCGGATGGAAAAATGTCTTATAAAACATTGTGGATTATTGAAAAAAAAAAAATCTATAAAGTGATCGACAACAATGATATCCCCGCTTCGAAGACTACCAGTAAGACAATATATATTCAACTACGGTCGTTAAATGTAATGTGTACAAATGGAGACATTTTATTGCTACACTTTATTGGACATGGATGCCTCAATGAATTTTGTTATCCAAATATCCTAAGGACTGACCGGGGGATATTTTCAAATTGCTAGCTCACTCAACAAATGTAATTGTGTGTTTACTATTATTGATGACTCTTGTTATAATGTTGGATGTATTAGAAATGCATATGAGCAAATTGGCACAATTTCGTCAATCGGAGCGAAATACGACCGAGAGACATATTATTGTCAGGATGCCAAAAATATGAAGTATAGGAATGGGCTCATTAGATCATGGTGCTATATTTACAAATCATCTTATAAAATTAATTGATGAAGCTGATGGAAAAATCAACAATTGGGATTTGATAATGAAGATCAAGTTACCACTCTCTAAAAGAGGTTGCCGTCAAGTTCCAAGCTTCACAAATGAGGAAGCAAAAACACGAGTTTTTGAGCAATGTTGGTAATGGCCAATTACATGTTTTTCTTGGGCGGGGTTTAGTGGATCTCTCTTGTCATGGATTGACCAATGCTTTAAATTTTTTTGGCACTTTTATTGCGTGAAGCAAGTGTTTTAATGATAACATATAAGGGTTTAAAAAAAATATAAAGTTAATAAGGATATCATTAAAACATTTAATTTAAATCATATTAATAGGTATAAAGTGTTCGCATATATATATATATATATATATATATATATATATATATATATATATATATATATATATATTTTTAAAGTTCGGTATCCGGCCTAGTGAAACATTATTTTCTGGAAAGAAGAACCTAATTAGCCTATTATTAATTTCAGCTCTTCAACATTACAAGTGTCGGATTCAACATTGCTCATGTTGTATACAGCACAGGTGCAGGACTACAACTTGACAGGTAAACAATGTTGTAACATAGTCTTGAATAATTATTGTATGTTTTACAACATAGTATGAGATTTAAACGTCTAACAACTTACATAAAGACCTTTCATCAAAAAAAAAAACTTACACAAAGACCTACGACCGTTACCACTTAAAGGTAATTAGCATATTTTTTTAATAATAACTAATTAAAATAAATGTGTAATTTTATCCGAAAAATTAAATAAATGTGGAGTAATAATTTCTTTGACTGATGTGTTTTTTTTTAACATTAGTATTTGTAAGGGGTATACTTTGAGAAAATGAGTCAAAACTTATGTGCGTTTGATATGGTAAAAGTCAGGAGACTGAACATGACAACTTTTGTTGTACCTGTTTGATATTAAGTATGAGATTTAAACATCTAACAACTTACATAAATACCTTTCGTAAAAAAAAAAAACTTACATAAAGACCTACAACCGTTACCACTTAAAGGTAATTAGTTTATTTTTTTTAATAATAACTAATTGAAATAAATGTGTAATTCTATCCGAAAAATTAAATAAATGTGGAGTAATAATTTCTTTGACTGCTGTGTTTTTTTTAACATTAGTATTTGTAAGGGGTATACTTCGAGAAAATGAGTCAAAACTTATGTGCGTTTGATATGCTAAAAGCCAAGAGACTGAACATGACAACTTTTGTTGTGCTTGTTTGATTTAAGGGCACTTGAGGCAGGTCCTTCCTTCTGTTAGACTTAATTTACGAGGAAGGTCTGAGGCACGAAGTCTTAGCGAGCCACTCTTTCTTGATCTTAGAGGAGACTCTATTGAGAAGATATGGTTTTTGAACAGCTCCTAACCTACCAACCAAAAAGGGAAACACATTCCAGGCATAATAATATGAAGAAGAGCATTTCCTAGCCGTCTTGTCTTGTCCTTGGGGAAGGAAGTACCACTCATGAATCAAAGCAAATAGAAAAACAACCACTATCTTAGCAGCTGAAAAAGGGCTTTCATAGGGGTAAACGTAAACTCATTGCATGTTCCGCTATTTCACTTCTTGGCTTGAAGCGCCTTTTCACTTTGTTGGCTAAAAGTGGAGTAATGTGTCTACGGAAAAAAGGATTGGTTCTCGAGCTTTTCAATAAAAAATACCCTTTTCATTTTAAATATAAAAAAAAAATTATTTCCCTATTTCTCTCCGATACAATTTTGTTACGTTCTATCTGTTATGTTATATGTTCTGTTCTGTACTTACTATTTTGGGAATCGAACGCACAGTTCAAATATTTAAGGCTCTAGTTACCTCAACAACTTATCTCCAACTATTATACAATATGACCTGAAAGATGAAAACGTCATGTTTGATGAATTTTAAATGGTCAAACTTTCAAATTTCGGCATGAACAAGCTGAATTATGTTGGACCCCAAGGAAAAGAGCTCACGCCGAAACAAGTACTTATTGGTGAGTGTAACTTTGATATGCATTTTGATACGAATATAGAACACATTGACATTTTCACCTGAAATATCTCACGTCATCCGCAATGACTTATGGCGTTTAAATTTTTTTGAGAAAAGTTGTGTGTAAGAGGTGATAGAAAATGAATTTTTTTTATTACGGTGGAAGTTAATGGAATTCCCCCTTATTTTTTATATTTTAATCCCATGATATATTTCCGTCATTAGATTATTCTAAGGGCTAAAAATAGTGTCATGCAGACAAATAAGTTTCCTAGGATCCGTGTCCAATTTTACTATTGAAAAATGATTTTTTTTTTTTTTTTTTTGTCAAGTAGCCCAGTGGATAGAAATTTACTCCTAAAAGGTGAATAAGTGGGCATATCAGGTTCGAACTCCGGTCTCTGCACTTCCGTGCAATATGTTCAACCAATTGAGCTAAGCTCATAAGACTTTTTTTTTTAATAATAATGTTTAAGCATAAATATTTTGTGGCTATCCTTTATATATTAAGGCACAAAACATGTAATCACATTTTGCCGCCTTATAATCCTGCTCAAGAGCTACCAAACCTGTAACCCTTTCAGTTTCATCAAGTATTAATTGCCTTAATTGTTTGTATTTTCCAAAACAAATTTTTTATGCACACAATTGTTACTAGGCCGTATCCATTTGGTTATTTATTTATTTTTTTGACAAATTGTTTTTTTTTTTTGCCGGGATTTTTTTGACAAATTGTTATTATTTTTTTATAAATACGGAGTATTATTTATTGTTATTAGTGGGAATAATGCTTAGTAGTATGAGTGCTCAAATTGTTTTAGTACATAGATGAAATTGTAAAATTATAAATTCATACAAATAAAATGAAGAAATTAATGATCAAACTCCAATCATAAACGTCCAGCACAATTTCGATAATTTATGTCGGAGCACAATTTCGATACGGAGTAGGCGAGCGGCCTAATCGGTTGGGCCACATATGGATTCGAGGTTTTCGCCCAGCATTGAACATGTGCGCCTTACCAATAGAGCATGTGTTTTATGGATGCAACAGCGAACGTCTCCAACACGTTAGATGAATGAGTATGCACAAAAGAACTAACGGATTTCCATGAGTAGGGTTGACAATGAATCGAACCAACTCGAAGAAAATTCGAGGTTTAATTCGACAATTGATTCATTGAACTTGGTTTGAACCAAATAAGGTGAACTTGAACATAAAATTAAGTTCATTAATTAAATGAACTGAACCTAAACTATATATAGTTCGACTCAGATGGGTCATAAGTTGACTCAATTATACATATAAATTATAATTTATATATTTGATTTAGACATTTTTATTTATACTATAATTTATTTCATAAGTTTAAACGAATGATCATACATATAATACTTACAAAAAACTAACATAAACACTTAAACAATATTTAAAGTAATTTATTTTGACAAAAATATTTAAAGTAATTAAAATGTCATTTTTACATATAAGTTAATCTTCATCCTAATTTCACAATAACAATAACTAAATTTTTTCAAAATAAATTTGTAATTTTATATGAAAAAAAATCATATATTTATCATAAAATTTAATCATATTATGTATAATTTACCCGTGCATAGCACGGGTAGAAATACTAGTTATTTATGATAGGAAGAAACTTAAAAAAAAATTGACATAAGGAAAAAAAACATTTAATTGTCCATACCAAACAATAAAAATCATATTTATTATTAAAAAATCGATAAAACACTCTACTATGGTCTATGGCTAATTCAAACAAATTAGTAAATAAATTATATAAAAAGTAAAAAATTTCTATTAATTTTTCTTACTAGTTTCCATTTAAAATTGTTTGAAAGATATCTCACACAAAATATTTATATTATTTGAGCGGTAAAAACACCTTTTAACGTCATATTTTTATAATATGTTATCCAAAAAAAAATAGTAATTGACGCGCTTTTTCTTCTTCTTTTTGGCGGTATAAATGACAATTTACTCAATATATCAATATAAAAATAACAATATCACTAAAATCATTTAATTTTAATCACAACAAGTATGAAATGTTCGTATATCTATTTAAGTATCAAAGTTAAACTTATGAGTTATGACAACTTACAAAAAGACGCAAAACTCTTACCACAAACAAGTAATTAATTACTTTTTAAACATAATTAATTAAAATAAATGTGTAATTTTATCAAAAATAAATAAATATAAATATAAATATAGAGTAATAATAAAAAATTTTGACTGGTGTGTTTTTAATTATTTTAACGTTGGAATTATTATTTAATTGAAGTAGTGGAATACGCAATAGGGTGCAAGTACTATATTTTTGACCTTTCGTTTTCTGGATCTAGGGTTTGGTTTGGTTTCTCTTCTGTGACGATTTCAATCTTTAAATTCATCATCATCTTCACACAAAATCAAAACCCATCTTCAAACCCTACTTCACCAGCACCACCTAATCAATACTTTTTCACCATCGCAACAAAAAATTATAACAAAATCAATCGAAGAAGATTCACGATCACGCACAATTTTTTTAGGGTTCATCGAATATTATCATAATTTTTCCCCAAATTCGCCTTTTCACAATCGGTTTCAATCACGGATCTAAAAATTTGGCCTAAATTTTCATTATTTTGTTGTTGGGTAATTCAAAAATCAGATGAATTTTTAAATCGGTTCAAAGACTTAATTTTTTTGTGATTTGATTTGATTTGAAGGGACCCAAAAAAAAAAATGTATAAATCGGTGGTGTATCAAGGGGAGGTGGTGTTGGGTGAGGTTGATATGTACCCAGAAGTTAACAACAACAATATCAACAAGAATTTTGATGTGAAGGAAATCAGAATAACTCACTTTTCTCAACCTAGTGAGAGGTGTCCACCACTTGCTGTGCTTCATACTGTTACATCTTGTGGTGTTTGCTTCAAAATGGAGTCAAAGACACAGCAGCAGAATCAGCTCTTTCAGTTGCACTCCTTGTGTATCAGAGATAACAAGGTAAAAATCATAATTAAAAAAAGGAGATTAAAAAAAAGACACTAAAAAACCCTATGATTTTGGACTAAATTTAAGAGGACTTAAAAGCACCTTAATCTATGGATGACTCACTTATGACTGACTTGTGTGTTAATGTTGACACAATTTTTGTAATAATTTGCCTTAACTTACCAAATTTGCTGTTTTGAACTCAGATGATGAACTAATTGGTTACTTAACAGATACGCGACAATGTCAATGAGATTCCCAACTGAACTGGGTGTTATGATGTTCAATTAGACTGTTTTATGAAGACACTTGTTTCTTGTTGACCTAATAGCACTTTTTGCTAAGCTGAGAAGTTTGTGATTGATTGATAGCGAAATTAGTGTCAATATGCTTGTTAGGGTTTTTCGTAACACAAATATTAAATTGCAATGAAGGTTTTGGTTGCACTCTAAACTGTACTGTAATAAAATGTTTTTTTTCCTGACTTGAGCTGAGCAGTACATCAAATCTGTCTATTATATGTATCAAACTGAAAAGATGGGGTTGGGTTGTTTGTGATATATTGCTTTGGCACTGTTTGTTTCTTTAGTATATTCCTAACGTACATGCTTACAATGCACGGTATCTTTTTTGCGCTGTCTCGGTTAAATTTACGTGGTTATCCGTTACCTTTTTTTAAACTTATGCGGTTATCGGTTACCCTTTTTTAAACTTATGCGGTTATCGGGTTACCTTTTTTATCCCTACGTAATTTTCTTGTTTATAATAATATTAACATTTGTTACAATATTGGCCTGTGCAGACTGCTGTCATGCCGCTTTACGGAGAAGAGCTACATTTGGTTGCAATGCATTCGCGAAATGACGACAGACCATGTTTCTGGGGGTTTATTGTTGCCAATGGACTTTATAATTCATCCCTTGTGATGTTAAATCTCAGATGTTTGGGTATAGTGTTTGATCTGGATGAAACCCTAATTGTAGCAAACACAATGCGCTCATTCGAGGATAGAATCGATTCACTGCAGAGAAAAATAAACACCGAGGTAGATCCACAACGAATTGCTGGCATGCAGGCGGAAGTCAAGCGCTACCTAGATGACAAGAGTATATTGAAGCAGTACGCTGAAAATGATCAGGTAGTCGATAATGGGAAAGTAATAAAAGTTCAATCTGAGCTTGTTCCAGCATTATCTGACAGTCATCAGCCCATAGTTCGGCCACTGATACGGTTACATGAAAAAAACATTATTTTGACACGTATTAATCCGCAGGTATATAATTTTTTATTTTATTTTTTATTGGCAAACTATAATGTTTTCTTTATCCAATCATTTATACCGTCTAGGATCCCATCATTTATTGGTCTCTAGTATTCTATTGTCACATCGTGCGACTGTGCATTTTCTTCTACATTTATTATTCTACTGGGTCCCAGTGTAGTCAAACTCTAGACCAGGGGCGGAGCTACCCTTGGGCAGGGTAGAGCCATAGCCCCTCCCAAAGCTCTATTTTAATTTTATTTTAGGTATATATACATATTTTTAGTTAAAAATTATGTTATATATATAATGAGTCGCACAAGATCAATCATCAATTGTATTGTGCACCCCAACGGCTGTGAAATGCTCCAGATGCGTGTATGGTCCCCGTTCAATTCCCGCAGCCTACAGTTTTCCTTTTAATTCTATTTTTAACAAAAAATCTAGCGCAGGTTCTTTTGACTATGCTGTCACCATAAAATCACGTTAACTATGCTTTTTCATGTACTCGCAGCATATTACCATATGCTTATTCCAGTGACTATGTTCCCTTAGATGACACTTAGCAACAACCACTGCCATTGATTTCCCCTATCAGCAAATTTGTCTCTATTTCTCCTATATCAGTATTATCAAAACTTCAGTTTCCATCATGCAATTCTGCAGTTTTTAAATTAATAGCATTTAAGTAGAAAAGAAACATGGCCCTCCCCAAGAAATAATCGGAGCTCCGCCACTGCGTCTAGACCTAACCTAGGATTGGGAGGGGGGTTGAAAGATCGTAACTCAAGGATCATAACACGAATCATAAGATCATACTAAAGGCAAAATTATACATATATATAGTTACACACACACACGCACACTTAAATAATATCATAAATGAAGAACGTAACCTCTAAATCACAACATAAATTTGGTGAGTTTTATCAAAAATTTTAAACAAATATAAGTGGAAAGACTTGTCAGAAATCAGAATCATTAGTCTAACAAAAGATAGTGTGTTTTGAAAGATTCGCGATACAAGTGTTCTTGTGAGGTTGAGGCCTGCTTGGGAAGATCTTCGGAGCTACCTGACTGCAAGAGGGCGCAAGCGTTTTGAGGTTTTTGTTTGCACAATGGCTGAAAGGGACTATGCACTAGAAATGTGGAGACTTCTTGATCCAGATTCAAATTTGATAAATTCAAAAGATCAATTAGCTCGCATCGTATGTGTTAAGTCTGGTAAGTCCGTAAATGCCATGCTTGTTTTTCTTTCCTATTAATTTTGTTTTCACAGAGAAGCTGTATATTTGTAATAGAGCACCTGATGGAAGCAAATTGTGAACACGAGGACAGCTTGTATTCTAGGTTTACTCTCTACTATTTGAGAATGTTTAAATAGTTCTCTGACCTATAAAAATTTGTAATTGAGTCCCTGAAATATAAATAGGTCCCTTGAATTTTTAAATAATTTTTTTATTAGGTCCCTGTAATTTGGGACTTTGCTATGAATTACTTAAAAGTTCAGGGACCCAGATACAAATTATTTAAAAGTTAAGGCATCCGATTAAAATTGAGGGACCTAATTACAAATTATTGACAAGTTCAGGTGACCTAATTACGAACTTTTTTATATTAAATTTAGGACATTTAAAAACTCTCAAATAGTTTAGGGACCGATAGAGTAATTAAACCTGTATTGTATAATTCATCTGAGTTTGATGTAGAGAACTATAGAGGCAACTCGTGTAAGCTTTATTATTGTACTAGACCATCCCCATGTTTCTTCTATTTCATTCATTTTTAATTCTTCTCGTGTTTCAATAATATTATAATAGGTTTGAAAAAGTCTCTGTTCAATGTCTTCCAAGATGGCTCATGCCATCCAAAGGCGGCGTTAGTAATTGATGATCGCTTGAAAGTGTGGGATGAGAAAGATCAACCCCGGGTGCATGTTGTTCCTGCATTTGCTCCATACTATGCTCCTCAAGCTGAGGTAAATTTGTGGGCATACATGGTTGGAAGCTCAATACTTTCAATGCATGAATGAAATATCATCCTTTTTTAGTTATATCATATATGAACTAATTAACTTGTTTGTCCTGTAGGCAAGCAATACTGTCCCTGTCTTGTGCGTTGCAAGAAATGTCGCTTGCAATGTTAGGGGCGGCTTCTTTAAGTAAGTTATACCTTTCAAAAAGTTATATTTATTTGCATACCAAAATGAAGGGGAAAATACACTTATTTGCTTATTTCCCCTGTGTAACTAGGAAAACCTCTATTTAATATTTAGAGATCAATCTCTAAGTATTTTAATTATCAGCAATTGGTATGAAGATAAATGTTATATAGGATTTTGGCCCTAATTACGACTCTTGTTTTGTGATAGGGATTTTGATGATGGCCTTCTACAAAAGATTCCTCAAATTGCCTATGAAGATGATATCAAAGATATACCTCCTGCTCCTGACGTGAGCAATTATCTAGTTTCAGAGGTAACTGTATGTCTGCGTACAAGTTTACACGTTATTATTCTAATCTGATGGGGATATACTATGTTGAAATTCAACTGATGTGTATCATCTGAATTTGATTTTCTGTTATATTGTATTTGTGTGTGTTTAACTGTTTATGCTTTACTTCTACTCAGGATGATGGATCTGCTTCCTATGGGAACAAAGATCCGTTTTTGTTTGATGGCATGGTAGATGCTGAGGTAGAAAGAAAATTGAAGGTATCAATCTGACCTTTGAGTGAATATTTGAGAACTTTGATTTACATCTGATTAAACATGAATCTTGTCTTATCTATTATTGTGATTGTACTTTTTGCTAGGATGCAATATCAGCAGCTTCAGCCATAGCAACTGCCAAGTTGGATCCCAGGCTCACTTCTTCTCTTCAGTATACAATGGTATCTCCTGGTTCAGTTCCACCACCTACAGCACAAGCATCAATGATACAATTGCCCCACGCACAGTTCCTTCAACCTGCTACACTAGTGAAGCCAATGGGTCAAGTTGCCCCTTTAGAATCAAGCTTGCATAGCTCTCCTGCTAGAGAAGAAGGTGAAGTAGGTGAATCAGAATTAGACCCAGATACAAGGCGAAGGCTTCTCATATTGCAGCATGGACAAGATATTAGGGAACATACAGCCAGTGAGCCTCCATTTCCCATTAGACACCCCAATCCCGTACCAGTTTCTGCTCGTGCACCGTCGCGTGCGGGATGGTTTCCTGTAGAAGATGAGATTGGTTCACAACCACCAAACAGGGTAATACCGAAAGAAATTCCTGTAGATTCCGGTCCATCGCGTATTGAGAAGCTCCGACCTCATCAACCATCCTTTTTCTCTAAGGTTGATGGCTCTATATCATCTGATAGAGCTCTCCACGAGAGCCATCAAAGATTGTCAAAGGAGGTAATGGCTGTGTTTCAATATATCATTTGATGTTTTACAGGTGGCTCATACTTTTGCCTTATTTAGGGAATTAACTTGCCATTTTTGTTGTTGCAGATTTATCATAGAGATGATCGCTCAAGAATAAGCCACACACCCCCTAATTATCATTCGTTATCCGGTAAGCTATAACACTTGTCACTACATGTTTGGTTGATTTTCTTCAGTTTCCTTCCCAATCATTTGCTTCTCATGTACTGTTGGTGACTGGCTGCATTTATTTGGCTCTGAAAATGTAATTAGTGTGAGCCAGGTTTTGTTGCAGTTGGGTTCCATTTAAATTTAAATGACTGCTTTTTGAATTGTCATTTTTCTGTGATGAGTAGTTAAGTTTTATTTTTGGATCATTATTGTTTTTTTGTTGTTGGAAATTCCGCCTTCATTGCGGTCCGCCCCCAGCTGCCTAATTGTGGCATTTTGCTTGCCTTCATTGCAGCCTCCAACACCTTCATTGTGTTGGGTGTGAAGGGGTGGATTTAGTCTCACATTGCTAAGAGATATGGCCTGTGTAGTGTTTATATAGCTTGGGCAACCCTCACCATGCAAGCCGGTTTTGTGAGGATGAATTAGGCTAAATATAAAATTTAAGACTTGTGAAATAACATGTCTACTTTTTGGCTACCATAAACATCATTTCTCTGTAAAATAAATATATATGGTTTTTGAAAAATGATTACTGTTTCACTGAACATAAGCATCCAAGAAATCATACGTGAGACTAAATGTTTTTGTTTTTTTTACTTCAGTTCCTGTGCGCGTGTTTCTTTTTCTTTCCCAGTTCTGTTATTTTTTGTGCTATCTGTAGAATGAGAATATCCCATGGTCGTTATGCAGGTGATGACATCCCCTTTGGTAGGTCATCTTCTAGCCACAGGGATCTTGATTTTGAATCTGGTTGTTCTATATTGCATGCGGAAACACCAGCTGTAGTATTACAGGAAATTGCACTGAAGTTAGGAACTAAGGTAAGCTGATATATGTTTGTCTGCTAGAAAATAGGTAGATGGCATTGTTACATTTATCAATATCTCATTGTACTATTTAAGCTTTCTTTGGTTTGTGTACCCAGCACGTTTCTTTGCTTTTGATATGAACAGGTGGAATTTACATCTTCTTTGGCTGCTAGCAGAGAGCTGCAATTCTCCATTGAGGTATCTTTCATTCTAGGCAGCAAGACTTTATGATTCCTTGTTCTTTATTTGTGCACTACTTTCAAAGCTTTATATTTTTCTATACAAAACTAGAGAGCTTTATTTTCATTGGATAAATTTCTCATTTTTTGAATCAGTGAACGTGTTACGTGCTGCGCTTGCTATTTATTTTTCACCATGCTTAATTTACTAAACACGTTGATTTAGTCCTTCATAGTTGTAGACTATACCAATATTTGTTTTTTCCAAGATTGGGTGTGCCATGAGTTATGCCATTTTTATTGTATTTAATTTTTTTACTTGGGAAACAAACTTTCAAATTTAATTGATCTTGCTCCTTCCTTTGGAATGCTGTGATTAATTGAAATATCTTTTTGCCATTTTATTTATTCATAATTTGTTGATCTGCCTTCGTCATCTTGTAAGTGCCATCATTATTTGCAGGCATGGTTTAGTGGGAAAAAAATTGGCCATGGATTCGGAAGAACTAGAATGGAAGCGCAATATATGGCTGCTGAGGATTCTATTAAACATTTGGCTGGTAGGATATTTCCAAATTTTGGAAGTTTGTGACTTGCTACAGCATTATATATAAATTTTGGAATATAAGAAATTATCTTATAATAATATCTTGAATGATCTCATATGATTAGTATTTATTTATTTTATAGCATCTCTTAACTCTTAAGATTGGTTTCCATATTACTTGGTTATTATCATGGCTCATTTTTCTATTCAATTAAGCTTAGGAGTCTAGTATCCTATAAATAGGGGTTAGTGCATAATCTTTTTGTATCTTCAAATCTTCAATCATAATTATTTGTTTTTATTTTTTCTCCCTCTCTTTATCTAAAACCCCATAACTTCAACAAGGATTGTCTAGGATAACACAATAGTTTCTTGAAAATCATGTTTTGGGACTAACCATTTAAATCTAATTGTTTCTCAATGGTTGCCTATAGCTTTTCTTGGTCTCCTTTTTACCTCTCAACTCCTTTACCATTCACCGAGCTTCCCTCCATTTCATCCACTCTTCATTACTGGGGGTTTCTGTAGGTCTTCTATACGCATGCTCAACCCACCGAAAGCGAGATTCTGCTCTCTAAGGACTGGTTTTAGTCCTAAAAAAACACAACATCAAAAGTAGGGCCTACCTTATTGGACCAGCCCCATTGGGTTAATACTTAGGCTTAATAAGTTAGAGTTTGTATGAACAAATGTCAAGATTTTGAACCTTGCTGCCCTCTTCTTTATTATCAAATTAGATTTCAGCATAAGGTAAAATAGGCCCATTATTTTCCTTGCTTCAAGCTTGTAAGGCTCTTGTATGAGGCGATGTCTTAGAAATGTAAAATGGTAAATCCATTTTTGGGTTGCTATCCAATAGTTTCAACATTTAGCAGAGTTGGTCTAATTATCTTTATATATGTGCATGGCTTTAGCTAGGAAGAAAGCTAGCAAATTGATCAAAGTACGTGGTTAGATTCTGAGGTCTATGAATAAGAAATTATTATAAACTATCTAAAATCTCCTATAAGATCCTAGCATCATAAGAAATGATTAAGCAAATAACATTATCAGCGGTGCACATTGCTTGCTATTGTTATTTTGTAACCAGTTCTTACTCTTTCAATTACTGTTGTTTTCCTCTTTATAAAAAAGTTGTAAGTATATTTTGACCTTTTTGCTTTGCAGATATATATTTATCACGTGCTAAGGATGAGCCTGGTTCTGCATATGGTGATGTGAGTGGATTTCCTAATGCAAATGAAAATGGTTATGTGGGTAATGTTAGTTCTCTTGGTAATAACCCACTGCCTATAGAGGAGTCAGTTTCATTGTCAGCTCCATCAGATCCTAGGTTGGAACTCTCAAAGAGGTCAATGGGTTCAGTCTCCGCCCTCAAAGAATTGGTGAGATTCATAATAAATTGACTAGTTTATCCCCGCAGAACCATATCTTTATTAACTCCAGTTGAAGTTTGTGTTGCTAACATTGTATAACTTTTGCGTTCAATTTTTTCAGTGCATGATGGAAGGTCTTGGTGTCAATTTTCTATCACTGCCTGCTCCAGTGTCAATTAATTCAGTTCAGAAAGATGAAGTACACGCACAGGTTGGTAATTAAAGGCTTCAGTGGTCTGAACTAATTCATTTAAAAAGAACAGTGCCATTGAATTGCAGAATGGTTATGCCTTCTTTCTAAACCTTTGTTTGTTACTTTATTCTTTTGAGGGGCTAAAAAAAGAAGATTAAGAGAGACATTTTGTTGATGTTTGAATTTTCTTCATATTTTTGGTCTGTTAGGCAGTACATGATAAAATATCACAAATATTCTTATTTGTCCCTTCTATTTATGTGGTTTATCATTCTTATTTTTGAGGAGGGAAGTTGAAGGGTGAGTGTTTGATGGAATTCTCATCTACTAAATGAAATCTGGTCTCAGGTTTGAGGTAGTAGTATTGTTAATGGTGTACTTGTGGCCCACTGGGCTTATAAAAGATGACATGGAAGTCTTCTCTGCCTTAATACAATTCTGTTGTCTTGTTTAACCGGGCACTCTGTTATTAGTTCTGGCATTTTTCTTTATAATGGTAACAAAGCTCTGGCATTAATTAAAAAAGAATTTTCTATTTTAGGTTGAGATTGATGGCCAGGTCTATGGTAAAGGGACTGGATTAACATGGGATGAGGCTAAAATGCAGGTATGATGTTTTCTTTAATGATAAAACAATATTTATTGATGTGTATGTCTTTGACGTTGAATTTGCTTAACTTTCTTACATATTGGTGTTGGAGTACTAAGATGCATTCATTTCTCAGGCTGCTGAGAAGGCACTTGGGAGTCTAAGAACAATGCATGGCCAAGGCATTCATAGACGGCAGAGTTCTCCCAGGTCTATTCTATTATTTCGATTAGAAGATTGAGTATGTTTATTTGTCTTTACATTTTCTGTTGTATAATGAATGGACATTTTTGTCCATACACTGCAATATGTTGTGCTTTCTAAATCTAGCACGTGGTGATTTTTGCATCCATTTGAATTTAGAAGGTAGCTCCATCTTCAACATCTATACTGGCCAATGGTTTGCCAGCCCTACAAATAGAATTGGCATCTTAGATTTTGATTTGTTGATTTTTGGTATTTAAGCTGTTAATTTTCTGGTGTTTAAGCTGTTTATTTTCTTACCTCGTTCAATATTCCTTGTGATAATTATTTTTCTTCTTCATTGGTCATTAACTTGGTATTTTTGTCATGTGAATCAGGCCATTTCAGGGGTTGTCAAATAAACGTTTGAAGCAAGAACATCCGCGAACTCTGCAGCGGTTCGCATCTTCTGGTAGATATCCTAGGAATGCTCCACCAATTCCTTAACAAGGGAGTAACATGATTTTCAATCTCTTACTGCTGTGACTGTTGTTGGGGCATGTGTATATGTTACTGATTCAACGATGTGGAGGGTGATGGCTGTTGGGTTGGGATCATTTCAACTGAAGTGGGTTAGTGCTTGTCTGCAGTATTATTGTCGCCGAGCACAATGCCAATATAGAACAAACATCCACATTTTGTACCAATGTATGATCCTCCACTAAAATGGGGTGAGGTGAGGTACTGGTGAAAGATTATTTTGTAAGATATTCACATCTTGGTGGTCCCAAGAAATGGAGTACTGGTTGTGTTGCGTGGATATGCTTTGATACCGGTTCTTGAGACCGGTTCACAAGACAGAATGATGAGGCAAAGTAGTCCAATGCAATGCAATGCATACTCAAGAGTAACCAACTCAAACCTATTGGAATTGAGAATTGATTCAGAGTTTATCTTTCTAACTCAAGTGATGGTACAAACAAGTACAACCATTCAGTACAGGTCCTATATTTTCTTTATTGATTTTCATTTTTCACTAACATAACCGGGTAGTGGTTTTTCATTCTTGCGCCCTGTGAAGACACTGTTATTATTAACAGAGTCTTGAGGTTGGTTGGTGAATGCATAGTTGTAACTTATTGATAATAATAGTTTCTCAAATGTGATTATATCTGTCAATTTTGTTCCCCAAGTCTTTGGTGAGAGTTATGCAATATATATCTATCTCAAAATGTTTTGCAGGCTTAGTAAAAAAAAAAAATGTTTTGCAGGCATATTTAAATCTTATAATATTTTTTTGAAAAAGCTAAATTAATAATATTAATAATACAATATCAAAGTAAATGTTTTAGAGTTGGATAATGGTAGTAATATCTAGGACTTAGTAACATGGTAGTTTTTTCAAAAAGAATCCAAGTTTTATTTTTGGTATTCAGAAACAAAATGTGTTTTTTTTTTGTCAAACAAAAGGGTTTAAGCAATTAAGCTTAGGCTATGAAGCCCAGACAAGAACACCGGATAAGACATTGACATGTCGATACGGATAATTTTTTTGAAAAAATGATATAATTCAATGTAATTGTAAGTGTACACCGACACGACACATGTCTGACACTGGGATATGCCTAATCTAAAGAGTGTCAGAGCTTCATATAGCTACGAAACAAAACTAGAAACTTTGAGTTAAAAACAAGTAAAGGTACAATATGCTATGTACTTGTAAATTAGAAATTCTAGGAACAATACCATCAATGACCAATCTATATTTCGGACATATGCAATTTGATTTGTCTCATAAACACGAGCCCTCGACCAACAATCTATTTGTAACACAACTCTGAATGTTAAAATTAAAAGAAAGTAAGGTTCAGAGGAAGCACAACCCTTTTTAGAAAAACAAATATTCCTGCAACAGCAGAGTTAGACTTAGCTCAACTGCAATTTTCTAATAACCTTTATACCAATCAAGTCAGCAATTCAGTTTCAACCATACTTCAAGAACCCAACTGAGAAGCAAAGGCAAACAAAGAAACAGCATTATGATCCCTTAACACACCATCATAATTCACAAGCAACCTTTCTATATTCCATATCAACTGCACTGTCTCAAGACTCAATTCAATTCAAAATCTCCAAGGGGTGGAGAACTCCAAAATGAAAGATGAGAAAAAGTGATTTTTATGAAGATCACTATGCCTCCTTCCAGCTCCAATAGATGATGCATGTTTCGAGCAATTTTTCGAATTTTGTTTTCATTGAATTTTTACTTTTATTTTTGACAAGTAATTACTATTTATTTTTTTGGTCTTTTTTACTTTTTTTTTTGTATTTATTTGTTTTTACGTTGAAATATTTTTATTTTAAATAAAAAAACAATATTTTTAATAATAAGTAATTATCAGATAATATAATAAATTTACATCAATGTTGCCTTATCGGTTATCACTAAATAAAATGTACAAGACTACAAGTGAACTCAAATGACTTCAAATATGATGGAGGGACAATTCTGAAAAATGTAAAATAGGAGAGTAGGAGACTAATATTTCAGATTTTAAATTAGGGGTTAAAATTGCATTTAAGCAAAAAAAAATAATATATAACCCTGTAATAATAGTTTTTTTTAAACAATAGTAATACTTGCGCGCACTTGTAATAATAGTAAGGTTTAAATATTATTTTATTTGAAATTTTGGTTTTAGTTCCTTATCGATTTTTATTCTAAATAAGTATTTGAATCAACTAAACATTTTGATATTAGTCTGTAAAACAAAAATCCGTAGGAAATTTGTGAATTTTCCTGTGAATTTTAATTTTAGGGAACGAAATCAAAAAATTTGGTTGATTCAAGAACAGCACAAAATTTGATATAGAGACCAAAACCAAATTTCCACCTAAATATAGGGACAAAAATGATATTTAAGCTAATAATAATAATAATTGAAAATTACAAAACTGCACTCATTTCCTTCACTGTCACTCGATCCTCCACTCCACTGCATCTCACGACACCCTCCACTCCACCGCCACCACCACCGGCCACAGCACGTCTGTCGCCACCCACCGGAAACTGCCTTGCTACTTCCACGCCGTAAGTCTCTCTATTACTATCATACCCTTGGGTTGTCGTTTGCTGTTCAAATTGCAATACTATTCCTTTGTTGCAATTATTTCTAGCTGCAATACTATTGTGTTGACCATTGCTATCTTTTATTCTCTGTAATTCTTTATTTTTTCTATATTTTTTATTGTGTTCATGTTCAATTATGATGTTAACCGGTAAAAAAATTTATGAGTAGGATTGAATTGTTAAGTAGTCTAGCGGCTAGAAATTAGATAATGTAGTATTTTTCCCTAAGATTTGACGGTTGAATTGGGTGTATCACTATCTGATTACATTGTAGTAATGATGTAGTCATTGTTTGAATAATAGAATATTCTATAAAGAGAGTTAAAAATATGAACTACATTTGTTTTTAGCCTAACCGGACAATTACTTTGTTTATTGATGCAGTTTTAATTTGTTTTGGTGGCCTTTGAATAATTTAGTTAAGAAGATGATGCATTAACATGGCATTGGAAGTTTGTTAATAAGATGATGCATCTGAAGAAGGTGCAAACCAACACCCTTTTGTTCCTTTTCTCATCGACCAGAGTCAGAAGAACATTCCACCCTACACACATTGCAAGATTCTCCTCCCAAATCCATAAAGATTCAATTTTGATCCCACCCACGAAGACCCATCTCTATGTGTCATTCTTCTGCACCCTTGTTCGCCTCTACTTGAAATGTGGCAGATTCACCACTGCCTCCGATGCTTTCTTTCGCATGCGTGCCCTTGGTCTTGTTCCCTCTCTGCCTTTCTGGAATAAGCTTTTGAATGAATTCAATGCCTCTGGTTTGGTTTCTCAGGTAAAAGTTATGTATTTTGATATGGTGTTTTGTGGGGTTGTGCCTGATGTTTTCAGTGTTAATGCTTTGGTTCATTCGTTATGTAAAGTTGTTGACTTGGATTTGGCTTTAGGATATCTCAGGAACAAGGATGTTATTGGTATTGATAATGTTACCTATAATACTGTTATTTGGGGATTTTGTGAGAAAGGGTTGGTTGATCAAGGTTTTGGTTTGTTGTCTGAAATGGTTAAAAAAGGTTTATGTGTTGATTCAATCACTTGTAATATACTAGTTAAGGGTTATTGTAGAATTGGATTGGTTCAGTATGCTGAGTGGGTTATGTACAATCTGGTTGATGGCGGGGTTTCAAAAGATGTTATTGGTTTGAACACCTTGATTGATGGGTATTGTGAAGGTGGGTTGATGAGTCAAGCAATGGATTTGATGGAGAACAGTTGGAAGAGTGATGTCAAAATTGATATTGTTACTTATAATACTTTGCTCAAAGCTTTTTGTAAAATTGGTGATCTTTCAAGGGCCGGGTCTCTTTTCAATGAGATTTTGGGATTTTGGAAAGGAGAAGATTGGATGAAAAATTATGCTGCAACTAGGAATGAGATGAGAAATTTGTGTCCGACACTTGTCACATACACAACATTAATTTCTGCATACTGTAAGTATCTTGGAGTTGAAGAATCGCTTTCTCTGTATGAGCTAATGATTATGAATGGAATCATGCCTGATGTGGTCACTTGTAGTTCTATTCTTAATGGACTCTGCAGGCATGGTAAATTAACTGAGGCGGCAGTTTTGTTCAAAGAGATGTATGAGATGGGTTTAGATCCTAACCATGTCTCTTACTCTACATTTATTAATTCATTGTTCAAATCAGGGAGGGTTATGGAAGCTTTTAATCTTCAAAGCCAAATGGTTGTTCGGGGCATTTCTTTTGATATAGTTATGTGCACAACTATAATGGATGGACTTTTCAAAGTTGGGAAATCTAAAGAAGCTGAGGAAATGTTTGAAACTATGCTAAAGCTCAATCTTGTTCCAAACTGTGTCACGTATTCAGCATTGCTTGATGGGTATTGCAAGTTAGGAGAAATGGAACTCGCAGAGTTAGTGTTACAAAAAATGGAGAAGGAACATGTTCCCCCAAATGTTATTACCTTTTCTTCTATTATAAATGGATATGCTAAAAAAGGAATGCTTAGAAAAGCAGTTGATGTGTTAAGGGAGATGGTCCGTATGAGTATTATGCCAAATACTATTGTTTATGCCATTTTAATTGATGCTTATTTTAGGGCAGGTGAACAAGACATTGCTGTTGGCTTCTACAAAGAAATGGAATCGTGTGGATTGGAGGAAAACAATGTCATACTTGATATCTTATTGAACAACTTGAAAAGAGTTGGGAGGATGGACGAAGCTCTGTTGTTAATTAAAGATATGCACTCCAAGGGTATCACCCCAGATATTGTTAATTATGCTTCTCTAATAGATGGCTACTTTAAAGAAGGAAATGAGTCAGCCGCACTCAACATCGTCCAGGAAATGACAGAGAAGAACACTCGGTTTGATGTGGTTGCTTACAATGCTTTGATTAAGGGTCTTTTGAGGCAAGGAAAATATGAACCACAATATGTTTGTTCAAAAATGATAGAATTGGGTTTGGCTCCAGATTGTGTTACATATAACACTATGATTAACACATACTGCATAAAAGGTAACATAGAAGATGCTTTGGATCTCTTGAATGAGATGAAGAGCTATGGAATAATGCCAAATGCAGTCACTTATAACATTCTGATTGGCGGGATTTGTAAAACCGATGCAATTAAAAAAGCAATATATGTTTTAAATGAAATGTTGGCTATGGGGTTTGTACCTACCCCAATTACTCACAAATTTCTACTTAAAGCCGCTTCTAGGAGTAAAAAAAAAGATGCAATTTTGCAAACTCACATGAAGCTTGTTGCCATGGGCCTCAAACTCAACCTGACTGTGTATAACACACTAATCACTGTATTATGCAGGTTAGGGATGACTAGAAAGGCAAAAGTGGTCCTTGATGAAATGGTAAAAAGTGGAATATCAGCTGATTGTGTTACGTACAATGCCCTTATCCGCGGTTACTTTACAGGAAGTCACGTGGAAAAGGCATTTAATACTTATTCACAGATGTTGGTTAATGGAATCTCTCCAAATATTAATACTTACAATACCCTTTTAGGAGGTCTTTCAAATGCTGGTTTGATGAGGGAGACAGATAAATTAGTTAGTGAGATGAAGGAAAGAAGACTTGTCCCAAATGCCACTACTTATGACATATTGGTTTCGGGCCATGGTAGAGTTGGAAACAAGCAAGATTCTATAAAACTGTATTGTGAAATGATAACCAAAGGTTTTGTTCCCACTACAGGAACCTATAATGTGCTTATTAGTGATTATGCTAAAGCAGGAAAGATGCGCCAAGCTAGAGAACTTTTGAATGAGATGCTGACACGAGGAAGAATTCCTAATTCTTCAACATATGACATTCTAATCTGTGGATGGTGCAAATTATCGTATCAGCCAGAGATGGACCGCACACTTAAACTGTCATACCGAAATGAGGCGAAAAACTTGCTGAGAGAAATGTGTGAAAAGGAACTCGTGCCATCTGACAGCACGCTTTTATTTATCAGTTCCAATTTTTGTATGCCAGGAAAAGAGGCTGATGCTAGAAGGTTGTTGAAGGTATTTGCCCAAAAGAAGAAGTCATGACAAGTGCTCTGATAGACAGACAATGAGATGATGTGAAGCGACAGCTACAACCAATCCACAACAAGTAGGTCTTAATTATCGTACTAGGTCCAAGTGTGATGAGAATTTTGTGAGAAATTTGAGATGTGGTGGATCAAAATGATGAAATTTTGCAGCATGACAGTGGTCAATTGCTACCAGGCTGGCAAAAGTATATCAAGCAGTGTACTGAGTTTGATCGTGTTATATACAATGTTGAAGTGATAAAAGCTCATTCTGAAATTGTTCTATCATTCTCAAACACTCATTCAGGCAATATATAGGATAACTGCTGATATGAGCTTTCAGACCTCATCAACCATCCTTTTCTCTAAGGTTGACAGATCTATTTCATCTGATAGAGCTCTCCACGCCACCAAAGATTGCCAAAGGAGGTAATGGTTGTGTTTCAATATATCATTTGATGTTTTACAGGTGGCTCATACTTTTGCCTTATTTATTGAATTAAGTTGCCTTTTTTTGTTGTTGCAGATGGATTTAGAGATAAATGGGTTGGAGAACGACATGGTTTTTGATTGAACACTATGGCGTCGTTCGATTCACGTAGCCGACCTCACTTAGTGGGATAAGGTTGGTTGTTGTTATTGTTGTTGCAGATTCATCAGAGACAATCGCTCAAGAGTGAGCAATACGCCCCCATGTCGTCATTCATTATCTGGTATGCTATAACACTTGTCGCTACATGTTTGGTTGATTTTCTTCAGTTTCCTCCCCAAACATTTGCTTCCCATTTACTGTTGGTGACTGCATTTATTTGGCTCTGAAAATGTAATTAGTTTGAGTCAGGTCTTGTTTCAGTTGGGTAGTTATTTTGTACTGTTGGTGACTGGCTGCATTTATTTTGTGATTTTTCCTTGATGAGTAGTTAAGTTTGATTTTTGGATTATTATTGTTTTCTTGTGAAATAATAGCTCTTCTTTTTGGCTTCCACAAACATATCGTTTCTCTGTATATAAACATATCTTCGGTCGTTATGCAGATGATGACATCCCCTTTTGTAGGTCATCTTCTTGCCACAGGGATCTTGATTCTGAATCTGGTCGTTCTGTATTGAATGTGGAAACACCAGCTGTAGTATTACGTGAAATTGCACTTAAGCGTGGAACTAAGGTAAGCTGAAATACGTTTGTCTGCCAGAAAAATAGTTAGATGGCATCATTACATTTATTAATATCTCAATGTACTATTTAAGCTTTCTTTGGTTTGTGTACCCAACACGTTTCTTTGCTTTTGATATGAACAGGTGGAATTTACATCATCTTTGGCCGCTAGCAGAGAGCTGCAATTCTCCATTGAGGGGCGCAATCTGATCCAGAAGATGTAACCGAGGAGGGAGCCTTACATATTGTACTTACTTTTGTAGCTGATCAAGTGCCTGTAGTAACTAGTAAGTATATTTTGATAGACTATCTGCAAGTGCTATCAGAAATCAGAATGGACTGTAATTCAATCTTTCTATCTGGGAGTTGCTATACACTTTGTTACAGCTTCGTTCTTCAACAGTTTTTACATTTGTTGCCTCAAAATGTATATTTATGGCATGCATTAGGGATATCTACGAGATTGTTGTAACAATAATTCTTCCTTCTTTAGATAAATGTATTGTTACTTAAAATAAATCAACTCAATTGAATTTCAAAATAAGTAAATTTATTTAAGACTAAGTAATAGTTTGAAATCCTCAATGATTTTTCAATGATAAATCTAATTACAATAAAATTGTACAACTATGGCTTATCCTTTACATAAAAATTTAAATTGCAAAACCCATTTTGCCTCCGGACACGCTTCAAGCAAAATCATCAATTAAGTATTTCTCGTTTGGTGCCTAAAATGTTAAGTATAAGAGTCAATTTTCTTATCCAAATTTAATCATACTCACCCCAAGAAAAATGTCACACAACCATAATAAAACACTTCACCAATCAAAAGATTTTCAAGAAAATATAGTTATTAATTTTCCAAAACTTCTCTTATACTGTTTGATTTGCAAAGTAACCAAAAATATTTCGTGATGCATAAGTCACTAAAAAATTCATTCTATTAGAAAACACGGCCTCTAAAGCTATAAAAAAACCACCAAAAGATATAATATTTGCCACTAAGACTATAATGACAATAATCACCGCCATAAAACATTGGGGATGAATAGCTCAACTGATTAATAATTTATTGAACCAAAATTAACAAAACTTACGGTAAGATATTAAACCATAATTTATGAACGTAATTTTAAGATTTTATCATTATTTCTATTAGCAATTAAGGTTTCATCAAGCCTCTCAAGGAGACTATGAACACGAGTCAATTATCAATAACTATGGAAATCTCCAACTATAACAACAGTAATTGATGGATGGTGAATTTACGTTTTTATTAATATTTTTTAGAGTTGTTGATAGATGAAGAGAGAGGCCAGATGAGGTGGATTTGAGCAAGGAAGAGATGAGTCGTAGAAAGTAGGTGGTTACTTCTAGGATTGAGTGACTAGGATCAGTGTCGTAGCCTGTATTTTAGAGGTTCCGGACAAATAATTAATATAGACCCCTAATAAAATAAATTGTGTAAAAAAAAAGTCTCCCTCCTAGTATTTTTTGAAGCAAAATTTTCGATCAATTTCACTTATTGTATATTCTCCAACAAATCATTTTGTTTCAACAAAGTAATATATGATAGAAATGATCTCAATGTCTTGGTATTCTACTAAACACACCTCCTTATATAGAGGTTCATACAAGCTAGTGTAATTGGGCCTTACATCAACTTGGCCCAATACAGTTTAAACCCAACAAATCCTCCGATAAACTGGATGGGGCAACACCACACACACTATACACCAGTAGCTTATGAAATAAGCTGATAAGCTAACCGGTTTACAAAAAGCTTACAAGGAAACAATTCTACTACAGAATTTCACACCAAACAATACACCAAACATAACAAATGACAAAGAACACTTAAAGACTAAACAATGAAAAACTAAAGCAAAAAACAGCTAGCATAAGTGCTTAATCTGTGAAAAAGCACTTAATCAGAACAGCTTATATGACCATAAGCACTTATCAGTAGGTAGAAAATCTTCAATCAGCTGCACTCTTAACTTTAGTTTAGTTTATTGAACTCCATCATCCCTAGTTCAGTCCTCAACTTGTAGTATGACTCAATTTTGAGTGGTTTGGTCAGAATGTCTGCCAATTGGTCACTTGATTTGCAGAATCTCAATTCCACAGTGCCTTCCTTCACTAGTTCTCTGAGGAAATGGTACCTTACATGAATATGTTTGCATCTGCCATGCATTACAGGATTTTTGGATAGCTTTATTGAGGAAATATTGTCACAGTGTATGACAGTTCCTATAGATTGCTTCTGATGCAAGTATCCTAGTATATTTCTTAACCACACTGCTTGACATGCACATGATGCAGCTGCTATAAACTCTGCCTCAGTTGTTGACAGAGTAACAATGGCTTGTTTTTTAGATGACCATGAAATAGCTCCTGACCCTAACACAAACACATATCCAGTGGTGCTTTTCCTATCATCAAGGTCACCTGCATAGTCAGAGTCACTCCACCCCTGTAGTTTTAATTCATCACTTGAATGCTTCTTGTACATTATGCCAAAACCTAAAGTACCTTTTAGATACCTCATAATTCTCTTGATTGCAACCACATGTATTTCAGTTGGTCTCCCCATGTATCTGGCCACCAAATAGATGGAGAATGCTAAGTCAGGCCTACTATAATTATTATTTCAACAAAGTAATATAACTACTATAATTATTATTTTTGAGGCCCTTACTGGGCTATAGGCCGTGTTGCCCTTGCTCGAATATGGCCCTGACTAAAATACATATGTGTTCTTTACTTAATCTAATGGCTAAAACAAGTTCAATAAATGTCATCTAAATCTCATAGCACTGTGATGGATTAAAACAAGTTCATTAAAGCACAGTTCAATAAAATAATAAAGTTAATTTTACTATCTTTTTAATAGACAAAGTTTCTACTAGCATCTAATAACACAATCTTTATGTAGCATGAGTGTACGGGGAATAAACCCTTATTTTTTCGAAGTTTTCCCTTCAGTGATTTTAATTCTAAACTATGATCAACCGCATGATTAAAGGTTTAAAGTATCGTTAATCTTAGAATTGCACGGGAACAAGATGTTGGAAGGAATAAGAAAAATGTTGTACACAATATTTAATAGAAATAATGTAGGTAAAATATTCGGGTGTTGCACTCACTTAGTTGATAAAATTCTTTTAATAGAAAATTCTTTGGCCTAGATTGCTGCTTCAGATATATTAGATAGTCCACTTTACTCTAGGTAAAAATCGAGTCATATTCGGTACAATCCTTAAACTTCGGTTGAAAACAAAGAACTATTTTGCTATGATGCTTTGGGAACATTTATTCGTTTGTGTTTCTTAAATCAAGTTTATAAGGAAAAATGATGCACATCTATAAGACCTACAAAGACCTACATTGTTGTTTCGAATTTAAAGTTGAGTATTGAAAACCAACAAGACTCAATTTGAATCAACTTCTAACTTATGAAAGATTCTTTTGAAAAATAAGTTTACCATTATTAGTTTACGAGCAAGGAATTTTAAACTCAATTTCTTGATTTTCGTTTAAATGAATTAGTTGTCTGAAATTTGGCAAAACAATTTTTAAAATTGAATACAAAATAACAAAACCCAGAATCTCAGTTCCGTAAACCAGCGCCTTATCCATTGGGCCATGAAGTCTATGTGGTTTTCATCGTGGTCTTTAAATGAATAAGATTTCTCCAAGTTACGCACATTATTAGATTTCTTTTATATAATGCCTTGTACATACATTTGTAGATGTCTTAATTATAGGCCAAAGTATCCCTTCTACCAACTTAAAACACTACTTTACATTTCTTTTGTTATTATAAATTCTCTTAACTACTGTTCACACTATTTACATGATAGCAAACAAATATTATTTGCACTAAATGACTTTCATAACACGTTCCTTTCTAATTTTGGCATCTTCACACATGTTTTCTTCAATACAATTTTGTCAAAAAAGTTTTTTACAAAATTATCGTGATTGAGTAAAAAAAAGTTATTAGTTATTTCTTAAAATATAAAAATATACATGATTGTTCATAGTATTGAAATTTTGGATAAAGTAGAATTAAGATAAAGTAGAATAAAATACATAGACTTTTAATTGTATACCGTACATAATTCTCATGGGTTATGTAGCTCATTTAGGAGGTCTTTGGTTCAAAATTTGGTTAAGAAAAATATAATATATTAATCTCATTACTACTTATTTAAATAGAAATTTGTTAAAAGAGGAAAAAATCAAGGTTCAAAATCTAACAAAAGAGAAAAATATTAATTTAAAAATATTAATGTAACAACTAATTACTAACTTTATACAATAGGAATTTTTTTTATACAATAATATATACATAAAATAATTGTAACAATAAGCATTAGAATTTACAATCATTTTGTATTCTTAACATAGTATATAATATTTATTGTCACAATACAAGTATGACTCTCATATTCATATTTAATATGTACATAACTAGTGAAAAAAGATTAAAAAATGTGTGCTTAGTTGGTTGGTGGTGGTATTATTTGTGTGGATATGTTTGTAGTTAGTTAATGATATTTTTCTTGTTGATTGATATGTATAATTCATTTTTCATCAGAGTATTTTGTGATCTAGGTTCCAAAATGCATTTCGGGAAATAGATCACAAAATGGGTAAGGGGGAGCTCAGTGGTGTATTTCGAGACGTATAAACCGAAATACATTTCGGGAAATAGGTCACGAAATACACCAACTGATGGGGGCTGGAATTGGCTAATTTCGAGACGTGGATTCCGAAATGTATTTTGGATATTAGATCACAAAATGGTATTAACAAATACAAAAAAGGTAGTTAGGGGAGGAAAAGAATATAAGGGGGCGATTGAGAAATTTTCCACAGTTTGTCTTTGCAGCAGGAGGTAGTCGGACTCGGAGATCTTTCATGCAGCTCATTTGGCTTGCTTGTGTTTGGATTGTGTGGATAGAGAGAAATAAATGCCTTTTCAACAGTTCGGTGATGTCGACTTCTCATTTGTTGGATTTGATCAAGATATATTCTTTTTGGTGGTTGAAGACTTAGTATCCGGGATTAGAGGTTAATCTGCATTGTTGGTGGGTGAACCATTTGTTGTGTTTGGGCATTTGATGTACTATCAGTTTGTCGGTTCTTAGCTTTTTACTGTTATTGTTTTCTTGATGATGTAAACTTTCATTGACTGCCCTAGCACACTTTGTGTTGGGAGGTTGACTCTTTTTAATTATATATATCTATCTCATTTTGACTTGTTAAAAAAAAAGATTCAATGAATATTGTTTATTGTAGACTGTAGTGGTCTGTTTTGGAATTCAAATCGTTGGCTAACAGGGCATACTTAACGAATTTATGCTTGTAATACCTTTCATGTAAAAATGTGAGGAATCTATACAAGAATGCACACTGTCAGTGTGTATACATAGTTCTATTAATTTTATAGTAGAAAGTGACTTCAAACTTCATATTGATACGATAACATATCTAGGGATGTCAACGGGGCGGGGAATGACCGGAGGACACTTTACCACTCCTTGCCCCATTCCCACTTCGGGGACATTTCTTCCTCCATCTCCATCCCCGCGGGGAGATTTCTTCCTCCATCTCCATCCCCACGGATCCCCACAGTATCCACGAACATAAAAAATTAACAAAATTGCTATACGTTTTAATCAAAAGCACGACACTAATATCTTGTTTTTTCTTCATTTTTTTCTAAATAAAAATACATATTTTGTATCTTTCATTTTTCTAAAATAAAAGTATATTTTGCATGAATAACAAAAAACTGCAAAAACACATTTTAATATTTCTTTTTATAAAAAAATAAATATTCAATTGAACTTGTTGTCACTATACATAATCATTACCTTTATAACGTATTAATTATTATTTTTGATTAAAAGAAACATATAAAGTTATATAATTCTATATCATATATATAATTTAAATAATATTGTCGGAGTCGGGGAATCCGCGGTGGCGGAGGCACCTTTCCCATTCTCCGCCCCAAATTATCTTCGGGGGCATTTCTCCCTCCATCCCCACGGGAAAAAAAACCACGACTTCGGATCTCCGTACAGATAATCCGTTATCAGATACAAATTGACATCCATAAACATATCAATAAATCAACTTACAATAATAGATTATCTTCCTTTCAAAAAAAAAATAATAAATTCTCTTAAAATACATTTAACGTGAAAAAAATAAACCAGCTAATTGATTAATCAACTCTAATCGAATAAAAATTCGACATATTTTTATATAAATTTGTTTAGAAAAAGAGTTTTTTTAGTTATGTTTTGTTTTAAAGTCTTAATCAATAATCAATCTATTCATTGTATTATTAAAAATCTTTTTACACTAATCATATTAAACTCTCTACCAACTTTCTCCATTCATTTCTCGTCAAACCGTTTTAAAGAAAACACCGCAAATCGCAAACATGTCCTTCACCGTCGACGACAACCACTTCTCCGCCGCCGACGACACCTACTCCGGTTACGACGGATTCTCCACCTTCTCCGCCGAAGATGTTCCCGTAGATCACGCAACAGCTCCGGTGGAGTCCCCGGAGATATTCGGATTCAGCGATCAGGATCCAAGTTACGCTCAATCTCCCTTCGAACCAGTTCATGGAATGGAAAACGGAAACGGTTACGGCGGTGATGCTGACGACATTTTTGTCTCCGATGGACCTGTGCTTCCTCCTCCTGGTGAGATGGAACCGGAGGAAGGTAACGTTCTTCGGGAATGGCGCCGGTGAGTGTTTCAGATTCATTTTCTGTTTTGTGAATTTGCCAGATCTTGCTTGAATCTGCTTAGATCTGTGTTAATTTCGCTTTCATTGTTAATTGCTTGATCCCAAAGTTTCCCAAAGTTGCTTTGTGAATGATTAGGATTATGAATCATGAATTATGAAGTAGAAAGAAGCAAATTGAACCTTTGCTTGTTCCAATTTCACTTGAAATAGTTACTTGAGCTGTTAAAAAATAAGTTTTTTTTAATGCTGAGATTTAGTGGACTCTTGTGTAGTGATGAGCTTTTGAGGGGTAGTTATTTTGCTGCAAAGAAACTTTGGATTTAGAACTGACTTGGTAGTTTGTATTATCGTCTTGTGTGGTCATTTCGGTGGATTGAAATAATTGTAGTGAGATGTTTGTACTTAAGTTGACTAAATTGACTAACGAGTGTTCCATTTTTCACGATCATCTCTCTGCGAGTTAAACGTAGATCTAGGTAGTGATTTATAGATTAGCAGATGGTGATAAAGTTTGATGAGAATAAATTGCTTCAAATCATCGTGATAATTTTTTTTTTCCGATTTATTGAGTGCGGAAGGAAAATTCAGAAACATGTTGGGTAAGTTTGAAGCAATTTATAGATCATGTTTTATGTTAATTGTCCGTGTTGGCAGAATCTAGGTAAACATCATATGCATACTCATCAAACGTGAATTTTGTATCGTGTTAATCCTAGTGTAGTTTTATGATGTTCTTCTCTCATTGACGTAGCACATTACCCTTATTTCTATTTAATTATTTCCTTTGGATTCAGTTTCTTTTTGCGACGAATTCACTTTCTAAGGAAAATTATGGATTTATAATTGATTAAAAAATGCTATAGAAATGTTGATTCCATGCATGGTATTAAAAAACGCGAGCCAACACGTGAGATCGTGCGGTTCTGAGATCTTGGTAGGTCTTGCTGAGTTCGAGCATCGGAAGGATCACTAATTGGTCGGAGCGGCTGGGATCATCGTGTAAGGTCGTAAAAACGGTAGAATCATGCGCGTCGGCCGATTCTTGTGAATCTATTAGAATCTTATGATCTGTCATCTGTGTTACAATTCACCGATTTACGATCTTGCAACTTCTTTCCGATCTTATCTAGGATCTCAATTTTGATCTCCAACAATCCTATCATATTTCCCTTCCAACTGAAGCACAACTTTTGTTTAGAAAAAAAATTAATGTAATGCATGTTTAGCAAGAGGTACCAAAATTTTAGTATAAAGGCGGAGATAGATAAAGACATCAAGCATAAGATCAAAGCAAAGTATATGTAAATAAGGAATGTTTGGAGTATGGATATAGTAGTGTCACTAAGCATAAAGAAAAGCTTAGGCTTAAATGCACTCTTTTGGTCCCCTGTTTCACACATTGTTGCAAATTGCATAAATCCAATCCCCCCCAAAATTGGTGATACTTAGCCTAATTTTGAATTTGCAGAGAATGTGCAAAACAATTACCAGTTTTCGGGCATAAAATCACCATTTTTGGGTTCAACAATGTGAGTTGGGACCAAAATTGCAATAAGGGAGCCAAAAATCTGTGTGGAACTCAGGTACCAAACTCAGGATTTTGAAATGGGGGGACTAAAATTTTTTTTACCACACAACTATAAGCTCTGCATTGTCGTGTGAACCCAGTGTCAAATTGTAAGTAGTCAATATAAAGTAAGTTAAGTATTGCAGAAATAAGAATGTGTCAAATTAATCATTAAAAAGAAAGTTGCAGTAACTCACATCATAGAAAATATTTTTCCCCATCTTAGGTGGTCTGAACACGTGTGAAAAGATTTCATGAAAGCGTCAATAAGAAGGGTTGAGTAAATGATAGACTAATAATTAAACGTAGATTGGGATCAAAGAAAACAATAGGTCAAAATCATCAAGAGGTATTTAAATGGTTGATCTTTAAACATGGTCTATGACTAGATGTTATTAGCATTGTTTAATTCATGTAGGCAATCCCTTAGTGAGAAAGCAATTTCTGGTTGTCGTTAGCCATCAATGCAAATACTATTTTTTTTGTTATGAGGCAAAATTAATCTTAACCTTAAATGTAGGGTAGGTATTTGCTTGCAATCCATTCTTTGGAGATTTAAGATCTATAGTATGTTTGCTGAACTCGGTTGACAATGAAAATGAATTTGTTATGCAGTCAAAATGCTATTCAGCTAGACGAGAAGGAGAAAAGGGAAAAAGATATGAGATTGAAGATTATTGAGGAAGCTGAGGATTATAAGGTGGGTTTCTATGAGAAAAGAAGGCTCAATGTTGAGACAAACAAGGTTCAAAACAGAGAAAGGGAGAAGGTATTATTTACACATCCCAAATCATCCTTTCTTTTCAGAATGTAATTTTTTTTCTCTTTTAATTTTTAGAGATGAATTATGTTTGTGGAACAGTTATACCTGGCTAATCAAGAGAACTTTCACAAAGAGGCTGACAAAAATTACTGGAAAGCAATTGGGGAGATAATTCCTCGTGAGGTTGCCAACATCGAGAAGAAAAGAGGTAAAAAGGATCAGGACAAGAACCCATCAGTTACTGTCCTCCAAGGGCCAAAGCCGGGCAAACCCACTGATCTTTCTAGGATGCGGCAGATACTGTTAAAGTTGAAACAGACACCACCAACTCACATGATTCCTCCTCCACCTGCACCTGTTAAAGACTCCAAAGATGGAAAGGATGGAAAAGAAACAGGAAAAGACTCCAAAGGTGTGAAGGATGGAAAAGAAACTGCAACTAAACCAAATGGATCAGCACCAGAAGTTGCACCTGAATTACAACCAAAGGATGCTGCCGATAACGGTACTGCAGATTTACCCCAGAAAGAAGCTCCTGCCACTGAGGAGCAGCCTGCTGCATAATTCTGTGTATCATACTTGAGCTCTCGGAGTCTTTCTTTTGTTCATTTTTTGCATTCTTGACTGTTTTTTTTTTTTTGCATGCTTTTAGTTTGTATGGTCTTTTTTGTTTGCACTTTAATGCCAACATACATGTTTTGTATCAATTAAATCCGTTATTGTCTATTATGACCTTGGAAATTCAAATGTTACGTGGGTTTTTAATACATTCTTTATAAATAATGAAGTGTCTTTTTACATTTATGCTTATACTTATTATGGTTTAGTGCTTTACTTGTCAATTCGATTTTTTTCTTTCTTTTTCCAAGCTGTAAATACGACGATTATCGCTTCTCAAATTTGTTCTTTGCCATTGATTTTGGATACAACTTATCTAGATTCTGGATTGGATTTTGAGTGCTCTAAAATTTTCTCCTATGACCCCAAATATTCATACTCGTTAAATTACTTCTAAACGATTCCAACCATTAATTAGATTGGACGGCCCATATGAGGAACTATGTCACACCCTGTTACTGTATGGATGGAACCTGTTTCTGATGAACTTCAGTCTCTCTAATGTAGGAAACTGGTAACCATTATTAAGATGGTTTTATTTTGACTGTAAAAGCGAGGGGCAGCAACTTGACTATCTCTTTCGGGTTTTTTTCTTTCTTTTTGGGACTTTATTGATGCATGCGTATTACATTAACAATAAACATTGAACGCACGTAGCAGTATCGCCAATAATTTTGTTGGGGGATACCAATTAATTTATAACATGTATTTGAAATAAACTAAGAATAAACTTGATATTTTACTTACTATGCAAACTACTACAACAACAGTGACAATTAAGCCTGTGTTTAGTTGAACGTCCACAGTACAATTATCGCGTCCCAATGCAAATAGTGCCGCAGTTTTGAGAAGCTTTAAAACTTAGCTTCTGCGTTAATGTGAATTCTGGCTGTGATTTTCATTGTTTAACCCATAACCAAACGAGTGCTAAATATTTTCATTAGCTGAAGCATTGCATGTTTGGAAGTGCAGGAGGGAGAAGTGACGAGTACTTGGCTATTTGCTGTATGGAAAAATAATTTTTATTGAAGTATTTGATTATTTATAGGTATACCAAAATCGATAGCATTTTTACTTCAAAAAACAAAATTTGGTTGTGTTTAAAACTGATTAATATATTTTAGATTAGCTTAATCATAGAAGATACTTCAAACAACGTTTTAACATGAGTTTGAAAGAGCATAATAATTGATTATTTTCTCGCCATATATGATTAATAACTATAAAGATCAAATTAAACCGCAACATTTTTTATTATAAATTGTGAATACAATACTATTTAAATAGAAACATTTCTTAGTCAAAAAAATAATAGAAACACTTTTTTGTGAATTTATTGTTGTATACACTTTAATCCAAAGTTACATTGTTTTTCCCATGAGATATGTTATGCTCATGCATTTTAATTCAAATTAGTCACATCACCCCACTTTTCCATTTATTTTAATTTTTTTTTATTACTAGATAAATGAATAAAGAAAAAAATGGTGATGTGACTAATTTTAATTGAAGTGTGTTAAAGAGTGAAACCATATCATTTTCCCATTCACTCTTGTAGGTGCAGTTCTTCTCCAAAATACAGCTGCGCTTCTTCGTGAATTCTAATGTTGTCTCCATGAATTGTCTCATCTATTCTTCACTAATAAAGCAGGACTAAGTGGTTGTACAAGTCTTGCTTGGACAGAGAGTAATTCTTTCATTAGGTTTATTAAACCACATCGATAGCAAAGCAAGCGGTGAATGCATAACAAGCATTTGCATCACTTGCTTTACAACAATAGTGAAGTAAGTAAAGTAACGCCTCCATGGTTGAGCACAGATTTTAGAATGCAAAACAAAAGAGCATGCATTTTAAGGTGAACTACAAAAATGACAACCATCAAAACACTCTATTTCTTGGTTGCTCACTTATTCTGATACAAGAAATCAAAACAATCTATTTCTTGGTTGTTTACTTATTTTGGTTCAAAAATTGAAAAGCATGTTTAAGTAATAACAATAGTTATTACATAATCGTCAAAAAATGTTGAGTTTATTAAGAGTTAAGCCGATGTAATTGTTCATACTCTTGTAAGTGTGGCCATATCTCTAATTAATTTCCTCATTTTTATTGATATTCCTATATATATTTAAGATATTGTTATCAATGAAATGCTATAAATTTTTTATCATAAACAAATAAAAATAAATAATTAATACATAATCGAGCTGCATACACATTTGCATCCCATATATATTTCATTGGCCTAGTATGTATAGTAAACCTCTCTCGAAACTTTTTATGTACAATTGCCTAATAGCTAAGAATAAATAAATTCACCATGACACATTCAATAAATATATAAGAACATTATACAAAAGAATGTGCATATATAGAAATTATATATATATATATATATTAATATAATATAGGAGATTTTGTAAAATACCAAAAGTGGATTTAAGGTGATAAAACCATGAGCAATTTGTTAGGTGGTAGATCTGTCATAAAAGTTTTAGAGATTTTGAAATTAAGGTGAGGAAACCATGAGCAATTTGTTAGGTGACATATCTGTGTCATGAAAGTTGTAGATATTTTTTAGAAAATAGAAGAAACTTAAAACAATCCCCAAAATTGAATGGACAATGCTACAATGGTCATGTGACATGTATTTGAATTAACTAAAGAATAGAAAGAATAGAACTTTATATTTTACGCCTGACCAAAAAAAAATAGAACTTGATTAATACAACAATAACAATTAAATATTTTCATTTTGCATGTATGTTTGGAAGTGCAGCAGGAAGAAGTGACAAGTACTGCTATGCAAACATAATTTTTATATAAGTATTTTTTGTCAAAAAAAAAAATTTTATATAAGTATTTGATTATTATTTATAGTTTTTTTTTACGGGAATTATCATTATTTTTTATGAAGAAGCTAAATTAACCTATAGTATTTGAGAGAATCGAACTTAAGACTTCGAGTAGAGCACACTCCTAAATATCAAGTCAATACCACCAGTTCAACCCAAGTGGGTTGGGAATTATCATTATTATTTATAGTTATACCAAAATCGATAGCATTTTTACTTCAATAGAACTTGGTTGTATTTAAAAACTGATTAATATATTTTAGATTAACTTAAACATAGAAGATACTTCAAATAATAATTTAACATGAGTTGGAAAGAGCACAATAATTTATTCTTTTATTGCCATATATGATTAATATCGATCAAATTAAACCGCAATATTTTATTATAAATCGTGAATAAAATACCATTTAAATATAAATACTTCTAAATGGTCTGACATAGTACTCTTTAAAATATCTATATACTTTTAATAATTGGATTATCTTTGTCTGATCTATTTTCTTTAGTAAGGTTCACAAGGGTCTTTTCCATACATGTTAAAAAATGAAGAAAAAAAAAATCATTATTGCCCTTTTAAAAAAAGATTGCCTAAACACACCTTCATCATATTCTTAAAAAAGAATATATATATATATATATATATATATATATATATATATATATATATAAATGAAATGAAAAAAAGTAAAAGAAAACAAAATAGAATATAATCTATTAAACTAAAAATAGAGAGAAAATTTTCCCTATGATTTTCTTTTCCTTTTCATCTATTTATCAACTCTGCAATTCACACATTACAATTTCGATTATGGCGTCACCGTGGACTTATCTGAGTAAAACTAGCAGGGACAGAGCTAAACTGATGACTTGTGGACTCAAAAGATGACTTCTTTAGAGATGATTCTCCTGAAGCTTGGAAGAATCCTGGTGCTGTTAGTTGCTTTTCATTGAGTCTGATTTTCTTGGAGAGCATATCAACAACCTGCGACATCGATGGCCTTCTGCTTGATGCTGCTTGTGTGCAGAAAAAAGCTACTTTCATGTATCTAATCACCTCTTCCTTAGGATATTCAACCAACTCAGGATCGACAAGCTCCAACAGTTTCCCTTCTTCATGAAGTTGCCATGCCTGTTATTGCCAAAAACAGATAGTGTAATTGATCGGTGTACATTGTCAATGTAGAAAAGCTATACGCAGACATCCAATCATATCTCACCACGTAGATATTTGTGGAAATATTTAGATACCGGAAGCTGAAAACTTACCCATTCCAAGAGGAATTTGTTTGACCCTCCCCAGTTTGTCCTTGCACTGCTTTGGCCGCTAATTACTTCAAGTATAAGAACTCCAAAGCTATATACATCAGCCTTCATGGTTAACTGGCCGCCCATTGCATATTCTGGTGCTAAGTACCCGCTGTGCATATTGGAACAAAAGAAGGCAATCATAAGTTCCAAGGCATAAGTGTGGATTGAACAGTTTTGAATGAGTTAATAGACAAATGAATAAATTAGAAAATTCACAGACTTCTTCTTTTCCGTATAATAACATTATACTTAAAATTGTGTCCAGAAGATTAAGACTGATAGTAGCTAATTAGTATCGGTACAAAATCTTCCAAAGTTATGAATATGCAATATAACTTACGTTGTTCCAGCAATTCTTGTGCTAATATGAGTGATGTCATCTGGAAATAATTTAGCCAGGCCAAAATCTCCTATTTTTGGATTAAAGTCTCTGTCAAGTAATATGTTGCTAGCTTTGATGTCTCTGTGCACAATGTGTGGAACAGCTTCTTCATGAAGAAATGCAAGACCTCTAGCTGTACCTGTGCAGATATTAGATCTTTTTTCCCAATCTAGCTTAAAGTTTGTGCTTCTATTTCCTGCAAAACAATAATGTGGAAAATAGAAATGTTATGTTTTCATCCTCTGATCCGCATATGGATTTTAATTAGTTATTACATAATTCACATCATTTTGTTAGATTTACCTAGTAATGCGCGATCAAGGTTGTTATTTTCGACAAATTCATAAACTAATGTACGATTAGGTTCTTGAACGCAGCAACCAATCAATTCAACAAGGTTTGGATGCTTAACAAGTGATATAGTTTTAATTTCAGTTAAAAATTCACGAACTCCCTGCTTTGATGCAGCTGAAAGACTCTTCACTGCTACTTGTTTTCCATCTTTTAACGTTCCCTAGCAAATTTTCAACATCGGTATTTAGTAGTAGCTTAACAATCAAAAAGAGCATACTATGATAAAAATGTGACAATATAAATAAAATAGCTTGTTGATTTAGAAGCAGTATAATGCAGTTTGTGTGAATATGCATATAACTGGAACAACTCAGGTAAAAGGAGCAAATATTTGACATCGGAATTGAATGATGCATGTATGTTCAAGCGGAAAAGTAAACACTGTTAGAAGTTTCTCGAGCACTACTAGTTACCTATATATATATATTTGGGGCGAAGCCATTTTGATTTTTGACGATAACCAATTTAATTAATTGATATCCTAGCGAAGTTCAGTTTCAATATATCTTCGGATGTTTCGTGGGTGTTTTCCTAGCAAATAGGCTTTTAACTTTCCTACCAATAGACCAAAATAAGACGCATTAGACCAAAATAAATTTGACTCTCGTGCAAAGAAATGTGTTTAATGGGTATGTATCCAATCAAAAGGGATACAGGTGATTTGATCCAATTTCTAGAAAAACATTTATCATCGTGGGTGTTACCTTTTAGGCATCAATATTTTTAAAACTCACAGTCGAAGACACAAATCAATAACTCCAACTTATGGGCCTCTGATTTCACAACACAAACCGAACATCCAGAATTGTCAAATGTGAGTGATTTTTTCGTCAAAAAAAAATGTGAGTGATTTTCAAATTTTCATATGAAGTTGAAAACAAATTTACAGAAAAAGTCAAGTTTTGAAAATCTTGTTTCCAACAAAACAGAGAGAAATGAGACAGTCACAATAGCAAGGATTTAAGACCCTTTGACTATGTCTACACAAGGAGGAAAAAAATCTCAAAGTAAGAAGCCTGGGGAGTCCAGAAACTGAAAATTTAGAGTTCACAAGTCTTGTGCCAGATGATTTTAATTCTTTATCGTCATTTGAGTGTAAGGTACCAGCAACCTATTTCTAACTGTATCATGTGAGAATCTATCACCAACACCAGTTTTCATGTATTTACTTCATAATTTGCAGGTATATAAATTCTAAAGAATATTCGCATCGCTCTAAAGGTTCCTGAGTGGAAGGAGATGTTTTAGAAGAGATTAAGGTTAGTTGAAATTCCTAGAGAAAGGCAATTATGGGATGGACAGGTATATAGAGCTATGGTCACAAGGAGCAGTGCTGATGCAGAATAGAGAGCTATGGCTCAAGGGATGTGTGAAATAATGCGGATAAAAAGGAGTCTTGAAGAATTTTACTCTGCCTATAAATCTGCTAATTAAGCTATACGCGATAATAAGGCTAGTGTATATTAGATTAAGATCTGAGTTATCTGATTCTGTTCTAATTTATTTTCTTTACAGATTATCCTTTGTATTTCTCTTTATGTATCCTAAGATGTAGCAAATTGGTTTGTCTTTTTTTAACCAACTCTGCCTGTATATTTCATCCTTGTTTAACCTCAAATGAACATAATGTAAAACTATAACTTCTTCTCCAAATAGTACAGTAATGGTTTTTTACCGCGTCACAAACAACATAACAAAGTCTTCCATTGCACAGTATATTATAAACCTAACTTGTCTATGATTGGCACTTCCATAACAAATGAAATCCTAAATCAACATACAAAAAAAATGAAGAAAATGATAGAAATCCAAATCAAGATGAAATAGAAAAAACTGTATTATTGACTAAAAATAAGGATAATGTATTACAAGCGGATCTCTCATGTAACCCAAAGCAATACTCCTCATACAGAATTTGGAATTCTCTCTACCCAAGCTCAAAGCCAAAACTAACCCACAGGACTAGCTGCTTCATTTCCCTTCTTGCGCACATCGTATACCCCAACTCACTCTAACTAACTTGCCTGCCTGCTCACCTCTCTATTTGGGCCTTTCTCTCAATGGTCCTATCATAAACTACAAATACTCCTATCATATAAACTATAAAGTACCTTGGAAGAATCATTTTGATAAGTTCAACTGATCAACAAGCATATTAATTCCATAATGTTGTAATTTATGCAGGAATCAATGACCTGAATACCTGGTAAACTGTGCCAAAACCTCCCCGTCCTATCTTTTTGCTTGGATGATAATTATCAGTGGCCAATCTCAAGTCTTTTTCAGAAAAATGCATAATATTTTCAAGTGGATACCCTGAGCAACAAGACTTAGCATTAAGTATAGTACTAAATGGTAAAAGGTTGTAGTTACAAAAGTACTGCTGATTACATAAGAACATTTATGAACATCAACGCTGTATATCATGTCAAATATAACCTAACTAGCAAACATCGATAAAGGATGGTGACCAAAATGCAAGAAACCTTGATAGGCACTCAAAAAGAAGAGAAACATATGTCATAATAAACCTATATCCTATCAATTGTGATTAAATTGCTAGTATCTAGGTATTTTTTCTGGTAAATTACTCACAGTCATGAATAGGAAATTATACAATTGTCTACCATTATTGAAGGGTACAAAATACTGAAAGTAACAATACTCACCATCAATTTCATGAATACTATGACTTAAACTCCTTTTTTTCTTGAGAGCTGAGGCTCCAAAGCAGCCGCAACTCATAATGTCCTAGTACGTGACTGCGCTTCTGTGATGCCTGCATTTTCAACATAAGTGAAGTGTCATTCCTACGTTTTAATTGCAAACACGGAGAGATATAATATAACCATGAAAACCGAAAAGGCATGGAAATTGGGAGCAAACAGCAGCAGTAGACAATATATACAACTGCAAAATTTTCTATAACTTGCAAAATTTCGGGGACAGAAATACGAAAAAAAGAAACTCTAACAACTTGAACCTAGTACATGGATAATGGATTCCAGAACAGAAATTTCAACAAAAGTCAACTATTTCATACTTAACCGTTCCTTGGAATCAAAGGCTATCTGTCTAATATCTATCCTTCATAAGATTTAGGACAGAAAACAACCTGCATAGTGTCTTCAAATTAAAGCATCAAAATTCAAACACTGAAAAATAATCAAGTTTGCAAATTTTTCCAATTCCATCACAAATTCACAATTTAAGAACAAAATAAAGACTATTTAGCTTAACCCCAAAAACACATACATAGCTCAAGAACCAAACTTGGTATGAGAATTGAGCTCATATCATAGTTTATGAAAAGATGAAAGACTTAACAAGTAAAATCACAGAAACCCATTTTAAGAAATCAAAATACATGAGTGGAATACAGAATAATCACCTTCTTCACAAACTAAAGGAGAAAAAATTGCAGATCGAACTCGAATGAAGAAGAATTTGTGGTGAAAATGTGAAGAGGTGAATTTTGAACAGAGAAAATGTTTGGTCTTTGTGTTGTTTTCTGGTGACTAGTAAGTAAAGTGGGGTCACGACATAAAGACTTGTTCTTTGTTTCCATTTATCTTAGACCACCTGCGATTACAAAGATTTCTTCTATACTCAAAGTTTACCTTTTTAAGGTTAACTCGATGCAAAGAATGACATTTTTTTTTTATCGGCAAAATATTATTAATAATAACCAAATTTTCGTATAAGAAGAACAGAGACAGGTAGAAGAGGAATTATACAATAAAAGTGTTCATATATAGGCGAAACACCGATGAAAAATACTAAATCATACACCACCTAATAAAGAACTCTTTCTAATCTCATACTTAGAGAGTCATTCACTGGCTTCCAGACCATCATAAAATACATCAATCCGTCCCAAAAAGATGTCCTAGACGCTAACTCCGATCTCGAATCAAAAGTGATCGGCCCATCAGAATTTAAAAAACAACTTCTTAAATCAAAGAATGACATTAAATTCATATGAGACAACAATATGCGGTTAGTAAAAACATTATATTTTATATATAGAATGGAGATTTGATTTATTGTCAAGAAAAATAATTTTTATATGTGATGTTATATATTTTGTTGGTTGAACCGAATATCATCTATATACGCAATTGCATACATTAGTTTCTTAAGTTGGATAAGCTTACAAAAAGTTACAAAGTTCTTTCTCAAGAGAATTTAACACTGCTGCATAGAATTAATTTTGATCACATAAACTTTGGTTGAACTGAAGAAGATCCTTTACCATCTTAATATTCTTGGGTAGATATGATATTATATGTGACTCATTAAAAACACTCATCTAGATGATAATTGCAACATTTTTTTTTTGAGTAATTATAACATGTTAACATTTGAAAGAAGAAAACAAATTAATAAAATTAATATTTCATGTCATAATAAATTAAATTTTACATGTACTTCAACCCAATTGAACGTGTGTTGCGCGTGGAATATTATTTCCAAAGAAAATGTGGAAAATTCATGGGCACACTTATAGAAGATTATTTTTTGATGAGGGAAGGAAGGATTCCTTTAATAATGCATGGAGAATGAACTCTTTGAATATTAATATATGATATGTGAGATTTGTCTATCTCTATATTAGAATTGACTTTGAGTTTTTAATTTATCATTTTTTTAACTGCAGATATATTGTTAATAGAATAAATTTATGCACAAGACGAACAGAGACTAATAAAAGAGAAGTTACAAAATAAATGTGCCGTATATAAGCGAAACACTAATAAAAATACCAAAAATTACAATACCTAAAAGAGTTTTACTTCTAATCTCATTCTTAATAAAACACTCTTCAACTTCCTAACTACCAGAAAAACATCAACCCAACCGAAAGAGATGTCATAGACATTAACTCTCGAACTCGAATAAAAAACATTCAACAATATTGTTTCTTGTTCGAATATTGTTGAAAAAAATTAGATTGAGAGAACATTTTTCATTAAATATGATCACTAACTTCTTCAACAAAAATTGACCATTTATATTTATGCATAAATTTAAGTCACACTACGATCAAATTTTATTTTGACTAGTTATTTCATCATTTGAAGTGTCTTTAATCTAGCAAGGGGAATAATCACTACGTTCGCTAGTGGATACAATGATCTCAAAAAAAAAACAATCATATGAATTAACTTTTTAAATACTTGACATAGAATTATATTTGCTGGCAAGAGTCCTTCTTTTCAATTTTTTTTACTACTTTTGTTTCATTATTATTGATAGAACAATTTTTGTTATATTCTGTTTGATTTAAAAATTATTTATGAGATTGAATAAAATAAGTAGCAAAGACGTGACAAAATCAAGAATTTTTGTTTTTCATTAAACCACATGATAACTTTTTATCCACAGTACAATTATAAAAAAAATACAAAAATATCATTTTTAATCTCAAATATAAAAAATATTATCTCCCTATTTTTTTTCGATACAATTTTGTCTTATCTTATACTATCTTATTTTATCATGTACTGTTATGTCAAATGACTTGACAAAAACTTATAACACAAATTTTTTATTTTTTATAAGCTATAAATTCAATTTTTGATCTTGTAATATAGAAAATTACTCTTACACACTATGCAACAAGAATTAAAAAACCAGCGATAACAATAGAAAAACAATAAACATTACCCATAAAGTAATGATTAAGGAAAAAAAAAATATAAAAACTTAAAATTTATGTATTCTATTTTTATAAAATAATTAGACACAATTCCCAATACAAATATTATATTTTTTGGTAGTTTTAACTAGTGTCCCATAACGATAACCCGTGTGATTCATTACGTGCCCTTTCACAATTCTCAAACGACAAAAAACGTTGTAAAAAAAAAAAAGACAAAAATAGAAAGTGTAAAAAAAAAACAAGAATTCCTGAAACAACAAAGCAAATAAAATCTGAAGAAGAATCACTGTCTCTCCTTTGTCTACCACTACTACACACACACAAACAAAAACCCTAAAAATCACACCTTTTTTCATTAAACTAAATTATAATTCCCCCAAATCCCCCATCCTCAATTTCCCCCTTTTCCCACTAACCCCACTCTCTCATCTGTCACCTTCAATCACGACTTTCCCACACCACCACTTTCTCTCTCTTCATTTTTCACATTTATATAAAATTAGGGTTTTTTTATTTTATTCATTCACTATGAATCAAACTACTACTCCTACTACAACAAAAGACTCTGAAGAAGTTGTTGAGCCTTTGGAATTGCCTCAGTCAATTCCCCAATCTCAAGAAGTTTCAATTTCTTCTGATAACAACGAATTGAGTTCTGTTTCTGCTGAAGAACAAGAGATTGTTGTTGTAGAGGATAATAAGTTGTTGCTAATTGATCAACCAATGGATGAGGATTCTGTTAATCCTGCTACTGTTTTCACAATTAGGCTTAAACAATCTAAGTCTAATTTGCTTCATAAGATGAGTGTTCCTGAACTTTGTCGTAATTTCAGGTTAGTTCTGTGAGAAAAAAAAATGATTTTTTTTTGTTTGGAGTGGATATTGTAACTTGATTCATCATTTGGGTAATTGGGTTACTTCCAATTTATGATTTGGATGTTTTTTGTGACTTTTTGTTGTAAAAATTGAATGAAAGTTCTTAGCTTTTTGTTGTTAGTTGGATTAGTCAGTTGTTGAAATTGATTATATTGGACTAAATTTGATTATTTACATTGTATTGGTGATTAATAGTGTCTGAGTTTGTTTATGTAAAATTTAGATTCTGGCATTTGTTTTTTTGGTATTTCAATATGTAAGTTGAATTTGTTTGAGTACTATTTTAGGTCCTATATGGTAAGTACTTTTGGTATTATTAATTTTTGTTTGATTTTTTTTTCCTTTTGCAGTGCTGTTTCATGGTGTGGAAAACTAAATGCTATAGCTTGTGCTGCCGAAACGTGTGCCAGAATTCCAAGGTTTGTGTTTTTTTGACCCATTTGGAAATGTTTCATTCCTGAAAATCTTACTATATATGTGTTACACATGTCATTAAGAAGACTTTATGTTCGTATCAAGATGATTGACGGGAAAATTAAAAGTAGAATAATTGATTTGCACCATACTCTATTGACAAAATCAACAGTTAGTTTGATGTAGTGGACTTATGATGCATGTTGGCGCAATAGTGAAACATATTTTGCAGTGTCTTGGTTGGGTGATCGAATCCTTTTGAAGCTTTTTTTTCTTTCTATTTTTTCGGAAAATATTAGTGTAAATGTATTACTTATGCGCATTATATTGAATTACTTCATTCTTGCGCAATGGTTAGTAAATGCTTCCGGTGCTTTTTGGATTTGGGATCGAATCCCTCTGAAGCCTTTTTTTTTTTTCCTATTTTCTTGGCATAAATGTGGAGGGCAAGGGTTGAACCCCATTTACTTAGATTAAGTTCACAGCAAAAATAAGCACAACAATAAGAATCAAAAATTGAAATTGTAATGCAATACTCAATTGCTCATTATATATTGTTTTTTATTTATTTATGTGGGCCCCTCTAAAATTTCAGCCTAGCTCCGCCATTTTGATGGATACACATTTTAAGCTATATAATTCCATATGTAATTCTTATTAGCGTTTATTTTATTTTTCATAGTTCAACTGCTAATCCGCCATTTTGGATCCCTATACATATTGTGATCCCAGAAAGGCCGACTGAATGTGCAGTATTCAACGTCATAGCAGGTATTTTGATGTTCCATTATTACTGTATATCTTATGACAAAATTTTATAAAGTTTGAGTTTAATTATTATGAAGTTTGGATAGTCCTCTTGAATTATCAATTTAAAGCTTATGAATAATATTCTAGAATTCATAAATTGCATTTTGCCATTTTGAGGTCCTGTATACGACTATATGGCATAGCTGAAGTAAACATGAAGTTAGCTGATGCATACATTTTTTTTCATCCCTCAAATAAGATGTTTATCGACACTTCTTTTGAGGTTTTATTTTTGGAAATATAATTTTTTTAATTACATCTTCTGCAGATTCTCCTCGGGATTCAGTCCAGTTTATAGAATGGTCCCCCACCTCTTGCCCTCGTGCATTACTGATTGCTAATTTTCATGGGAGGGTAACTATTTGGACTCAACCTTCTCAAGTAAGTGTGAGCTATCAATCTCATTTTCTAGGCTACATAATCTAACCTATATTCAGTTTTCATGGCTCCTATATTTCACACGTTTGTTTGTGTTATATGTTTGTTGCTCTGATAGTTTCTTCATTCAGGGGCCAGCTAATCTTGTCCGTGATGCTAGCTGTTGGCAGCGTGAGCATGAGTGGCGGCAAGATATTGCAGTTGCTACAAAGTGGCTATCAGGAGTGTCTCCGGTATGCAATTACATAGTCTTATGCTCTGATCTAATGTTCAAATATTTTGTGTATTTCTTTTGGTGAAGTCTTGTATACATTTTAATCTGTCTATCTTTTCCCTTGACCTTGTGTGGTTATGTAAGGGATAGATAGATATATTATCTTTTTCTCTTCTCTCTTCCTCTTTCTTTCCTAATATGGTACTGGTAGTTCTCAACTAATGTCTCTCAATTAATAAACCTCTGATCAAATAGGTTAGTATCTGCATGTTATCATTCTTCAGTACGATAGATCATAGTTTCAAATTGTAATATGAATTATGTTTTCTGGAAAAAAAAAGTCATAAGCATTGCTTGAGAGATGGTTAGGACCAAGTATTGCTTACCCTTAAGTTAAGGAAATGTTGTAGTTTTATTCCTCTTATCACTATTTATATTCCCTTATGGTATGTTCTTACATATGTAACTGATTCTTCCTTTTATCTTCTGTACAATTGATTCTTAATACTTTCTGTTTTTTTATAGGTTTAGTATTGAGTCCAATTGAATTCTATTACAGTAGAAAGCTATTAATATCTTTCTATTGTAGCACATTGAAATGCAAGGATAGTGACATAATCATAAAGCTCTAACTGATTGTGGCATTAAAAAACCAATGAAACAGAGTCAAATAGTTTTCTTTTCTTCACAATATACATACTATGACAGACTAGTTCAACAATACAAAGAACCAGTGTTGTCAATTGCAAAAAAAATAACGGTTTGTTCTAATTCTGCTATGCAACAGTGCTATGGCGTCACTAAAGCCACTATTTCACGATATTTTGTACTAAATAGCACATCGCGAAACAATAGTGATTTGTTCAAATTCCACTATTCAATAGCACTATAGCTATAACCGCTATTTAACAACACTGAAAGAGTTCTCTACATGTGGTAAAGAAAGACTGGAAAAAAGAAAATGTCTTTAGATTATTTTTCAACAAATTATAAAGCTGCTTTGGAAGATCTTCATTTTCATTCTTTCGCAATAATGTCTCATATTTTCAGGTGTTTCTTGTGATATTCTTTCTGTGTGCAGAGTTTTTTTTGGAGATTCTAATCCTGTATGATTTAAATTGAGCAAACCTATTATTTGTTACTTCATTCTTAATCTGAATCAACTGTTGTTTGAAAAAACAGTACAGGTGGCTATCATCCAAATCGAGTTCTCCTACAAATCCGAAGCTTACATTTGAGGAAAAGTTTCTTTCACAGCAATCTCAAACTTCAGGTCACTTATCCTGTTTACATTGTTTGTGGTTGCCTTTTATTTAGGGGTACTTTAGAAATGTAAATTCGGGGAGGGGAATAGTTGCCCAGTTGGATGGTTTAAACGACTGACATCAGATTCAAGTCTTAAAACTTGTTCTGTTGTCAATTGGGCTAGAAGCTCGTTGACTCAGATTGATTGCATTTTTTCTTACCTCAGAAGTTCTGTTAGTTACTGTTGAGTGTTGATAATGCAGCGTATTAAAGTATTAGAAACTGATGAGGGACTTTTCTTGAACTTTGAAATTCTGTTTTTGATTTGCTAAGTTATTTACAAGTGGTGACGACCAATGTATTTATAACACACATATTGGTCACCTGCTAAAGAACTGACACGTGTCAGTGAGCATAACTAACTCCTTTGAGTTAGTTATTCCTAGCTTAGAGTAGTGTATCTTACAAGCTATAGCGGACAGTGCAATGTAAGCTAGAGTGTATCTCTAATACCCCCTTCAAACTCATGGTTGCTTGACTGAAGAGAAGGAAAGAGGCTTGGTAAGGATGTCAGCCCACTGATCAGTGCCTGGTATATGATCCACTTGAAGTTGCTTTGAGAGCACTCTTTCTCGAACGAAAAATAAATCAATCTGCATATGTTTTGTTCGAGTGCGAAGGATCAGACTATGGGCAAGGAGAACAACTGACTGATTGTCACGGAGAATAACTGGAGCTTTAAATTGAATATGAAGCTCAGTGAGCAGAGTTTGCACCAAGAGCAGTTCAGCAATAACATGTGCCAGACTTCGGTATTCAGCTTCTATGCTGGGCCTAGCAACAACTGGTTGCTCTTGGACCACCAAGAAACCAAGTTGGGCCCAGAACAAATGGTGTCCTCGATAGTGTTGCACCTTAATGAATGAGCCTTTTGAGAAGAGGCAGGGGAAAGAACAAGACCATGATCAAGGGTACCCTTGAGGTACCTAAGAATGCGCATAACGGCAACCCAATGAGTTTCTAATAGATGAGGCATGAATTGTCACACTTTATTGATAGAATAGGAAACTGACTTGGTAATAGTGACATACTGCAATGCCCCAATAATAGATCGATACATAAATCTATCATCCAGACAGAGGAGTCAATTTGCTCAGTTTGCAAGTATACTGCATTGGAGTAGTGACAGGAGATGTCTCAAGCATATGAGTTTTACATGAGAGATCCTTAATGTATTTTGAATGATTAATGAGCAATGCACCAGAGGGCGAGTGATTGAATTCAATGCCTAGAAAATAGTCTAGTGCACCAAGGTGCTTGAGAGAGAGAGAAAGTCTTGTTCAGTTTGTGGATACGTAGTTGTAAAAAGAGGAGTCATTGTCAGTGATAATGATGTCATCTAACATATTCAAGTAAACTATTTTGTTGTGTAAAATATAGGTAAAAAGAGAAGGATCACACTTGCTAGCTTTAAAACCCAGATGTAGAAGAGTGGTCTGCCTAGACGTTAACACCATCGGCTGCAAATGGGTGTTTAGGGTCAAAGAAAACCCTGATGGCTATGTGTTCAAAGCCCGGCTGGTTGCTAAAGGATTTCATCAAAGGCACATGGCTCAATATGGCCTAAAACAAGCCCCCAAGGCAGTGGTTTGAGCGCCTTCAAGCTAATCTATTGCATCTGGGTTTCAATGCTAGCAAATGTGATCTTTCTCTCTTCAACTATACCTTATACAACTTGATTGTCTACTTGTCTATGTCGATGATATTATCATCACTAGAAGTGATCCTTTAATTGCTAATTCAAGCTCAATATGCCCTCTCTCAAGCATCTCTGGGCACTAGACTATTTTTTCGGTATCGAGGTCAATCATTTGCCTCGAGCGCCTCAATCTAAATATATTAAGGATCTTTTGTCCAAAACTCATGCTTGAATCATCATATGCTGCAATTCCTATGCAATGCACTTGCAAGTTGAGCAAATTTGGCTCTCCTGCCTTGGATGATCCCTTTATGTATCGGTCGGTTGATGAGGCATTGTAGTATGCTACCATTACTAGGCCAGAAATCTCTTATTCTGTCAACAATGTGTGCTAATTCATGTCTTTGGAATCTCACTAGGTTGCAGTCAAGTGCATACTACGGAACCTCAAGGGTACTCTGGATCATGGTCTTATTTTATCTGCTGCCTCTTCTCTCAAAGCTCCATCATTAAGGGCCTTTTGTGATGCAGATTGAGCATCTGATCCCGATGATGTCTTGGTTGCGCATACTACGGTGCAACCATTTATTTTGGGCCCAACTTGATGTCTTGGTGGTCCATAATGCAACCAGTTGTTGCTAGAGAATTTTACTAATATATGCTTAAAAAAATAGGCAACATTACTAATATATGAATAAAAATATAGATCCTTAATTCTCGTTTTTTTTTGTTTTATAATTTTGGAATAATTTTTTATGATACACCTAAGCTTATTCTTTTGATGTAAATTAGTAAAAGAACTTCCTTTCCAATCCTCTAATTTCCCGTTCAAACTTCGAAAAAAAGGAATAAATAAATAGAATGTGTAAGGTATAAATAAATTAACATTGAAGAAAAGGGAGAAATTTCATTTACATTACCCTTGTTGTTCTTATCATTTTCTTGGCTTGAGACAAGAACCTTAACTTATATGCTTTTGTATTTTGTGTGTTTTAGTGTAGAGCTTGGGCAAGAACCTTTACCTTATCATTTTTTGTAAGAATATTAGTTTTATGACACTGTTGAAACATAACTTCTTTAACAAATAGAAATTTAACCTTTTAAGAATTTTCTGTTGAAAAAAAAATACCAAATATATATTCACTTTATTTGTTAGAAACTGAAGAATTCATTGAAAATAACATAACTGTAGAAGAGTTTTTATTATTAAAAGAACATATTATAAATAAACACTTAAACTTTTGTATTAAAAGAAGAAACATATAAACTTTGTCTAACAGAACAACAAAAAATATTTGTTTTCCTCTTTTACACTTCAGCTTTGATTTATTATAGGTTTATGTAAAGAATAAATAAATTAACATTAAAGAAAAAGAATAGATTTCATTTACATACCCTTGTTGTTATTATTTTTCTTGACTTGAGACAAGAACCTTAGCTTTGGATATGCTTCTGTATTTTGTGTGTGGATCTGAAAGAATCAGGTAGATTTCATTTAAACTTTGATTCATACATGAAAAGGAAAAGAGAAAAGTAACATTGAGATGCATGGAATTTCATCTTCTTACCCTTACGTCTCTTATATTTTCTTCGTTTGAGACAAGAAGTATTGCATTTCCTGCAAAATAAAAACAATTGATCGGTTAGAAAAGTTGAATTGAATATGAGAATGAGAGAAATGGAGAATAATATGAGAGAAATAAGATGAGAATGAGAGGATGAAACAACGAAAAGAAAAATTAGATGATGAAAAGTGAGAGAAAAAAGTGAATACCTGATTATAGAATAAATGAATAAGTAAAGAGGGGGAAAGTTTTTGAATTTGAATTTGATAACTTGTACTTTAGGTTCATATACCATTGGATAATAGAATGTAGATTTGTGGATTAGAATAAGAATAGAAAGTACAACAAACAAAGTGAGAAAAGACTCATTTTTACTCAAAAATTGGGATGTGTCAAATTTTGAAGGATGGGTATTTTGGTATCTTCATATGTATCTTCTTTATAACTAAATATATGATAATCCGATTTTAATTGTGACAATCTCAGAACTGCTGTCTCAGAATAGAGGGTAAGTTCTTTTATAATAAAACATGCTAGGAAATAACTACCTAACAATAAGAGGCCTAACACCACATCCCTTTTTATGTCTAACTGAAGGAAAGTATTGGCTAGGTGTCGTAGTTTTGTCCACACCAGAATGGATTGTCTGCTGTGTGTTGTACGAGTTTCGCACTGCATGAGTCTTGGACACCTGCACGTGCCCATGTGTGACACGTGTTTGTTATTCGGACACCACTCAACCTGAAGGGTTAGTGCGACTTAGATGCCACAATGGCACATGGAATTTCCTCTATTTGATTGCACTTTTGTTGGTCATTCATTACTATCACTTTGCTGTACATATTAAATGCATTATCCTTTATCTGATGTATGCGGCTGTTTTTTTCAGCTAGATGGCCCAATTTTCTCTGCGTCTGTTCTGTGTTCTCATCAGGCTCAGTTCAACTTCACTGGTCCCAGTGGCCTCCTAGTCAGAATGGCTCAACACCCAAGTGGTTTTACACCAGTAAAGGACTTTTAGGTTGTGGGCCCAGTGGCATTATGGCTGGTGATGCTATCATAACAGATAGTGGTGCCATGCATGTGGCAGGTGTACCGATTGTTAACCCATCCACCATCGTAGTCTGGGAGGTCGCACCTGGGCCTGGAAATGGCTTCCAAACAACTCCGAAGACTTGTATTACGCCTGGTGTCCCACCACTTATCCCACCCAGCTGGGCTGGTTTTGCACCTTTAGCTGCATATTTGTTTTCTTGGCAAGAGTATCTATTATCTCAAGCAAAACAAGGAAATGAGCTGACAGAGAAAAACATCAATGATGCTGTACCTTTATTCTGCTCACCAGTTTCAAATTTTTCAGCATATGTGAGCCCTGAAGCTGCAGCTCAATCTGCAGCAACCACTACATGGGGTTCTGGTGTAACAGCAGTGGCCTTCGATCCAACTCGTGCTGGTTCTGTGATAGCTGTCGCGATAGTTGAGGGTATGAAACTGATTCTGACACCTTTTCTCACACTTCCCATTGATTCATACTTACAATATTTTTCTATCCAACCTTCTTCTCACATCAAGGTTGTGATAATACTGATTTTAATGCATGTGTGACAGAATATGCCGTAGGTTTCATTTGAGCTGATAATTGAACTAAAATAATAATGCATAACTGCTTTTACCTATACAGGTCAGTACATGTCTCCTTCTGATCCGGATGAAGGCCCAACAGTAACAGGATGGAGAGTGCAACGCTGGGAATCATCTTTACAGCATGTTGTTCTTCATCCTATATTTGGTAACCCTACCTCTAGTATGAGTGGACAACCTCCTATGCAAACTGTTTGGCAGTCTAAAGTGAACCTAAGCATACCTCCAACAAATGATTTCAAGAACCATCAATCACCTGCAAATGGAATGGCTACTGATGTGCAAAAGGTATCTGAATCTATTTCAGATAAATCAAAGCGGGTCAATTTTGATCCATTTGATCTTCCAAGTGATGTCAGGACACTTGCGCGAATTGTTTACTCTGCTCATGGTGGTGAAATTGCAATTGCTTTCCTTCGGGGCGGTGTTCATATTTTTTCTGGTCCTAATTTTGCACCAGTAGACAACTATCAAATTACGGTTGGATCTGCAATTGCTGCTCCTGCTTTTTCTTCAACAAGCTGTTGTTCAGCTTCTGTTTGGCATGATACTAGCAAGAATTATACAATTTTGAAAATAATCCGGGTTCTTCCTCCTCCCATTCCTATAAGTCAAGTGAAGGTCAATTCGTCAACTTGGGAGCGCGCAATTGCTGAAAGGTGAATGCTTTATCCCTTTTTATCACACGATATGTTAACCGTTTCTTAATATTCCTTTAAATTTCCGGCTTCTGCTAATATTTTATCAACTGTGTTAGATGATGGAAGCCGTGATTTGTTTCTTTGTTCAATGATTTGCTAATATCTGCTAGTAAAACAGGTTTTGGTGGAGCTTATTGGTTGGAGTTGATTGGTGGGATGCTGTGGGCTGCACACAGAGTGCTGCTGAGGATGGTATTGGTAAGGATGTGCTTGTTTAGTTTTTAGAGTAAAATAAGCTAGCTAAGTCTGCTGTTATTTCGTCGTAATTGTAACTGAGTTCTGTTACACATGTTTGCTAATTGATAAGAATCTGTTTTTACAGAATCACTGCCAGCCTGTCTCTCCTACTGCACAGTATTTATGGATCCACGTGATTTTTTAGGATTCTTATAAACAGCTAGCTCTCTGAATTTTAAACTAACTTGTAATTTGCCTTCTCCATGGTAATTTTGCATTACGGAGCTCTGTTTTTTCTGAATAAGATTACGGAGCTCTCTTAGATTTTTCTTTCTATTATTTTCTTACAATTGTGGATCATTGTTCCACAGTTCACGTTACGGTGTCTTAACTGTGGTGGTCATTGTTTTCCTTTCTACTTTCTTTTGGCTCAAGCTCAACAGCTTTTCATTCTTTTTTACCAACTACATACTCCTTAAGTTCTCAAAAACCTTCTCATAGTTCCTGCCATAACTAAAAGCATACTATTAGCCATAACACTTGGGATAATTCAGGATTACTCTGAGTTGCTGCTGGAAGGCTCACTTTGTTAGGATAGCCATACTTTTTCAATAATCTCATGACACTTTGTGAGGGATTGAGTTCAGCAAGGAAGACACCTCCTTGCCTGCACCTTGTGCATTGTTTACTGTTGATAATAACTCCTCCCTACATATTTCCAATTAAATGCTCATTTCTGTAATCAACAGTAGCTCATCTAACACTATGCCTATAGCACCCATAATGCAAACCATGCGATTCCTAAGACCTTTAGACAAGTCACAAGACAATGAACACACCCTCAGGAAAGTCCTGAGACAAAATAATCTGTGTGCACATATGTGATATTGTTTTTTTGTGCTGTTATTTATAAATGGCATATTTCCTGCCATCTTCTGCTTAATGCTGTCTGTACAATGTACAGACTCACTACCAGCTAGAACCTCCAACTGTAGAATAGTTATGGATCTAATGATCTGTTAGGAGGACTCTTATGAATATCTATTTCCCTTGATTTGAGACTAACTTCTGCAATCTCTCTTCTATATAGTCTCTAGTGTTTTTTCTTCACATAAATATATTTAAGATTTTCTTTGCTATTATTTTCACCCATTTCAATGTTTCACAATGAAGTCATTTATCTTTTCTGATCTGTTCAAGTTTTATCTAGATGAAGAAAGGATGACATGATTTAATGTTAAGATATGTGAGCTGTCAGAAAGCTTCTGCAAAATCTATACCTTTCTATAATGTTGATGCTGTACATTGACAAGCAATGCTTTCATTTCCTGGTTTCAGTTTCACTTAACAGCGTCATTGCGGTTTTGGATGCGGATTTCCATTCTCTCCCTTCTGTGCAGCACAGACAACAATATGGGCCTGTATGTTATTGTTAACTGTCACTATTTCAGTATTCTGTTGTTGGCTTTTATAACTTTCCCCCATTTGTTTCTTAAACTTCTTCATGGTAAGCTCGAGAGGGGTCTCATTGTTTTTCTGTTAACTGTGATGATATAGTACTTCGTTTCATATAAACTGTTGGTCGAAATTCATGGATATTGCATAATCTGGATTTTGGACTCAGAAGCACTACTTATTATTGGCAATCTTTTATTCCTTGTTGAAATGTGTACTTGCATTGCATCATCAAGAATAACTACTATATTGTTTAAAAAAAAGAATAACTACTATATGTATTGCTCGTCCTCACTCCTCACCAAATAACTTGTAGATGATTAAGAGCTTAATTTGATGTCAGTTAAATGCTAAAATATTTTAAAAGGTCCACGTGAATTTCATTGTGAATATAATATTTAAACTCCAGAAAATCTAAGGTCTAATTTTAAACCAAATGGCAAATACGCTCCATTGTTTTGCTGTTCTTTCAGAAGAGAGAATTCTCATTACAATATAAACAATGTTGATTTTCTTCTGTTTACGGTAGTATTTTCAGAATAGGCATCTGATAATGTTTTTCTATGTTGCAACTTTTTAACCTAAATGAACTTTTTCTATATATTATGATTGCAGAGTCTAGACAGGATAAAGTGTAGGCTACTGGAGGGGTCAAATGCGCAAGAGGTCAGAGCTATGGTTCTGGATATGCAAGCCAGATTGTTGTTGGATATGCTCGGGAGAGGGATTGAGTCAGCGTTAACAAATTCTTCAGGCTTCGTGCCTGAGCTTTGGCAAGCATCTGGCGAAGCATTATCCAACATTGACCCTGAAACAATGGCTGTCGATCCTGCATTAGTTCCTTGCGTTCAGGTTTGCTTTGGTTACAGTATGGAAACTTGTGTTCCTACTTGTTTATAAAATAAAATATATAATGCAATTTGTTGTGCTTCATTGTTATTCTTCGTTCAGCATATCGTTATCTAGTAAGGTCATTTAACATAATATATATTTTTTAAAATATAAGTGAAATATTGATTATAAGATCCCATAGCTACAATTATTCAATTTCCATAATTATTTATATGCATGATGGTGAATATAATATTAAAAGATTCAACTGTTGGGTTGATGAAATATAATGTCTACAAAGAGTTATGAAGCAGAGTGTGTTTGTACATGATGGATTACTTTAGAGTTTTTTTTTTTGCTTCTTTGTGAGTTGTTCTGAGGTTGTATATTTGATCGTCTCTAGTTCTTGTTTCTTATTTGTTTTAATCTTTGCAGGCTTATGTTGATGCAATTCTTGATCTAGCTTCACATTTTATTACACGTTTGCGACGTTATGCAAGTTTCTGTCGCACATTGGCTAGTCATGCCGTGACGGCAGGAACTGGAAGCAACCGCAACATGGTTGCCAGTCCTACCCAAAGTTCAGCAACTCCTGCAACAAGTCAGGGTAAGTGTGCAGTTATCAGATAATTCTTTTTTGGAGCTTAAACTGATTTGCAGATCCCTTTTTCTTAGGGTATTTTTAAAGGATTCTAATATTTTAAAATTTATGACTGGACTTCCTTGGTTTCAAAATTTTACTCTGTTGTGTCCTTGTATCCAGTTTCCGATTAAAGGCTTTGAAACTATACGGACCAATTAAAGCTTTTAAAGAATGAAGAACCTATTTGAAAATTGTCAAAATTGTACTAGGATCTACAGATTAATTTAACTTGTTTTCAGTTATATCTTGTTTTCTTTACCATGCTTTCGTATGGAAATTCTCTGAAACCGATAGCTGTTTTTTGGAGTAAATAAAATATCCTTTGGGATAATCTTCAGGTTGGGCACTTGCTTGTCCCTCTGAGTTCTTGATATGCCAGGGGCTCTCTGATTGATAGTATTGGAGTAACCTATCCTTATTACTTTTCTCAATTTGGTATTGTAAAGGATCTACTTTAGAGGCATAAATTTAGTGCTTTTCTTCTAATGGTCATTAAAAATCATCAGTTATCTTCTCTGAATTGCATTAATAATTTTCACCAATGCTGTGTTCTTTTTTGTCTCACAATTTAAATATCAAACTCTAATGCAAACAATATTTTCCAGGAGGTCAAAATGGCGGCACCAGCTCTATGGGAAGCACACAGTTGCAAACCTGGGTACAAGGGGCTATTGCCAAGATTAGCAACACAACTGATGGAGGGTCCAACCCAACTCCTAACCCCATCAGTGGTCCTTCAACATTTATGCCTATTAGCATTAATACAGGAACATTTCCTGGAACACCGGCAGTTAGACTTATAGGGGACTGTCATTTCCTTCACAGACTATGCCAACTTTTACTCTTCTGCTTTTTCTTTCGACGTACACAACTTCCTCGCTATATGGGGGCTGCAAATAGAACTACTGATACAAATGTACAGAAGTCTAATGCTCCTGCTTCTGCCAAAGTGGAGGAAATCTCTAAACCAGTTCCAGCTGTGGCCAAGACAGAAGATGGTCCGACGGGACGAGCTGGTCAGCTTATGTCTGGGCCAAAAGGAAGTGAAGAAGCACCTTCTGGACGTTCAAGGTTGGGCAGTGGAAATGCTGGTCAAGGATATACGTTTGAAGAGGTATTAATTATAAAGTGACGATTTTTTGACTTATTTGAAGGTTCCATGTTTTTTATGGTTTTTGACTTACATAAACGTGTCTCCAGTGTTATATTCTTACTTTTACCAGCTGAGATGATAAAGCAGATTGTAATTTTACTTCTCTTTTCTCACTGTGGTTATAATGCAGGTCAAGGTGCTTTTTATGATGCTTATGGAACTATGCCGCCGAACAGCTGGGTTGCAGCACCCTTTGCCAGTATCTCAGGTGGGGAGCAGCAACATTCAGGTTCGGCTGCATTATATTGATGGAAACTATACCGTGCTGCCTGAGGTTGTGGAGGCATCCCTTGGTCCGCATATGCAGGTAACATCATAAATCATACTGTTCTACCTAATTTCAAGTTTATTATTTTTGTGAAACGAATTAAAGATTGGTGTTTCCTGATATTTCCTCAGCCTTCTTATCGTATTCAATTGTTGATTTGCTTTGGTGATATATAATGTTAAAGCTGGAAAACACTTAATTACAGTTTTCTCTACCTGAGGATTCCTTTTTACAGCACAATTTTATTTTTGATTCATTGGTACAACAGAATTTGTCAGATTATTTTGGTGGTGTTGGTGATTGGAAGTTAAACTTTTGATTTCCAGTCAGTTGTTTTTGTTTGGTTCTCTTTGTTCTTTCTTTTGGGTGTAAAACATTCTTTAAACTCCCTTGCTGAAATAGAATAAAATATGCAGAATATGCCCCGTCCTAGAGGGGCAGATGCTGCTGGTCTTCTGCTACGCGAACTAGAACTCCACCCTCCAGCAGAAGAATGGCATAGGCGCAATATGTTTGGTGGACCTTGGTCTGATCCCGAGGATGCGGATTCTGCAAATGATCAACCCAAAGTTATTTGCTCTGACCCACTTGATTTCAGCTCAGTGGAGCATTGTGATGCCTACTACGGAAGCCATCGCTTATGGCCAAGGAAACGCAGGATGTCGGAAAGAGATGCAGCTTTTGGGTTGAACACTTCTGTTGGCTTGGGTGCTTATCTTGGTATAATGGGATCTCGAAGAGATGTTGTTACTGCCACATGGAAAACTGGCCTTGAAGGGGTCTGGTACAAGGTTCGAAAATCAATCTTTACCATCTGTTATTGTTTCCTATCCATGTTTTGTTCATTTGAGAGTTGCATGACTTGGAAATGCCCTTTTTTGTTGTTAAAAACTTGAGAAATGTTTTGTTTTAAAACTCCGACCTAAGGATTGACTAATCCGAGAGAACCACAACAGTTGGAATGGACATATTGGACAAATATAAATATATTTTTACTGTTGATAGATGTTCTTGCATTGGTGTTCTATTATGCTAGTGCTTGTGTGAGTTGAACAATAATTCTGATGAACCATGTCAATCTTTACCAAAAAAACTGACATGCAGCAGCTTTAAATTGATCTAAACATAAAAATGGAATCTGTCACTGTTAGCATCCTGGTTTTACTGTGTTCAGCTTTGTCTAAGATTTAAACTTCGGCATTGAAACTTGAAAGAGTAGACATTTGATTCTATACCACTTTTTCTGAGATTTTGGCAACAGGTTAATTAATCAGTCAATGGTTCACGGATGACTTTTATATCTCTTGCATTACCTGATCGTTTGTTTAATATCATGTGAAAACCACTTAAATACATGGCCTTTTTGCTGTTTTTAAATTATGTAGTGTTTGGTCCAAGCATTTCTGTCTCTGACGTTCTTTTTATGACAATATTAACATAGTAAATAAATGGCAACTGATGCAAATGCAAGTATCAATAACAAAAAATCTGCATGTGTCTTCTTTTTCGTGACTTTGTTTACTTCGATGGTGCAGTGCATAAGATGTCAGCGGCAGACTTCTGCTTTTGCTTCTCCAGGTTCTACCACCTCTCCTGGTCAGAGTGACAGGGAATTCTGGTGGATCAGCCGATGGGCATACGGTTGCCCAATGTGTGGTGGAACATGGGTTCGAGTTGTATAGATGACTCCATGGTATTATTATATTGTGGTTTTCATGTATCGAAAATTGGAGGTTTGTGCATATTTGCAGCTAACTATTACAGAAAACTCGCTTGGGATGCCAACTGGATTTGTGCAGAAGAGGTTTTGTTTTGCCTGACAAGTTGGTTGTCTGTATATATTGCTATTGAACGTGTCCACACATTGGGCAGATTGTAAACCCTCTGTAGAAGCAATGTGTACCTTCATTTTCAAGCGTGTTGTTGCATGGGAGCTTTTACCAATACGATTATTAAGAGACTGCAACCGGTGTGAATAAGTGATTACATTAGTTGTCACTTAACAATCCCGGAGGGTGAGAAGGCTCGGCATGAGTTTCCGGAACTGCCTTGATCTATTGTATTATCATGTTATTCACCATCTCAACGATGTTCCTTGTGCTATAGAGTATTTTTTTATTTGTTCAACAGAAACGTGTAATTATTTAGCTTAGTTTAGTTGTAGTACATTAAAATTAGGAAAATGCTTAATGTTACGAAGCATTGTTTCCACGAATTGAACGAATGAATTGATAAACACACAAAAAAGAACTTTTGGTTAATATTCTCACTCTCTCATCTTTATTTTGCCTCTCGCACTCATATTTTGTTCTCTTTATTTCGCCTCTCGCACTCATCTTTAAAAAATATACAGTTAGCTTCAAGCAAAATGGTTAGGCTTTAAAATTAGGTCAAATTATTGAGGTGATGCACAGACATGGTAGTGGCATGGAGAAGCAATGGCTAATTGTGAAAGCATTTAAGCGTTGAGTGAAGATTTCAAGTTGAAGCTTTTCTTTGACTATTTCAAGTTGAAGCTTTATGTTCATGGAAATTGATGATTGAGATGAAAACAGAGATAGCATTGAGTCGGCGACCATAAATATTTTATAACAGTGGATCATACTGAATACTAACAGTTTTTTTGGATACATAAACGAAATGCGAAGGCATCTCACACACATAAAGTGGAGAGACCGAGAATCGAATCCCGTTCATGGATCTTTGATCTAGCAATTTATTATCTATCAGTTGAACTAAAACTTACGGACATATACACATACTTTTAAATGAATTTAAAACATAGAACATAGAGGTAAATGCTATGTTTTGTGTTTTCAACATTTGTTTTTTTTTGTCGAAACCGAGGTATCCACCGCCGAACGCAGTGACTAATCACTCGCTAGATTGGAGGTACCTCGAAGAGTGGGATAGCTGGCCCAAGGATTTAAAGCTGCTCCATACCCAAGGTGAGGATCGAACCCTCGACCCTTGGTTAAGGGAGGATGAACCCCATGCCGCTTAACCACACCTCTTGGGTTGTTTTCAACATTTGTTTGATATAGCACTCCTCTTAAATTAATTGTACTTAAATTGAGGGGAGTGACTAATGTCATTTGGATATTATTTTTGTCACATTCTCTTGTTTTTTTTGGTACAAAAAGCTCAGTCTCTTTATATATTGCAATGAAGAAAAAAAAAGGAATTAAAACAAAAAAGAAATTGTATTAAAAAGGTTTTTTTTTAGCTTTTATGATAATATACAATTATTAAAAGAAAACCTTTCTTGACCAAAAAAAAAACCTTTTAAGACAATATACAATTTCAAAAAAAGAAGATAATATACAATTTTTTAAAAATAATAGAAAAATTTTAAAATTATTTATTGTTCTTGTGATTATAATTCAGTTGGTAGGAACATTTATAATTCAAAGTTACAATCCGTACACATCCACTAATTTTCTTTAAAATGTAATTTTTTTTTGTAAGTAAAAGGTAAAATTCTAACAATTAAATATTTTTAAAAAAAATTATATAGTTTCTTTTTTTGTACAAAAAATTATATAGCTTTATTAAAATTTATATATTAGCTCAGTTAGTAGGACATTGCATTTTATATGCAGGGGACTGGGGTTCGAACCCTGGTCATCCCATTTATCCACATTATTGGTGGATTTTCTAGCCGCTAGGCTACTTGACCAAAAAAAAAAAAATTATATAATTCTTATATTTCTTGACCAATTTATACATACATATATATATATATATATATTTGGATAGTGGTAATATTTTGGTTTCACGTGTCTTGTTAATAATACTTCTCTATCGCATGTGGAAAAGTCTTACCTCAATTTAGGGATTACATCAAGCAAGGTCGGGTGTGAGTTGTTACTACCCAAATTTGTATTCGAAATAACTATTTGAATTCAAATTTAAAGGTTATTTAGGTGCTAAAATTTGCATTAAGAAAAGTAAAATAAAAAACGGCAAGCTCAAAGAAATTACGGCATACAATATAATAACATTGTCTTCAACATTAAAATTGAGTTCAAATTTTGGATGCTGGTTTTACACTATCGAAGCCCGAACTTGAACCAAATAAAATCGGGTCTTCGCACGTTGACTCAAGTTCAAATTCATCCCTACTTCTTGGATTTGAACCTTGAATCTCTCCCTATCCAACTCATGTCTTTCAACTCTTACGGAGACGCCATCTTACTCCAAAATGACAGAAAAATGTCAAAATTGTTATACTACCTTTGTCCTTAATTATAAGACCCCGTTTGACAATTGCACGTATGTCAATGCACAATTTTGATCACTAATATTTTTAATTATTTAATAGTAAAAATTATAAAAACTAGATATTTTGAAAGTATTCATCAAAACAAATCAAACAAGATCTTATATGCTAATATTTACATTTATGTATTCTTAGAAAAATACTGTCAAAACATGATAAATGAATAGTGCAATTTTGTTGAACGGAGTCTTATAAAAATGGACAGAGATAGTATTAGAGTCCATGATTGGTTGAGGTTCCGATCTATATTCCGATTTATCCTATGTGTATGTTTATATAGGTTTTCTCATTTCAATGTAAAATAATATTCCTCCGATCTTTATTATAAAATAAAATTTTATTTTATATTCATTGAATGTTTTATGTATTTGAACTATATTATAAACTAGAAACATCAAACATTTTATGAATTTTTAAAAAAAAAATCTTTTTATTATAAAGACAGGAAGGAGTAAAAAATAGTCCCATCCCATGATTAAGTACTTTTGGCAGTAGTTCCTTCTAAAATCAAGAAGCATACCATCGTGTCATTCATTCAATTGCTTCTTCTTTTTCAAATATCAGAATTTAAGTTGCAGCAGTAACAACAGTTAATGTGAACCATTTACGTTAACCATTTACATTTCTAAGAAGAAGAAGAAGTAGAAGATGAGTCAAGGAGGAGGAGGAGGAGCATCTTCAGCTTCTCATTCTGTAGCATTCCGTGTTATGCGACTATGCCGTCCTTCCTTCAACGTCGATCCTCCCCTACGTATCGATCCCGACGACCTCTTCGTCGGAGAAGATCACTTCGACGATCCCTCCGCCCCTTCCACAACCAACCTCATCGCTCCCGATTCCGATCCCAGTTATCGCGACCGCTTCCTCCTTCATCATTTCTCCGATTCCATGGGTCTCTCTGGCCTCCTCGTTCTCCCTCAATCCTTCGGGTCTGTCACTTACTCTCTCTCAATTTTCATTTTCAATTACCTAATTTAATTTTTGTGATTATTATTATTATTATTTAGTTTTCAATTTGATTAATTAATTAATGCAGAGCAATTTACTTGGGAGAAACTTTCTGTAGCTATATAAGTATAAACAATAGCTCCAATTTAGAAGTCAGAGAAGTTATTATCAAGGTTCATTTCTCTTCTAACCTAACTTTATTACTGTTCAATTACCTTGTTTTTTTCACTTCCACCATAAAATGTCTTGTACTCATTTTAATTTTATTTATTTTTAAGTCATTTCTGTTGGATGAATATATAAGTAACTTTGTTTGGATTATAAACATCTTAATTAAGCTTGTGACATGTATCATATGGCACCCTAGAAGACTTATGGACAGAATTATAGAGAATTGATTTGGCGGGCGGACGTAATTGATTTTGATAGAATTGAGTTGGGTAGAATTGAGTTTAGCAGAATTGGTTTATGTTTGGATACATTTATGTAAAATTGAGCTGAACAATAATTTTCAGTGTAAAAATCATATTTAAACTCAGAAACTACAAATCCTAGCTTCTAGTAGAATCAATTCTAGAAGTAGAGTCAATTCTACTTTATAAGAACCAAACACCTTAAAATCACTCCAGAATCAATTCTATCCCTCTAGAGTTGCTTGCTTTTGGCTCTTTCAAAAGCCAAACCAAACATGCACTTTTCATACATATTAGTGGGGGTACCGAAATTGTATGCTTTTATTCCTTTGAAATTTTAGTCCAATTCATTATTTTAAATTTTGTAACTGTCAGGCTGAAATCCAAACAGAGAGACAGAGAATACTTCTTTTAGATACTTCGAAATCACCGGTTGATACTATACGTGCTGGTGGGCGTTATGATTTTATTGTGGAACATGATGTCAAAGAGCTTGGGCCTCACACGTAACTTCTGACTCTCAACAAATTTCCTTCTGTTTCTTACGTTTGCTTTCTAAATAATTTGACTGAGCTTATAACCTCCCTCAGGCTGGTTTGCACTGCATTGTACAATGATGGTGATGGTGAGCGTAAATATCTTCCCCAATTTTTCAAGTTCATCGTTGCCAATCCACTCTCTGTCAGGACAAAGGTATTAGCCTGTTTCTTTGTTGTAATCATATTGACTGAATTTGAATAGCCCTATTAGACAGTAACTGGGTTAGAATGCTCTCAAACTTTTCTTTCTGCATCTACAAACATGACTCACACTCTTTCTGGTTTTCTTTTTGCAGGTCCGTGTTATCAAGGTATGTTGATAATTTGAATATACTACATATTTGTAAGTTTATATTCTTTTCCTAGACAAACAGGGTGGTATGATCGTGAATAACATAGTGTAAACGTATTCAATGATGTAGTATATTTTTGTCAGGTTTGAAAATGTCATGTTTTAGTCTTCAATTTTTAAGGCTTTAAAGTAATTATACCAGCTTTGTAAATTGAAGTGCCCACCCCTACCTGCATACTACAGTTGTGCATCAATTTACCTGCTTGATGTGTTTCAGGAAACTACCTTTTTGGAAGCTTGTATTGAAAACCATACCAAATCAAACCTTTTCATGGACCAAGTCGATTTTGAACCTGCTCAGCATTATAGTGCATTAATACTTAGAGGTGATGGGCACCATTCTGAGAAAGATAGTCCTACAAGGTCAGTGCTTTGTATTTCTTTTGTAGTGGAACATTATAAAATACATAGATACCACATTTTTGCCTTTATGTACACTTATATCTTGGACCATCTTGTGTAAGTATATTATTATTATTATTATTATTATTTATTATTATTATTATTATTATTATTATTATTATTATTATTATTGATTATTGATTATATATCAACTTAAATTCAGTGAGACATTTAAGCCGCCAATACTAATAAGATCTGGCGGAGGAATTTACAACTATCTCTATCAATTGAAGTCATCATTGGATGATTCTGCTCAAACTAAATTTGAGGGAAATAACGTTCTTGGTAAACTCCAGATAACATGGAGAACAAATTTGGGTGAACCCGGTCGTCTACAGACCCAACAGATATTGGGGACTGTAAGTGTTTTTTCTTTTATCATGACGATCTATAGATGAATTAATTATGGTCAAGCTTCTTTGTTTCTGCACAACATTCATCTGAATCTAGTATGATGTATTTCATGTTTTCCCTTCACTTACAAAATAACAAAGCTGATAACATGTTTTATATTCAAATCCTGTTAGGTGCATGTAAACTTAAAAGTTAAAATTTAATGCTTTTAACGTGGCCTTCAGTTTTCTACATTACGATTATTTAGCTCTCATACACCAGTATTTTGTCTGGAAATGTTCTTTTGCAGCCAACAACAAAGAAAGAGATTGAGTTGCAAGTTGTAGAAGTTCCATCTACTATTAACCTTCAAAGACCATTCACGGTAATTTATGATCCAGTATACATCATAAACCAGAAAACTGCATCTTAGGTATTCTAGGTGTTGGACCGTGGGTAATTTTTCATCATATGTAGGAGCTCATGGTAGAATTTGTTCACCATCTTAGAATTCATGAATTGTTATTTTAATCATGTTCTACTTTTGATCCTCAAGTTTAGTGTACTAACAGAAGATATAAATATGGAAGCTGAAGTTGATTACTTGTTCTTTACAGCTAAAATTGAATCTCACAAACCTGACAGAGAGAGAGCTGGGGCCGTTTGAAGTTAGTGTATCCCAAAATGCATCATTCGGGGAGAATGTTGTTATGATTAATGGCCTTCAATCAATGGTAATGCATTTGCCTTGGATTGCCAAGAGTATATCTTTTCCCCATGATACATGGTATCTGTGTATCACAATTTGTAATTTGGGCTGGAGTTTAGATATTGCCATTATGCACAATACTATCACTTGACTTTTTCTTGCAGTTAACTAACATATGTGTGGGAATCTATCCACAGGTTTTATCACCGATTGAGGCTTTAGGATCGACTAATTTTCACCTGGTATGAATTTAGAGAATTATGCTCTTATATCAGATACCTGTAATAGTGGTAGTGATATATAAATTTTGAAATCATATTACATGACATTTGGTCTGTTCCTAGCCTAAACTTTTATTTATTCTTTTTGGCTTTCGTGTTATAAAATATTTTTTCCACTAAATTGCTTTTAGCTTATCATGTCTGCAACATGGATTAGTTATTATCAACCATTTGTTTTGTTTTCACTTCTCTTATAAAGGGTCTTTTGGATTCAGATGCAACAATAAACGTGTCTTTAGAGGTTAAGCAGTGAGGAAGGCCATGGGGCTGATCATATATATGTAACCTTCAGCCGCTATTGATAATGGAACACTTCTAAGCTATAATATGACATATTAAATCTATATTGTCCCAACCAAAAAAAACAAAACCAATATTACTTGGTATTAGTGTAGAAAGTAGGAGCATTGAGCTTTATGAAATGAGTGTGGAAAACATGAAAAAGAATCCACTTGATGATCCACAATCACCACCTGTACACTTAGATAGTATGCAGAGGGATTAATGCGGCAACCATAACAGAAGGGCACATGCAATTTCTGAGTGGGAAATAGTGGGGTACGGGGGTGCTGCAGACCCCATTAAGGCCTTAAATTGTCCGCACCAGTCATTTTAAATCTGTTTTTGAGTGCTTTGGTTATATATATCCGTTGTGACAGCTCTTTGGAATATGGGTGAAGATTCCTGAGATCAGTAGCTAAGGATATTGTTCTTGTTGAGATTTTATAAAAACGGCTCCTATTCAATATATGTTTCAATTATTATGATATCTTACTTTTGAGTAATAATGATCCATCTATTTAGGCCTCATTTCCAAGAAGTAATGACTAATAATAGAAGACACACAGTAGTAGTTGTACAATGTTTTGAAGAAAAAGGTTGTTCCAAATCACAATGAGTTTATTGTTTGTTTGATACTGATAGAAATGTCATGACATGCAGAATCTCATAGCTACTAAACCTGGAATTCAGAGAATAACGGGCATTACAGTGTTTGATACAAGGGAAATGAAATCTTACGACCCACTTCCTGATTTAGAGGTTAGTTGTACAGATTGATTATGTTCTATGAAAAGTTTGATTTTGGGTATATGATCATTTTTTCGAAAAGACGTTTGATGTGGTGCATTGCCTCTGTCCTTTGAACCCCACAAGTTCGATGACATTATGTTTCTTGTCGTATTGCAGATTTTTGTTGACGTGGATTAAAATTTAAAAGTGTGGCTACAACAACCAGTTTGGTCAGAAGTGGTTGACGATGCAATCCTTTCAAAAGGTTGATCTGCAGGGCTCCACAGGTTCTGTTCTGTATATCATTGATGCCCTCAATCAGATCGACCAAGTCCCTAATTCGTAGCTTTGACATCTAGGATCAGATTGTCTTCTAAGTCGGGGTCAATGAATCCTACATGATCACAAAGCTGTCTGCAAACATCTGTAACTTAATTGGAGTATTGAGTGGTTGATTACGCGCTGTAAGTAGCGAAGTCATTGCTTTTATTGGTTTAAAGGGCACAATTGTTTTGATTGCCATTAAAAAGTAAAAACCAATACTTTGTTATTATATTTCTGCAACAGCTTCTTATAGAAAGGTTTACATCAGTTTCTCATATTGTAATGCAAGTCCTGTGAATTTTATCACTAAAACTTCATTAATTTATTCTTGTATTCTAAGGAAACGACGAGGTGTTATGCAAACTATAATTTGCATATAGATAGGGGAATGACCCAACACATTTTTTATATCACTATAAATATTTCAACAAATATTTACCTAAGAAGATTAGTTTGACGATTTTGTAAAACGTTTTTATATCATTATATAAATAATTGTTAAACTCCAACAATTTAAGAGCAAGATGTTTAGAACAATGTTGTTGAAAATGCAGCACAATTTGTGAAAGATGCGTACAAATATCACTAGAAAAATAGGCTTATCAGTTTTAACTTTTAAACTATTTTTAGTTAGCTTAATTGTAGTTTGTCTAAGTCCTCCTCCATTTAGCCTTCAATTATGTAAGGTGTGATCCAACATAACTTAAGCAGCACACAAATTGAAATAGAGAGTAAAATTTAAGAAAATGATGATACCAAAATAAAATTGCAAAACTGAATTCAAATCTTAAACTTATAGTTATTATTAATGAAGCAAATGACTAAGGTCATATTCAACTTCTAATCAATATAATATTTACAGCAAAGTAATCAAACAAACTAAAAGAAAAAAGCAAGAAAATAAAAAAATCCTCAAAGAGCTAATAATAACAAAGGATAGTCTCCTTTAAATTATGTTGCTCTTGGAATAAACAAAGAAAATAATGCTTATATCAATTTTAATAATTTTGTGTTGTCACCATTTGGATTATATTATATCATGATTAGATGAATCAGGCTTGTGAAGTCCAACTGGCCCCCCAATTGGCTTCACTTCCATTACGTGGCATGGTTGACTTCTTTGATTGGCAGTCAACAGAGAAGGTGGCCCCACACATTGCTCCCTCACTATCAATCCTTGGCATTGATTTCAGGTTCTTCGTTGGATGCTCATAACTTGTTAGACCATGCTCACTATGAAAGATGCACCCTGCAAATGAAATTGATACACACTATCAATGTAAAAACATCTTATATGTACATTCAATCACATTTCAGTATTTCACCATTATGTCAGTTCGTTATAAGTTGCGAGTATTGATATCATATCAAAGATACATTGAATTTGTCAGAATCACGGTAATTTTGTCAAACTTACCGTGATAACAAAACATGCATGCACTATAACTATCTTTGATTGGATGAATATCTTAAACTTACCTATAGGGAATGGTGCAAATGACTTAGCACAGCTTGCTTTAATAAGCTCCTTGCTGTCAGAAAAGACAACAGAACCATCAGCTGCAATACCCCAAAAAAGTCCAATCTCTCCATTACAATCCTGCTCAAACATAAGAAAAAATGTGGTCAATTAATTCTACCATTATAACTAGAGAGAAAATTAAAGTGATTGAAAAAGGTGCTTACTGTTGCAACAAAAACAGTTCCATCCTTGCTATCAAAGATGATAAATGCAAAATTACCATCAAGCTCTTTGAGAACTTGATCAGCTGGATATGGACCCCTGTCACGTAGTGTCCTGTAAGCTTCAATCAGGAAATTGGCCTCATTGGTTCCCTTTGATGTTAGCCCATATTGCTTCATTTGCATGCTTAGGTTGTTCAAGCGACCCATGAAAGCACAATATATGTTATCCAAACCACAAAACATATACCTGCATATTACATTTTTTTCATGAGAAAATAATGTCAACACAATACACATACATGCACAAAATTTACGAATCCAATGTTTAAATATATTTTTCGTCCTTATAAATGTATCATATGATTTTTAGTCCCTGCAATATTTGTTTGTATTGAGATCGATAGAATATTTGATTTTAGTCCATCTAATATGAGCTATATAAAATTATACTATAAGGACTAAAATGAATATTACACCCATATTACGGAAACTAACTCCAATGCAATTTTTTTTTTTTTGCAGAGACTAGAAAAACAAAAAGTGATATATTTGTAACGACTAAAAAACACACAAAAATAGTATATTTGCATAAAAGCGTAAATAAACATAAATTCAATTGTGAAATTTGAGATCCAATCAATTAACTCTAAATGTTACATACCCTTGATGTTTGGATGTATTGTTTGAAGGGGAATAACCTAAAATAGCATCATTTCCAAAGTTCATGGAGAAAGCATTGGAAGGGTTGAATGATGTGAAATTTTGAAGAATTTCATCAGGAAGTTTAGATTTATTAGATGAATTCAATGGAGCAGGACTATTAAGCTCTTGAGGTGGATTAACCAAATTTTTCTTGAAAATTCCCAACATTTTTAGCCTCTGTAGGTGAATCCAAATTCTCTTCCAATGTAACCACCACTTTGTTTCTTTTATCAACTCCAATAAGAAGTGTATATAATTTCTCAAAGAAATGAACCAATATCAATAAACCAATTAGCTGCAAAAAGAACATTAAATCTCTAATTAAGGTTTAAAACAATGAACGTGAACAAAAATATAGATAGATAACACTAAATGTGGGGAAATTAGGATATAGATAGAGGAAACAAAATGATTTACCAAAATGAATAATCTCAATGGCTGTAGATAGAGAATGAGATTTAGTAGTATCCTATGAAAACGGATTCTATGATAGGTAGAATGAGTCATGCATGTCTAAATATATATATAGTGAGAGAAAGAGAGATCATGCATGCTGGTAAATCTATCCAAATTAATAACTAGTTAAGTAGAACAAGTTAAAATTGGTAACAAAATAATATTATTATTAGATATATAATAACCAATAACTAAATATGCTTGTAATAGTGTATAATTATATCAACAGAAAAATGCTTATAATAGAATATTAGAATGTAATATAGTATGTTTGTTTTTTTTTTTTTGTGCACAATATGTTTGTTTATTAGTAAAAAAGAAGAAGAGAGACTATAGTATAATTGGAGTGTTGCTATTGATCAAAGAGGGAGTTTCACATTATCACACATTTGCAAATGAGATTCATCTTATTCGTCAATTGTTGCATCGAAATTTGAGTGTTGCTATTGACCACACTCTTCGAGAGGAGAATGCGTGTGCCGATGTTTTGACCAAGTTGAGAGCTACGTCGTCCTCAGATATGGTTGTTTTAGATTCACCCCTTTGAAGCTATCTAGTTACCTTGATGTTGATGCTTGGGAAGTAGTTTTCTGGCAGGAGTAATTTCTCTTTTTGTTTGGTTTTGTTTTCCTTTTCTCATGTAGCCAAAAAAAAATATATGATTAGTACATATTTTTAAAATAGTTCAAAACTAATGGTAAATTAATTTGTTAAATGGTAATTGTTTGAGTCTCTTAAGCTAATGATTAAACGTTCAATCTTAACTATGTATTGGAAAATTTTGGTTAGAACTTAGAATGTAGGGAGTCATCTTGTGTGTTTAAATTTTTTTGGATTAAGATTACTCACCACTAAACTTGTGAAAATTTTATACTTTATAGTAAAAAAAATATAAACAGTTGTTTGTTCACATCACATATAATTGAAAATAGTTTTCATTTTTATTGTTGGGTGAGGTGCAATTGTTGCCTAATTACAGATATTTTAGGCAGCAATGTCAATTGCAATAAAAGATAAAGCTGAGTGATTCACATTCACTATTTTATTATTCAGACAGATAGCCAGCAACATGTGACATTAATCTGAGTCAGCATGTAGTGTTATGTTTCCATTCCTTAAAATTTTCGAAAATCATGTTTACTTTTGACTATGACACAGTGCTTGTTTTTATGATTGGCTTCATCCTCGGATTATTGTTTTGTCTGATGTGGAATTTGTATGAGATTTGATTTCATCATGGTTATATCTGCTTTGAAATTCATATTATCAATAAATAAGTACAAATTTTATTACTTTATAAATTACTATCGGTTTATTTTTTATCTACTCATATCTTTCCCCTTTTATGAGTAGATTAGTGTGAGGTTTTCAAACTTGAAAGTTTAAAGAATTTTGTGGAACATACTTAAATTTGACTTATAAATTCGTACGTGTTTGCGTTAAAATTAAAATTAATTTATATAAGATATTATATACTTGTAGGTAAAACTACCATAGATAATTTTAATTTGTGCTCTTAAGACATAAACTTAGAAATCAAACATAAAATTAAACAAATGTTAATTAGTGCAGCTCATGTATAATAATGGTAAAGAGTATAAATTTAAAAAAATAATTCTTAAAAATTGTGTAAACAAACACCTTAAAGTTTAAAGTTAGATTTTTTTTCAATACAATATTTTTCATTTTTTTGGTTCCTTAACTAAGTGCAGGGCGGAGCTACTCTACGGCCGGTACGTATATTATATATATTAAAATTCGCATTGTAATTAATAAATATACATCATGTCTCAGTGGTTGTAAAGTTTTTTTTTTGTAAAAAGGTTGTGTGTTCAACTTTCATTGGAGGTATTTTTTTCGTTTTAACTCTTTTTTAACTTAAAATCCAAGTTTTTTATTTATATTGTAAAAAAGGTATTTTCTTGTGTATCCTCACAAAATTTGGGGGTATTTACCCCCAACGACTTAAATTTTTTTAAACCGATATAAATTTTTGTAAAAAATAAACCGTTGGATTAAAAGTTTATATCATATAGATCATTTGTGTAAAATTTTAGACAAATCTAAAATCATTTGATATGTTATTTAGACGCATCAAAATTAACAATTTTTGTAATTTCTTAAACACTGTTAGTCTTTATATGTCTCAATAGCATATCAAATGATTTTAGATTTGTCTGAAATTTTACACAAATGATCTATATGATATAAACTTTCAATCCAACGGTGTATTTTGTAAAAAAAATGTATTGTTCAAAACTTTTTGTAGTAGATGAGGGTAAATACCCCCAAATATTGTGGGGTACACAAGTTGGCACCTATAAAAAAACACCAATTTTCAATTTTCTTTATGCAATTTTTTTTATAAAAAAAATTAATAACATTTAAGTAAAAAAATAAAACTAACACGACCCTCCCCTAAATAAAATCCTAGCTCCGCCACTGACTACGTAGAGGTGCATTAGTTATTAAATATTTATTGAAAACTATTTAAAAGTTTAAATATCATGTTTTGAATTAAAAATTTGTGTGGAAAGTAATGTGGTGGATTGTGTTGCGTATTGTATGGAAAGTGGGTGGAGAATGAGACGCGAAAGGGCGGGAGTGAGAAAGAGTGCGTGAAGGCAAAGCTACGTATAATTGAAAATGAGATCTTAAACAATAAAGGGTGAAATGGCAATTGACAAACCAAGAAAGTGAAACAAAAAAAGAGAGTGTGCATATTCAGTTTAGATTCATTCATTCATTCATTTATTTATGGTCGTTCTATCATCATGTCCCACTCCAATAGTACCACTACACTCTCTAGTCTCTCCCATTGTTCCATTTTCACAAATTCAATTTATATATCTTCGTATATCGTCTTATGATACTATTATTTCTTCTGACGAAACTTGTTTGATTTGTCATAAGACATGTCTGAATACATTTTGAGAGCACATAGTGCATTGCAATGAGCTTCTAGACCTCAAATACAGACATGATTTCGTAAAAAATGTTCTTGTTGATATTTTTCGACGTGCAAGAGTATCAGTGAAGAAAGAGCCACATATAAATTTCTTGACTAACCAACATGATAGGAGATCGACACTTAGGCAAGTTGAAGTCTCTCCATTTGTAGGATTAGGGATTGCGATTTTCATTGTACGCGGCGCTCAAAGCCGCTTCGAACAAAGTGACAAAGTATCAAAAAGCGTGTTATAACAATCAACATATTTTTATATCATTTATTTTTTACACTTTTGACTTTCTCGCCCCAAAAGTTGTTAATCTTCTAAATATAGTTAAAAAAAATCATGTATAACAATGTTGCGTCTCAAAAATCTGTAAATGTAGTATTTAAGTAAATTAGTTTTACAATTCAAAAAAATATAATAACGTAATTTATTGCTCGTTTATCTTCGATACCTATATACACACACACATACATGTGTGTGTGGTGTGTGATTATAATTTTATTTGCTCCTGTCACTACTTGCAGAAAAAAAACATCTTCTTCGTCATAATTCTTCCACATATGTATTTTTGAATGATTTTTTTCTTAATTATGATATTTTAATTATGTCCATACAAATTATTTAAAATTTTAATTATAATTAAACAATTTTATGTTAGTAGAAACTAAAACTACATATAAATGTACGAGTTGAAAGACATATGAGTTAGATACGAGATGTACAATGATCAATTTTTGATGAGAGAAATTTATTTTTTCGATATATTAAAAACAAACTATGAAACAAAAAATATAACAAAATTAAAAGGTTTCACTGTATTGGTGGCTTTGTCATCTTGTCTGTATATAAAAAAAACATTTTTAAACTAAAAAAAAGAAGAAGAATGGTGGTAAAGTGGAGGGAGTTTGATGCATACGCGTGTCCTTCCTGACAAGCTTGGGCTCTTGGCTTTGAAGAACCGTATAGAACCAACAAACACGAATCAATCCATTTCCATTTCCAACCACTCTTTCTCTCTCTTCTTTACTCTTCTCTTCTTCTTCTTCTTCTTCACTCACACAAACTACACCCACCACACCACAGATTCTTCTTCTTCTTCTTCTGTTCTGCTGAGAGAAAGGAAAAGTAAAAGGAAAAGAGTTATGTACGTGGCTTCCATGCGCAAGTCTTTCAAGGATTCCTTAAAACTCCTTGAAGCTGATATCCAACACGCCAATACTCTGTTAGTTCTCTCTCTCTCTCTATTTTTGTTTTTATTTTAGTAATAATACTTTTTCAACCTTCAATTTTTTCATATAATTCAATTAGGGTGCATTTAATTAATTCATCCATATTCGCTAATTTCAATTATCTACACAATATTCCTATTTCCCCACTTTTGCTTTCTCAAAGGAAACTTTCTATTTTTGTGTGGATCAATGAATATCTATGTAGGTTTCATTTCTATTTCTACTACATAATAAAAATATGATCAATTTTATATTTTTATGTTTAATTTTTGCTTTTCACTCTCTCAATCATCTCCTGCTTCAGTTACACGCTACTTACTACCATTCTTTTTTTCTCATTCATTTCAATACTTATTTTTACATGTTTTTTATATGCCCCTTTAGGGTGTATTTCATTCCCTAAATAATTAAGGGCCGGACACTACAAGTCCACTGTAGTAGTGTATTTGATTTGATTTCAAAACTATTCTTGGACGAGACAAAAAGATATTCTCGTCCCACGCACGACGTGACAACTTTTTGTCCTCGACATAAGTTGTCTAAAACAATAAATAACATTTTCTTCACCAAACATCAAAATTTGTTCAATACCTTAAACATTTGTGTTGTTTTGTCTTGTACCCCTAAGAGTACAAAGCTACATTCCCAGCTTCTGAATGGTGTCCTTTCCGTTGTCAATTTTGAATGATAATTTGTTTCAGTTAGGTTCTTCCTCTGCTTGTGATTTTGTAAACTTTCTTGTGTTAAATTTTGATGTTCTAATAAAATTGCTTAGCTTATAAAAAAATTGAATAATTTTTAGGGGATGTATATGTATATTCAGTATACTAGTTTAGTTATTGCTTCGTCGTGCTATGTATATGTAGGGCGTCGGATTTTCCTAGAGAGTATGATGGTGCATCCCTTCAGATGAGAATGTCATACAGTCCAGCTGCACACTTGTTTCTGTTTTTTGTTCAATGGACAGATTGTCATCTTGCTGGGGCTCTTGGATTGTTAAGGATCCTAATTTATAAGGTAAAGTGTGCTGATTTTCAGACCTCGGTTTTGAAATGAGAGATTTGGATATGGTGAACAATTTTGCCTTGTGGTGTAGGTGTATGTGGATGGAACAACCACCATGTCTACCCATGAAAGAAAAGCAAGTATAAGGGAATTCTATGGTATATCTTCCATTTGTGTCTTGGTTTTGGTGTGTTGAATTTTATTATTGGTTGGTTGATGATATGTTGAATTTCTGTTTTGAGCAGCTGTGATTTATCCCTCTTTATTGCAACTTGAGAAAGGTGTCACTGATTCTGAGGATAAAAAGCAAAAGGCTGTATGCATGGAGAGGTATCGTAGAAGAGATGATGAGGACTGTAGGCAATCTTCTGACATAGACATTGAAAGAGAAGATGAATGTGGGATATGCATGGAGATGAATAGTAAAATTGTGTTGCCCAACTGTAATCATGCTATGTGCCTGAAATGCTACCGAGAATGGTACTCCCTGCCCCTCTCCCTCTCTGTCTGTGTGTGCGCCCGTGTGAGTGAGAGTCCCTACTCTCTGTACCAAGTGTCTGATTCTTTCTTTCTTTGTTCTTTACTAATTTCTTCTGGTTTCATGCATTATATTATTTATGTGGTGACTGCTAAATTATTTGTGTTTCAGTAATAATGAAATTTAATCACTTAGCCGGCTTGGGGTTTCCCTTGGTTTTGGGTTTGTCTAGGATATATTTGTTTGCCATGCTATGTAAGTAGTGGAAATCACTAGTCTTACTGTACGAGAACTGGTTTTAGAATCACTGAATCAGTGATTGACTGCAGGTATGATTTCACCAATAGGTACCATGCATATGAAGGTCACTTTTCCTTAATACTACCTGAATGTGAATTCGCAATAAAAAATAACAAAAATAGTATTAGGGTTTGGAAGAATTTATGACAAGATATTGGTTTCAAACTAAAAACTGGTTTATGTGTTGTTACTGCAAGGATGTATTTGGATTACTCCTGAATGCCTTTTGGCTGATTTGTACTTGAGCTATAATACATTATGATTGTAGAACTCAAGTCTTATTTGACTTAATGGAGTCAGTTAGGCTTGAAGTCGATTGACTTTTCCTTTATCTAGATTTGTTGACGTGTTTCCATTCCTTGCATATTCAGATGCTTTGAATATCAGTGTCTAGCAATAATGACTGCTCTTTTCCTGTTTATATTTTACTATTCTTATATGTAATGTGAGGAAAGTGCAAACATCAAGAATCAACAGTCTTCTTAAACTTACAGAAATGAAATGTGTTTTGATTAGCGAGTTACTATTTTATTACTGTAGTGACTAAAATGATAATTTGTGTCAATGCTGTGTGGAATTTTTTTCATATGGATTTATTTGTGCTCTAATGCTATAATTGGAAGTAAATGTGAATTGAAATATTAGCTTGTGAAGCTTTATCAGAGTGAATAGTTGGTTGAAAGGGTTGATCATGCTCTGCCTATTAGGAGGATGGGTGTGACGCCTTAATATTCTTTTGATTGAAAAAAAAAAAGTCCTTAGTCTTGGCTCCCCGATTGTGATTATTATTATTATTAGTTCACTTGAGTCATACATTCTGATGGAATGAAGAGTTCTTGTTTCCAGGTTTTTATGAACCCAAGTCTGCCCAATTGTATAATCACCTAATCTGCCTATCAGCTAGTAGACTGTGGTGTATAGTGGTATTTACAGTTATGAATTAACTGAGAATGAACGATAACCACAATGATTCAAACCCCAAGATATTTTTTGGTCTACAATATTTGATTCTACCAGTTGTACAACCGTCATTGGTGTCTGATTCCTAATTTGAGTTAGGATAGTCATACAAATCTGCATAGTTTTGATTTACATTTTGGTCTGGAGGGAATTATTTCACTCTATAACGAGGAATATTGGCTCAAATGTTGGATTTGTTTCTGCATGACCTAGTTTGTAGTTTGAGTCACTAGATTAGCTCTTGCCAAACAAATGTAAGGTTATACACTAATAGCGAGAGATTTGTAGTACTTGTTTTCCCTTTATTATACCAGGATATGAAATTTCAACAGATGTCTCATGCTCCCCAGCATGTGCTCCAAATTTCTATTCGGTTCGGTTGAAGGTTAAATGATATGGTATGTTTTGCAGGCGAACAAGATCACAGTCGTGCCCATTTTGCCGTGACAGTCTGAAGAGAGTTAACTCGGGGGATCTCTGGGTATATACTGATAGAAGGGATGTGGTTGATATGGCAACAGTGACAAGAGAGAATCTCAGAAGGCTTTTCCTGTACATAGATAAGTTACCTTTGATTGTTCCAGACTCTCTCTTTGACACGTATGACTCTCACATAAGGTAAGTTATTGCAACAGACAGATTTTAATGTATGCTGTTGTCTTGGGTGGATAGTTTACTTATTCCCTTTGAATGAGAAGAACCTGATTCGGGAAAAAAAATTAGTTTATGTTATATTTGTAGAGTTGCAGTTCTTGCTTCCCACTTCTACCAAAAGTATCCAGCCCTTTGTTATTGTGGGTTGGTGGTGAAGTTGAGATGGTAAATTTGTATATCTAGCTAGCTCATATGTATATCCTTGTACAGATTGAATTACTACTTAAAAAGATATTTGCACGATATGCTCCTGTCGATTTACTTGGATTGTATCTTTGGATTTAACAGTGTATGGAAATGTAAATTGTTTTCCAATTTGGCCTGTTTACAATTATTTGATGCTTGCATGTATTGACATATAGAACGTGTTAATTACGGAGTACTATTAGTGTTCTAAAATGCAAGCTGAAAGTTTGTTTTTTTATCATAAAAAGAAACTCAGCTGAGCTGATTACATTTTCCCCCTACCAAATTATGGTAGTTAGTTGAGCTCAATTCATTGGTTCATGTGACATTTCACCAATATCATGTGTTGCAACTCATGCATAACCAAACTAATATTTTGCTTACAAATAGACTTCATGGAAACATCAAAATCAAAATATCACAGCAACAGTCTCCATGGAATTTAAACTTGGCTACAAATTATAATTGTTTTTTACATATCTTCATGGATATAAATTTTAAAATAAGGAATTTTGAGTACAAAAATATTTCCATGAATCCATGAAGACTTTTTGCCTGCAAATATATCACCAATATAAGTATAATAACTTTTGGCCACAAAAATTATTATTTTTTATATCCAAACTGAAACAATTTGAAAATACGAAGATACGTACAAAACAACTATAATCTATAAAAATATTAAAATGTCTTCACTAAGTAGTTCTACTTAGGGTATGTTTGGTTTGACTTTAGATAGAATTGATTTTGGTAGAATTGATTTATGTTTTGATACAATTATATAAAAGTGAATTGATTGATAAATTTTAGTGTAAAAATTGTTGAAGCATGAGGGGGTAGCTTGGGGATCATCTACACGATGCCAAGAGCATATATATATATAAGTATATAAGTGAGTTGAACACCACACTCTTACCCAAAACCTTAAGGCAATGAGTTTATGGGTCCTCTCACTTATAAATGCTCAAGTCTCCACACTTTTAACTAATGTATACTTCACTTTTCTCAACGCGTCCCTTCCCTTTCTCTTGAACCAAAGGCTCTGATACCAGAGTTGAAGCACGAGGGGTAGCTTGGGGATCATCCACACGATGACCAAGAGCATATATATATAAGTGAGTTGGACACCACGCTCTTACCCAAAACCTTAAGGCATTGGGTTTATGGGTCCTCTCACTTATAAATGCTCAATTCTCCACACTTTTAACCAATGTGGGACTTCCCACACGTCTCACACTTGACACTTCACTACTCACACTTGAGTTTCCCAACAAAAATCATACCTAAAGCCAGAAGCTACAAATCTTAGCTTCTAGCAGAATCAATTCTGGAGACAGAATCAATTCTGCTTTAGATTAACCAAACACCATAAAATCAATCCAGAATCAATTATACAACTCTAGAATTGTTTTTAGTTCTTTCAAAAGCCAAACCAAACACACACTTAAAATTTGAACTTAAATTATCTCAAATAATATTTTTTTTTATTTACAACGGAGCCAAGGATAAAAAAAAAACCTACTTGAATCAATCAATTTGGTTTGTCTATAATTTTATTTTATTTTGACTAACTCTAAATTTTTATTTAGTGATAATAACATATCATCATTTTATATACTTACTATATGATATATAATTTTATAATAAGAATATGAGAAAAAAGAATATGTATTGACAATATGTAAAATAATTTTACATTTAACCGATAATTATTATGTCACGTCACTTCACTTTCTTAATATAACATGAAGATTTAAATCAATCTTATTAAGTATATGTATAAAAATAATTTATACCGATAATGCGTATCCATTAAACTCTAAAAATATCTTTAATCCAAATAATATATAAATTACTGCCGTTAAAAAAAAAAAACATAGATTACTTGTCATATTTTTGGACAGCAGAACCTAACCTAATTCCATATACATTACATAATTTACATTAGGTCCTTTGTCATTGTGTGTTTTATTTTTCAAAGGCCAAAACCTTGCAGAATAGGAAATTAATTATCCTCATCATTTATAGAAAGTAGTATAACTATACTACCCAAGTTAAAAACATGGAAGTTGCTGTGGTGTAGTGGTTATCACGTTAGTCTTACACACTAAAGGTCTCCAGTTCGATCCTGGGCAGCAACATTCATTTTTGTTTTTTTTAATATCCCTTTTTATTTTTATTTAATCTTGTAACGTTTATTTATTCTATTCCTCGTTAAATTTCAGCATTTGTTATATGGTGCGGTGAAGACGAGTTTTGAGGGAGCGAGCGAATAAACCAAAATCGAACAACTTTCCGGCACCGACATACATCGCCGCCACCACTCAGTTTCTTCTTTTGGACTGAAGCTTCTTTAGAAAAACCAAAACCAGAAGAATGCCTGAGGTTAGAATAATTGCGAAGAATTTCATGGATATGGTGGCTTCAATGCCTGCCATTAAGCTTGATAAACTCTACGAGAATGGATTCATCTGTGAAGCTATTCTCAGGTTCTTCTTATTATTATTATTATTACTATTCTTTTCATATACTTGATATAAGCTATAAATTGTTGTCATAAGTTATTCTAGGAAGCTTATTGAAGAAATAAGCTGAAAACAACTTATGAGCGTGTTATAAGGTGTTTTCATAAGCTCTACCAAAGAGTTCATAGGTACTTACTTAAGTAGATAAACTCAAATAAGTTAGTCAATCCGAATAGCGTAAATGGGCTAGGTAAATTGTATTTCTTCTTAGTTTTGTAGGCTGTGTGTGTGGTTTTAATGGATGCATATATGTTATCATGTTAGGTCTCTTCCGCCTCTTGCAAAGAGATATGTGTTACAGCTTCTGCATATTGATGGACCGGTGTCGGCTAAATTATTGGCCGAATGGGTGCTTCCAGATGGACTTTCAAAGCATAAAGTTGCTATTGATAGATTGGTTCAATTGAGAGTTTTTGTTGAAGCTCTTGACAGGTACGGTACTTACTTGAGATTGTTCAGTCTTGAGATTGGTTCAATTGAGAGTTATTATGCTTCTGGCTCTAAAATGGTCGATTCATTTAGTTTCGATTGACAATTGGCCAAATGCTGGCCTAAGCTATGGAGTATGGACACTTATTATGCACCTTGTAATGTGTTAAAGGGCCTTTTTTGTGATTCAACCTTGTTTTATTTGTCACATGTTGTAGTTTAAACTTCAATGGAAATTATTTGTATTCATAATTTGTGCTAAATCTCTTGCACATTTGCATGTGATATTTATTTTTTCCTTTTCAGTTTGTTTCTTTTAGAACACTCATCTGTGTCGAGTTATCAATAACTGTATCACATAACACATTTAATAACGATCGCATGGTCGGCTCTTGAATTTTCTTAAAAATTATCAGTAGCAGGATTTGATGTCACAATTTGGTTCATTTTCTCTCTCTGGATTATGTATATTATTCCCCACATCTTTGTGTGCCTGTGTTTCAAGCTTTGGAAGACCATAGTAGTGGTGAAACATCGTCATTATCACATTGTATCCTTGTTTTATCCCAGTTAATATTATTTTTCTCCTTCTGGCAGGAAGAATGAAAAAACTTACAAAGTCAATTCAACATATCAGAGAAGTCTCCAGAAACTTTTAGTACATGGGTAAGTATTGCATCATTTTGTATTATGAGTTAACAAACCTATATAGATGATGGATGGTTACTACATGAAACTATAGGATCAAAATGATTCAAAATTCATTATTAAAACACAGACTGTTGTCATAGTACAACTGCAATATTTTGTGTAGCTGGTAACATGTCCTTGTGGTTAAATTTGGCAGTGGAACTTTGCCGAGGGAATCAATGCCTTCTAATATTACTGTGAGGCTCCCAACCTTAGAGGACCTTGAGACTTATGCTCTAGAACAATGGGAGGTACAACGTCTTGTCTTTTGATTCCATTTCCTGTTTAATCTGTACATCTATATAGCAATTTTACTCCTAATATTATTTGTTATATAAACAACTTTAACTATTTGACTTGATTTATTTGCAATGTGCTGTTTAAATTTTGATCAAAATGAATCCTAAACTCTCCAGTGACTTTGTTTTGTGGTGAACTAGTGTTTCTTGTTGCAACTTATAAGCCCAAGTCATGGTGACAAGACCTTAAATATAAGTTCTTCTCTGATGAAAATTTTCCAGAGGCGTCTCCTGAGTCAAAGGTTATTTTTACTTTTCAGTGTTACTTCTCATTTGTAACATTTGTTTGCACTATGCTCATATATGTGGGTGTTGTAAACTGTATCTCATATTTGATGTCATTTTTTTATGTACCGATACAGAGACAGAGAAGCTCCAAAATTAACTGAAAGTGGTTTCCAGTTTTTGGTATGCATCAAATGATTTATAAAACACTTAAATTCAACGCACTGCATTCTTATAACTATAGAATTTGTTTGTTATGAATTACAGCTGATGGATACAAATGCACAACTTTGGTATATCATCAGAGAATATATCTCTAATTCTGAGGTAGCTCTAACACTTAACTGCCTCTATATGTATATGTTATTGCTCTTTGTTTTTTGCATGCTCTTCATCGTGTACTTTTGGTGCAGGAGAGAGGTGTCGATGCAGGTGACTTAATCTCATTCATGCTGGAGCTTAGTTTTCACGTCATTGGGGAGGTAAGTCATTCATGTACCTTGCTGAGAATATGTTGCACATGAAATTGTTATGTTCTAGACTATCATTACTTCTAAAAGTGTTGGTCTGATCAATACTTTGGTTGTCTTATTCCCGTTTTGTAACTGCAATTTAGTGCATCTTTGACACTTGACTTTTTTTCTTTCAATGATCAGGCATATAATATAAACACATTGACCGATTTCCAGCGAAACATAATTAAGGATCTAGCTGACCTTGGACTTGTCAAACTTCAACAGGTTATATTGTTTGTGTGCTTATATTTTTAGATAATGTGATGAGATGCATGATGATGTAACTTCGTAGCTTTATTCATCATTATTTGTCTCATTTTTCTTCTTTTTTTGATAACTTCATAGGGCAGGAAAGAAAGTTGGTTTATACCAACAAAATTGGCAACAAATCTTTCAGTGAGCATGACCGAATCATCATCAAGAAAGGAGGTATCGTCTTCGTTTAAGAATGGATTTATTTTAATAGAAAGTTTAAGCGTGGCCTTGTTTCTGCATGTGATTTTGTTTAGGGAAACTCCATAGACATGCCTAGGGGTGGAGGCTCTGTAATGAGCTTTTCTGTTTGTGCTGCACTTTTCCATCTGCGTCTTCATGACATATTTCTTCTTTCCTTTTAATAGAATTCTTTATTTTATCAAAAAATAAAAGGAAACTCTGAAAACGAATTTAAACATTGCTTATTTTGTTCATGTAAATATGTATTTATATATGATTTAGATGATCTTTTGGGGGGAAGGGGAATTCTCTATATGCTATCAGTATTAATTATAAATGATTTCAACCAATATATTTTAGCTGTTCTATTTGCATATGTATGGATGTTTCTTTCGGACTGCATACTCTAACTCACAGAAAACTCTTATTTATTGAGTTTCAAGTTTTGCTTGCTCATGAATCTTTTCTTATCGCATTTTACTTATTCTGACCGACAACCTCATAACCCACTAATCGGTTATTGGTTGGTTTTACTGAATTTGTTCTAATCTATTACATACTATAACAAAAAATATATATTTTTCTAAAGCAAAATATAAAATGTCATTCTATTTAATTTTTGCAGGGATTTGTTGTTGTTGAAACAAATTTTAGAGTTTATGCTTACTCAACTTCAAAATTACATTGTGAGATATTGCGGTTATTCTCAAGGTATGCTGCAGAGTACTCTCTTAAATGCTGTATATTATATTTTCATCAAATAAACCCTTTAGACTTTTCTCATGTTCCCTTTCCTCTTTTGGGTTTTGGAACTTCTTATGGACATTGGGAGTTGTTTCTTATGGATAATTTTGTTTTGAATATCCTTAATTTATCTTATCTTATCTTATTTTTAATGGGTATATTACCAAACCATTAATTTAGCTATAAAGCTTTTAATTGCATATTTCACCAAAATATTATTGTTTGGTCTTAGAACACTGAGTGTTTCTTTCATTCATTTACAAATATCTTATAGTGGAGAATTGCCATGTATCCAGGGTAGAGTATCAACTTCCAAATCTTATTGTTGGAGCTATTACAAAAGAAAGCTTGTATAATGCTTTTGAAAATGGCATTACAGCAGACCAGGTAAGTATTAGATATTATATTGTATAATACTACACACGTTTTAAACTGTGGCACTCACCGTAGATAGATGGTATATATCTTGCTACGCATTGTCCGTGTAGTTTCAACATTGTTTTTCATCATTTGACTTTTGTAAAGAAAAGCCTTTACAAATAGTTCTCCCGAAAGAGTACAGTAAGCTATTCAATCTGACACCTCATATGTCATGACCAACTTCAGTACTTCACTGATCAATGGATAGATGCATTTTAGTTGCTAATGTTTTTTACTACTGCTTCCTTTCGTAGCCACGATATGCTTGTATGCATAAAAGCTTTTTGCATTCTTTACTATCTTTTTACCTTAGATTATCATTTTCCCAACAAAGAAACTTGGAAATAGCATGCTAACTTGCTTTGCTTCAAGTTAAATATTAAGGAAAAGCTTGTTTGTCTGATTTGACTTTTAAGTTGTTTAGTTCAGACACAGCAACTGTGTGCATTATGTTGCAGATAGTCAGTTTCCTTCGGCAAAATGCTCATCCTCGTGTTGCACAGAGGATACCAGCTATACCTGAGAATGTCACAGATCAGGTTTTGAATCTTTATGTGTCTGTCTGTATGTGTTTTGTTTACTCTCATTTTCTGATTTGTAGCATTATGACGGTGACAGATTAGATTGTGGGAATCAGATCTAAACAGAGTTGAGATGACAGAAGCATATTATTATGACGAGTTCCCATCCAGGGTAAGCAACTTTGATTCTGCAGGTTCATATCTTAAGCATCCACTGTATGGTTTTTTGATTCCTTATGTCATTTGGTCATTTGTGTGGCAGGATGTTTTTGAAGGTGCATGCGACTGCGCCAGAGAATGGAATGGTTTATTATGGGAAAATTCAACGAAGATGCATTTGGTGGTCAAGTCTGAGGTTCATCCTTACGTACGGGATTTTTTACGCCGCCAAAAGTAGTAAGAAAGCCACACAATCTGATGCATAGTATGGTTGCGCCAATATGCAAAGGAAACTAAAATGGTGCAAGCAATGTGGTCACACAGTTGGCAGCAGCCACAATCACTCTCTTTTTCTATGTTTCATATATTTTGTTTCTTTTGGAAGAAGGGTTTTATTGTTGCTGTTAAACTTTTCATCTTTATTACAGAATTAAATGAATATTATAACATTACAGTATGACTTATGAGCAAAGTATTACAAAGATTAACTTTTTATCAAATTGGTTAATTAGATAAATATACATATCATTAAAGATTTCCTTGTTCCTTAGGATTTGTTTAAAGTGTGCCAAATGGCAAGTATGCCGTAAAAACTTGTTAAAAGGTGTATATCTCATGAAGATCAAGTATAGTATTATTTATAGCTGAAAAGCATTGAACTAAAATCCAGTGTAAAATGAGGGCAAAATGAACTTGTCTTGAACAAATTGATGGCAGTTGTCATGATTTGAACGAGAATTAAATTCTAGGTCAACTTTCTATAATAAATTCATGGCATCCACAGTTACACTCTAATCGAACTACAATTTTTTCCAATATTCCAAGGTTACATATTAAAAAACATAAACCATGCTATTGCAGTGTTGCCTACAAAATGGACCTTAATCATGCAGATAAAAAGCATGAACTAGCAGGATAAAAAGAAAACATAAATTCCTTTTTAATTGTATAACTATCACTTGTTTTCAGTTCATTCCATAAAATTTTGAAAACAAGAAATAAACTGAAAATAAAGTGACGTTTTTAAAATTATAAGTAAAAACAAAAAATATTTTTTCAGGACACATGGTTTCTAGTAAACTTAGGTTAGGTTGTCGTCATTAACTATGCAGAAGTATCAGGCATATCAGGCTGGTCGATGGGGTTTACATGTTTTGGTTTCGGCTTCGGAACAGGCTCAGGCTTCAATGGCCTGTTAGGACTGACTTTATCAGCCTCATCTGCTTTAACCTCAAACTGCAATATACAAACACATATAATTAGTTATTTACACATGAAAGTTTGAATATATATCAGTCGCAGTCAGACTTATGTAGATTTTTTTGTAAATAGTCTTGACATAACATGAAAAAAAAGAAGAAAACTGTACATCTCCAACATGTTTCACTAAAATAGATTAGTCATTCAATAGTGATATGATTACTTATTACTTAAAAATATGAAGTTGATAAGAAAAGAATGACAAGGAGACGGTAAATCCAGAAAAACAGAAGGATAAAATATTTCACTTAAATGTATTTGAGAGACCTGGACTCTCTAGCAGTAGCACTAAAACTCTCGACCAAATCCAAAGTGCCCTCCCTAACTCTTTCTATTCTTTATTTATTCTAATCTTTTTTAACCAGTCTTCTTCCTACTGTACACTCTTTTAATGGGAGGGTTTACAATCAGATTCACTAAAACAAATTGGTATTCAATAGCGATAGTGATTGCTTAACAAATCAAAGATGACACTAATTGTTCCAATTAGACTAAAGTTGGAACCGAAATTATGAATGTATCCACTTAGTTGAAACTTATGTGTATGTACCTATTGGATGTGACAGGATTACCTAATCGAATCTGGTGTGCCTTTCAATGTGTAATTATTCAAATTAAAGAGGTGTGTTTCTATGACATGTTAACCAAGATTCAAGAACCAAACTGACCTTGTAACCGCAGCCAGATACACAAGCATGGAAGCATTCCTGTATAAGAAGGGATGAAATCATCACTAATTTGCAGACATCCTTATCATAACTAATTTTGTGCGATGAAAATATTACAAACATGTTAATCATAATTTGAATGCTAGGCCATGCCTTCCCAAAATCATAAAAATTTAAGAGCAAAAATCTAGATTTCAGATGCTGGTTACAAGTTCTAGAAAACAGTACATATAATCAAATGTAGCTCACTCATTGCCAAGCAGAAACCAAAATAACAGTTCTATTTCTCATAGCTCTTATAAAACAGAAGCTTTTTCACTCTAAATTACTTTTTCTCAACAAAACTTCAACATAGTTCTTTCCTTTTTGGATGAAGAATCAAATGTTAATAAAATAAAAAAATTGAGACAGAGAAACCATAAGGGAATGGATTCATTAGAATATAACAGAAACATAGGAGTGATTCGTGAAAAGAAAATACCTCTGAATAACTGGCAGATCCAGGAGAACGATCAATATAAGCACTCCATTGCTGGTCCTTTAGTACAGGATCTTTGTAGCATAGTTGATTGCAGTCCTCCAAACCTGATTAAACAGTACTTATCATTTGTAAATCAGAATGAAGTTTTGTTCACTAGCAAGATTGATTAATTTCTTCCATATAGGAGCTTTTCAAGCGAATTGCTCACAAAAAAGTCATTGCAAGTTTACGAAGAGAGTTTCTAAAAAAAATGAAGTGCAAAAGTGGATTTCAACTCACAAGAGAAACTAATGATTAAAATATTCATTTCAACATTTTCTTGTTTGTGTGTGCTTACGGAAAAATGATTTCCAAACTGGCTCTAGTTCCGCCATGAAAGGCAAAGCCGTGATTCTACATTGCTTCAATAGCAAAAACTAACTTAGCTTAGGGAGGGACTAAAAAGCGAGAATATATTGTTCAATATGTTATCAATTGCAGATTATGTAGAAGCGCCATAGAAATACAGCTATGAGGCCTATGGCAGATATAATAGGCGGTGTGGTGGGCGGCCTATGGTGTCTGGCTGGCACAGAATCCACCAGGCAGCAATTTGACAAGATTCATTGAATTTGTAAAATTTATAAAGCTTAAAGTTGGAACGAATAAAAATGCAAAGAGAAAGAAAAGAAAAGAATGACTGACATTCCTCCCATGTGTCTCCATCTGAATTGCATCCTTTTTTGCAGAATACTCGCCCTACAATCAACAACATGTATATATATTAATGTACTATAAGAAGAAAAAACCCTTGTTAAGGGACTTTATATATATATATTCAAATTTGGGAAATACAATGCAGGGGAATAATAGAGAATTTGAAAATTGATGAAAATAGTGTACACACACATTGTTGCATTTGATAGATTGAATGTGAGGAGAAATTGCAAAATGAAATAGGAATAAAAAAGGGAAAAAGAAGAGAAATACATACATGGGAGTTTGGTGAGGGCTGCGTATTTATCAGTGCATTGTTTTCCGCATGGAGACGCCCACTGCTGCGGTATCATCTTTCTTCTTCTTCGTTTTCAATTCTCTTCTCTTTCTCCCTTTTTTCTCAAACAAAAGATTGGAGGGGAAACCAAAGAGCCATCTTCTATTCTATTCTATACTATGTTGGATTGACGGGCGCACAAAAATGTAACTCCCCAAGGGCACTTTCGTCCCTTAAATGCTTATTGTTTTCCGCATGGGAGTGTTTTTTTTTTTCTTCCTTTTTCGCATAATTTAACGAGTATGGATGATCGTATCCGAACCAATTTAAAATTCAAAATTGTAAAAACCATATATAGTTTAGATAAATTCAAATGATGTTTTTTATGAACCGCATGGCTTGATTAGTTTTGCGCTTTTCATTTCAAAAAAACCGAATCAAACTGAATCAAACTGCGAGATTATACTTAAGTTTCCAACTATCTATTTCATTCATATTATAATTTCTTATTTCAACTTTATCTCTTTCATAAACAACTTTTATTGGTACTAGAATGATATTTTGGTACGTCAATTTTTTTTTTTTGGATGTTTAAAATTATTTGGTACTGCAATATAATGTTTAGAGCTGTCAAAATGGGCGGCTCAGTTCATTTCGACTCGGCCCGGACGAGCAGTGGGTTTTATCTGGCCAGGCTAAAAAATCCAGGATAAAATATAAGTTGAAAAATTAATGTCTGAGCTCGGTCCTTTGCGGGCTTTCGGGTAAGCCCGACCCGGATCAATTTTTTTTTCACTATCAAAAAATAATTTGTTGGAGGAAAACAATTAAACATTCCAAATATAATACAAATAAATTTACATTATTTAAAATAAGTTACCAATCAACCAAATAACATAAAATAAATTCAAATAATTTTTCAAAACAATCTAAGTTCATGCATAATCAAACAACACAATTATAATTTACAATCAAAATATCACACATAACAACATAATGAGCATAATCAAACATATTTAAAATTTTATGACTATTTTATAACACTTGGACTTGAGTTATGTCTAAAAAAAAAACTAAAAAAAAACACATATGCGGGCTTTTGGGCAGCCGATGGGCCATTCGTGTAAGCCCATATTTTCAACATGTAAATACGGGTCGGGCTAAAAAGTTCGGAAGCTAATTTAGCTAGAATTTTTACAACCCAAGCCCGGTGTTTTTTCGGGCTTATCGGCCCGGCCCATTTTGACGGCTCTAGTAATGATATAAACCACACCAACTGAACCAATTCAAACCGCATTGGTTTGGATGACTTTTTAAAATACAATCGAACCAAACTAAACTGCATGCATTTTTATCTTGTTGTTAGGATGACTTTTTTGCTTAAAAGCGAACCAAACCACACCGCGATCACTCTTAGTGTCGAGGTTCAAACCCTAGTACGAACCCTTACTTAGTTTGTGTGTGAAATTTTAGCCACTAGACTACTTAACAAAAAAGAATTTGTGTTTTTTTTTTGTGAATAAAAGAGGGAAACAAAACTATTCGCTCCGTCTCATAATAGCTGTTCTTTTGTATTTTTCACTTTTTAAATTTTTTTTATTAGTTTTGTTGATTTCAATAAAGTCAGTTTGTTCACAAATATACAGTGCCACTATTAATTGTAGTTAATGGAGTAATTTGGTGAGTTGAAATATAAGAGTAGTTTATTAGAAAATTAAAAGAGCAATGAATGCTGTGTTGATATTCAAAATTGACAAATAATTTGAGACAAAGAAAAAACTCAAAAAGATCACTTATTTTGAGACGGACGGTGTATAAAAATAAAATAAAATCTCTAAGTATGCAAGTTCCGGATATGTAATTAAACACAATATTTTTTTAGTTTTTTCGAAAGAATTTCCAAAACTATGACATCAGAAGAACTCTCATTGAGAGTAAAATTGCCTAAATTTCCGCACTATGATTTCTTTCATGTGAAGTATATTTAAACTCAAACCTATCAATACAAGTTTGTGAGATCAATAATTTAAAGATAAGGGTGTTTCTGTTGAGCTTAAAACTCATTGTTACCATATCAACTTGAAGTTTAAAGTCACTTTCAACAATAAACTTAGTATAATCTTATTTTGGTTTGAACCAAGTTTGAACTGAGTATCCTCTGCATGCAACTGCAGAGATATTAACAATGTTGCATTCTCAAAGATGATTTCAACCCCAAAATCTTTAATTAAACTCGAAGATATCTTTTATCATCTCATCTAAGTGCTCTTAGATACTAAAACTTTATTTTAATTTTGAAAATAAATGAGACTAAAGCCTTATTTTATTTTGAAAATTAAGCATTAAAAATTGTATTCTTAAGTTTTAAAAACATATTATGCCAATCAAATCCCCCCTCACAAACCCAATCCATCAACAACAAACGAAGGTAGTATACAGACACCGGGCCAACTCGGCAGCGAGTCACCACACCGATGCAACTCACCTGCAACCTCTTCATTCCAAGACTCTCTTTCAAACCTTGCTTCTCCTACTACTCCACCGACTCCAACTCACTCCAATCCGACAGCCTCAAAACACTCGAATGGAACTCCATATGCAAGCAGCTCTCTCCGTTCACTTCCACCTCTATGGGCTCCTCCGCCGCAAACAACGCCCGTTTACCCATCGGAACTTCTCCACACGACAGCCAAAAGCTTCTTAATCAAACCTCCGCCGCCAGACTTATCCCTCAACAACAACTCGACTTCTCTGGTATACATGACTTGACTGACATTCTCTCCGTTGCTGTTTCCGGTCAGTTGTTGACTATCCCGGAGCTTTGCACCGTTCGCCAAACACTTGCTTCTGCTCGAGAATTGTTCGATACTTTGAAACATGTGGCTTCTGAGGCTAATCATTCACACAGGTGTGTGGGAAACACTGTTATTAGCTTTTGTTATTGTTTGCATTGTTTGGGTTGAATCTAACTAAGAAATGTAAGAGTTTATTCTGTTTTGATGAACTGCTCAATTAAGCGCGCTTTATAATATAAGTGATTATGTATGAACACTATTGCTCTGTTTGGATAAACACAGCTTAATTTGCAGCTTATAAAAGCGGCTATCATGATAAGCGTTTATGTATAAGCTATTTCTATAACAAAAGATAAAATAAAGTCAAGGTGCTTTCGTACAAGCTATTAGTTGTTTTGGATTTGGTAAACTTTTCCAAATAGTTTTACAAGTGCTTATGCCGTCTCAAATAACCCAATCCAAACAGACCTTAAATCCGTTGCACCTTATTTGAGTCTTTTAGAATAATATTCGAAACAACTGGATTAGCTAACACTCAACAGCACTGCACTTGTTAATAAGGTTTTAACTTTTAAGTAGTAATGCTTTTAACATAACGTAGGGTTTTAGTAATTGTTTTTACCATGATAGTGTAAAGAACATTTCTATGGAGATTAAATCCAATCAGAAGTCCAAGGTTCTAAATGATGTAAATGTTGACTGCAATAAGAGTCTGATCAGTTCACAAGCAGTTTCTTCCATGCATTTTGGCTAAGTGTTGTATTTTTCTTGATGAAGTTTGGAGCATAGATAATTTGATAATGGATTCTCATGTTTCAATAAGGCCTTAAAAGAAAGTTTATCAGAAAGTTCTTTTTGGGCATAATTTCTTACCTCTACAAATACGAAGTTAGCAGTCATAAAATAACTTGGTTTGATGCAATTGTTTTCAACTAGGTACTCACCCCTTCTTGAAATACTGCAAAATTGTAACTTCCTAGTGGGCTTGGAGCGTAAAATAGGATATTGTTTAGATTGCAATCTTTCAGTAATTCTTGATAGAGCAAGCGATGACCTAGAGATCATTAGATCAGAAAGAAGGAGGAACATTGAAATTTTGGATTCTTTGTTGAAGGAAGTATCATCTCAAATTTTTCGGGCCGGGGGTATTGATAGACCATTTATAACTAAGCGTCGATCTAGAATGTGTGTGGGCATCAGGGCTTCCTATAGATATTTGCTCCCAGAAGGTGTAGTTCTGAATGCCAGCAGCTCTGGTGCAACATACTTTATGGAACCAAAAGAAGCAATAGATTTGAACAACATGGAAGTTAGGCTTTCAAACGCTGAGGCAGCTGAGGAAAGGGCAATTTTGAGTATGCTTGCATCTGAAATAGCAAATTCCGAATCAGAGATAAATTATTTATTGGATAAAATTCTTGAGGTTGATCTTGCTTTTGCAAGAGCTTCCTATGCTCAATGGATGAATGGGGTATGTCCAATTTTCAGTTTACGTACTCTTGAAGGTTGTGATTCTGTTGAAGAAGGCAAAAACAATGACATTTCAGTCGTGCAAGAGGATGATGATTTAACAATAGATATTGAGGGTATGCGACATCCATTACTCCTCGGGTCGTCACTAGAAAAAAATTCAGATAATCATACACTAAGATCTGGAAATGCTGCTGAGTTGAGTAATGGGAATGGAACAATGACTTCTACAGGCACATCACAAGGCATGACAGATTTCCCTGTGCCAGTTGACTTCAAAATTAGACATGGAACAAGAGTGGTGGTGATCTCAGGACCTAATACTGGAGGGAAAACTGCTTCCATGAAAACACTGGGCCTGGCATCACTTATGTCAAAAGCCGGAATGCATCTGCCTGCCAAGAAAAGTCCAAAACTTCCTTGGTTTGACCTTATCCTTGCAGATATTGGAGATCATCAGGTAATATCTGAATATTTTTATGAATAATAAAGACTTGTTGATATCACGTGGTTGTTTCAATTGTCTCTGATATTTTTCTCCCATTCAAAATTGAAGTCCCTTGAACAAAATCTCTCAACTTTTAGTGGGCACATCTCACGTATTTGTAAGTTTCTGGAATTGGCCTCAAAACAATCACTTGTTCTCATTGATGAAATTGGTTGTGGAACTGATCCTTCAGAAGGTGTAGCTCTCTCCGCCAGTATCTTACAATATCTGAGGGATCATGTTAATTTGGCTGTTGTGACCACTCATTATGCTGATCTAAGTACCATGAGGGAAAAGGATACCTGTTTTGAAAATGCAGCAATGGAATTTTCACTGGAAACCTTGCAACCAACTTATAGGGTTCTCTGGGGATGTACTGGTGATTCAAATGCATTAAGCATAGCACAATCTATTGGATTTGATAAAAATATAATTGATCATGCACAACAATGGGTGGAGAAGTTAAAACCAGAACAGCAGCAAGAGCGGAGGGGAATGCTCTATCAGTCATTGCAGGAGGAAAAAAATCGATTAAAGGCTGAAGCTGAAAAGGCTGCTTCCATTCATGCAGAAATTATGAACGTGTACTCTGAGGTACAATCTAGCTGTTCAGTTAGAAAGAGATATTCTGTTTCTTTATTTTAGTTTCTTCTCCTTGGTGGATATAGTGTAACAGTCGTTGTTTTATCTGCAATTTGCACCCTTCAAAAGTAAGAACTCGGTAAGTTGACCAGAAAATCAAAGTGTGGTGGGGATATCGTGTTGGTCAGTTGTCTAACACATTATGTTACGCTTCTTTACTAGATATCCAATCCTTGGGGATGGCCAATAGCTGTTAATTTCAAATTTTTTGTTTTTGAAGAAGATAAATTAGCCCACCTAAATTGGCACCGGAGAGAATCATTAATTTCAATATATTATAGCGAGTTATTTCAAGAATATGATTTTCCGGTTGAATGTATCCACATTTAAAAAATCATATAAAATTTTCATAATGCCCTCTCTCTCTGACACACACTTTTCTTTTTTATTTTGCAAAGATCCAAAGGGAGGCAGAAGACCTTGATAGACGAGAAGTGATGCTTATGGCAAAGGAAGCTCAACAGGTCCAAGAAGAGTTAGAGGGTGCAAAGTCTCAAATGGAAACTGTGATAAAGAAATTCGAAAAGCAACTAAAAAATCTGGGTCACAACCAACTCAATTCACTTATTAAAGAATCTGAAACTGCAATTTCCTCCATTGTAAAAGCTCATACTCCTGCTAATCGTTTTCCCAACAGTGATGCTAATCCCACTGCATCCTATACTCCAAAATTTGGGGACCAAGTCCGTGTCAAGGGATTGGGAGGGAAATTAGCCAGAGTGGTAGAATTGCCTGGGGATGATGAAACAATCTTGGTACAGTATGGTAAAGTGAAAGTTCGTGTGAAGAAAAATAGCATCGGAGCTGTTCTACCAAGTACAAAGAATCCTGCACCTAGATCTGCCACTGATCAGGGGAGGCAGGTATGTATAAAGAAATCATTGCTGTTATATAAATATTTTAATTCAATTGATATAATTAAGAAAGTTATATTGCAAGCAGTAATCTTAGCCAGGTGTTCAACATGGAAACACCTAGGTCAGCTTTGAATTGAACATTGCTGTCACTCTCGCAATAGTACCCGGTCCCCATTTGTAAGATACCCAATTTGTTAGTAAGTTGGGAATTTTTAGGATAAGGCAGTTAGAGAGGTAGGTTTAGATATACTCCCTCTAGTTTCATATATAAACAACAAACTTCCCGCTTGTTATGAATAGTATATAATCTCATTTAATTGCTTTGATGTTATAAAAAATATATATATTATCTAAAATGTCCTTCATGGAAACTGATGAGTTTGAACGTTGTTGAATTGGTATTGTAGAGCCCGCGGAGTGGAGATTCCCGGGGTGACTTAGAGATCAACAGCAGCAATGATGCTCTTTCTTATGGTCCAGTGGTGCAAACATCTAAGAATACTGTGGATCTACGAGGAATGCGACTGGAAGAAGCTGCTATCCATCTTGAGAGGGCAATTAATGCAAGTTCGCCATATTCAGTTCTATTTGTAATACATGGGATGGGCACTGGTGCTGTTAAAGATCGCGCACTTGCTATTCTGAAAAAGCACCCACGTGTTACTAATTATGAACCAGAAAGTCCGATGAATTATGGTTGTACCCTTGCATATGTGAAGTGAACCCTCACTCCCCTGCTGCAATAAGCTAACGGGAGTTTGAACCCACTTTTGGTTAGGTTGTCCTTACCTGATCAATAAAGTGACTAATTTTGGATGTATATACATACATAAACACATTTGGTGGTATAATTAAATGAGAGTATGTAAAATTTAGCAGGTTTACTATATTGAATTTTACTCTGAAATTGTAGTCTGCATTTCATGTCCTTTGTTTTATTAATACTTTATATTATATGGAGCATTTTTTCCGCATTTGCCAAACTTAAGCTTGGGGAGATCATGACAGAGAATAGAGCCATTGTTTTTGCCTACTGATTCTCTTCACCCTTCCTATTAATAACCCAAATCAAATTGCCATAATTATTCTTCTAAAAATATGATAAATCAATTCACCAAGAATAAAAATGATAAATCAGATTCTCATTCACACCCATCCGTAGGTTTGTTCTCCTCTCTCCTCATTCCCATGCAATTTATTTGTTCTCCTTTATTATTTCAATTACATTTTTTTCCTTCCCTTTTTTGCAGGTTGAAAAGAACAAGGAAGAACAAGTAAGAACTCCTCATGCGGTTCAACGCCTTCTACGGCTATGCCAAGCAGTGCTCTAGTGAGCTCAGGCCAGGCATCAAGGCCGTAGAAGAAACTGTCAAAAGCATGTTGGGGCCTGTCCATGAAAAGTTCCGCCTTGTTCCGGATGAGATCCTCCGCCACGTCAATATTGATCACGCTGAACACCATTCCACAAACAATGCTCCTGTTGCTAACGTAGCCACTGTGTCAGAAATGACGGTGAGGCTTTACGGCAAGTGTGAGCCTGTTGTAGAGCAGAGTGTGGCCTCGGCATGGAAGAAGGTGAAACAGTCTCCGATGTTTCATCGGGTGGCAAATGCAGCTGCGCCAAAAGCCGCATATTGCAGGGTAAAGTACAATGAATCAGTTATTGGTGCCGCAGAGAAGGGTTATAAGGTCTCAGCGTACTTGCCTTTGGTGCATAGCTAAAAAGCACGGACACATAAAGGACACGGACGCCGGACACAGACACGGATAATTTTTAAAAAAAATGATATAATTCAATGTAATTAGAAGTGTCGGTGTCAGTGTCGAACACAATGTGTATCCGACACCAGAACACGCCTAATTCGAAAAGTGTTTGTACTTCATAGGCGCATAGAGAGGATAGTTAATGCGTTTAGTGAAATTTGAAGCATTTTTTTTTGACATTGTTTGCTAGTAATTTGTTTGCTAGCTGTTATTGTAGTTACAGATATCCTTTATTAATAAATAATTAAAAATTGAAACTAAACAGAGCATAAACTTATAATCTCCAGTTGAATTCGTTTGTTGTGTTTTTCTCTTCACGTGTGTTGTTTGCAATTGTTCATACACGGTGAAATCCTTAATTTAGATAAAAAAAATGTAACAGTTTAATTTTTCTAATAGTGATATTTTATTGAATAATACACATACGGGTTGAGTACAGACAATTTTTAAATCTTTGGGTTAGCCGTCCCATGTTTTGAGGTGTCTCCAATTTAATAAAAAGAATAATCTTTGCGTTCGGTAGTGGAAATTCTAGTGGAAATTCTAGACATACATGTAAATTGGCCTATCTTCGCCATTCCACCACTACATGAGGGCAACACCATAATGTGAAAGAAAAACTTCATTCTCGATCATCAGCAAAGTATGACAATTGATAAAACAACCCTCAAAATATTAAACAAATATTTTTTTAATACCACCTCCAATGAGAGTATCTTACCAAAAAGTATTGGTATAAAAAACATACTTCCATTAGGGAAGCACACTAACAAAGTTGCCATTGAGATAGATGTTTTATTTTTATTTTTTTAAGATAAAATTTTAATAAATAAAAGTCTAAATTGATGATATAGAGATTTTTTGTTTTTTGTTTTCAATGATATAGAGATTTAAGGTGCGTTTGATCTGCTAAAAAACAGGGGATTAGACAAGACAACTTTTGTCGTACTGTGTTTGATTTGAAAATTGTCACTGAGATCGGACAAACTAGGGGTCAAGGAACTGGACAAAATCAGATATTTTTGTCCTATACTGAACAATAAGACAACTTTTTGTCCTCAGCACAACTTTTCTAATTCACCAAAATAACATTTTTTCCATCAAACATCATGCAAGACAAAATTTGTTTAATACCGTAAATGTTTGTCCTGTATTGTTCTGTCTTGTACTGTCCTGTACTATTCAGTACTTTCATTTTGCAGATCAAACAGATTAGTTAAAAAGATATAGAGATTTAAAGACTTTAGTTGATTCATCGTGATTGATGCTGACATTTCGTATCTTTTTTAAATATAAAAAGGGTCATGTTAACATGTGCCCTAAGGGCACATTTTAAGAATACTCAAAATAGTAATTTTGTCTTGAAATTAACAATGTTTAACTTTTAAAAATATGAAATACACAAGTTCCAATACTATATTTCTTTTATTAGTATAGTAACAAGTGCCCCAAGGGCACATGTTAACATTTCCCATATAAAAAAGATTTAACTGTGAAGAAATAAACTACTAATGTAAAATTGTCTTACGCACGTCTAATGAGTATCTTGTATTTCGTCCAATCACCCAATTATTTTTAAATTGCATTTTTAACTATAAATTTATTTTACACTCCGTAGTGCATTAACTTTAAACTCTTAAGGTCCGTTTGGTGCGCAGATTAGGGAAATAAGATATGTTAAAGTTTTCCAATCTTGTTTTAATCTGTTGTTTGGTGCACCAATATAAAAGGATAAATTTAACTTACCATTAAGTCTATCCAATTACTTTTTGTTATTTTAATCCTTATTTTCGGCTGGGTTATCCAATTACTCTTTTTTTTTTTTATTATCATGTGTGCACCAAACACATGACATGATATGTGTTCATCTTGTCACTATCATATCGTATTATTATTTAGATTCTTATCATATCATGTCTCTATCTATCCGACACACCAAACGGACCATTAACATATTAGCATTAAGGTTAATATTTTTTTATGTAACCAAAAAAAGAAGAGTATTTACATTTTCATCTAATAAGAACATATGATGTTAGTAAAAAAAAATGTTGTTATATAAGATGTTGTTATATTCTTTTTGGTAAGGATATAAGAAGTTGTTATATAAGCTTATAATATATACTATGTCTTAATGATAAATATTCGAATTTTTAAAGTGTAAAAATAAGTTTAAAGTTGAAAAAATAAAGTTTAAATTGTATTTTTCTTTTTTAAAAAAAAATAGTTTTTAACAAGATTTTTGATAAATTTTTTTTGTTCTGATGTACTGTTGCAGAAATATAATCGTTTTCACCTCCTCCAATCACACCACTAAATCGATTAATGTTTGATACTTGTTTTTTTGACTAAAATGTATATATTATTTTTTGACAATTTTCTTTTATAAAATTAAAAACTCATATAAAAATAAAGATACGCGAATCAAAGTTTTATGTATTTTATAACCAAAACCAAAAGAAAACATTAAGCTTGTGTTTGATAGGGAGAATTAGGGTTTGCGAAAGTGATCAATCATCTTGAACGAAAGAATGGGTGGTTCTGTACGAGACGTGAACTCAAAGGCAGAGTTGGATGAAGCGGTTAACGGCGGTTCTCCGGTGGTTCTTCACTTTTGGGCATCATGGTGTGAAGCTTCTAAACACATGGACCAACTCTTCTCTCACTTGGCCACTGATTTTCCTCACACCCATTTCTTAAGGGTATAATTTCTTTTCTCTCTTTCTCAATTACCCTTTTCATATTCTTCTTTGCTTTCTTATGTTTATTGATCAAAATCAATTTTTTTTTTTTAATTTTTATTTGTAGGTTGAAGCTGAAGAACAACCTGAGATATCTGAGGCTTATTCTGTTTCTGCTGTTCCTTTTTTTGTCTTCTTTAAGGTATGCTTAATTCAATTATCCTTAAACTTTATTTTATTATGTAATTTGATTAATTGAAAACTATGGTATGGTGATTGTTAGGTAGTAATTGATAGTTGTGTTTTTTGAGGTTTGTTTCAGTTGGAAACTATGTTGGTTTGTGTGTAATTGATTGATACTAAGTATTATTGCATATGATGTTGTTCTTGCTGTTGCTGTTTTGTGGTAGAGTGGTTTCGTAAAAATTAAATTTTGGGGAAACCTGTGATGTTGTGTTTTTCACTATTTCAATGTGGTGTTGCATTGCTGTCTGTCTCTATGGCATCTTTTCCGGGAGAATGTGGGACTTTGTCGTTGTGTTATTTTTCGTTTCATGATTTTTGCTTGTTCTGCCTATTATGTTCATTTTAATGTTATACTATTGATTAGTCAGTGACTATGGATCTGTTCTAGTAATCAAATTGGTTGAACAATGGAGTATATAGTTTGTGCTAGTTTGTCTGGTTGGTGTTTTGTTTTTGTAAGTTGATTGTCTAGAGGGATATCTCCTTGAACTGGCCTCGTTACTTTCAAATAAGCTTGTTTGAATTTTTTTGTTCATCGGTACTTGTTGAGAAATTTATCCAAACTGGCTTTGTCATGGTTACCGAGAGTGAAACCTTCAGTCTTCAGTAACTTTAATGCTTGATTACATATAACTTGAAAATTCTATAAGAAAGAGGGCGTGACAGGCCTATTATTCAACTGTTTCGTTTTTAGTCTTTACGCACTCTTAAGGCTTAGTACTTCATATGTGCAAAGATTGGACCTTTTTTATGTGAAGTATGAGAGTACTCCCACTTACATTCTCCAAGCATTTTTTGGTAATATCCGTAATAAATAATTTATTTTGATAGAACTTATTTATGTTAACAACAGATAATTGTGTATGATAATTTGCTGCATTGCACTAATGAAACTTTCTCTGAATATAGTCGAGGTAATTGCATAGAAACCTTAAATGAAACTGATTTTGCAACTTATCAAAGTTATTTGTTGTGTATCTTAGTTTTTGCAAATTTTAAATTAAAACACTGTTTTGATATTATTATTTATTTATAATACAAATTTTGCCATGTACACCGTTATATTGCAATCATCATAATCCGATGATTCAAACTTTGACATGGGATTAAAAAGTCAAGTTGTTATCTTCTTTGCTTGATTTTATCAGTTGATTAGTAATCATTGTCTGTCAGGATGGCAAAACCATTGACACATTGGAGGGAGCGGATCCATCAAGTTTAGCCAACAAGGTTTCCAAAGTAGCAGGCTCGATTAACCCCGGTGATGCTGCATCTCCTGCAAGTCTTGGCATGGCTGCCGGGTCTGCTGTTCTTGAAACAGTGAAAGAATTAGCGCAAGAAAATGGTTCTTCGAAGGAAAAAAGCAAAGTTCAACCAGGGCTTAGTAGTCAACTGAAAAATCGATTGCAGGAGCTCGTCAACTCTCATCCTGTTTTGCTTTTCATGAAGGGAAGTCCTGAAGAGCCAAAATGTGGATTTAGCAGTCAAGTTGTTGATATTTTGAAGAAAGAGAAGGTGAAGTTTGGAAGTTTTGATATCCTCTCGGATTCAGAGGTTCGTGAGGGCTTGAAGAAGTTTTCCAATTGGCCCACATTTCCTCAGCTTTACTGCAAAGGAGAACTTCTTGGTGGGTGTGACATAGCAATTGCTATGCATGAGAGTGGGGAATTAAAGGATGTTTTCATAGATCATGGTATCGATACCATTGATGAAATAACAGATTCAGGAAACGCAAAGGGTGGCATCTCTAAATCTACGGATTTGAGTACAACTTTAACCTCTCGACTGTCAAGTCTTGTCAATTCGGGCTCAGTTATGCTATTTATGAAGGGAAAACCAGATGAACCTAAGTGCGGGTTCAGCAGGAAGGTGGTTGAAATTCTCCGACAAGAAAATGTTCCCTTTGAGAGTTTTGACATTCTTACTGATGAAGAAGTCCGTCAAGGGCTAAAGGTTTATTCAAACTGGTCCAGCTATCCTCAACTATATATCAAGGGGGAGCTTATTGGCGGATCAGACATTGTGTTGGAGATGCAAAAAAGCGGGGAACTTCAGAAAACTTTACAGGAGAAAGGGGTTCTTCCAAAAGAGACCATTGAAGATCGTTTAAAGAAATTGATCGCTTCTTCCCCTGTGATGCTCTTCATGAAGGGTTCCCCGGATGCTCCAAGATGTGGTTTTAGTTCCAAAGTTGTAAACGCTCTCCGAGAGGAGGGTGTGGTGGATTTTGGTCACTTTGATATATTGAGTGATGAAGAGGTGAGACAGGGATTAAAGGTATTCTCAAACTGGCCTACCTTTCCTCAGCTTTACTACAAAGGTGAGCTGATAGGCGGTTGCGATATCATTATGGAGCTGCGAAATAATGGAGAGCTGAAGTCGACTTTATCCGAGTAGGATCGTTGTTTTTTTTTTTTGTTGACTAAAGTAGGATTGTTGTTAATCCTTCAAATAATTGATATTGTATCTTATAAGCCACTTTTTAGCTGTGAGTATTGAATGGTCTGATGAACAAGCAGTTTTATCCTGGTGCCATGAGGTTGTGTTTGTCTGACATTATAACGTTTTACATGGTTACTCTCTATACTATTTTGATACGAGGCTATTTTATTCAATGTCTGTAAACTTTGTACCCTTTTGCTGACTAAACTAATTCATGAGCAACCATAGAGATTAAAATGCTAAATTTCTGACCTAGTGGTAAATTGATATTTAGTGCAGTGCGTTCCAAATATATTGTATGGTAATCCGTATTTATTTTTTTCACTAGTTTGTCAAGCTTTTATGTTTGCCAAAACAAAAGAACATAAATTTTGCTCAATTTTAATATCTATTTACTTTATATTAGTCTATCAATTTATCAAAATTACAAATATATCAATGAAATAGATCATATTGACTAAAAGAGATTCATAATGACTAAAACAAGCTATACAAAACACATTTGAGGACAAACTGCTAGCTATAGATATATTTTAAGATATTTTGTACAATTTTAATTTATTTGAGGACCAAAACAACTAAACAGCTGTAATTTTATACGACTATAACATAATAGTATTTAACATTTGCCGTAAGAATGTGAAGGAGCAAGCAAAAGCGTGATCTTATCTCAATTAGTAGGAGTCAGAGTTCGAATTCCGAAAACTCCACTTAAAATCTAACTAGGAGACTACATGACAAAAAATAAAGCGTGAGCAAAGTGCACCAAAGTCATTATGAATATTAAACAATTTGCTAAACAGCTACATAATTTTAATTTTTATACATAATGAAATTGTTATTTATCCTTTGATTTTTTTTTTAATAGTTCCTGTTGTTTGAGGCTATTTAGATTATGATAAAATTATTTATGAATCTAACCAATATTTATCTCTACTCAGATTTTGATTAAACCAAAAAAGATAAAACATGCATGCATTATTATTCAATGATGACAAACACATTTTTTCTTTTCTATTAACATTTTCTCCTAACTTTATTTTGGCTGGTATCCATATATTGAGAAAGACATTCCAACAATTTCATTTCAAGTGCCTTGCATTCAGCTATTTGCATTTGTAACTCTAATCTCTCCTTCTTTAAGTTCTTGTTCTCTTCCATGAGTATTTCATGATTGTTATTGTTTTCTTCTATTGATGAACTAGTCATAGCATTTTCCTCTGAACAAGACTTGAGATATTGAGGAAACACACTTGGCTCACACTTTTTCCTACTGATTTCAACCAACATGTGCCTGCAACCCTTTTGAAATTTCTCATGCTTAAATTCCCATATTTTAGATGATGTTTTCTTAAATCCCTGTTGAAGTAATTAATTAGTTAGAGATTACATAAAACTAAAGTTTCTCACGCTTTGAAACATTAAAATATCTTGGTCAAATAAATAAGCACTAAAATATAATTCCATGTGATGTTAAAATATAAAGTTTTGGGTTTGATATCTGGTTTGAGCACGCTACAATGTTAAAAAATTTATGGAGAATTTTCCACTCATTTATATCTTATAGGACTTAATAGATTAATCTCTGCAGTTACATATAGAAGATGCACTCAAGATAAAATATATACAGATTATGCGCGCATAGAGAATTATGTAATTTACATTTTTAAAAGGAAATAAAATAATAGTCAAAGACAATATTGTTGAAAATTAGTAACCATGAGCAACAAGCAAGATCATTTTAGTTTTCAATTTAAGTGTGCCACCAGTATAACGATAATACAACTTGTACGTACGACGATTTTGACTTTAGTTAAAATAACTCATTATTTGACCATATATAGTTGCAGTATTTGTCACTAACTTTGACCAAATTCTTCATTATATGTGCACGTGGGTGTTTAGCTTTTGTTTTGTTTAATTGTCATCATGTACTACTTCCATTTTCTAAGAACAACTCCAGACTTTCTAAGTAATTCAAAGAAAGAGTAAAATTTATTTTGGTCCTCAAATAAATTAAAATTGGTACAAAATATCTTAAAATATATCTATAGCTAGCAGTTTGTCCTCATATGTGTTTTCTTGTATGGCTTGTTTTAGTCATTGTTTAGTCATTATGAATGTCTTTTACTCAATATTATCTATTTCTTGTAATGTTATCACCTCACACATTTAGAGAATTAAATCGATTTTTTGTTCGTCGGGTAGCTTAGTGACCTAGAATTTCACCTCTAAAAATGAATAAATAGGCGTACAAGAATTCAAACTCCGATCCCTGTACAAATGTCTACCAACAAAGCTAGACTCACGGGATAAAAAATGATTGTTTACTCATCAAATAATTATTGTGGAAACTAGGGAAGAAAATAAAACTTAGATACCGAAATATCAGATTGAGAGTATGAGAGACTCAAAACTTTGCAAGATACCTTTGATGAATCAAAAAAAACTATCACATAATTATATAAACATTCTTTTGAAGGATTAATAAAAAGGAAACAACGACCTATCTTTCTTTTTTAGGCATGCAATATAAATTTATTATTTATAAACTATAGTTAACCTTCAAATTAGTGGTTAAAAGGAAATCCATCGTTCAAAAGTTTCTTGTAGGATCTATAGAACTAATCTTTTTTTTTTTATGAACGGCAAAGAGACATTTATATAAATAGAAGGAAATCTATAGAACTATATGTAAAAAAAAGAGGAAATCTAATTCAACGAACCAAAATTTATAAACTAATTATGCATGGATTGCCTAAACATTATTTAGATCATATGTATAATTAATGTGAGACTTATCATTTTAACATTCTATCATATCAATATATAAATCAACAAAGCTAGCTAACACTTTATATCAAAAAAAAAGCTAGCTAACACTTACATATGTATTCAATTGTCGAATAAAGCTAGAGAAATTGTTGTGTTTGAAATATCTAGGCAAGATAAGCTCTGAAAATTCAGCTGGAGACCATACCACAAAACCATTTCCTTCTTCATTCCAAGACACTATTTTCATGCCATCTTTTTCTTCACTACCTTCTTCCAACAAATCATAAGTCTTCAATAGAAATGGTGCAGGACACTTTAATGGCTTAAGGGATAAGCCATCTTGATCACAAGAAAAGTTGTCTAAAGAATTACCAAAGCTTAGCTCCATAGTATTAATTTCACCTATATATTAATTTCTTCAATATTTGTACGTGTTGCCAAAACAAAGTTATATCCTACAACACACTTTCTTATATAAGCACTTAACTTAATTAATAACTTACCACTTGGTAGCTAGAAGCTACTAGTGCCGTGGAAGGTGTGGATTGTTGTTTCCTTTACACTTTCTTCAACATTCACGTGTGAAAAAATAATAATAAAATGATAGACATATTCTAGCGATCTATTTTGTCTGCATATGGTCTTTGGAAAAAAGATATAATATTTTATATGAGAAATAATAATAACATACTCTTTTTAACAACTTTTTTTTGGTTGAAATTTACATCAACCTCATCAATTTCGTATGGTACCTTCATAACTTGTAAATTAGTAATTATGGATCTCATCAATTTCACGAGCTTAGTTCAATTGATAAAAACATTATAGTATTGCATATTCATCTTTGCAAAGTTAAATTCTAGCCATTAAGTCTATTAAAAAAATTGGGTCTCGTCTCTCTAAAAACAAGCTTATAAGATAATTTAGTATTTTATTTTATTTTTATAAATTATACATGTGATATAGTTGATTTCTAAATTATATTTGGTAAGAACAATTTTATTTTTAAAATTTATTAAATTATTAATATATCCGGATCAGATCTGTCAATCATTTAATGACTTTAAAAATTACTAAAGAGATTTATTATGTGATTTTAAATTAACAAAATTTATCATATTTTATTTATTCATTCCATCCATCAAATAAAGCAAATATGCCAATCTATTAGGCGTAGTCCGGAACATTGTCTTCTTAAAGTCAACAACCCTTCCCTTTATGACTTATGAGGGATTTTGTAACCCAATAAGATAAGATGCACTGATGATGAAATCCAGTCCAAGTAGTAGGTGGCAACTTTGGTTTGACTACTCTTTTGCTAGTTGTTTGTTTAGGGATATCTGATTACCGGTCATATGTAGTACTCATGCATTTAAAAGAGATCTGATAGTTTGATTTTGATCGTGCAAAAAGCTAAGATTTCTTTTGACTCTATGCAATTTAAATATGATCTACAGTTTTCATGGCTATAAACAAACATATTTAAATTGCATGCAGTCAGGTTTAGGAATTTTTAAGCTTAGTCTCTCAAAACACTATTAATAGATATTATAACTTGGCCGTTCAAAAAAGAAAAAAAAGAAAATAGATATTATAACTTGAAATGGGAGTGTCAAAATTACATTTAAACTTGTGCTATAAAAGAACATATATATACATCGACTTTTATGATTCAACTTTTTATATTAATATATTATTGTTTTTCTTAATTGGAATATTTTTATCCTTTTCGTATATTCACTTGTCTAACTCAAAGGGCGTGATCGATCGCGGTTGAAGTTCATTCTCTTTAAATTTTTGGGTCATCTGTCCCACGTGTCTCCAATTTCATCATATAAATTTAAAAGACGAAGTTCAAACTCTCTCAAAAACTTGTAAAATGATCTCCTAATACGAAAAATACAATCCGTCAATTTTTAAAATTTCAAGCATTTTCCTCAAAACTTAATTTTGTTCTTATATTTGATGATGTATCAAGTAGAATATTGTCGAGAAAAAAAAGTCAATGGATGATATGACAATGTATATTAATTCTTTTTGAAAAATCTAAATGTTTAGCGTATAAAATAATCATATTTGATCCACACATATACAAAAGATACCAAAATATTAAATGACCAAGACCAACCCTACTATGTTGATTGTTGAGTTGTTTACCTCATTGGCTCAAACTACTAATGTTGCACTAGCTTATAGCCACCTATTCCTCTAAAGCTCAAACTCTAGCATTACTTGCATCTAACTTTCTTGCATCAAACTATTATAGTCCACATTACCACCACTAGATGAAGCTCTATTTGACAAGCTTACAAGGAATTGTGATGGGAGAACAACAAACTCCATGCCTATAACAAGTTCTAAATATTGCACAGTGTATGCATTTAGAATAACTTCCATATAGTTCCATGAAGATGTGTTTCTGATTCGTCCTGTATATGACAATTAAATGTCACATTTTCTTCATCAAAATAAATGTTTGTGTATTAATATCTTATTATATAATAATAATCGTTAACTTTTGGTTGGTGGTGGGGTGACTGGTGAGCCATGCAGTTGCATTTTTTTTTCTTTTTTGTGTCAAGTTGAACATGCATGTAGGTTCAATGCAATATACTCTTTGAAAATCAAATCAATCATGCTCCAAAATCACCAACCTGTAGAGAAGAGCTTATGCTGCGATGAAGAGCTTGGGCGGCGAGGAGGAGCTGCTACGAGTGATTCTCAGAGGTTTTTTTTTACGTTTTTTGTAATTATTTGGTTTCTTCATGCAAACAAACAAAACAGTGAAACATGGAGGTTATTAATATATATATATATATATATATATATATATATACACACACACACACACACACACAGTGACACAGATCAGAGACAGGACAAGATTGAATATGTAATGACACTTACTCTTCTTCAGTTTGATTGTCTTTCTTCGGGGTAGTATAGCGCTTAAGTGCGGCAAAAAGTTCAACAAAACCCGTTCCTGCAAAATATGTTACTGCTAGCGATGGAAGCATGGATGGAATCATGGTTGATGATGATGATTTGGTGAAAGTGGAAAATGGTGTCTATTATTTATAAACTTTAACCTACTTGCTTGTTGGAGCAACATTTAGAAGGAGAGAAAAAGGATATATAAACAATAAAATAGTAAATGAAAAGTGAGTACGAGAGAACTTTTAGGAAATGGATCAAAAGAGAAGGAGAAAAACTCTCCTTAAATTATAATCATCGTTAGTTTCATTTGCTATAAAAATCACTTTGTATAATTCTAATCATAGGAGAGAAAAATCTAAATGAGACTTTAGCCTAATCATAGGATAGGAGAGGAAAAAATCTAAAAGAGATTTTAGCCAACATTGCATTGATGAGATTATATTACTCCCTCCGTCCGAAAATAAGTGTCATATTTGCCAAAATTGTTTGTCCTAAAATAAGTGTCATATACTATTTATAATATTGGTTTTTCCTATTTTATCCCTTAAATCAATCATTAGGTGAGAGAAAAAGTACACTAAAAAATCTACTTTTTAGTATTCCAAAGTCTGCTACCAATAAAAAAAGAGGGTATTTTAGTAAAAGTCATATTCTCTCTCTTTCATTTACACACTTTTCTTAAAGTGTGTGATTTAGTCAACTGCGACACTTAAAATGGGACGGAGGGAGTAACAAGTTTTGTAAATATTTAATTTTTTTTTTCCAAAAAGCCTAATAACCAGGCTCACGCAAGAAAAAGTGAAAAGTCTGAAGTTCAAAATTTGGGCTCCTACAAATAATGTCCCTCGTAACAACAAATTAAACTACATTTGCGGAAAGGTGTTTTTCATTGGCATCTTTCTCAAGAAATTTCTTTTTGCGCCCCCGGCAAAATGGCGCACCCTTCTGGATTTCCAAATTTACCCTTTCTCTGTTTGCTATGTATTTAGCAAACTAAAAAACAGTCTGCTGAATTCGCTACTTAGGAAGCGAATGTGATAAAAATCAAATTTTTTGTCTATCACTATTCTCTCACCCCCCATATTCTTTTTGTTGAATAGAACATAGTTTGTAAGGTAAAGTGTGAACCATTCCATCACCCCCCAAGTTTGATTGGTCAATAATATTAGATAATCATGAAGCAAATCAAGAGATCATGCATATAAATGCAATTATACACTATTTCAATTTATAGAACTATACTATGTTTATGATTAGTCGATAATATGTCACAACCACTCTAGTGTCAATCAAAATATGATGTTTAACATGGGTTAAATCTTGATAAGTTCACTAATTAAAGTGCAATCTAAATTTTCTACCTAGAAAATAAACTGCAGTTAAGTTCACACTCTAAAGTGTGAACTAAACGGGTGTTCACTACTTTAATCAGTGAATTGCAGTTTTGTTCACACTATATAGTGTGAACGTTTTTTTTTTATAAATTTTTCCTCCAAAAGGGGGTGGAAAATATTGTTCGCTACTTAGATAGCAAACTCAAGGGGTATTCTGGTCATTTCCAAGTCACGCGCCACATGTTAGGGGGTGCAAAAAGAAGTTTTCCTTTCTCAATATCAAGTAAAAATACACTTAATCCTACTGCTGGTCATTTCCGAGCAGCATAAACTTCTTTAATATGAATTTGATTCGATTACTATTCTGTAAGAAATAAGCTCCCTTTGAAAATGTGAATGGTGTAATTAGATAGCCTGATATTAAAACGTTAATGTTCCTGACTTCCTGTACATTGTTAATTTCCACATTTACACAAATATCATATCACAGTAATATAACACAATATGTTTAGATAATATTGAATCCCCAACCCGAGACAGAAGGTTATGCTTATGCCAGTATGGTACAGCTCAATTCAAACTAAGCTATAGCCCTAATCTACAAACACCTGTCTCAAAATTACTATCAGCATAAGCAAGCAACAGTGATTGATAAGGCCTCTGCAAAACTGTATAGAACTATTATGCAACTTAGGAGTTTTAAATATACAAAAAATGTTATTCAATAAAAACACGATGATGATACAATGCACTATTGTGACAACATCTCCAAGGTAATGGTAGAAATGAGATATATTAATCTTCCTTTTCCCAGAATATATAGCTTCAGCAGATCCCACCTTGCGCTGCCGTCTCAATCAACATGTATATGCAAGAAATTATATTAATCTGACAACATCCCCAAGACAATCAAAGAAATGGGTTATATTAATCTTCTCTTTGCCAGAATAGACAGCTTCGGCAGATCCACCTTGTGCACCTTGCGCTGCCATCTCAATCAACATGTATAGCTTCTTGATAGCCACCTGAGGACAAAATTGAGCATAAAGTAGGAGTTAAAATAAGTACAAATATCGAAGCAAATGTTCTTTGCCAACCACTGGTTTCAATTAGGAAATATTATGTGAAGCTATTCAGCAATAATTTAACTTCCTGTGATTAAAAGCATTAATATGCTAGAAAATACAAAATTCAGCATACCTCATTGGCAAAACGATAAAAATATCAACAAACAAACGAAACGACCAACACCTATACTACTAACAATCTGCACACAGACATGTAAAAATTGACAAAAGAAAAACTTTTTCTAGTAATATTATTGGAATTCCACTGTTTTAGGAGTAAGGCCAAACTATCACCAAGATAAAATAAACGGATGAAACAAATAAAGGAGTAATGAGACTTACATTATCCAATGCCTCTGCGGCAGAATCAATATCATCATCAGCAAAAACATTCAACTGTTCTAGGACCTGTAATTTCACAAATGAAATAGATATTAACATTTATTTTGAACTACAGTATTTATAATATAAGCAAAAGCAACGGCTTGGCATATAAACTCGTGAAACAAATTATATTGTTCATTCAAATTTTGACATCGCAAGGGATCTAATCACTTCAGTTTTAAACAGATGAAACAACCGATCAAAAAGATCAGAAGGCCGCCAAAAAAAACGAGAAACATTTATAATCCATGTCAGCAGTACGTAATTAACCTGGGAGCTATACCAAAACGCAGAGAACAAATAAGTTTACCTTCTTTGCATCTTCTTTGTTCAAGGTGGGCACATTGTAAGTTATGGAGAATGTATCACAAAAACCAATTGAATCCAAAAAGTCGACCTCACTTGTTGTACCAATTACCATAAGTTTTTTCCCCTGAAAACATGATTAGAAATGCACATTATTTACAGCAAGCAAGACTTGCACAACATAAAAAATTATGTCAATATTTCTATTTTTTATTTGGTGACATTGATGGTGTAGAGATGAACTCTCAACAATTAAACATCTAGCTTGCATCAATTACAAAAACAATATGCACAAATTAATTTTCAAATACTTAAGGTGTTGAAGATTGAAAGCCATCTCAGCTAACACAAAGAAATCTTGAATTCAAAATTTGTTTTAGGTGGCAAATCTGCATCTTATGTCACTCATGTAAAAAAAAACTCTTCATTTTCCCCATCAATTTTGTTTTAAAACTTGTGATTCAAAAATAAACTCCAAGGACAAACAGAAACCTTTGGAGGAAGCTTTTTGAGCAGGACCAGTAGTGTCTGAGAGATCAAGTTTGAAAAACGAGGACCAATGGCTACATACTCCAATAATCTGGATAAATGTACAATGAAATAATTAATATTCGAGGAGGAATTACAGATAAGGATGTTAAAAGAACAATTACAAATTTTACCTCTCGATGTCATCAAGAACAATGACACTCAAAGGTGACTTGTATGCATCCTCAAAAACCTATTAGAAAACATCAGACCTTAAAATTTACAAGATAAACAAGAAAGGGAATGGTAAAATAACACTATATATGTACTTGTTAAAGTGATAAAGAAAACTGATAGTTAAAAGCATATACATGATTCTTGACTAAATAAAACCTTCAGAAAATATACAGATGCAATACTCAATAGGTTAAAACGAATGGCTCAAAATATTGTAACAAACCTTAACAATCTGGGCACATTTAGTGCTCTCATGTAGACCGATCATTGTTTCGGCTGAAATCTATCCAATTAAAGAAGAGCAAAGTTAAATTTGACCATAATTGTAAAGTAACAAGCAATGTAGATTCCTGTAGTGTAATGTTCAAGATAAGGATAGAACTTACTATCTTGACATATGCAAAGTCACTATCGATACCTACAGTAGCTGCAAGTGCGGTTTTACCACTATAATAACAAAGCAGTTTAGAAATATGTTATCACAAAAGTCAAATGACTATGGAAATCAACACATACCTGCCACGAGAACCTTCCAGAAGACAAGTAACAAGGGGGCTTCCTTTACTCACTTTAACTTGCTCAGCAATTAGCATTGCTCTTTGATAAATGTGCTTATGTCGATCACCACACTCCACCATGCCATGGAGTCTACAAGTCAAATAAGTGATAACACAACTTTATACCACGAACCAAATTTTATGATTTCTATAGTACTTCCAGATATACTAAGACTTCTAATGTGCCATATGATAAAAGTATAAAACTAAATAACAGCCTTTGAAAACAAGTAAAACGTCGAAAACCAGCAGAGCTTCAAAAACATATCCAAGAGATCCCCACAAACTCCATTTGCAAGAAACTCAAAAATTCCTTTCAAGCCATCAAATTAGTTGGCGTTTTGCAATGAAATGATGACGAGGGGTAGCAAAAATAATATTTATGTAGTTTGAAAATTGTATTCTTTGATGTTTTGCTTTAGTCAGGTTAAGAGGCTGCATAATCTTTTCACTAGTATCGGAGGTGGGAACAGAATGGGAATGATAAATACTCGCATTAGGCTATTTTCTAGTTCAGTTAGAGCAACTGTTGGCTTCTGTTTTAATGGCTAGTAACTATTAGCTGTTAGTTGTTGTTGTTCAAAGTCTATTGAAGTAAAAGCGTCTAATATAGTTAGTAAGCTGCTGCAACAGTTCTCTTCACCTGTACAATAGACTCTAACCTTTAAGAACTCAGCACTTCATTGAAAAAAATATGAAATGCAGAATTTGGAGGTTGCTATCAGGTTTTTGCTCTTTCATTTTCTCATGGTTTCTTTAACTTCCCTTTATTTTCTTACTTGTACTATAATGAAGTTTGACAGAAATGGAATTTCAAAAAGAGAATTAAAGCTATTCTGAAATCTCAACTTTCTATCAGTGAGACTATGATATTTTTGTAAGTTTATAACAAGTGATCCAAGGATAAGAGAAGAAGCAAAAATTAACTAATAACTAACATGACTGAACTAACAATCAGTATAAGAGAAAACAGAATGCAAGACTCTAGAAATTTGCAGTGGCATCATTCTGTCACACCAGAGAAAGCATGCATGCTTCGCATATAACTTAATTTGTAAAATCTCTTCTACAAAGTACATTTTATGAAAATTTTCAGAATAACAATGGGCAAGAATAAATAAAATGTGATTGCTTAACCCATTTCTGGAAACTGTAAAGCATTGTAACCAAAAGCAGTACCTGCATCGCTCAAGATCGTCAGTGGAAGCTCCAAATGCAGGAATAACTTCATGGAGTGCATTCAAAAAGTCATCCATTGTAACCTTAATATTTTCCTCCTCCACTGGCTTAGTCAGATCTTCCAGGCTCAATTGTCTATTTAAAGCATATGAGACAGCACTTTTCACAACACCTTCAAGTTCCGCACCACTGTAGTTTTTAGTTCGAGCAGCTGCAGAAGACAAGTAAAGGTAAACCCAGAGTAAGCCTCCCATGATCGTTATGATTCGAAAACCATGATTCTAAAAATTTTATTTTTCTTCTTTTTCGGTAAAATGAAAAATAATATTGACACCATAAAGCATAGGTTTCTCTTCGTACATATACATGATTGTTAATAAACAAATAATATGATCAAAATAACTGACTATGAATATTTCTGTCATTCCTAACAGATTCATAGGAGATTTACAAGAGTGTGTGTGTGTGTGGCAAACACAGCCCCATAATATTGGGATCAAATCAAAACAGAATGAGATATCTACAGAAACTAGGATCCTAACAAATTAACAAACAACACGAATAATGTTATTTTCACTATCTTATTATCATCATGCTACTAACTAAATCCATTAACGAAAAAGTCAGCATTAGCTAATTATCAAATAGAACATTAATCTGTTTCATTTATGAACTATGGAGCACAAACAACCTGATTATAGGTGTGTCCTGTGTAGGACACCTGTTATACACCTCACTTAAGTGTCCAGTTAAAAAATACTTCCGTCACAAGTACAATGTCCAAGCCTATGGCAGTTCTGTTAAATATTAAAGCATATGAGACTGAAGCCGATGTCAGTTTTTTAGGTGACTTGAAATCAGTTAAAAATTAAAAATCGATCAGATTCATGAACTGTTTTCAGTGAAAACATCTCATGTGATGAATGAAACTAATAAATTGCTAATGCAATTAAGAAGCATAATCAGCCAAATTTTTATTACTTTTATTGATGGTAGCAAGATGTGTAAGCATGTGTAAAAAGATTAGGCATCACTAAACTAAACACATACCAAGCTCTTGAAGGTTCACATCATGAGCTAGAAAAGAATTCTCTTTCATCTTGTTAGTATGAATTTGAAGAATTTGCATTCGACCGTTTTCATCAGGGAGGCTTATCTCAACCTGGACTTCCAACCGCCCTGGTCTACAAGACATTATAGTAAGTGATAAATGATCGCAAGATATGCACCACATGCACACAGGCATGTAGCTATTATACAAATCAATTACAAGTATCAGAATTAAGCATGAGAGTTAAGCAAATGAATACTGTGATTATAGCTTATTAGATCTAAATTATGAGATGATTGCTTCCCCTTGTAACTGATATATATTGTACAAATTATAAACGTGAAACATGTGTAGACTAATTAGTCACAGAGTTTTCCTCAAACTCTCTTGAGAACCAATAAGGACGGTGGACTGTATAGAAAATATTCCAACAATTGGAGATAGAGAGAGACAAACAAAAGTACTATGTTTACATTCTCATCTGTTACTTTCAAATTTAAGTTGTGAAAATAGTATATTAATTAAATTAGTATATACTAATTTAGTTATATGTTGTTAGGTGCATACAAAGAGAAGAAATAGGTTGAAACAAAAGACAATGAACGATGTTGTGTTCGTGATGACTAATTCTAAATTGGCAAAGAAGAAGAAAGCTAGAAAGATGGTAGAGTATAGCCTTGATGACATTGATTCCGATGATGAGTGGATTGTGAACAATGATGTGAGAGAATATCAAATTCTACTAAATTTAATGTGAGGTGTTAGCAAATTCTACTAAGCTTAAATTCTACTATTGCGTAAACACCTCACATTAAATTCTGCTAAAATCGTATTATAAACAGTCACACAATTTTCCTCAAATTCTACTAATCCTATGTTAGAGAATATCAAAACATAAAGTGAGGTGTTAGCTGTACTGTATAACTCACGAGCTGCAAAGCAACTCTTGACAGTTAGAAAATTTAACAACATGCCTATTTTGTATTTTTGTAAACTGCATTTTGTTGTAAATTGTAACAAAATTCAAAGTTTCAAACACCAGTAACTGTCAGGTAGTTGCAGATATAATAGATATGTTACGTGCTATACACACACACACACAAACACACACAATATATCTTTGATCGAATTCACTAGTGTATTATGAATTTGCTCTCTCTGTTATTTCATTTGCTATTACTTTCTTGCATTTCTTCATCTTCTCAACTTATAACATTCTATAGAAAGCATTCAAATTGGAAGTAGACTGACAATAATTATAGCTGTTCATATTTTTACTTCCAGCCAGGTAAAAATATACTAAGATCGAGAACAGGGAAGGTAGGTATGGTCAAATAGATACCTTAAGAGTGCTTCATCAAGCATGTCCTTTCTGTTAGTCATTCCAATAAGTAAAACATTGTTTAGAGATTCCACACCATCTATCTGCAAACGAAGCAAAATCTCTTAGAATTACTGTGACTACCATAGAGGAATATTAAAAGAACTTTTAAGATAACCTTCACAGACCTTGGTAAGAAGCTGGTTCACAATGCTATCATGAACCCCTGTACCATCTCGAGTTGAGCCTCTGGACTGCACAAGACATGAAGAAAAACATATAGCACAGTTTGGATTAACTTCTGGCATATAGGAATTTCTCAATTTAGATAACTATTTTATTCTTTACTAACCAAAATTCCTTTATAAGCTTAACAGTGGTTAAGAGATCTTCAGAAATGTTGAGACGTGGACGCTCATTTAAAATTATGCAAGTTATTGGTTAAAAGACTCAATCATTGTGGGGTTATTTCAATTTTATTTTCCTTTTATTATGTGCGGAAAAGATTACCCAATAGGCTCCTATGTATAATATCAGAAAATTCAACCACAATATAACTTTAAATCCAATGCACATGATTATTCAGATAACTACATGCGGTATTCTCATAGCCCCACGCTGAAATGCCTTCATGTTCCCTATGTTCATGGGTGTACGCTTGCGGAGTTGGAGGAATAAGGGTGCTCATGTTGAAGATTTTGGTAATCTTCCTTTTCCATTGCGGATAATCACTCACAAAGTTTTCAGCCCTTTTGCATGTGTGTCGAAGTTGGAAGCAGCATAGGCATGGGTGGCCTCGAAAAAACGTGGATGGTGCCTCAAAGTGGTAATAATCTGTCAGCTGGCTGTATGAGTGTTGTTGGGATGATAGAAGTTGTTGGATGTTGATTTTGCTAAGCCTCTTGGCTCTACGTATACTTACATGGGAGAGCTTTGGAGGGCTCATGAGGGTTTGGATTTGGCCAAAGTATGGAATTGGAGTTGGATTCAGATGTTGCTATTAGAAGCTTGCAAAGTGGTTCTTTGGGTAGTATCCAAGGAAGAGCTTTGGTGAGGAATATTAGGGGACTTGCTGGAGGCTGGCTAGGAGCTGATTGGAGTGTTGGCATAAATCATATTTATCGAGAGCAAACATATGGTTGTGGATGGTCTTGCCTCTTTAGGGTGCGTGTTTGGAGAAGATTTGGTGATTTTTGTGCATCCTCCTCAGATTAAGCAGTAGGTGGCTGCTGATGTGTTAGGAGTTTGTACTCCTCGTTTGATTCTTTTGCAATTTCGTTTTTGTGGACTTAAGCCCATTTTATTTTCACACACACACACCGATCAATGCTAATGCTACTTATTAGCAGTAATTGACTAATTGAATATACCAACACAATAAATAATTGGTGTTCAAATAATGTTCCAGAAACCCCATACCTTACAAATAGCATCAATTTCATCAAATATAATAACATGCAAATCACTATCATCCCCTGGAAAACAGAGAACAATATAAGTGAATTATCTTAAATTTGAACTTAAAGAACATGCAGTGCATATATATATATATCCATCACCTAGGTTCCTCTGATCCTGTTCAGCATCAGCAAAAAGGTCCCTCACATTCTTTTCCGTTTCACCCACAAATTTGCTCAAAACTTCAGGGCCATTTACAATCTAGTATGGGTAAGAAAAGGAAAACTATGATTCGTCAAACCGCCAAAAAGATAATAACCAGATGTCAACTTATAGAAAGCAAAACACATATCTCCCATCCAATTTTAAAATTATTCAACCATGTCAATCAGTTAGGAATCTAAAGCAAAAACAAAAAAAAATACAATTTCCAAAAATCAAGTTAGTATAGTATAGAAGGCATAAAAGCATGGTGAGAAATGATAATATGCCAGGAGAAAGTTACAGCTACCCAAATAAGACTTGTGCAGGATATAGTTAAAGAAATAGGCAAATGTTGACTGGAAGTAACGGGATTTAATATTCTTACATCAAGCCTATATTTATTATGAAAAAGTTATTTATGCGACAACACATGAAAACAATCATGTTATGCAAAAAAATTCAGTAAATTATAGTAGAAATGGTACAAGGTACCAAATCATAAAAACATTCAAGAAACGTATATTCCAAGGCGATTCCTGGTGCACTAGGAAAAACAACTAGCAGAGAGAACAATATTAATTGAATAAAAACTATTACAAATATTATATTTCTATTAACCACGGCTGATTACATGTGTAATAATTCATATACATGCACAAATTGTAATATATTAGACAAGTATCAGGAGTGGCTTCCAAACCTTTGGTTCCTTGCCATTCAGAATTTTTCCAATTTGACGTGCCATAAGAGTCTTTCCAGTTCCAGGAGGACCATAAAGCAGCATGCCCTTGACATGCTTGATCCCTAATCTGAAACCTCAAAGGCTTCCAGGTAAGAACATGGTATATCATAAAACAGTGGATTAAATGGACCACGGTATCAGAACTATTACTTAGATGTCACATGGGGAGGGAAAACACGAGATGCAAAAGCTCTTCGAAATATATCTGCAAACTCTGCACCCAGGCCACCAATACCCAGAGACTCAAGGTTAAATTCTTTCTGCTTAAAGATGTTGCTATTAGTACCCTCGCGCTGGTTGGTAATCTGCAAAGCACAACATAACAGGTAAAATTATGCGAGAATATTATATTTTTTAGAATAGAGTTATGAAGTTTTCCCACCAAGTGGGAAAAGACCTGGTTGTTGTTTGTACGGTAAAGTGAAGAAGTTTACATATCATGACAATATTTTGCATAGCAAAGTGTTAACTATTACATCACATGGAATAGTGTAACAATGATTAAACTAAACTGCCAATCTTTGTTACTAAATGATATATAGAAGATATTACCAAAAACTTCTGTATGAGATTAGTCTAAGATCAAGGTTGGCCAACCATAACCCAAAATTAAATCAGTGAAATTAAGCATCAAAGGATAGTTAAGCTGTGTAAGCAATTAGATTGTGTCAGGAAAGAACTAAACAGTAGTGTAGATGTCAAAAGAAAATTAGAAAACTCACCTTAATTCCACTATCACGTGATGTTTCAAAAACCATGAATGTATCATCCGAAATCATCCCTCTTTCACTAGACTTTTCTTGGCCCTCGAGAGTAACACTACTGACTGTAAAGCTATAATTAATTCCCTGATGCTCGAATAACACTTTCTGCCCTGCTGTCATTACCTGAATTCAACAAGATACACATTATTTAAAATAATAATTTAGAACTATAAATTATTGGTTAATTGAATTACACTGCTATGGAGTATGGACTATGTATAGTAACATGACATCTAGCAACTGTATATAGCAATGAGCCAATGTCTATGTTCAAATTCATTACCTGCTTTGAAAACCTCTTTCGAAGTTGCTTGGCAAGTACAACAGCATCAATCTACAAGACAAAGCAACATCAACAATTTCAATTTCAATTCCAAACCACTCTAATCAACACCAAATTGACAACAACAAAATAAATTTGTTCCAATCGACATTAAATACCTGTTCATTTCTACTTCCAGCCCTTTTAATGAAGTCCAATTCAAGATTTAGCACTGCCAGGTTGAAGTTTTCAGGCGGCACGAATCTTAAACAACAAAATTACAAAACATAACAAATCAATTCATGAGCAAAATGGTTACTCAATCCTCAATGCCAATCAGTAATCAGTAAAATTCAAACCACGGAAAAACTAACCGAGTCACGGATACAGATTCACCAGCAGAAACTTTTGCACATCGACGTTGAATTGAATTCAATGCAATATGTCCACCGCGTAAGCTTTCATGAGCTGTATTCTCAAAGTTAAGATCACAAATACAAAATTCACAAATTCGTGCATCAATTATCATCATTCCGCATTGCAATCGCAAAGAATAATAATAATATTAAAAAATAATAACAATTAAATCTAATCTAAGCTACTAAATGTAATAATAATAAGAATTAAGTAGGTTTGTGAAGGATATGAGAAAGAGAAAACGTAGGAATCGCCGATGGAAGCTAGGTATAGGTTATCGTGATTGGGGACGGCGAATTTGGGGAGATCGGAGGCGGAGATGAAAGCTAAATTAGTTAGGGCGAGTTCTTGTGTCGGCGTGTTTGTAACGGTCATCGAGATCGATGCCGATGAAGATCCGAAGAATCGTCCCGCCATTGTTGAAATCGGATCTTGCTTTTTGTTGCAGATCAGAAGATAATGGAAATGGTGTTTCCTGCGCGGGAGAGTGATGATGATGATGCTATAAAATAAAATGGTAATAATAATATCAATGTATAGTTTTATGTTTTGTTATTGGCTTGAGAATAGAAAATATAACTTAGGTGTTAAGTATTTTTGTCAAAAATATCAAAAACTTAGGAGTTAAGTATTATTATTATTACAAAAATTCAAGAAAATACCATTTCAAAATAAATATGAAAATTAAGACAATAGTCCAATACATTCTTGTTTGTTGTCCAAGTTTGATTGAGTAAGCATAATACTAATAGTAGTAAATTTATAAATTCATTTTTCAACATTGAGAGATAAATAAACAAATAATAAGTCATTGAACTCATGAAATATTGTTGCTGTCCTTTTTTGTAAGAATTATTGTTCTTTTCTTCTTCTTTTTAACAAGAACTATTGTTCCTTTCTTCTTCAAGGGGTTTTACCAGGGAAAATGTATATTTTGGCTTTGTAGTAACCTCTCAAATAGATATGTGAAATTATGAGCATTTTTTAAGAGATTGTAACACTATTAAATTATTTGTATTAGTCTTCTTAAAAAAACATTAGAGACTAAATTGATACTAATAAATTGTTAAAATAAAATAACTAATTACTATAGGTAAGTAAATAAATACTTATAATGATAAATTATCCCGTAAGTTTATCTCAGCTAATAGAACATTGCACATAATATGTAGGAATTATATTAAGATTATGGTACATCAACTTATTCACTTTAAAGTTTATAATTATAGCCACTATACTTAAATATTAACTAATATAGAAAGGAGATGAGGTAATGTAGAGGAGATAGATATATGAGAAGAGAGATGAGAGAGAGGTAGAATGGGGGAGGAAAGGAATAATATTTTGTACGAGAGACAAAATATTGTTTCATGGATTAGTGAAGGGCAAAATTTCAGTATTTATTTCTTTGTCATCTAACTTTTTCCACTCCAAATAATATTTATAAAATTGTAAAACACCAATATATTTATTTCTGTTATTAGCTGCAATCAGTGACACAGGAACAAGTTTTGCTCTTTTGTTGTGAAAATACATTCATCTAATGTTGATTATTTAAATATATGACTTTATGAAAGTTGATATATTTAAAGAGACTAAAATCATATTTAACTCTACAAAAAATACGACTAAATTGCACTTTGATTCCCATATTTTATAACACTTACAAAAATAGAAACTTTATTTAAAAATTGAACATTTTAATGTACAAAAAAAATTTGAACATTTTAACTCTCAATCATCACATTCTTATAGCAACTTGCCACAATCCATGTTTTTACCTTCAAACATGTATTTTTTTCGTATTGATCCTCTAATTTCTAGGGAGCTCCAATAGTCTATAGTTCAACGGAATCCACCGTGGAGTATCAACTCCCAAAGTGTCAGCCAAAAGAAAATTATTAACTTGAGTCAGACATGACTCATAAAACATCATAATATGATCCAAATCACAACTAATATTTGCTGACACATTTGCACATTAATTCGCCTTACGATATGCATGACAAATCTCTAACTCCCAATTCAACTCTAATAAATTCCGAATATTTATCACTAAAGAATGATTAGTAATATTATCTAACAATTCCTTTTTGATTACATGTGCGACCGTCATAGAGTTCAACATGAAACTTCACTCTATTAAAGCTCGATCTTCTAGCATGGCAAAGACCCTCTAATGGAACTACCCACAACTCAGCTACATATGCACTATATGCAACAATAAATTTAGCAAAACCTCCAAACTACTCAACCTCTTAAAACACCACCACATCCAGCACAAATTCCCCCCTTTTACCTTCAAAGCGGTATGTTCCTTTCAAAATTACAATTCTTTCAAAATTACAATTAACACAATAAATCATAATCTTTGGTTCTAAAAAGCCTAATAGCGAAGTCACTCATTCATACCTGAGAAGTAGAAAATTATAAATTCGAACTTCTATCTCAAAAATATTGATTTTACAATCTGAAATGTACTTTATGACAACTCTTGAGCAATTATGTAAAAATGGAATCAAATAGATCAGTTATGGTCTATAACTTCTCTAACATAAATAATAGTAACAACACATTGTAATAGACTCCAAACGTGCTCGCAGATGAAACATACATTGCTTGTATAATATTTTAAGCTACTTCAACAAAGTTAACATAATAAAAAATTGGACCATTTGTGTAAGTTCAATACAAATATAATTCCATGATTGACTTCAACATTATATATTGAACATTAAAAATAGAAAGTGTACAATTTGTGCTGCACATGTATCGTGGTGGTTCTTGATTAGGGGACCCTGAACAGCTCATTGCTTCCTAGAAGACATGAACATTATCCTTTACGAAACCATGAAGAGTATCTTGTGCACTACAACGTGCTATATTGTTATCATCATAGTGAATGCACCTAATCCATTTCCGGTATGACATACCCAGAAAGCGATTTTATACAAATATATGCAGCTCAAATAATGTTTAATATTAAATAAATGTCTAAAGATTATAAGTTCTTTAGATTAACATACAACAACCCAATCAGTTCCATTCTTATGCTAGCACATGTGAAGTGCTTCTTTATAAAGTATACATAGGGAAAATATAGAATAAACTCAATTCCTAACTCAGAAGAAGATTAAACATAGAACAAAGCATAAAAACAGAAAAAATGATATTCTGTTCAATGATTTGTTTGCAAGCATATCTTGTCTTCTCCACAAAGAGTTATCTGAATTTTCCGAGTTACCAAAGATAAAATGAGGGAATACCGGTGTCATAAAGCTACCAAGATTGAGCATTCGTGACGTGTCATCATCGTTATCTTGGTATAGAGGAGAGTTTATATGTTGATTCTGATATGGATTACGATATGGAAGTTGTTGACCGCTTTGAGGTAAAGTTGCCATTGCTAGTAGAGATTGAATCTCTGAAGCAGGTGGTCTTGGCGGTATAGATATATCTTGACGGACAGTTTTATCATCGCTGTTGCGATCACGACGTGACAGGGTCTGGCCTCTGCCATAAAGAGGGACCATTTTGGTATGAGATATACCATCTTTGCAAACTGGACACTGTGGAGGCTCATCAGGTCCAAGAGATGAACTTTGCACAAAGAGCCATTTGTAGATGCAGGACCAACAATAAAGGTGACCACAGAGTGTGACTATTGGTTCATGTGCAAAATCTAAACAAATGTTGCAATCAAAACAACCGTCACAATTCTTGTCTGTCTCTGTGACAGAATTTCTAGTTGATTTCCAATTTTGTGAAATGAAATCTTCATGCTCCAAGTCCATTAATTAATAACTGAACCTTTTTTGCAACTTTGGTTATTAGTGTTTCTTAGTCCCTAAATATACAAAACAAAACTAGCTTGATACACTAAATCAAATAAATGTTTCGGGACATTAATAAGTTCATAAATTCAAGGCTTTTTCTTGTCTACCCCTGTAAGGTTTGGGGTATTTACCCCCAACCAGTTAAAAAAAATTTAACCGATATAAATTTTTATAAAATATACCGTTAGATTAAAAGTTTGTATGATATAGATCATTTGTGTAAAATTTCAGACAAATCTAAAATCATTTGATATGTTATTGAGACGCATCAAAATTAATAGTTTATGTGATTTCACATACACAGTTAATCTTTATATGTTTCAATAAGATATCAAATGATTTTAGATTTGTCTGAAAGTTTGCACAAATAATATATATGATAGAAACTTAAAATCCAACAGTGTATTTTATAAAAAAGTATATCGCTTAAATTTTTTTGTACTAGTTAGGGGTATATACCCCTAAATCTTATGGAATACACAAGTTGGCACCTAAATTCAATTAAGAAAATAAACAGATAATAGAATCTAAGAATAGTTTAACTACGAGAAAATACTCTTTAAGTAAACAAATAGCTCTTTTTGTTGCACTTTTATAACAAAAAGAGCTATTTTAATTATTTAGTGTCCAAATTATATAGCTGCATTATTAAATAAAATGATTGCTTACAAGTAATGTCTGAACTAAGAGTATGTCAATAATACAAAAATAAAAATCAGATCTAACTAATTACAGTACTGATTACATATTCACATCCAAAGAATAAAATACATGATTATAAGATTTTCATGCAATCACCGACAATATTGAAAAATCAAAAAGAAAAAAAGAAAAATCACAAGGTTTGAGTGTGAGATACATACCGACAGAGAGAAGGTAGAGGAGTAGTGTATGATCTTAAGCAGAGAGAAGGTTAGAGTTTGAGGGGAGAGAGAGAGAGAGACTAAAGGAAGAAACTTCAACTTTCGTGAGAGAAGAGTGGTGGAGCATACTTTCATTATGGACTTGTATTTATTTATATAACGACGTAATCATCTTTCTTTTTGCTCATGAGGCATCCCTTTCACAGCAAAGATTTTTAGACAAGTTTGAACCAGATTTTTTTTTTTTTTTACCTTTGGGTGGTTGTTAGGGGAAGGCCCTACTAATTCAGAATTTGGAGTGAGTTGTCGATTTGTTCGTTAGGAGAAGAAAGTGAGAAGAGAGAAGTTGATGAGAGAGAGTGTGAAAAGAGAGAAATAGAGGAGAATTGATATATTGATGTATAAGAGAACTAAAAGTGAAATAGAAAAGAATTCTATCTCATTTGGTTGAATAGAAAATGAGAAGAGAGAAGAATAATTATTTTTGAAAAGACAAAAATATCCTTGAACTTAATAGTACTTTTGAAGTTGAAAACTCTCATGTTCTGATATATGGATGGATAGGAGGAAAACATGTATATGTTGACTTGACTAGAGTTTCTCTGCTGGTAGAATTAGGGACTGCGAGTTTCACAGTTGGACAAACGGTCCTCAAGGCCGCTTCAAGCAAAGTGACAAAACATGAAAAAGCGTGTTATGACAATCAACATATTTTTATACTATTTGCTTTTGACACTTTTGGCTTTTTGGCACCAGATGCTTTTAATCTTCTAAATAGAGTTCAAAAAGACATGCACAACAATGTTGTGTCTCCTAAATCTGTAAATGTGGTCTTTAAGCGAAATGGTTTTGCAATTCAAAAAGGAGTAACGACGCTCCTTGTTGCCCGTTTACCTTCGACACATATGTAATTATCTTATATATATATATATATATATATATATATATATATATATATATATATATATATATATATATATATATATATATAAAACTCTCATGCAAATGTATAAATGGAATAAGAAAAAAAGGCAAGATTCTCTTATCTATTTCTTCGATGATTTGATTTGAAGAAATTCTTTTATTTTTTGACAATTTTGAAGAAATTCTCTTATCTATTTCATCGAATTCATTATAACGAATACAAATTTTGCACATCCTACCATTAGATTGAAAGTTTATATTATATAGATCATAAATGCAAAAAATTTAAAAATCATTTAATATGTTATTAAGATTTAAGACTCATCAAGATTAACTGTTTATGAGTTTATTAAATATTGTTAATCTTGATGAGTCTTAATAACATATCAAATCATTTTTAATTTTTTTGCATAATTGATTTATATGATATAAATTTTCAATTAAACCGTGAATTTTACAAAATTCATACTCGTTGTGATAAAATTGTCGACTTATACACCATGCACCACATGCACAACATGTATGTGTTAGATTTTGTCTTGAAATAATCATTGATCTATTTCAATGTATGTACAAAATTGAGACTAATTTAATGATTTACCAATTTATTTTTGTCTAGATTTAAATCAATTTAACAATCACATTATTATGTTTATTAGAAAAAGAAAGGTTTAGCGGTGCAATTTGTTGTGTGTTTACGTTTTATTTAGGTGTATTAATTTATTTTTATCAAGAATTAATTGTCCATTTCAAGAATCCGCAAGATATTTCAAGTGCTAAGGACTGATGGATATATGTGTTAGGTTGGGGGAATCCATAGATCAATCTCTAACAGAATTAATTTATCTTTCCGATCTACCAACAAAATTATCTATTTAAAAAAAACATTTAAAAAAACAAACTTATTTTATGACAATAGTTCAAATAAGAATTAAGCTTACCTAATTTATTTTTTAAGTGACTATAAGTTACTTTTATTTTTATCACACCCAAGTAAATCTCTCAGTTTTCTTTAAGCATAGAAATTTACAGACTTAACTATCATTTTGTTTCCTGTATATGTACATAAAAATTTAATTGATATATCAACTTATTTAGAATAAAAATCAATAGAATGACTAAAACCAAAATTTCATATACATATAAATATAAAAATGATAGTTAAGCCAAATTTAAACGACTTCTTCAAAGTTCAAAATGTCATTTTTATTAACAATAAAGAAAACTCCAAACAAATCAACTTAGACCATGTACATTGGTTGGTTTCATTCAACACCCACTTTATCACTTTTTACACTCCACATCATCATTCAACACACATTCACAAAACCCTCTCTCCAATAGTTTTTTCATTAAACACCCTACCTCACCACTTTCTCTACCCCACCACTTTTTATTTTACATTCTTATTTAAATTTCAAGTTTTGTTTTTATGATTAAATAAAATTACAAATATCAATTAACATTAAATTAAAATAAACGAACACGTAACAAAAAAATTTAAATATTTTTTTTTATTTTCTTAACATCGAATGCAGTACATCACACAAATAACGTAATTAGTACGGTACAAATTAACTTAAATTAAATACAACACACAAGTAACATAATTAATACGATGCAAAATAACTTAAAATGCAATACAACACACAAATAACATAATTAGTCGCTACAAATCATCTTCAATCATGAATCATTCCAAACTTTGCCCATATGTGTTTCACTAGATCTGCTTGCAGTTTGTGATGACCTCTTGCATCGCGGATTTCAGATCTAGTATGCACATGATTTGCAAAAGCGGGTAATACCTCGGTGGAATATGGCGGTTGTGGTGCACTAGATCCACTTTCATCAGAGTGCTCAAAATCAGTCCACCGTTGAGCATATGTGTCTCGCTCATCCTCAACAATCATATTGTGTAATATGATGCATGTTCGCATGATGGTTTTCAAATCGGAAAGTTTCCACAAGCGTGCAGGTTCATGGATGATTTTAAATCGAGCTTGAAGCACTCCAAATGCACGCTCGATGTCCTTCCGATAGCTCTCCTGATATTTTGCAAATAACTTATCGGGCTCACTTTGAGGAAGTTTGATCGATTTGACAAATGTTGGATATGTAGGGTAAATACCATCGGCAAGATAGTATGTCATGTTGTATTGGTTTCCATTTACAAAGAAATTAACTTTGGGAGCATTCCCTTTTTCAACATCATCAAAAACAGGAGAGCGATCGAGTACGTTAATATCATTCAACGTACCTGAACATCCAAAATATGCATGCCAAATCCATAAATCATGAGATGCAACAGCTTCAAGAATAACTGTTGTGGTTCCCTTGTCTCCTCTAGTAAATTGACCTTCCCATGCTGTAGGACAATTTTCCACTCCTAGTGCATGCAGTCAATACTCCCAATCATCCCTGGGAAACCCCGCATTTCGCTAACACGTAGTATTTTTTGCAGGTCATCTTGTGTTGTTGCTCTCAAATATTGTTTCTCATACAATTTATTGATTCCTTTACATAACTTAATTAAGCACTCCAATGATGTAGAAGTTCCTATTTTGATGTAATCATCAACTGCATCTGCTGCCACTCCATATGCTAACATTCGCATTGTTGTGGTACATTTTGCTAAAGGTGATATACCTTCTTTCTTGGCAGCATCAAATTGCTGGGTGAAGTAGTCATAACTACTTGAAAGGTCCCCAACAATTCGAAGGAAAAGATGCTTTTGCATACGATACCGACGACGAAACATTGTATCGTCATAAGTAGGCTCATTAGCAAAGTAGTCGTCAATGAGTCTTTGGTTTGCAGTTGCATGATCTCTTTTGACATATTTTCTTTTTGTTGATGCACTATCTTCCAATATTTTGTTTCGACGCTCTATCAATTGGTTGTGTATGTAAGTATCTTGAACTTGACGATTTTGCAAGTAGGCCGCGACATCAAAATCAAATGGATTCGTTGGATTCATTTTTTGTGATATTGGAATTAGATTGGCTTAGATTTGTGATATTGAAAATGGATGTATGAGTCCATATATATAAACTTAAATTGGACCACTTACGGATTTCAAATAAGTTATTGTATATAGTTAATTATCAAATAAAGATTGAGTGGTGGACACAATAATTAAAGGAGGTTGGGTGGTGGACACAATAATTAAAGTGTGACACTGACATATTCGAATTTGGTGGTAGAACATTGACCGACTTGAAATAAGTTATTGTATAGAGTTAAATGTCATATAAAGATTGAACACAATAATTAAAGCAAACATGTAGGACAAATATTTAAAGCAAACATTACACTGACATATTCAATCACACTTTAAAGCAAAGACTACACTGACTTATTCAATCACACTAATGGAAGCAAAGACTACACTGACTTATTCAATCACAATAATTAAAGCAAATACTACAGCCAAATACTTAAAACAAACACTACACTGGCATATCCAAACACAACAATTAAAGCATACACTACAGACAAATACTTGATTGAAATTTAATTATCAAACAATTCGTTGGCCAGCTCTTCCATCATCGCTTTCTTCCGGTCATCGAGATGCTGATCAGAACTTAACTTCAGATACATGTTCATTTTTTTTATACTGTTTTGCTCACTTAGAGCACGGTTTTGCTCTTTTTAATTTTCTGCTATTATTTTCAATTGTTCAAACTCTTGCACCCTTTGTTTGTTGAATTCTTCCAATGTTTTGTCCACCGACTCCAAGGCAGCTTTCTTTTTACCCTTACCCTTTTTCTTTGCCGCCTCCCTACCTATAGGACGAACACTAGATCCTATAGAGTTTGAGTCACATGCATCATCGTGAGAGCGCTTAGATCCACTACTTCCTGAGCCAATAGTTCCTCCTTGTGGACTACTAAAACGTGGTTGATCTTTGAGAGCGTCCCACTCTTCCATTAAAGTGAATTGAAAGTTCTTCCCATATGCATATAATTCCTGTGCTTTTGCCAAAACATCATTATCCGACCAACCGCTTCCTTTCAAACGCTTAGCACTATCATAAGCACCAATCCATTTATTAATTATTTTGCTCATGTAATTAAAACGATTTCGGCATGCAGTTGCATCACGCGGAGAATCGAATGATCAATACTCATTACAATATTCAGCAATTTTACACCAAAATGTATCACCTCTCTGGTTTCTTCCAACAACACTGTCTGTTCCAAATTTAATCCATCCACTAATTAGCACCAAATTTTGTTCAGTGTTCCATGTAACTTGCATATTTTTCTTGCTCTTAGGAGTTGAATCTTCTGAATTTGGAGTGAATTCATTAGCACCGGTCATTTGTGTTGAAAATTCCGAAAATTCACGTGAACCACCACCAGAAATATTTTCATTCCCCCTTGAGATATTACCATGAAACGGTAGTGGTTGAGATAAATTTCTCATCATAGATCCATAAAAGTATGAATCATATGGATTAATGAAATTTGGTGGATGACCAAGATTATGCATGTTTTGAGGATGTTGGTTAGAAAATTGATTTGGATTTTGAGAAGTGTTAGGATTTTGAGAAGGATTAGGATTTTGAGAAGTGTTTGGATTTTGGGAAATGTTGAAATTTTGGGTGTAGAAATAATTATTGGGATTCATTTCACTAAAAAATAACACTTAAACTTCAAAATTAACACTAATAATATGATTAAGAGAGTAAAAAATTCGGATTTTTTTCTGTGTCCAAATGAAATGAACCAAGTCTCTATTTATAGAGAATTTTTTTTTACGAATTTTGGTGAAAAAATAAAAAATTAATTTGCAGTGAAATAATTGAGTTTAAAGATAAGGATGCAATTAAAATCCGGTTGGCCAATCAGAGAGCGCCGCGTGTCCAGCACTATCTCTTTCCTCACCTCTCTCCGCGTCACCTCTGCTCCTCACGCGCGCCTGTCACGATTGTTGTGCACGCGCGCTGCGTGGACGAATGGAATGCAGACGCGTGCCGCTGCATGTCATATTCACAAAGGATGAATCTGATCATCTCTAGAGAGGCTTGTTGAATGCTTTTTCTAACTTTTTTTTACACTAAAGTGATTCAACATGGGTATTTTACCTCCAATGTACATGGTCTTAGAAATGCATAATATTTTGTAAGCAAAAAAGAAAAAAAAAGAAAGAATGCATAATATAATAATATTTGAATTTAAATTTATAAACGTCGAAGTATTCATATTTGTAATCACAACCATTTCACCGCGCGCGCGCAAACAAGGTTCTAATAGCTTCTTCTCCGAGTGAAAATCAAATCACCACAATTCAGAAAACCTCTCTTCACAAAATTTCAAACAATTCGCAATGTCTGCTACCAAAGGCGTAATCAGGAAGCGAGAATCCGAACTCGAACGCACAAAATCCGATAAGAAGAAACAGAGTTTCAATCTCGATTTGGATTTCGATCTCTCCGAGTTCGTTTTCGATCTTATCGATTTTCTTTCATTTTCGCTTGGAATCGTAATCGAAGTTTCTGATCTAATGTTAATTTGCAGTGATCTCAAAGGAATCGTGTCGGCGCTGCATCTGATAAGAGATAAAGCACAGAAAGACGGTCAGAAGAAGAACGAAGAAACTATTTCAAGGTACTTCGTTAGTTCGTTTGCATTTAGATTTCAGATCTAATCTTAATCGTTATTTTTCAGTCAATTTCATCGTAACTTTGAAGATTATACTTAGAATGATTCTTATGTATGCGATGCTTTCACAGTTTCACGGATCTATAGTTTTAACCGATGCATGTTGCTTGTTTCTGTTTCGATTTTTGGAATTCTGTGAGATCTGAACATTTTTTGTTACTGTTTTGGATTATTTGAGCTTTTTTTTATGGAATTGCGTTTCTAGATTGAAAATTGAAATTATTAAGTTGAATTCAGATGAGATATTTGTAAAATTGATTTGTGATTGGTGATTTTTGGTTTTGACAGTGTTGCATCTGAGATTAAGTCTACGATTGAGGGATTGAGGACCAAATTTGAGAAGGAAAGGTAGATTTAAGTTTTGAAATCAGTTTAGAATTTGCTAGCATTTAAGCGCTTATTTATAATTGATTTTTTTGGTTTAGCTTTACTGAAAGAGTTTTGTTGTTGTTGTTGTTTCAATGTTAGACAAACGTTTGCTAAGGCGCTTTCAAAGAGTTCCAAAGAGGTTTGTAATTGTAAACGATAAATCGATATTTGAATGATGTTGATAATTAAGTTAGTATTAGAAAGGGAAATAAGTGTTGCCAAAAAACTTGTTTAATTTTTGTTTTCTGATTACATGCTTGCAGTTTGAAAGTTCTTTGAAGAATGAAACTACTAAGTTTCAAGCACTTCATGAGAATTTTTACAAAGAGAAAGCTAATTCTCTTCAGGCTTTGCAAGGTATTTCCTGTAACATTATCATCTTAGACTTAGGACTAATTTGCATAATCTGCAGTATGATATTTTGACAGCAGATGAAATATGTAGTGGTAATTACTGTGGAATTAGGTGCTAAATTTGAAATATCTAATAGTAATTTATCTGCGTGTGTTTGATATACTCGCATTCTTTTCTGTTTATATTTGCTAATTGCTGTTGCCCTTTGATAGATATTATCTCCAAATTTGAAGAGGAAAAGGAAAAGCTATTCCTGAAATATGAACAACTGAGTAAGCTATACATTTTTATCCTTGTTTATGAATAACAGACAACAGCCTGAATTCTGTGATTACAACTTTGAGTATTTCAGGGAAGAAGGAAAAAACTATGATGTCTGAACAAGAGAAGGCTTGCAATGAAAAAATTACCCAACTTGAAGGATCATTGAAAAAGAAAAAGAAGGTATATAATAATTATTAATTACGCAGCATGGTCTGGTTTTTCTGCAGCATTCTGTCTGACTCTTATATTCATACAGTCACTTATGAACTAGTGATTTGCTCATTAATTGTTATTTTGTCACAGGATGATAAAACTTTCAGCTTTCTGAGGAAAACTCTTGGTTCATTCTTCGAGAGCACGGATGAGGAATTCCCACCTGATGATTGAAGATCTAATACACGGTTATCGTTTGATTCATTTACAATTACCGACTATAATCATTTCACTGGAAACTGTTATCAATGTATCGTTGATAAATTTGCGATCGGTGATTCTCTTTTGCATAGTTCCACTTATATTTTAATCCTTTATTACATAAGACACTTTTGAAATTTTACATTACAATTTCTGTGCGATATGTGGTTATATTAAGAATTTCATTTATCTGGTTTTAAGGTTTTATTATTCCACCAGCTGCTGTGTATCCATTTTTTTGGGGGCTACCATGGTTACTGATTTTGATGAAATTCCTCCATGTCTAAACCACAATACCACATAGCTATCGTACACAACATCATGACCATTTCTCATAGCAATATAGGTTAACCTCTTTTAACTTCTCAGTCATCGATAATGTCAACATGCTACTGAACTTAACCTTCTCTGACAACATAAAAGATATATGCAAATGGCTTGATTGCCACCCAGATAGCACTAGGATTCTTTTACGGAAAGCGTAATGGTAATTACATTTGTCAAAAGAAGCATAAACGAATGTATTAAAGTGAGAATCACAGGTTATTCAAATAACCGAAATGATGTGACCAAATACAGTTCTTTTCCATTAAAAACAAGAGTAGCAGCGAATGGTTGGAAAAGAGAATTAATCACGAACATAACATAAAAATATACCATAGAATTTCATCACAGTAACTTATGTTTCCGCTTGATACCCACATTCAGGTCTTACGAATAAATATTATATATATGATAGGAGTAATATTCAAGGCACTATGAAATGAAAAGGGATCACATCGGGCAGCATGAACAGGAGACTGTCAATAACTCATTAAATTACTTCCAAAACCTGACATCAATAAAATTATTCCATACAGATAGCAAATTTTAAATCTATACAACTTGTTATACAAGAACCCTCATTCATAATTCGTTATACAAGGATGGCCCAGTTAATAGGAGAATGGACCGGCCACTAACAACCAGTTTTAGGAGGAGTTGGTTTACTTTGTTGTACAGACCATGGAGGCCGCTTGTTGTTTGCCTGCAGTGCATTAAAAATATGAGAATAGTATTGTTTAAATGGAAACATGAGTTGTTTAAAGCAATCAAATAAAATCCATAACAATTGTAGGTTGACTTAAGATTTTGAATGAATAAAGGTGGGTGCGACATAGTGTCTGGAATTTCTCACAAAAGTAAAACATCTTCAAACCCCTTTTACTTGGATAATTTAAAGGTTTAAAATCGGTTGTTTTATCCCGGGTGCATGAAGTCCACCGTACAAAGAGAAAACTAGGCTTAAATAGTTGAATGTAATAATATGTATGTTTAAATATATGTAAAGTCAGATCATTTACATCAGGTGTCAAACTTAATGTTGGTAAACCTTAGAACATTATGTACATAAATCAATTTGCATTTCATTACATGGTTTGTAATGACTTCAAAATTAGACAGTAAAATGTATCTAAGGAGAACTAGTGAAGGACAACAGTTAACATACCCCAATTTCTGTCACAAATCGACATGACGAACACCTAACTTGTGAAGCACCATATGGGTACATTAACAATACCGCACAACCCCCACACTTAACTTGCCCAACCTGATCAGCTGCGAGGAACGAGTGAACTATGATATAAATAACTTGCCACACAAAAGGATAATGCCATATGTCATATTTTGTACAAGTATGGTGGACTTCCAAAATACTAGAATATAGTTAGACAAGTGAAAAACTTCAAATAGTACATACTATGTAGTGTATGTGCATTGTGGAGAGGTTTACCACACTAATGTCTGGTTGAAAAATTGGAGCATGAAAGCATCATCAAATCCAAACGTGATTGGTCATTGGTATTTGGATTCAATCCCTTGTAAGATTTCTATAAAGATTAGTAAGTTCCTTTTTTGTAATAAAATTGTTGTTATCGAAATTTAATAAATACACAAGATTATTTGCACAGGCAAGCACAACTACTACCAATAACACGGACTGTTGGATCAAGTATGGAATTGATTATGAGAGTATTCAATCGGCTAGATGCATAAAAAACTGAACTTAAAATGCAAATTTTCACAGGAAATACACGTTCATGACAAAAATATGCAAAGAGAAAGAGAAGTGACCATTTAATAATGTTGACTGTTTATGAAGTATTTAATCAATCAGATGCATAAAAAATCTGAACTTAAAATGCAAATTTCCACATCAGAGACATGTTCATGAGAAAAAGAAACAAAAAAAAAAAGAGAACCGACCTTCTAATACGATGTTGACTGTCTGACAGCATGAACATTTGACATGTTTGGCACCTGGTGGATACGAAAGTAGGCGACGACAAGAACCACAGACCATTTGAGCAAAACCTGTTCAGGCAGTTTTCTAGTCAGACTAACAAGTTAACAATGGTGATTGAGTATATGAAAAATAATAATAATTGAGGACTGAATGAGTGACATATCAAAAGCAATTAAGCCACAAACAATCAATTCATTTGAGCCATAACATGTTAAACTCAAAGCTACTTTAAGCTTCAGAAATAGCAAATTTGCAGCCAAACTCCAAACCCCTTTTTCCGCAGCATTTGTTCCTTTTCAGAAACAATTGAACCCGAGACTATTAGCTCGAGAAAGAGTCAAATCTAACTTAACTTGGGTTCCATTTTGTGAGAATAAAATACATATTCATATATCACATTATTGGTAATGAAAAGTATACTCCATATGTTTAAGACTTGTCAAAAGAAACTTTCGGCTAAGATACAAGGAAACAACTCGAAGTCGAAGTCGAAGTCAATGAAAGAACTAGATGAAATAAGTTCTGTTTGGATAAACAACTTAATTTGCATCTTACAACATAAGCGCTTATGTATAAGCACTTTCTATTACAAAGGATAAAATAAAGTTAAATTGTTTTTGTATATAAGCTATAAGTTGTTTTCAAAAGATATATTTTAGAGAGCTTATGAAAAATGAAAATAAGCTGAAAACAGCTTATGAACATGTGATAAGTTCTCCCAAATGTCAGTTTCTAAGAGATGGAAAAAACAAAGGGAGTAGAATTTACTTGTTGAATCACAAAAATAAATGAGAACAAAGACCATAAATAAAACAATGATCATTAACTGACCGGATGGAAGTGGCGGTGGGCGTATTGGGGTGGGGAGAGGTTGCCAACCGGGTGGCGGACCGTCGTCGTCTTCTTTGATAACTTGTTGGCTTTGCATCATCGCTGCTTACTGCTTAGTCCCAAGTCCCAATCTACCTCACTTGCGTTACTTCAAACACTACACTACACTACACTTTCTCTTCTTTTGTAAAAAACAAAAACACCACTAGGGATTAAGGGTAATTGGGTAAATGTGGCTCATTTTTTGGTACCTTGCAAAGAAAATTTCTCTACCAATCTCATCATTCTCTTTCCCTCCTAACTATCGTTTTTGCTCTTAGGGGGGGTTTTGGAGAGTATAAACACCAATTCGAGATCTAGATTTCGAGTCATAGTTTGGAATCTACGTTCCGAAGTGTGTGCTGAATTTTGGGAGTGTAGGCACCATTTCGGGATCTAAAACTCGAAGTGGTGCATAGGTTCTGGGATTATAGGCACCACTTCGGAATCTAGATTCTAAAATGGTGTCTGTATCCTCCAAAACTCTGCACACACTTCAGATTTTACATCCCAAACCTTAATTCAGGATCTACGTCACAAATTGAAGGATAATTTATGATTTTAGAGGATTATAGAGAATCATAAGGAGCAATAGTGAAATTTTCCTCTAAAAGAAGGTAAATGTGGCTGGGATTAATTTAATTTTTATCTAATGAATGTGGTGCACTATTTAATATTTTTTTTTTTTTTTTTTTTTTTTTTGGTCAGGTAGCCTAGCGGCTTGAAATTCACCATTTAAAGGTGAATAAGTGGGCATACCGGGTTCGAACCTCGGTCCCTGCACAAATGTGCAATGTCCTTTAATATTTTTTTAAATTAAATTATAAGAAAATGATATAATTTCAACAAAAAAATTCACATGTGTAATTTGCTATTTTTAAATTAAATTTGCTATTTTTCTTACACACTCTTCTTCTTCTTCTCCTTCTTCCATGGAAGGATACAAAGAGCTGGAAGAAAAACAAAGCCAAAGTTCAAAATCTACAGAATACGAAGCAGTGATACGCGCAGGTCCACACATTCGACCACTCCAACAAGCTCACGCTCATCTCATTGTCTCTGGTTCTCACCGTAGCAAAGCCCTCTTAACCAAACTCCTCACTTTCTCTTGCGCCGCCGGTTCCATCGCCTACACCCGCCGCATCTTCCTCTCCGTCATCAACCCCGATTCCTTCCTCTTCAATTCCCTCATCAAAGCCTCTTCCCAATACGGGTTTTCCCTTGACACCATCTTTTTCTACCGTCGCATGCTCTTTTCTCCTCATAAACCTTCATCCTATACATTTACCTCGGTTTTCAAAGCCTGCGCTCATCTTTCTGCTATAAAACTCGGAACCCTTTTTCATTCTCATGTTTTTGTTACTGGGTATGGATCTAATCCATTTGTCCAAGCTGCAATTGTTGGTTTTTATGCTAAATCAAGTGCCTTGAGTGTTGCTCGTAAGGTGTTTGATAAAATGCCGCAACGAAGTGTAGTTGCTTGGAATACTATGATTTCGGGTTATGATCAAAATGGGCTTGCGAATGAAGCAATGAAATTGTTTCGTGAGATGAATGAGTTGGGGGTTCGTCCTGATTCGGCAACTTTTGTTTCTGTGTCGTCGGCTTGTTCTCAAATTGGGTCTATTGAATTGGGGTGTTGGGTGTATGATGGTATAATTAGTAATGGGATTCGTGTCAATGTGATTCTTGGTACGTCGTTGATTAACATGTTTTCGAGGTGTGGTGATGTGAGAAGAGCACGTTTGGTTTTTGATTCGATGAGTGAAGGGAATGTTATTGCTTGGACGGCTATGATATCTGGGTATGGTATGCATGGTTATGGTGTTGAAGCAGTGGAGCTTTTCTATAAAATGAAAAAAGCTAGTGAGCTTGTTCCTAATACTGTTACTTTTGTTGCTGTTTTATCCGCATGTGCTCATGCAGGGCTGATACGTGAAGGGAGAGAAATTTTTGCAAGCATGAGAGAAGAGTATGGTGTGGTTCCTGGAGTGGAGCACCATGTTTGTATGGTTGATATGCTTGGGAAGGCTGGGTTGCTAACTGAAGCATACAAGTTCATCAAGGAACTTAGACCCGAAGAGCTTGTTCCGGCGGTGTGGACTGCAATGCTTGGTGCTTGCAAGATGCATAAGAACTTTGATCTTGGGGTGGAAGCTGCTCAGAATCTCATATCTTTAGAGCCAGAGAATCCTAGCCATTATGTATTGCTTTCTAATATGTATGCATTTGCTGGAAGAATGGATAGAGTGGAATCTGTTAGAAATGTAATGATCCAAAGAGGTCTTAAAAAGCAAGTGGGTTATAGCTCTATTGATGTTAACAATGAAACCTATCTTTTTAGCATGGGTGATAAGTCCCATCCTGAGACCAAAGATATTTATCAGTATTTGGATGGGTTGATGTGGCGGTGCAAGGAAGCGGGTTATGCACCTCTTCCTGAATCAGCAATGCACGAGTTGGAAGAAGAAGAGAGAGAGTATGCCCTCAGATACCATAGTGAGAAGCTTGCAGTAGCTTTCGGACTGATGAAAACTAGTCATGGAACAGCGCTCAAGATTGTCAAGAACCTTAGGATATGTGAAGACTGTCATTCGGCAATTAAGTTCATTTCTGCTGTGACAAATAGAGAGATAATTATTCGGGATAAACTTCGATTCCATCATTTCAGAGAAGGCTCATGTTCTTGTTTAGATTATTGGTGATGAGATTTTAAACCGCTATGAATCTGATTAATCAATGATTATTGTGAGAACAATCTCTGAAGAGAATGCCAATGTTTCAAATACATGTCACCAAGCATGCGTGTCCAATAATATAATATGGCATGCTAACAAAGGTTATGGTTTAACATGAGTTCAGTAGTTCACCATATGTAATTCTGATTTTGCTGCTAATTGGTGCTGCTTCAACTAGCAAAAGGAGTTTTTACTTTTTGTAACATTAGCTATATGTTTCTTGCTTGCAGTAAAAGGCTACAAAGTCTTTAGTACCCGAAGAGACAACAGCCTATCATATAAAACTGATCAGAAGGGCTGAAACCATAGTTAAGAACTTGACAAACAACAAGGATGAATTAACTTCAAAGGAGAATCCAACAGAAGAGGGCAAAGAACAAAACAAAGTGAATACTAAAAGACTTCTCTCAGATTTATTTTATTTGCATACACATATACAGATGCAGGAGAATAGTTACCAAATGATGCTTCACAAAACTCTTCAAGGCTACTTAATGTTATAAAACAGATATTTCATCATCAAAAAGATGAAAAGATACATCAAGCAAATTATTCCAATCAATCTATCTCTTATTTAATATGTTACACGGACAAGCCTTTATATGATACATACACAGGCTTTATTGTGTTGCTACATAAATAACCGCGTTACAGTAGGTTGGTGTTCAACAAGCTTAAAGTTGATATGATACAGATAGTGTAAACACTTTGATATTACACAAAAGTTTGGAGTATATTGGTCGGGAAATTTGAAAATTACTTTCAATGTAGTAGGAAAGTTATTCTTGCAGCTCAACAAACTGTCTGGAACCAATTCCCTTATCAGAAAAAGCCTCTACAAGCTTGGGAAAGAGCTTAGCAAGCATTATTTTAAATCCTGCAGAAGTCCCCATCTGGTTTTCATGTTCAGTTTTTCCACATCCAATTGAAGCTCCTTCAAGATATGCCTTGCAAGCAAAGAGTATATGTTTGGAGCGCTTTTTGAAGTGCTCTTCCACCAGTTCCTCAAAATGCTGCATCAGGCATTATTATCAGTTACAATTTCATTCAAAATAAACCTTAATTTCTCGAGGGGAACCAAAGGATAGATGAAGTAATTTTACCTTGGGTGGCTTTCTTAATAGATACAACATCGATTTTGTTGTGACGAGGAAAGCATTCTCATTATAGCTCACAGAGTTTTTCTCTCCCTCAGCTCTGCCTATTTGTTGGTCATATCCAGCCTCATTAAAATAAGGCTTCTCATTAAGGACAAGAGCCTGCAGAGAGAGAAGAACTTGAAGAATAGTGGAGGTTCCAGGATTCCACACTTCACTACCTGCGCCGGTCCAAGTATTCAGCAGACTCAGACAGATTCTCCCTGACTCATACAAATTAGGATTTAAGCGGAGCCCGCCAGAATTGTAGTGCACCATCTGTATTCAAAGGCCACAACGACAACATGAGAGTTTGTTCAGATTTTAGAGTTTTTTTTCCCTCGAGATCATTGAACATGATCTGTTTTAAACATAGACAGAAATGACTTCTACAAAAAGCATGGTTAAACTGAACTTAGTTTAGTGAAGTGAAATGCCTTATAAACTATGAAGCCCTGAAACGAGACACGATACAGATACGATACGATATAGATACGGCGATACGAGAAAATTTTAAAATTTAAGATACGATACGGCTAGAATACTTTAATAAAAAAATTAAATATATAAATATAAAATATACAAACATAACTAAATTTGATAATAAAGAAACAACCATATTATTAAAATTATCAAAATTAGTGAATTACATATTTTAAGTATTATCTAAATAGCGAGCCATGCGCATATTCATTGATGTTCTATAATCTTTTCGTTCCTTTCATGTATTCTTCATCTTTCTTTGACAAAAGTTAAAAATTTGGATGCACATAAACCAAATATTTAATCCTTCTTGGATCCATTTTATTTCTTTCCAAAGAATGAATAAAATATGAACATCAGATACTTTTCTGATACGTATTGGGAAGTATCAGACAAGTATCGAAGAAGTGTCTGTATTTTTTTATTTAAAAAATAAAATTTAAACATTGGATACTCCCGCGACACGTATCGGAAAGTATCTGACGCGTATCGGTATCGGATACGGTATCTGACACGATATTTGATCAGTTTTGGAGTATCGGGGAGCTTATAAACAACGGTGCTGAAATATAAAATTCATGCACGGCAAACTACATTTAAAAGCTTACAGGTGGTTCGTTGGGATACTCTGGAGGGAAACATATATCAAAGAAAAACAGTCCATCATGATACGGAGTTCCAGATGCACCAACAATAGCTGCTCGCATTAGATCCATTCTTTCTTCAAAAGCGCGAACATAAATAGAGTCTGTTTAGGTCAATAAAGATTGTAAGTGCATTGACAGAATTTGTTATAAATATCTACAACTTACTTTAACAAGTTATATTTTCATTAGTCATCAAATAATTACCACATGTGCGTTACTTAAACTTACACTTCAAGTTACTTATTTAAAGATTTTTTCCAGTTATAAAGTCCTCAATGACCCACAATGCAAACATTCATGAATGCATCGAAAGATAAAATTATAGACTCCCACTTTTAAAAGATTGAACTTTGACAATTTTCCTTTTCTATTTACAACTACAACCAAATTCGTTTATATATTGCACTATGAATCCTGATATCCCTAAAATCATCTTTTGGTTTCTAATTTCATCTTTATAAGCCTTCTGCAGATCCTAAGGATAAAAAATGTAACAACTTATACCATGCGATCTTGCCATATATATGTGGGCACTCAAAATGAATTTCCTTATTAAAATGGCTAAGGCTTCTCATGGAGAATTAAGTATGCAAAACATTTTGGTCAAAATAAAAAAGATAAAGTATGCACCAGGAAGGTTTTTCTCAAGGATGCTCCATTCTTGCTGAACCTTTTTTACCCAACCTCTTTTTACCTACAAAGCAAAGAAAACAATTTAGCCTAATATATTAATGTAATAGTATAGTATGTCACAGTAAGAGGAGTCGATTTCTAACCTGCGAGGTTGCCAATCCTTTTCCCTCATCAAAGAAATGGTGGTCAGAGCAATTTTCTATTACATCAAACTGCTTAAACCAATTTGAACTACTGCTGTCTAAAGAAAATGGAAAATCATTTTTGTCATGGATCCTAATAACTTCTGGATATGGAGTTCTGTCGTCAGTAGAATGCAACTCAGTTGTTGGATGTGGTTCAATGCAGAGGTTACAAGTTTCCACATCTTTCTTATCAAGAAAATCAGATTCGTTATCCATTTCAAATGTAGGTACTGAAGAAAATGCTCCTGAAATTGAAGTTCCACCAAGTGTTTGGAATATACTGGATTTAACACCGGAGAAAAGTTCAAATGCAGCTCGAGGAAGGAAAAAGGAACTACACCCCTCAAGATTATTTTCACAATTCTCTTTTCTACCATCAGCATTTTTGAAGTCCTGAATATTAAACATGCATTTGGTAAGCTCTAGTAAAACATTAATCATTGAAAAACATGATTTAGGATAATTACAATGCTTATATTTTCCGCATTCAATATTGACAATGAATTTGGAAGTTGCTTTAGTAGTTTATACTGTCTTTTCACTATAGTTTCCATGCTGAGACTTCCGTGTTTGACATATACCAGGTAGAAAATATACAAGTGTACGCATGATACATACATATGGATGCACACAGAGATACAGAACAAACATAAAAGGCATTGCCCTTACCTTTTCTTTTTTGTCAGAAGGTAGACTTCGACATTCAATCATCTCTTGAGGAGCAGGGGTTACAGTTGAGTCTTCATGTTTATCAATCCTAAAAATTTCATAAGGCGGAACCTGTTGGAAAAAATAAAAAACATTCATACATTTCTTCATATGAAACAAGACAAATTAATGTTTAAACAGAATAGAAAATCAGAAACAATACATTTCTTCAATATGAATATTTGATATGCAATAAAAGTTCCACGGTTCTAATATTGTCTTACCATTAGATCACATCCATTAATTGACTATAAGTAGATCTTTTATCTATTATATTTCAACATAGTAACAAGTATCTTATACCTCACATGCACACAGTCACATACAGTTCACAAATAACAGTTACATGTAATAGGAGAATTGAGGATTAATAAGCTAATAATATGATCAATAATCATCTATAAAATTGCTCAATAACAGCATTATATTTACAGAAAATTATGACTTACTTTGGTTATGAAACCAGTAGCCAATTTCACTTCCACATCACCATCTTTGAAACCAATAACAGTGCCAACACAGGACAGATAACTGTCATCAGGGAATTCACCCTGATAACTCATTTGGTTCCCATTTTTAAGATCAGCCTCTGCGTTCGAGTTACTCGCTGATTTTTCTTTTTCTTTATCAGCTTGGTAACCAAACTGATTTTGAGCCGCCTTGAACATAATATCACCATAAAAACAAGAGTAGTCTGGGTGCTCTACAAGTTCATAGGCACTCACAGTTTCCTCCATTTTTTTTCCATCCAAATTATTCGGTTTGGACACGGAAACAGTTTTCCACTGTACCTTTACAGTATGCTCCTTTGCATCCACACATTGGACAACACCCCATCTTTGACTACTAGGATCATAAGAATCACTTTTTTCCAGCACAAACTGATGAGGCCAAAATTCATGTGTGTTTATAACATTCACTGGGAGTAAATTCTCTGGATCTAATCCCAAACTATGTTCACCATTTTGCCACAAAATGTCAACTTTGGCCTTTATCTTCCCAATTATAAACAATTCACCAATACAAGAATTAAGGTTTCTTCCCTCAGTCTTACACCCTCTTGTCATATTATGCTCCATAGTAATCTGTTTCTCTTGGTCTGCAACTGAGAGCATGCACCAGTCACCAAGCTCCCAGTTTGTGTGTGATGAAAAACACGACAACACGGTCAAGTTTTCGCAATCTTGCCAACATGCTGGAGCCTTTACATTCAAATTGCTACCGACAATAACAGAAGCAAGCCAGTTCACATACACCAAACCTGCATCGACAGCGCAAACAGTTCCTTCATCTTGATTGTCTCTCCAAGTTCCACACAGCCAACCTGCTGATTTTGAAGCATTGGAGGAATTAACCTTTACTCTCTGCCCTGGATAGTATGGATACTGCGAATCTTCTGAAAAATTATGAGTCAGTGGTAAAAGTTTCTCTCTGTCCGAGGCAATGATATCAGATTTAGCTCCATCGTCAAACAATACAGTCACTTTGTCCACAACCCTTTGAACCCGACCGAGCCATGGTCCCTTAATTACAGGATCGCCTTCCGATATGGACCGAATCTTTGAAAGTTTCTTGGAGTTTACATTTTTTAATACCTTTCCTTTCACATTTTCCAAATCCACAAACAACTCACAACTTGTGACCCTTCCCATCTGTCCAGTTGGATCTGACAAAGAGCATACCACATCCCCATTAACAAAAGTTCTCTCAAATGACAGAAAATCATCAATCTTCCCAATGCTTTCCTCTAAACTTGAAAATATGCTCTGAGCTTGACCACCATATTGAAAATCAATTTCCTCTTGATCCTCACTGCTGCTGCTGTCACTGGAACTGGAAGTCTCCCATTCCGAATCACTAATCATAGCATCCATCGATAATTTATATGCCTGTCACAGTATTTTGATAGTAACATCAATTAAAATACAATAAAATGACATGACAACTCAACAATAGAGAAGAAAAGAGTTATTCCATGCACATGAAATTTCACCAGATTTTGAAATAGACGGAATCAGAATTAATCTGTACTCAGCTGTGATGATTTTAACCTGGCAAGGTTTTTCTTTGAATGAAAGCTATGCACGAAAAACAAGTAAATAAGTAACATGGATACTTTAGAATGATTGGCAATTTTAACATATACATAGATGAACATCAAAAGTAAATAGAGATTCAAGAACATGCTTACTTTCTCAAGCGAATTGAAGCACCAAACTTCAATGTCTGTACTGTGATCACAGCAAATATGCTGATAATGGCTTCAATGGATAGACGTACAATAACAAAAAATTATTTTTGATGGATAATATTAATATGTTTTTCACAGATAGTCAGTATCTCCGAAAGATTATCTCGACCACTGAAACTGACGGTTTGATGCCAAAGAAGATTTGCCCGCCAGGATAATAGAAATCAATCAAGGACTTCAAAGTGCCAAAGGAGATATGCCCAAATTTGGAATTGAATTTTTCACAGAAAGAAACTCTTCCAACAACAAATATCAAGTAGCTAGCAGCCACAACTATCAGATGATTTCTGTCTTTACTTTATCCAGTTCCGGCGAAGATTTCTAGTGCTAGATGAAGAAGCAGTAATTAAAAGATGCCAAAGGAGATTTGCTCCAGAATAGGTGGAGTTCCAAGAGTTACTTCTGAATGAAAAGAAGTTTCTCGTATACTTTTACTATCTGAAATTCTGAATCCAACTACAGGAGGAAGTTCAGTAACTTTTGCCAAAGGAGATATGTCCAATACACAGAATCTTCAAACTTACATTAATAGCATAAAGTAATGAATTATTTTTCCAAGATTGCCAAAGGAAATTTGCCCAGACTATAAAGCTTAAAACTCTATATCAGGTCTATTTGGTACCAAGGGAGAAGGACTAATATCTAGAACCAAGAAAATTTCAGAGTTTTATTCAGGAATTTTTAACCATTCAACAAAAATATTTTCTGTTTCTTGATTCACAGCAAGAGGGAAAATTAGAATCACATTTGCCATTGCCTAAAGGGCACCAATAGCCAAATCATTTCTATTGAACCTGCAACAAAAAAACAAATTAAGATGCATGCAAATCAATATCATAATTTAGTACAAAATATATTCTAGAAACCGGCTTTATTAGGAAATTATTGTGAAGAATTCATAGGTATTTTGTTGCACCATAAATTTTATTGAATCAAGTACTATCAAATACCAAACTATACATAGCATTAAAATGAAATTATACAGAAACTATTAATCCCAACAATTAAATAAAATCTTAGTTAAGAGTGGTTAAAAGAAAACAGGATAAACTTGCAGAACAAGGGAAAGAAAGCATCATATGCACCTTTGAAACGGTTGAACCCAAATAAGCCAAGAAACTCCATTACTCTAAAATAACTACTTATGCTACTTCACAAAATTTGCTTTCAACTTTAAAAAAAAAAAAACTATCTTGGTCTCTTCTTCTTAGGCAAAAGGAAGAGGTAAGTGTTGTTCAAATAGGTTTAGTTCCAAGGCCAGTTCCATCATCCTCCAAATCACCACCAAGCTTTGGAACCATTGCAAGGAAACACACTCTTTGTGAAATGCTATGGCTTTAGTGTTTGTATAGTGAATGAAACTTTTTTTCTTACACTTACTCATAAATAAGGTGACTATTTAAACCCACCAACAGAAAAGAATATACTACATAATACTAGGAGACAGTCATATGAAAAATTACCCTTTTGCCCCCCTTATATTTCACACAAAGAGTCTCTAATGCTCCTCTTTCTTTTTCTCTTATAAAGTTGTTAACCTACCAACATTAGTAAGTTCTCATATTTGAACCGGATGAAAAAAAGGCACAGTTAGAAGGAGGAATCCATTAAAAGTGGCAACTCAAATTTATCGACGGAGATTAATAATCGGTTAACGAAAATAGATTAGTTTTGATACATGATCGATCAATCACAATGTCATATATTTTTAGTAATCAAACGATTGTGATTGGTTGACAATTATAAAAATTATTTAGACTTTCAATGGTTATGGATTAAATCCAATACATAATTATTTATTAACCCATTGAACTAAGATTTTGTAAAAAAAAAAAACCATTGAACTAAGATGTTTGGTGTCAACAAGTCACAATAAACTCTACTTGAGTCGTATTAAACCATTATATGGCATTTTATGGATTAACTCCAAAGATTTTATTTTTACATAAATCAAATATATATTTTCCGTGCGCAGAGATTAATTTTTCGAACTTTATGAGTAAAAGTTTTAACGCTATTGCATGTCAAAATCAGAAATTGAACATAAAAGCTTAGTTAAATTAAAAGAGACTCGCACCATCTCATATAAATATTTATGGATAATTTCAAAGATGTTTTGTTGTTGCATACTTGCGTCACATCCTCTAAATCCTATAGGATTTGTACTGTACTTCTTACTAGCTTTGAGCTTTGCCATTCTTTTACTCTCTCATTTGAAGTAGGTCGTCTATTTCATATGATATGCATTAATATGCAATAATTTAAAGTAGAAGAAAGTTTTAATCACTTATTTCCTTTTTGTTAAAACTTTGTTAAAATCTGCCAAATAGTAATTTAAAGCCCATATATATGTTGTCATTAATCCATCTCTTTGTATGCTTTATTAGTGATAAAAAGCACTAAAATTTTCAATTATAATTGATACGTAATTTCTTGTCATTAAGTAAGGTTTTCTCAAGTTTATTCTCATGGATATCCTTGTTTACATATGTTACGTTTCTAGCCAATACAAATACAAAGAATATTCTTGATCCTTAGAAACTTAGTGGAATGTTTATGATCTAAACTCTAAAGACAAAGTGACACTATATTAAGAATGTTTGTAGAGACAAGTAAGTGGTTATATATCTTTTTTTCTTATAGTAGACTAAGGAAAAAAACATAGAGAATTTTAATTTTAGAACTAACCACAAAACTAGAAGAGTTTCTTTACATAGTTGTCAATTTTGAAGAATGTGACAAAGCACTAAAACACTGATGTCTAGTTGGAAAGTTAGAACATTATGCCACTAACTGAAAATGACCAACTCCTAAAAACTTTTTGCTCAATTCTTATAACCTATAGAATTTTTTAACCATTTCTTTTTGTTGGGTGGACTCCATATTGAAAATGCTTTTGCACTTTGTTATGTTATGCATGTGCCCAAGATTTGATTCTATATTCCATTGACCTTTGATTATTACTATAGGGGACCAAGCTATGAGAATATGAAGGTTCTTTAATAGTAATTGGTCAAAATGTAGCTCTTAGCTTGTTGAAATGTTTTGGACTTCAAATGTTACAATATATTCTATGATGCTTTAGTTTTCTATTAAAAAGTGATGACGGAAAACTGCTATCTGGCCTTGTCTTTTTTATTATTACTAATTACTAATTCAAATCGAACTCAACATTTTAGAGTTTACAATATTTATTATCTTTCTTGCGAACAAAAAAAAAAGATAATTTATTTTCGATCTTTGACTAAAAATAAAATTTATGAGGTTATTTTAAGTTTGTGTAAGAAATTTTTGAATTTCTTTATCTAAATAGTGTTAGTAAGCAATGCAACTTTTTTTTAGTCCCAAGTAATGCATCTTTATTTTGCTCTACTTTTGTTCATTTGTGCTATTGATCGTTTAAATAAAATAAAATTATATAAATGTTAAAAAGGATCTACTATAGAATATGTCATTGCTAATGCTCTTCGTCCATTTCTTTCTGATTTAGGCTCTAACGTATTATGAAATTATTTACATATAGTGGATCACTTGCATGCACACAAAAATAAAATAAAATAAAATAATACAAGATATCCCTTAAAGGGTACAAGGTCGAATATTCACATATTAATTCCTCTTTCTGTAAGTGTATCCTACTATTTTAGGTCATGCAATTTAAAATTGGCATAATTAAATGATTTCCATTTTCATGGAATTTGGTGAAAGGTCCTCTTCACAATTTCAGCCACCCTTGCACCATTACATTTTCGTTAAATAATAGTACCTCCACTAGTTTTATTGTAATATTTTTAGCACTTTCTAAATGACATAAGGTAAGGTAGTGGCCAGCAAAAATATTTTAATAGCGTAATTGCATAGTTGAAAACAAAAGCCACGGTCTACACTAAGGGCTTTTAGTGTGATACTATATACAATTTTACTATTTATTTTACTTTTATGTATGTCATACGTGGAAGAAAAGTATGATCTCATTCACTTAATTATACCACAAAGCACTTTTTACGCAGACACAACCTAAACTAAAAATATTTGGACATACACGATGAATAGAATTAAAATAAAAAAAATTAAAATTTAATCGTATCGATTTTTTCTCTCTTTAATTTTATTCATTTGTGAGTAAGTGGATGAATAAGTGGATGACCAAGATATCTGTACATTACATGTAATATTTTTATCAACTGAGATAAGCTCGTGGAGACACCAATTATTTCTTCATAGGTGTGATACAAGTCTAATCAAAATTCACCAATATTTATGAAATTAAGAAGCGCCAATTAAATAGTTCACAAATAAATAATTGTATACTATGAATAAATTAAACTTATAATTTCTTACTAGTAGATCGATAAATCTCATCATTAAATTAAATAAAAGATGATGAGATTTATTCATAATTAAATCAAAATTGTATAGACTAACTTACTTATGAAAATTAGACAAAGTAACACAAGATATCTCCACATTGTGCATATATAAAAATGGTCACATGAAATCCCCCTTTCTGCCGGCCCTAGAAAAATAATTCTTCTTGCTCTCTCTTTTTTCTTTGTTCATAAAGGGGTGATTTTAGGTTCTTTTTGGCCTAAAATCACCCCCTCTACAATTGTTTGTTGTTCTCTTTTAATATAATTAGGTGGTTTTTACATATACCACATTTTTTTGTGTTTTTGTTGATTTCGCCGTTTTAGTGCGGTGTTGTTGTGTTGTTCGTCGTCTTGTGCGGCGTTGTTTGATTTACCGTATTGTTGCGGTGTTCATTTGATTCGTTTTGGAAGATCGGCTTCAACCAGTTGCAGATTCAACAAATGATTTGTGCATCAACGTTGCAGATCCGGAGACATGTATATTCCGGTAATTTTAGTTTTATATTATTTGTAGTAGGTATTTTGCCGTTGTATGCTATTAACTTGAATGCTGCGAGTTTGTTTGCAGATTCATCCTTTATGTTTTTAGCTATGCTGAATGTAATTGTTTATAATGTATTCTACCAATTTAAATGAATGAATATCATTTGATTTTCTAAAAAAAAATATCACATGAAACAGCAAGTTAATCTCAACCTCAAACAATAAGAATAGTAAAATCAAATATTCATAGTTTAGAAAACGTTTTATAATTATATACACTAGGAGAAACAATTTTGAATTCCCTAAACAATTTTGAAAACGTTGCAATTTTGAATTCCCTAGTCCGGTAATTATATACACTAGTAAAATCAAATATTCATAGTTTAGAATAGTGGCAATAAGTGGAGTAGCTGTTGCAAGAAAATTTCATTAACAAAATTATACATATAATTAATTAAACAGAAAGTGGGAGCTAAAGAAGTGCTTTACGATTTGCCAACTCCTTAGTTCATAGAAGAGACATATATGGGACAAAAAAGTGAATCCACTTAGAACCACTTTGAATGGAAGGAGACATTCTTTCATTGTATTATTCACTTTAATCCATGAAATAATCAATATAGCACACACAAATGTTACCTATCAGTTGGAATTATGAAGGAATTGAAGAGCAAAATTAAAGCTATTAGAACTTTTTAAGTAAAACACCATAATAGGGAATTCTGTACTTATGTTGTTTCAGATTATATCGTAGAAGAATATGTGTTTTTGACCGATTATAAGACTAATTTTTATTCAGATGTTTATGTCGCAACTTAAAATATGATCTTTGCCTTTTTATTTTTTCTTTCCAAAAATGTGTTATATAGAAATCGAACATTGGATGTTATGACTTTTTAAATTGAGAAAACAAATATAATTTTCATTTTTATTTTCAATTACATAAAAGAATACTTACATTATTTTCATTTTACTTGCTATCTTTAAGTGTTTCCTATAGTAGTTGAGATACAATAAGATATTCCAACCTACTCATGAATAAAAATATGATTGAAAGGGAATTGTATTATCTCATTGAAATATTTGGAAGCATCAACTTCTATACTCAATTAGAAGGAGTGAGTAGTCTTGATTTAAACTGACCTCAACCCCTTTGGCTTAAGGAGTTCGTTGACCCAATCTTCATACAAAAATTCGACACCTACAAAAGACAACACTTCTGTAACGGTCATCATCAGAATGACTGACCATCAATGTCAATCATTGGCTAGGTGTGCGTTTGCGACAAACATCAATGTCGAGGTTACACTTACAATGATATTCGTCTTTACATTGATGGTTGTGGCTTCGTACTAAGGATCTATATGTAAATACTTTTCTCATTCAGAGTGTCTAAATATTTTATTTTCTAACTATCTTCTCATGTGTAGAGGGCCCAAGTATCTTATTTTCTAACTATATTATTCTCATGCAGAAGGTCTAAGTATCTTATTTTCGGACTCTCAAAACCTATTACTTCACACCCTTATTTACTTGAGTATTAGAGTGTTTTGCCAGTACAACCTCCTCACAAACAACCTTATTACGGACATTTTCAAAATCTTTCTTATTAGATAAGATCAAGTACGATGCAAATCAATAAGATCGAAGGAGGTAGAAAGAAGAAATTACACTTACACATATTTCATACCCTCTTCGTTATCCACATCCAATATATATTCACACACTTGATGATTTGGTTTTCTCTATTGGGATCATTACACTAATTAATCATGTTTTCCTGTTGGGAAATCCTTAAGGGACAATATGTGTATGCAGGGTCATAACTCATAATCAATGAGCTAGTGGTGGGGAAGAAGTGGGTCTGATGATGATGTTATGGACATGTGCAAAAAAGCTCATCCTAAATAAATAATCAGTTATATATCAAATCCCCAATGTCAACCATGGGGTGAGTATACATGAATGCTTATTGCCTTCAATCAACATTACTACCATCAGTACCATGTAATAATCAAGCACTAATTAACTAGCTGTCTGCAGTGGATAGGTTGAATCTTAATTGTGTTTTCTATAAGAAATTGTGTAAAGTGTAAAGCTTAGTCATTGTTGTCTATATCCAAATTTTGGATATAACTTATGATAGACAATGATCCCATCATTTTTTTGGATTTTAGGAGTGGCTATAAAGGTCGAACGAGTTATCGTAATACACTTAAACGATCAAGATTTAAGTTTGGTATTTTTGAATTATTAAGTGAAATTTCAATTTTTTATATTTCCTATAGTGACTGATTAAAATCAGATGACCAAAATAACCTGAACGTGTTATTAAATGATAACATTAAATACAGTGAATCTAAATTCTCGTAATTTAAAAAGATTTAAAAATGACTAACAAATGACATGTGAGGGAATTTTGCACCTTTGTTTTTTAGTACCATTTTTTTTTCTCATGGGGTCTTTACTACTTATTACTAGTAGAAGTGATCAAGACATGTTTGCCATGCAAAAATTACATGAAAAATTCTCCTTAAGATGGCATATATAGTTAATTTCAGTCAAAAATTGGTTCAAATGTTGATATAACCATGTTTTTAACTAGGAATAAAATTTAAAATTGCTCAAAACCATGAAACCTGTTTAAGGATAAACAAATTTATGTTCAAATACTAAACCACTAAATAAAGCATACCAAATTACGAAGAGGAAATAAGTTTTGAAGTCATTCTATTAGAGTAATCAATTTTCTGTTATAGGTTGTTAGAATTGGTGCTCCATTTAGCTCCTAATCCAGCTAAATAATTTAGTGTATTCTCTATTAGATAATATGTTATGGGCTTCATTGTCAAAAAAATAAATGTTATGGGCTTCGTGTTGTATTCAAATGCAAGAAGCACCGTATTTTTGACCGACTATAAAACTAATCTCTATTCAGATGATTATATCGCAACTAAAATTACGATTTTTGCTTTTTTCTTCCAAAATGTGTAATGTAGAATCAAATATCAATTCTCCGCGACAAACAGAGCGCTACTTAACCAACTAAGTCACACTACACCACCCATTGAATTTTCGGACTTTTTAAGATTTAGAAAATGTTATGAATATTATTAGTGGATGTCCATGTTGGTTATTGGCCCATGTAATTGGTCCATTATGTTTGCTTATATATATATAGACATGTGTACCATTGTAAACCCTAATCTTAATAGTGAATACATATGATTCTCACTCTTCTCTCTCTCCTTCATCTCTATTTTTGTTTCGATTAGTTTCACAACACAAAACAATTACTCGTATAATTTTCATTTTGAATTACATAGAAGAATACAACATGTATTATTATCATTTTACTTGCTATTTTCAAAGTAAATATTCAAACAAAAACATACTCATGAATTGAAATATGATTGAATGGGAATTGTATTATTTTATTTGAAATACTTGGGTTTGAGCTCAAACCAATCTGATCAACTTAAAGAGTTTGCTGGCCCAATTCGCATTCAAGTTCCAACAATTCGTCAATCACAGAAGACAACATAGAAACTGTAGTTTCTGTATTAGGCCCCGACCTGAGCTCTGATACTGGTTGTTAGGGATCAAAGTTTAAGAGCAATGAATCAATCAATTTTATTCATCACTTGAGAGCGATTTAAACAAGTGCTAATCTTAACAAACTATCCAATTTTAGAAAATTTCTCAACCCCCCTACATTCTCATTCTCCCCATTAACTACTGTTTTTACCCTTAGATATGAATTGGTGGTATTTAAGAAAAATTTCGGGACGTAGATCCCGAATTAAGGTTCAGGATGTAGAACCCGAAGTTTGTGCGGAGTTTTGGGGGTACAGATACAAATTCGAGACATAGAACCCGGCCCAAAGTCTGTGCGGGGTTTTGGGAGGAGTATATGCACTACTTTGGGATCTAGAACTTGAACTGATGCATCATGCATATACCCCCCAAAAACTCGCACAAACTTCGGGTTCTACATCCCGAACCTTAGTTCAGAATCTGCCTCCTGAATTGAAGGGTAATTTGAGGTTTTAGGGGGAATTGGAGTAGTGTGGGGAGGAAGAAGAGAAATTTTCCCAATTTTAAGAAAATTTCTCTCCTCCCCACTTCTCTATTGCCACCTAAAATTCAAAATTACCCTTCCATTTCATGTGAACATTCAGTTTGGATTTTGCGATCCAAAGTTTGTGGGGAGTTTTAGTAGATTCAGATTAAAAAATCCTAAATTTGTGGGAGTTTTAGCAGGTTCAAAAATCCAAACTTTGTGGGGTTCGAATTATAAAATCCGAACTTTGTTGCTACATTATAGCTAATTCATGGCTACACAGTACATGTTTGTTTTCTTCACTACAAAAATAATGGCTTATTCAAGAACATGATAATTGTACCATAAATACAGGCTTATTAAAAAACAATGGCTTATCCAAGCACTGCAACCACAAATATACCATAAACACAGTTTCGCCTTCATTAATCAGTTTCATTCAGCTTCCTATCTCCCTCCTCCGTTACCATCTCCTTCCTCAATCTTTCTCTCTCCACAGTCTCAGATCTCTCCCTGTCAAAAGGTCACAACAACATCAACACATCATCACACAGAACAACCACCATAAACACAATTATCATTGCAAAACGACCATTGCCGCGAGAACGGAAGGACGAGACGATTCACCGCTACTATCGCCGACAAACGACTACCACACGTTCACCGCTTGATTCTTTCTCGGATCAGAATTAAAGAATTACGTTTTTGGGTGTGTAGAAACCTTGTTGATACTTTTTCGTTTATGTACTTCTCTAATCTCTATTACGTACGTCTTTATTGTTTAGACGTACAAAAGCTAACCACTTAATTAATGCTTAACTAATGTTAAGTTAGGTACTTCTCTTCTCTTTAGTTAACAAATGACAATAAAATCTTTGTTTGTAGTTTAGACGTAATTTCCGGTGCAGTGCAACTCTTCTATGCCCTTCCCAAAAAAATTTAGACGTAATTTTTATTGATTTAATACAGAAAATTAGTGTAGATTTTACTTATTTGGTATGATATAATTCAGTTAATTGTAGTTTTGATTCTCCTATTTTGATATTTTTAATTAATCATTAGTTAAAAATAAAGGAACTAAAAGATTAAAAATATCAAAATAGGAGACTAAAAGTGCATTTAAACTAATGATTTTGGTATGATATAATTTAGTTAATTACAGTTTTAGTTCTCTAGTTTCATTTATCTTTCATTTTAAAATCACACAGTTTTAGTCTTTTCATCCATCCGATTTATGTACTTAAAAATATAATGATTAACTATATTTTAAATGACTTTACATGCAATTTGATGATGTAGAATTTTTCAAATAATTTTTAAACTCAAAATTTTAATGAGTACACAATTTTTTTTTTGATCAAATGAGTACACATTTTTAATTGCTACATAGTACATATACTTGATTGCTACTGGGTGTCACTGTAATCTAACTAGTTTACAACGACAAGGACAAGGAGGTAAATATTTTTATTGGTTGCTCACGAGTCACCATGTTCACACCATTTGTTGTTCCATTTTTGTTTCACGTTTTGTCTTATCAAAATATTGGTTGTGGTTGAGCAGTCAATGTTAATTAAAAGTAGAATCACTAAGACATTTCCCTTGTTTTTTAGTTTTTCTTTGGCTCAGCATTTCTTTCCCTTGCATTTCAAGAATGGGGATGTTTTAGCTAGTATTCCACTACGTTTTAATTTATATGCTTAACAAGGAAAAATACATTATTTTCCCTCAATTTAGAATAAAACAAAATGGAATTATATAAACGCAAGAACTACGTAGTTCCTCTACGTTTTAATTTATTCCTTTTTATATAAAGAGTATGTTTTGTTGCAAAACTCTAATCACACAAGAAAAACATCAATTATACTTTATTCCCATTTTTGTTCAAAGTGTGTTAATTTCTTGCAAAATTCTAATAATATAAGAATGATACATGCATACACTTACACACATAACAAAAACAATATCACATTCAATTTTGTGTCGTGTCAAATTTGTACGAGTATATATAATATATATAAGCTATAGGCATGGATTACCTTTCTTCCACAAACTTTAATTATATGTCTCCATTGATTTTTTTTTGTTTTGAATCATGCATTGACATTTTAGTAATTTTCATTATTGGTATATTTGATTGTGTAGAGAAATAGAGTAGATATAAGATATTGTTTGGTATAACTAAAGGGATGTGGTTGAGCGGTTGGAGTTCATCTTCCCTTAACCAAGGGTTGAAGGTTTGATCCTCACCTTGGGTATGGAACAACTTTAAATATTTGGGCTAGTTATTCCACATATCGAGATGCCTCAAATCTAGCGAGGGATTAGTCACTATTCGGCGGTGAATACCCCGGTCTCGATAAAAAAAAGATATTATTTGGTATGAGAGAAAGATAAAAGATAAAAGAAAAAAGTTGGATATATTTAAAATTACTAAAATGCCCCCAAGCTACAAAACTTTAAATTAATTTAATGTGTATTTCAATTCATTTTTACTTAATTTACTAAACAATTTGTCTAATAAACTCACGCAACCTATGCATACCCTCTCTATTTCCATAATTTTTTAAATATATTTAATTGTTATTATAAATATAAATATTTTTTGGTTAAGTGACTAATCTCTATTTTGGTACACCTCACTCCCATGGAAGTATATATTACTCCATTTGTATTGTCGTTTTAGAATATTTTGCTATTCATATTTATCACGTTTTGATAGTTTGAAGTTATACTTTATGTACCATTAATGACTGAACCAAATACATAAATTATTGATCCCTATAATTAATAGTGATGTTAATTTATTTTTTTGGTAAAAAAAAGTGATCATAATTTTTTAAAATTTGACCATATTTTATGATTTATACTACATCACACTATCACAGTAAAAATAAGTCTCTGTTGGGAGACATATTAGTTAAATAGGGTGAAGTTGAGGATCAATTTCTAAACTAGAGAGTAATTTATCTTTTTAATGTAAGAAAAAGACTTTATTTTGGTACAACAAATTGATCATGTTTTATGGTCAAACATTTTTAATTTGTGAGAGATTTCTTAAAGGTTGTTCTATTTCAATTTTTCCATAATTTTATTCACGAAAATGTGAGCTATTCAATAATTCACGAAAACGTGAGCCACGTATTATATCGTAAAAGTTGGCTGCTACCTTTATAATAAAAATGTTGGCTGGTCCCATGATTTAATTTTTAAGGTACACTTATTATTTTAATTAAATCTTAATTAATCGTTGTTCTTGAATAATACTCTCTCTGTTCCAAAATGTAAGAGAAAAAAACTATGCATTAAGGGTCTTAATTAATCTCAATTTTTCTCTTACATTTCGGGACGGAGGGAGTATTTTTCAAGAGAGTTAGTAATATTTTAAGGGTCTTAGTGCTCTTGAGGCACTAGTTAACATTACCAAAAAAGGTAATACTTGCATTAAGAATTGTGTCTAATTATTTTATAAAAGTAGAACACATAAACTTCAAGAGTTTTTATACTATTTTTGTTTCCTTAACCATTGCCCTAAGAACAATGTTTATCATTTTCCATATTTTAATCATAGGAGAACTCTTAAAAAATTTAGTGGATTAATAACAATTTTTTGTTATCGTTTTTTATTTTTTTTCTTGGTATAACTATATTGTTATTGAAAATTTTGTTGATTTGAAAGAAAAAAGAAATTCAATTCTAATCAAATCATATAGATTTGACATATAAATACAATACATAGGAAAGAGAGAAACAAATAACATTTAATTGTAGATTTGTTTTCTTTAGCATAGATTAAAGATGTGGAGTAGATTTAATTACTCATTTACTTCTTGAGTAAACATATTCCTTATCAAGACACAAAGTCTGCATACTAAAAACTACTACCTCCGTCCCTAATTATAAGATCTTTTATGACCATTGCATATACGCCAATGTATAATTTTGACCACTAATATCTTTAATTTTCTAATAGTAAAAATTATAAAAATTTGATATTTTGAAAGTACTCATCAAAATAAATCAAACAAGATCTTATATGCTAATATTTACATTTATGTATTATTAAAAAAATACGGTCAAAACAAGATAAGTGAATAGTGCAATTTTGTCAAAAAAGATCTTATAAAAAGGGACGGAGAGAGTATAATAGAAAGACAGCTACCAAATGAATCAACAAAAACACACTAATTGTAGGCAAAAAATCTCAATTAAAAAAACAAAAACTCCTGAACTGAAGTGCCAGATAGATCCACCTGTCATTTAGCCAACAAACTAATTATTTTCACCGTTAGCAAGTTGACCATGTCATACAAAAACTGCCAACCAAACATAAAATTTGGGAAAATCAAGCGGGGATAATAAAATTGCACAGCTGAGAAAATTTGCTTATATTTTATACTGCGTTATTTATCATGTACACATTTACTTAAATTTTAAACTACAATAATATGGTAAATTAAACTGATTGATATTTAATTTTTTTAAGACTACCTTTTTTAAAATATGGCAACGCAAATCATCAGAAGATTTTTCTCGTTCCACGATGTGGCTATATTATGGGTTATTCAAAACAGAAGTTATTTACTTGGTGAACATCAATGTATTTGGATGTGTGATTGAGACTATATATATTGTGATATATATAGTGTACGCCACTAAAGATGCAAAGGTACGTATATTCTTAATTCATTTTTTATTTAAAAATCTCAGTATTCGGCTAAGAGTCTACTAATTCGGAGGAGTGCAACAATTAATTGCAGATAATGACTCACTACTAGAAATATTGTATTTAGAGACCAATTTAGCGACCAAAAATTTTTAGTCACCATAGAGACCGAATTAGAGACCAAAATTTGGAGTTCAAAATAAAAAAATATTTGGTTGGTAAATCGGTCACTAATATAATATAGCGACCGATATAGAGACCGAATAATCGGTCACATGATAATAAATATTTTGGTCCCTAAATCAGTTGCTAATAAAATATTAGTGACCGATTTAGAGACAAATATTTAGTGACCGATTTAGAGACCTAAATATTTATTATTATGTGACTGATTTAGAGACAAATAATTAGTGACCGATTTAGAGGCCAATAATTATTATATTTATATTAGTGACCAATTTAGAGACTAATAATTAGTGACTGATTTAGAGACCAATAATTACTATATTTATATTAGTGACTGATTTAGAGACTAATAACTAGTGACCGATTTAGAAACCAATAGTTACTATATTTATATTAGCGACTGATTTAGAGACTGATAATTAGTGACCGAGTTAGATACCAATAATTACTATATTTATTTTAGTGACCGATTTAGAGACAGATAATTAGTGACCGATTTAGAGACTAATAGTTATTATATGTATATTAGTGATCGATTTAGAGAATGATTAATCTATCATATAATAAAAAATATTTTGGTCACTATATTAGTCACTAATATAGTGCCCGTTTGTTATAGCTTTTTTTAGAAAATAATCACTTATTTTTAAAAAATAATCACTTTTAAAAAAATAACATATGTTTGTTATAACTTTTCAAAATAATCAGAATCTAAAAATAATTTAAAAACTGCTAAAAATCTGAAGCTGATATTAGTAGCTTATTTTTATAGATTTTTTTTAGAGGAGAGAGAAAACTTGTGTAAAAAAATTTCGGACGAAAATATCCTTAAATTTATTCTAATATTCCAAAAATATCCTATTTAAAAATTATAAGATTAGTTTGTTATTTTTAGAAGATAAGATTTAAAAAAATTTGTTTTATTTTTAACTATATATATAAAATCATATGACCATAATGAAAAAAAAGAACTTGAGTATTTTTCATATATTTATTTTATATGATATATTATATTTGAAAAATTGTACTTTATGGTAATTTTATGATGCAAAATCACTTTTCTATGGTTGCATCCAAACAAATTAAAGATTATTTTTTTATAAAAAGTAATTTTTTTAATGGTAAACAAACACAAAATAGCTTCTGAATTTTTGTAAAATCTATAAAAAATAATCTCTAAATTATTTAATTTCAAAATCACTTATTTTTTAATCTGTAACAAACGGGCCCATAATATAGTGACCGATTTAGAGACGGATAAATAGTGACCAATTTAGAGACTGAATATTAGTGACCATTTAAAAAATTGATAATTAGTGAGTGATATTGAGACAAAAAACTACTCTATTTTTAGACCGGAAACCTTCTCGCTCAAAGAAAAAAAATTGAACTTTCAACTAAAAAACTTAAAATATGAAAAGATATATTTAACTAAGAACTCATCAATAGTTAGTTATAAACAAAATCAAAAGATAATTAACTAGAAAACTCAATACTTAGTTAAAAAAAAAAACAAAACCCATACTTCAAAAAAATAAAAAGCAAAAGTTATATTCGGACAAGTGATTATATAGACATATAGATGTTACATATCTCTTCCTAAATTTTATTAGGAAGAAATAAACTTCTATAAATGGTGGCTTTATGACATTTGAACGAAAATTTAAAAAAAAAATAAGTGGATGATAATTAATTTTTGATAGTTTTTTTTGTCAAAATCGGGGTATCCACCGCCGAACGCAGTAACTAATCTTTCACTGAATTGAAGACACCTTGAAGGGTGGGACAACCAAAGATTTAAGGTGAGGATCGAATAATCGACAATTGGTTAAGGGAGAATGAGCCCCAACCGTTCAACCACACCTCTTGAATTTAATTTTTATAGTTAAGATTAAAAAAATTCACCGAAAAGAAAAAAAAATTAGTAAAAAAAAATAATAATCACCTAAATTTTGGAGAGAATCTAACTACCTTTCAAAAAATTTAACAAATTAAATATTTTTAAGAATAAAATAAAGAAAAATAGGAAATAGGAAATTAGAACCCAGTTTAGTGACAAAAAAAAACCCAAAATCATGTACCAATTCTTCACAACAAACTTTCTTCAATTGCAAACCTTCTCACGACAAATTCTGCAAACTCAATATCCAACTCTTCTTTCTCGTACTACTTTCTCTTACGACAAACTTAGCTAAGTGAAACTTAATTGAAAAACTTAACTAAAATCTAGTACCAATTATCGCAATTCATGGCGGAAATAATTTTTTTTTACAAAAAACTTAATCGCTCCATTCTTTTTTATTTGTCATTTTAGAAAAAAAATATTTGTTCATTTTTACTTGCTTGTTTTTAAATAAAGTTTGTTACAAACTTACAATTTTTTAAATATGATATATATTTAAAAAAAAGGCATAATAGAAAATTAAGCTGCAAAAATATACTCTCTTATTTTAGTCTTTTATTTCTAAAACGATAAGTATTGTAAATTTGATAGTATATTTCAAAAGTTTTAAATGAATGAGTGTCTAATAATATTTTTATGTGAGAAATATATTGGCTTAGTGGTTTTGATCAAATTAAATACTAAGTTATACCGAGTCTATTAAGATAACATGAAACATATGCTCCTATTTTTTCTCCACCGTATTCCTTATTATTTTGTGTTAATTGTTATCTATTAGTGTGACCAAGTCATAACTGTTACCTTTTTCCAAGTCCTTAATATTTTTGTGTTAATCTTTTATGTTACGGTTTTGTTTTTGGAGAATGGATATAAGTTTGCTTGACACATATAAGAGCAATCTAAGAACTTACAGAGGTAGTACACGAGTAGAAGATCTACTTTTTTTATTGTTTCTTCAAGTATAAAAATATAAGCTTTAGTAATTGTCTGAGTTACCGACTTTGTTGATATTCTCGTGTATTGATAGTCTCGACATGTTTATCGTCGAGAAGAATCGGTTGTATTCTGGGGGATTTGCGCAAATCTTGCGGATAATTTCTTAGTTCAGTGATTACACGCCTCCAATTATTTATTTTCAGTCATCCGCAACAACAATAGGCTGGGAATACAATATAATTGAGTGCTTTCATTTGGTTTCATCGTAGCCGAGAGTCCAACAATAGACTGGAAATACGATATAATTGAGTCTTTTCTTGGCTTATTCACGGAAGTATCAATGCTAAGTAGTACATAGTGATTTCTTTATGATGATAAGATAACGAGAGAATCAATTTCACCATGAAAATGATGGAGACTACGGTGAGAATATGTGGCATTTTCTTCATTAATGTAAGTCTTCATCTAATATTATCATATGTCGAATACATAATCTATATGGATATGTTGTTATAGTTTTCTGAACTTGTGGCTAATTGATATATAATCACTTGTTATTGTTTGTTTTTTTTATCAATTTGCTTATACCATTAATTACTGTGAAGTTGAATTATTAAAGATATGTTACGGACCATAGTAGTACTAGTATTATGAAAACATATGTTTATTATGCATTATGAGATACTTGTATTAGTATTATCTTGTTTTAAGAGTGATTATTGTATCATAGTTCTATCAAATTAAGAATCTTGAATTTTGAGAATGATTTTAATATCATATGAGAATAGTCTGTGTACCATCTTAGAATGATCTGAGTATCATATTTGAGGTGTATTTTTGAACTGATCTTACCGTGCAATAGGACTCCGATACAGTTGTTGTAGTTGAAATGTTTTATCTTAGGGACGGTGTGGTTGATAGTCTTCTTGCACTATTTTGGGCAGTAACGCGAAACGTCTTAAAGAGAGGCGTACTATCCACGACTCAACCCAATAATATCTTCGGTGGCTAAAATTTATTTTGAACGGGTTTTTAATCCGAAAACAACAAATTTTACACTATCAAAATCTAAAATATTTTTGAGACCTAAAATTGTGCATGTGATTTGATTTAACAGGGAATGCATTCTTTCTCATTGATGATATGTAAACAAGTGGAAGAGTAATCATAGTGGATTTGAATTGGAAACCAGAGTCTTCCATAACATATTCTATCATAAGAAACGTTTAGGAGCGTCCCGAAACTGTTCCAGCGATGTTTCGAATGGATTTAAATTGTATTGTTTTTTATTTTATTTTACTTGATTTTAAAATATTAATTAGTCTTGTATTTATGTTAATAGGAAACACATAAACATAGATGAGAAGAAATAACTGAACAAACATTTTTGCAAGGAACTCCGCCATCAAAGAAAACATAAGTGTGGTTTGAGGTTGCAGGAATAAGGAAAGGACATGTATATGGTTTTGGCAGTGAATCATCTTTATTTGTAGGCAGGCGAAATTGCCGTGGTTCAAGTTACTTGTCAATTGAGTGGGTGCGAAGACATAAATTCGAATAACTAAAAATAGAATGGAAGAAATGAGAAAGGAAAGGAATGGAGTTTGTGATATGGTAAGACAATTGAAAGACAATTTAAACTTTCAATCGAAGTCATATACTAGAGATCAAGTTCATGAAGATAATGTGGCTAATGATAATGATGACAATGTCTCTGATGATAATGATGGTGTGTCTGATGATAGTTATAAGTTTGATGGTGGTGAGATAAAGAATGAAACGTGTAGTAGCTAGTGACATACTTTTGTATGCAAGTTTTGTTTGATTTAGAATTCCTCGTTTTTTTTATAATTATTTGGTAATTCTAAATCTACTATGTTAATATTGTTGTGTTGGTGTTTATGAAATATTTTTAGAAATATTAAATTAGATCTAAAAAATTGATTTTAGGGATTTTCAATTATAAAAAATAATATTTTTAAAAAAGATTATAAATAAAATAATATTTTTAAAACTCATTAGAGACTGAATTAGAGGCCGAATTTAACATATAATGTTTCCAATTTGGTCGCTGAATCGGTTGCAAAAAACATAGACATTAATTATAAATTGGTCACAATAACGGTTTCTAATAAGGGTCACTAAATCAGTCGTTGTTAGCGTCATTCAAGGCGTCGCACGTCACATCGCTTGTAGTCTCTAAATCGGTCTCTAAATTTAGTCACTAAATAGGTCTCTAAATTCAGTCTCTAAATCAGTCTCTAAATTCAGTCACTAAATCGGTCTCTAAATTCAGTCTCTAAATCAGTCTCTAAATTCAGTCTCTAAATCGGTCTCTAAATTAAGTCTCTAAATCAGTCTCCAAATACAGTCTCTAAATTGGTCACTAAACTCAGTCACTAATTCGGTCGCAACAAATTGGTCACTAAATTGGTCACAACAGATTAGCAACCTAGGTTTTATAAACTGATTTTAATTGGTCTCTATATCGGTCACTAATTGATTTAGTGACCGATTTTCATTAAAATTGGTCTCTAAATTGGTCTCTAAACGCGAATTTTCTAGTAGTGACTCTTAAAATGTTCATGGTAATGTATTTTTTTTATTTAAAAATCTTGGTATTCAGCTTAGGAGTAGACTAATCCGGAAGAATGCCATGCACAATTAATTGCAGATTAAAACCCTTAAGATATTATTCATGGCGATGAATGTGGTTTTTTTTTTGCCTTAGTAATCCTTACATCCCACTTTGCATTGCATGAGTTAGTTCAAGTGTATGTCATAGGATGTATTTGCACAATTTTTGCAGTTTGTGTGTTTGCATCTTCGTTAACATACATTTGTGGTGAGTAATTTTTTTTTAATTAAGTTCCAATTTATCTTCTATTTTTTTGACAGTTCTTTAATTGTTTCTCATATTTATCGTACCAATGATTATGTAGGCAAACATTGTTTAAACTGAGAGTGTTGAATTTATGTCGTTCAGCTTGTCATTTTTTCTCACATTATTGTTATTAGAAATAACTAGTCAGGTTGGTTGAAGAAGAGGAAGAAATGAAGTGGTAAAGTCCTCATAAAGTATATATGTTGGATATATGTTTTTTAAAAAAAAATAAAAGTTGGGTATCTATTATGTTCTACTGGTATTTATTGTCGAAAAAAATGTTCATGCAACGTACCGAGAACAAATCGTCGATATAATGTAACTATATACATACATACGGTAAATGCCAGTATATGCCACCACAAAAAAAAAAAATTGTACATGCATGTGATTTACTCATCTTATCTCAAATTATAAATTATTTTATATGAAAAGTAAATTAAATATTTAAAATATAATAGTAATATTTTGGGATAGATTTTTTGTGAAAGGAATGTTTTGGAATGGGTAATATTAATTCATATAATTGGTATTTAATTAATATGAAATAAATCACCACAAAACATCTTACAAAAAAAAAACACCACAACAATGAACAATCTATATTTTTTAGCTACCTTAAGACTGTCTAGAAATATGTAGTACATATAATATAATTATATTCAATTAAATGATAAATTAATATTTCTTAGTTTTCCTCCCCTTGATTTAGATGACCTTTTATTTAGTTACCCTGAAGACTTAGGAAAGTATGTATGTAGTTACATAAAAAAAGGAAAGTATGTAGTAAAAATAACTAAATTCAATCAAATGACAAAATAATGTATTTTAGTTCTCTCTCTTAAATTTAGCATCAAATTTTGTAGTTATCAACAATATGATGATCAGTTCATTTAAAACCGTGAATCGAATGATTGTTTGGTGTTTTGTCAAAATTCAGTGAGACTGGAATCTAGAGGATTCCAAGAGAAGATAAGTTGGTAATCAAGGCAACAACTATTGACAAATCACGGGCTTTGGAGTGTCGTGTTCGTGAATAAAGTTTGCTGCGTTTTTAAAAAGTGTGTTGTTCTTAAGTTACAATGTTACATAAGAGCTTGTTTTGAATAAAGTCCCCAAAAGACAAGAATTGTTTTTCATCAATAAGTTTGCTCGGTATTTCTACAGGCGGCTGGTTTTCTTTGTTTTTAAGTTTGAGAAAAGTTTCTATAAATAAATTTGACTTGGATGTCTTTCCAAGAAACTAGTGGCGATGCCCGGACCCTAGGTCAATGGGGGCAGACGTTTAATTTTTTTTATAATGACGTTTGAAATTTAAAATTATAGTATATTTGAACAATATTTATTCTTTCATATTTATTCAACATGTTATTTTATATCTATATATTTTTTCTTATCATATCGCTTATTTATCACGTCATCATACCAATATTGATCTTTTACACCTAATATTTTCCTAAAATTTAATTAATAATTATAATCTTTCATGCACGCACGCACGCACGCGTGCGCGCGCTCATACACACCACACACACATAATGAATAATTGAAATTTTTTGATAGAAAAAAAATTTAAGTAATAAAAAAAATAGTCATTTGTAATTGATAAATTTAAATCAAATCAAAAAAAAAATTGAGCATTATTTAAAATTTAAAACAAACACTTGATATATAATTATTCAATCAACTTTACCACTACATTTACTTAAATTTCAAATTACAATAATATGGTAAATTACACTGATTGATATATAATTTTTTTTAGGACTACCTTTTTTAATATATGGCAACGCAAATCATCAGAAGATTTTTCCTCGTTGCCATTTTTAATTGCTTTATGTCGTTCCACAATGTGGCTATATTATGAGTTATTCAAAACAGAAGTTATTTTCTTGGTGAACATCAATGTATTTGGATGTGTAATTGAGACTATATATATTGTGATATATACAGTGTACGCCACCAAAGATGCAAAGGTACGTATATTCTTAATTCATTTTTTATTTAAAAATTTTAGTATTCGGCTAAGAGTCTACTAATTCGGAGGAGTGCAACAATTAATTGCAGATAAAGACTCTTAAAATATTCATGGTAATGCATGTGGGAGTTTTTGTCTCAGTAGTCCTTATAACCCACTTTGCATTGCATGTACTGTCGTGACACATTCGTACTTAGTTTGTTCTTTCAACGGATTTGTATTACCTAGTTTTTAATATTTAACAAAAGTGTTGCCTACATAGTGAGGGTGTAAAAATGGAAACGCAAGGAGCCGCAAGTTAAAATTTACTTGTTCATTATTTCTTGTTTTTTGTAGAACCTATATATCATTTTAGTACTTTAAGCAAATGAAGATCTTATAACATGATTCATTTTGAGTTAGGTAATATCATTGTTATAGGAATGTCATCTTTCTCTTTAAATTCTCTCATCTGCATATCACTTATGTGTTTCTCGTTGAATGTGTAGCTATATTGTTGAAATTTGTTCCAATTGCAAAAATTTTAGTAAAAACAAAAAAAATCTTGCAAAATTTCTTTACATGGATACCGTTAAGCATGCTTATTTGCTTTTTGGTTGCGGAATACTAGGTATATATTGTTTACTTTATGACTAGTTTTATTGTACAAAACAAATGCAATTTTTTTGGTCACCGTAAATTTGTTTGGAAGTGCTATCTCAATAATTTATATCGTGATATATACATTCTACGCCACTAAAGATGATAAGGTACATGTATTCTTAATTTATTTTTTTATTTAAAATCTCGGTATTCAGCTTAGGAGTAGACTAATCCGGAAGAGTGCCATGCACAATTAATTGCAGATTAACACCCTTAGGATATTCATGGCGATGAATGTGGGGTTTTTTTGCCTGAGTAATCCTTACCACCCACTTTGCGTATGTGTGTGTGTGCATGCGTGCGTGCGGCCGTGCGCGCGTGTGTTTAAAATCTTTGACGCGTTCTTACTTAGTTTGTTCTTTCAACATATTTGTATTACCCAGTTTTTAATATTTAACAAAAGTGTTGCCTACATAGTGAGGGTGTAAAAATGGAAACGCAAGGAGCTGCTAGTTAAAACTTACTTGTTCATTATTTCTTGTTTTTTGTAGAACTTATATATTATTTTAGTACTTTAAGCAAATGAAGAACTTAACATGGCTTATTTCGAGTTAGGTAATATCATTGTTATAAGAATGTCATCTTTCTCTTTAAATTCTCTCATCTGCATATCACTTATGTGTTTCTTGTTGAATGTATAGTTGTATTGTTGAAATTTATTCCGGTTGCAAAAAATTTAGTAAAAACAAAAACAAAAAAAATCTTGCAAAATTTCATTACATGGATACCGTATTAAGCATGCTTATTTGATTTTTGGTTGCGGAATACTATGTATATATTGTTTACTTTATGCCTAGTTTTATTGTACAAAACAAATGCAAGCAATTTTTTTGGTCATCGTAAATTTGTTTGGAAGTGCTATCTCAATAATTTATATCGTCATATATACATTCAACGCCACTAAAGATGATAAGGTACATGTATTCTTAATTTATTTTTTTATTTAAAAATCTCGGTATTCAGCTTAGGAGTAGACTAATCCGGAAGAGTGACATGCACAATTAATTGCAGATTAAAACCCTTAAGATATTCATGGCGATGAATGTGAGGTTTTTTTGCCTTAGTAATCCTTACATCCCACTTTGCATTGCATGGGTTAGTTCAAATATATGTCATAGGATGTAATTGCACAATTTTTGCAGTTTGTGTGTTTGCATCTCCGTTAACATTTGTGGTGAGTAATTTTTTTTAATTAAGTTCCAATTTATCTTCTATTTTTTTATAGTTCTTTAATTAATTCTCATATTTATCGTACCAATTATTATGTAGGCAAAAGTTGTTCGAACTGAGTGTATTGAATTTATGTCGTCGTTCAGCTTGTCATTTTTTCTCACATTAAATGCGGTTGATTGTTTGGTTTGTGTATGGATTTTTGCTGAGAGATATTTGCATTGCTGTAAGTATATATATAAATCCAATTTTTATATTGAGTGATTGCTTAATATAAAATTCACATTTATTTTCAATTTATTTTCATGTTTTATTATAGATCCCAAATGTGTTGGGTTTTATATTGGGCTAATTCAAATGCTCCTCTATAATATCTATAGAAAAGCTACCGAGTGTAACAGTCTGTGCCCCATTTATATTTTAGTCGATGACTCGGCTGCCACTTCACGAACTTCTCCACCCTCCTCACTAGTGGAGTTTTTACCTTCCGTGGGAATCAAACCATGCACCCTGGAGTTAAAGTGCATGTTTAATCCATTCCCACTACCAATTGAGCTGCAGCCCAATTATTATCTAGTAGTAGCTAAAACTAAATCTATAATCTAATAGTACCTCTTCTTCTTCATTATTTTATATTTTATGTACCATTATTTGTGACTGAACTAAAAACATAAATTATTGCCTAGTTAATACTACTTAATCGTGATATTTATCAAAAAAAAAAAAACTTAATAGTGAAATAAATTTATTTTTTTGTTAAAAAGAAGTGATATTAATTTTTTAAAATTTGGCCATATTTTATAATTTATACTACTTCGCTTCGCATAAAGAAAAAAAAAAGACTATTTTTTGGTACAACAAATCGACCATTTTTTTTTCCGTAAGACAAATTGACAATGTTTTATGACCAAATATATGATTAACGTTTAATTTTCGAGAGAATTCTAAAGGTTGTTCTATTCCAAAAACTTTTTCCATGATTTAATTCACGAAAACATGCGTATTCAATAATTCACAAAAACGTGAGCTATACGTAGTATATCGTAAATGTTGGAGACAAGTTGAATGTACAATTATTAAAAATATACTAAATTATTTATTTATCATGTGCCCTTAGTGTATATATTGACATTTGACTAAATTCAATTACAGTAATATAGTAAATTAAACTGATTAATATATTATTTTTTTCTTTTAGACCTACTTTTTACAATATCTGGCAAAAGAAATCCTCGCAGGGTTATCATGCACTGCCGTATTTAGTAATTTTGTGCAGCTCCAATTTATGGCTCTATTATGGATTGCACAAAACAAATGCAATCTTTTTAGTAACTATAAATTTGTTTGGAAGTGCTGTGTCAATAGTATATATCGTGATATATACGATCTACGCCACTAAAAATGATAAGGTACGTGTATTCTTAAAAAAAAAAATTAATTTTTTTTATATAAAAATCTCGGTATTTAATTTAGGAGTAGACTAATATGAAAGAGTGCCATGCACAATTAATTGCAGATTAAAACCTTAAAAATATTTATGGCGATGAATGTGGGGTTTTTTGTCTTAGTAATCATTACAACCCACTTTATATTACATGGGCTAGTTCGTGTTTATGTCATAGGAAGCATTTGCACAATTTTTACCATTTGTGTGTTTGCATCTCCGTTAACCATTGTGGTGAGTAATTTTTTTTATAACTAAGTTCTAATTTTTTTTTGAGTAAATTAAGTTCTAACTTATCTACTATTTTTTTGATAGTTGTTTAATTAATTCTCATATTTATCGTACCAATGATTATGTAGGCAAAAATTGTTCAAACTGAGAGTACTGAATTTATGTCATTCAACCTGTCATTTTTTCTCACAATAAATGCGGTTGTTTGGTTTCTGTATGAGTTTTTGTTGAGATATTTGTATAGCATTAAGTATATAAATCCAATTTTTATATTGTATGATTGCTTAATATAAAATTCACCTTTATTTTTAATTTATTTTCTTGTTTTATTGTAGATCCCAAATATATTGGGTTTTATATCGGGGCTAATTCAAATGCTCCTCTATAATATCTACAGAAAAGCAGGAATAACTAGTCAAGTTGGTTGAAGAAGAGGAAGAAATGAAATGGTAAGGTTCTCATATAGTGTATTTTTTTATTAAGTGTAAGTATGCTAATGCAATTTTTAATGCAGTGTTACAGAGTCATACGACATCTACTATGGAAGGAAGACAAAAAGATGATGAATAATTTACTTTAAGGAGTAATTTGTAATATTTGAACATGTAATTCTGTTATGCTATTTTGAATAATTTTTCGTGGAATGTATTAATACTTGAATTGAATAATTTTAAAATAAGTTTTATTTGATATTTGGTTGCATAATTATTGTTATATTTATTTAGTTTATAATTATTTATCTTTAAATTGTTTTGTAGTTATCAAAAAATTCATTTTTATTTTATTTAACATTTTTTCAATCAAATTAAAATATTATATTATAATTATTAAATTTAAAATCAGTATATATTAATTATTTTAATTTAATTCTGATTTTTATAATTTATTTTCATTTAAATAATTATTGTATATTGGTGAGAGAATGGATAGCGGCGGTTTTCTCCAACAGCCGGTTAAATGTTTGATTTACCGGCAGTTTAATGGCTAAATTGGCGGTCCTGGGCTTGATAAACAACATGTTTTTTTGTTTTGTTTTGAAGAAAATATAAACAGCCGTCATACATTGAACAATAAGGTTAATCATATCATCCCACAAAAATCAATTTCATTCTTCAATCTTTGTCTACAAGATCCCGTTGCCGTTCAATATCTCTTGTCGTTAAAAACTGATTTGTGGGTTCTTCAATCTCATATTAAAGTTCAATTTTTGTATTTTAGGGCACGTGTCAGAGGTTGTTGGTTCAATTTCTGTATTCTAGGGCACAATTTCTATGTTATTGTGTAAAATTTAGAACTGTTTCACCTCCTGTGCTCTTCATTCCCACGCCTTTGAATTTGAAATAATATATTTCTATTGTGTTGCTGTTTCTTGCATATTTAATATATTCAAAATATGTGCCCGATTCTAAGTATTTAATTTGTGAGTGCTATCAGAGTTAAAAAAGCGCACCAAAGAAGCCTTCTATTCAGAATTAGGGAGGCCAACAGTTGGCACCTCTGCAAAGGTTATTATTGTTTCATCTTGTTCTTTCAGTCAGTTTTTCATTACTAGTTCCAACAAATTAATTCGATAATGGTCATTAGTTTGATTAAGTGTACAAATTGTTTTATCAAAATGGATTGGTTGCTTAAATGTAGATTAATATTTACATTAATAACTTAACTTTTATTTTTCTTACTAGAACAAGTTTTTAAGGAGATCAATATTTACAGTAATAATATATTAAACTCAACAATTCATAATTATATAATGGATAACTATAGCAAATAAAATGTACTATAATATATTATTTCATTATTTTTATTGATCAAAGTACACATTACTTATTCCATTGAAAACAATTTATAGATGGTGGCCCAATCGAATGATCTATCATCCTACACAGTCCTGATTGATTTACTTCATAGCGACAGTCTTTTACACAAAGTTTGTCGTCTCTTTGTTGAATATAAACGTCAAAGTAGCGTACTTGAGTGCTCCATGTGAATCGGCAAAAGTATAAGGTGGTTGAGAGAAAGAAATTGGGTTTAAAAGCGAAGTTGTAACTTTCTCTATAATGAAGTGATCGAAATCCAATATCGTCATCTTTGGATTGACAATGAACACCAAGTTGAAGATTGTTGGTAATGGAAACGTGTACTTTGGGCGAAAGGAGACCACATTCTTCACCCTTAAACTACAAAGCAATAAGAATCGTTAATAACACAGAAAATGATAACACATAATTAGAGACCGATACCATCCTAAGTTGCACAATTGATTGAGTAGTTGAACTAAAGCATATGACATGTTTCTCTCTGGTTATATATATATATATATATATATATTGTTGAGCTAGATGAAGTGGATTTCTTTTTGTTTCTGAAATTTATATTATTTATTAATATCATATTATATTTAGTCAAAAAAAAAAAGTCATTGTAAAATTAAATATTTTTGGATTTTGTGAGTTTCTGATATAAATATTATAATTAATATGATTACGTGTAGTCAACATACTATTAAATATTTTTGTTTTGGTCAAAAATCCTATTAGTAGTTTGAATAAGTTTGACTTATAATAATGTACCAAAAAAAGAAGTTTGACTTATAATATACCTATATCCAATTAAACTCGAAGAGTAAACATGATTATACCAAAATATAAACTCGAAGAGTACCAAAAATTTCTAGTAATTTATTAATTATTAGCAACTACATATTTTGTGTGTGTCCATAGAGTTGTCAAAACGGGCGGTCCAACCCATTTTGGTCCGGTTCCAGACGTGCAGTGGGTTTTAAAAGGACCGGTTAAAAAGCCTGGAATAAAATATAAGCTGAAAAATTAGTGTCCGAGTTCGGTCTTTTACGGGCTAGCGGGCTTTCGTGTAAGTAAGGTTCGATTATTTTTTCTCTTTTTTGTTTCACTACCAAAAAACAATTTTATGGAGGAAAAAAATTATATTCCAAATATAATACAAATAAATTTACATTATTCAAAATAAGTTACCAATTAACTAAATAACATAAAATAAATTCAAATAATTTTTCAAAACAAACTAAGTTCATGCATAATCAAACAACACAATTATAATTTACAATCAAAATATCACACAAAATAACATAAATGAGCATAATCAAACATAATTATATTTTTGTGACTATTTTGTAAGACTTAGACTTGAGTTGTGTCTAAAAAAATACATATATGCGGGCTAATGGGCGGCCCATGGGCCATGCAGGCAAGCCCATATTTTTAACAGGTAAATATGGGCGGGCTAAAAAGCCCGAATGATAATTTAGGCTGAAATTTTAAAGGCTTAGCCCGGTAGCTTTTTAGGCTTGGCAGCCCAGCCTATGCGGCCCGACCCATTTTGACGGCTCTACGCACGCATGTGTGATACAAATATTATGTAAGATAAATATATGTAGGGTCTTGTTAATGTTTGTTCTAAGAGCACATGTTTAGAAACCTTAAAATAAAATTATTGCTCAAGGCTAAGGTTGTTGAATCTGATGCTGAGGAATCTTCTGTAGATGATTAGGAGGATGGATCAAATGAGGAATTCCTTGCTTTGCTTTGCTTTCAAAGTTCAAAAAATGGAATAAGTACAAAAACAACAAAGCTTCTATAAAAGTTCTGGTTCTAAGAGTTATGGGAATAAAAGCTCCAACCTCAAAGACAAGAAAGATGGTTCTAAGAACAGTTGTTTCAACTGCAAGAAGACTAGTCATTTCATTGCTGATTGTCTTGATTTGAACTCCAATGATAAAGGGAAAAAAGGCAATTTCAAGAACAGAATGAAGAGACCAGTTCCTAAAAAAGTGAAAACTATTAAGAAATTCAGTGTGAAATATGAGCATCCACTCAAGTCAAAAACAGGAAAATAATATCACAGTAAAACAGTCACAACCATCACAGGAACATAATAAATAAACAACTTATTCCAAGATAAATCAGTGAAAACACCTCTCAAATCTCTATTTTCAGCATTGTTTTTATATATAGCAAAATTAACAACATGCACTAAATTTTGCAAATCTTTTCTCACTTAAGACTGAACATTAAATGTCCCATCCTTACCTAATTGCACAAGTTCTATAGACAAGTGTAATTAGTACATATATTGCAAAAAAAAAAATAACATGTAGGAAAAGTCACATACTTTGTTGACACTAGGAACAAGTTCTTGTAAAGCCATTCTTTCTTTTCACACCATAAAGCTTCTTATGAAACCTCAATTCAAATGCGAGACAAACTATGTGCAGTTCCCAAACTTAGTGTGTCACACTATCAAATAAAAACACAACAATTCGACAATCCTTATCATATACATAAAGCATGGCTAAATAATTGTACTAAGTTCAATATTGCAGTTCAATATTCTCTCTTAGTTGCAAGCCTTTGACTTGAAATCATATATTGGACTAATATGGAGAACCATATCATGCTTTGACCGTTGACTGTCCAGCTCAACTTGACCGTCCAGGTGGGATGACTCCTATTGGTCTGCCCAGCTTGACCATTCAGGTCATCAAATCATACTACTAATCTACTCTGTTCAACCAAGTCAACCTACTATGCTCATCCATCAGATTCACATGCTCCAAGCTTCACGTGACCTGCACGGATTAATGACGTAGCTGCTCATGCTCTTAGTTTCACGTGACTTGCACAGATGAGTGACGTCAGCTTCACCTGATCCAGCCCCACGTATCTTGTACGAACGAACTACAAATGGATTTTGGAGTGCTGGGCCGGACTTCCAAGGAAAGGCCCATTAGGTTAAGGAAACATAGACTATAAAAGGCACACTTAAGAGATGAGGATGAGATCTAGGTTTTGAACTATATTTTGTAGCTTGACATTGTAATCTTATTCAGAGTGCTCTCTCCATACAGAGCAGCTCATCTCATTGTAATCAACTTGTGTTTACATACGTGAACATTGGCACCCACCGTGGGGCTACGGTAAAGCTCTCCGACAAAATAATGTATTTTAGTTTTCCCTCTTAAATTTAGACTTCAAATTTTGTAGTTATCAACAATATGATGATCAGTTCATTTAGAACTGTGAATGACACAATAATGCATTTTAGTTTTCCCTCTTAAATTTAGACTCCAAATTTTGTAGTTATCAACAATATGATGATCAGTTCATTTAGAACTGTGAACCGAACGATTGTTTTGTGTTTTGTCAAAATTCAGTGAGACTGGAGTCTGGAGGATTCCAAGAGAAGATAAGTTGGTAATCAAGATTCAAGGCAACAACTATTGACAAATCACAAGCTTTGGAGTGTCGTGTTCGTGAATAAAGTTTGCTGCGTTTTTAGAAAGTGTGTTGTTCTTAAGTTACAATGTTACATAAGAGTTTGTTTTGAATAAAGTCCTTAAGAGACAAGAATTGTTTTTCATCAATAAGTTTGCTCGGTATTTCTACAGGTGGCTGGTTTCTTTTGTTTTTAAGTTTGAGAAAAGTTTCTATAAATAAATTTGACTTGGATGTCTTTCCAAGAAACTAGTGGCGATGCCCGGACCCTAGGTCAAGGGGGGCACACGTTTAATTTTTTATTTTTATAATAACGTTTCAAATTTAAAATTATTATATATTTGAACAATATTTATTCTTTCATATTTATTCAACATGTTATTTTATATCTATACATTTTTTCTTATCATGCCGTTTATTTATCACGTCATCATACCAATAACGATTTTTTATCACTTTCTCTCTCAAGTCGTATACACTCATATTGATATACACATAATATTTTCCTTAAACTTAATTAATAATTATAATCTTTCATGCATGCACGCGCGCGCGCGCACACATTTGACACACACATAATGAATAATTGAAAGAGATATTTTAGTTAGAGTGTACATAACAAAATAGTTTATTTCGAGATTTTGAAAGAAAAAAAAATTAACTAATAAAAAAATAGTCATTTGTAATTGATAAATTTGAATCAAATCAAAACAAAAATTGAGCATTATTTAAAATTTGAAACAAACACGACATATAAATTATAAAATTTATAACTTAAGTATGAATTTATGCAATATATTTTCCACATTAAAAATCAATAATTTGATACTCTAGTAAATTAGTTAGTTTTAAGAAGCAAAATATTAATATTAATTATCGTAAAATCACTAATATACTAATTAATAATATAATTATGATAACACAAAAAACAACAAAGAAAATGAGAGTCATACAATTACTGATTTATCAACACAAATCACAATAAAAAAATGACACAAATGCAAGTAAGGTGCAAAGCCAAAATTCAAGAGGTTTAATATCGATAAAAATCATATTATTAATGTAAAATATTAAGACCCAGGGGTACAGCTGCACCCCTCAATTCTACACAGCATCACTCCTGCCAAGAACAATGCTTGATGGACAAAGTTGGATGTGTATGGATAAATAAGTTTGTGTATGTATTGTTACTTGGATGTGTATGCTAAATAAGTTCAAATTCATTTCATGAATAAAGTTGACAATTATTTCTACACGTGCCTATAGTTTTTCAAGTTATAAAAGGGGTGTTTTGTAAATAAATTGACACTTATATCTACAGGAGGTATTAAAACTGCAGATAAAATGGTTCATAAATAAAGTTTACTTCAATTCTATGAAAATGTGTTTGTATATATTTTTGTGTGATAACTCTAGTTTCTTTTTTTTTTTGAACGGAACTCTAGTTTCTTTTATTTATTACTTATAAAAAAGGTGATCAATAATTGTGCCTACAATGCTCAAAGTACTATAGTTTTTCTCTAGTTTCTTTTTGAAGCAGCAAATGTTTTGATTTTATGCAATAATCCAAACATCTTCATAAACCAAAAAATTATTATCATCATTGAAAATGCACGTTTAAATGGTTTCGATGCTTATCCAAACATATACATAATTTGAGTTGTATAGCAATTTTGCAAAAAAAAAAAAAACTTCACCATGATAACATCACTGGAATTTAGCAAAAAATTATGAAAGATCAAATAAATCTTCACTCTTTTTATTTTGACGAAATATATACACATTGTAGTACTCCTAATTTTATAGGTAAGGATTTAACGCATTAATTGTATTAACATCATTGTTAATATTAACCCTCTAATTTAAAATTAACGGTTAAAATTGTGTATAGCTAATTTTATTTTATTAATATACAATTTAGAACATTTAATCTCTATAAAGTATAAATCATCGAATCTCTATAATGTATAACAATTTTGCAAAAAAAAAAATAGGTTCGTATAAAACAAGAATCATTATCATGGCTCGGTTACTACGACCTGCGCGAATGGTTCTCAACAGCTCGATTCTTTGCCGAACTTGAACCATGAAGAGTCCTTATGATCAAATATAACCTTACCAACGTTTTAGATTAATTAAGAGTACAGGTCTAAATGTTAGTATAGGATCTCATTTGTAAACAGTGATCAACACATTCTTGATTAATAGCTATCATACTTAGCTTCCACATTATAACAAAAGTTCGTCCACTGCACAAAAGTATCCAATCCTTTTGAATATTGAGTGTCTTGCAAGTTGACCGTTGCAAACTATTGTACAAAAATAAATAGTGAAGAACTATGATTTGACTATTTTCCACATAGATTATATACAGAGGGCTACATTGATACTGCGATGTGTTCGGGTTATAGAGATGCTTACTTAAACAACTGAGGCAAAATTAGCACCGCCACTTTGACATGATATAGCCAATCTGTATAGATGCCCTAAATAATATATTGGACTATAGGATATTGAAGTTATAAAATTCCACTCCAGGCTTTCTAAGCATAAAAAACAACATGAATTAATTAAGTTGTATAAATAAGACAGTTGGGCTAGGCTATCAAAATATTAGGTCCCACTTACTTTGTGAAGACACCTATTTTCAGAAAATTTCTCTTTAACCCCCCCTATTTTCTTTCTTCCCTCCCTAACTACCTTTTTTACCCTCATTAAGCCCAATTCGTAACGTAGAAACCGAACTGCAGTTCGGTTTCCACGTACCGAACTAAGCCACTCCCAGCCCCCCCAAACCTAAATTTGTTCTCAGCATCGATGCTCAAGTTTCAGCATCGATGCTGTCCACGTACCAGACTATAAAACAGCATCGATACTTATATGTCAGCATCAATGCTCAAACCAGAAATTGTTAGTTCTGATGCCTAAATTTGTTCCCAGCATCGATGTTGTGCACGTATGAATTGTTGGGAAAGTCCTAGACAATACAACAGCATCGATGCTCCTATGCCAGCATTGATGCTCAAACTAGAAATTGTTAGTTCTGATGCCTAAATTTGTTCCCAGCATCGATGCTCAAGCTTCAGCATCGATGCTGTTATCACACTTCTGATTCTATGTTACGAAGTGAAAGCGTTGAAGCGCTGCTGCGGGTGGGGGGGGATGCACGCGTAGTTATCAAAATCTGCCTGTACTTCGGAATCCACGTTACGAAGTTGAGTTCGGAATATGGATTCCGAATTGCATAATTTTGCCAAATTCAAGGGTATTTTTGGGTTTGAGGGGGGGGGGGAAGAGAAATAAGGGGGGGGGGGGGCAAAAGAGAAATTTTCCTATTTTCATTTTCTAAATTTTATGTTAATTTTACATGCTAACAATGAGATAGTAGATTTTTCTGTCTAATATCATATTTAAAGATGTAACTTTTCTGTCTAATCTAATTTTTCATAATGTAATTTTTCAGTCTAATGAAAATCAATAAAAATTATGATCTATATAATTTCCAATATGCTTATGTTCTTTTTTTTTCTCTGAGAGACACGTTAGCGCTCTACAAAGCGAACGAGTTAAAAAAAATGTAACGTTAATGATGTGAGTGAGGTGGTTGAACAGTGAAAATATGCTTGGTTAGCAATTAGCATTGTAAAGGGCGAACGAGTCGTCCTCTATATAGAAAGCGATCGCAAGGGGAGTATTTATATCATTTTGGATGGCGCGTGAATGCTGGGGGCGCGACCCTAGCCCGAACCATTTTTGTTGTTAATTTGTTGTTGACTTTATAATTTTTATTTTTATCTTCATTATTAAGAGCAAGCAAGAGGGGTACAAGATCAAAGCAATGAGTTAATTTTTAATGGTTTAAAATCTATATGTTATATTTTTCTTGTAGATTTATGTTTATATTCTAACTTTTTTCTGTTTGATCTTGTTTGAAGCTATGTTGCATTGTTGTTGTTGGTTGAGAAGATGGATTTGTGCTGCTGTGTAATATTTGAAACTTTATTGCTGTTTGTGTTGTTGTGATTTGCTAATGTAGTTTTATTATGGATCAGTAAAAAGAGATATAAAAGAGAAATATGTATTTAGAGTTTTTATCAAATATTTTGCTTTAAATAAGAATTATCTATAATTTGAGATTTTGATTAACTTTTTAAACAAATAAAGTAAACCCAAGAAATAATATGGGCCAAAACAAAACCGAGAAAATATTTAAAACAAGATTTGGACAAAACGTAATTGAGAAATAAAAGAATTTCGACTAAAATTATGAAAAGGACTTAGTAATTGTGGCGGATTTGTATTTAAAAAGTTTAGAAAAATAATTGAGAACACTTTTATGAACCAAATTTTCAAACGGGAAAAACTGAACCGAACCTGTATGATCCGAAATTAAACCAATCTGACAAAAATTGAAGCGCAGGTTCGAAATTCAGCCTTCATATTGGGCCTGAACCGGACCGAAACCGATGTCCAGCCAGCCCTAGACTAAAACAACATGAATGAAGTGATATATGAAACGAAACATTTCCTCATTTGTATAAACAAGACCGTTGGACTATAAAAATATTATGTCTCATTTATTTGTGAAGACATTTTCTATTTTTATTTTCTTAATTGTGTTAATTTTACTTACTAACAAAGAGTGTAGATTCTTGAAGTGAACAATTATGTGCATTTTTTAGAAACAATGAAAATACCGAAAAACTATTATCACTATTTTCAGGAATGCATCATCTCTAGTTAGTATTTCACCTTTTCTACACCACAATTATTCCCATTCAAGAGTACGTCTCACAAAATTTCCTACACATATTTTAGAAAATGAAAGTAGGAAATGTTTTTGCAAAGGGATCCTATACTTTTCTCTGGTCCAATATTATAATTCATATTTTTGACTTTCTGTATTATGATAGGAAAATCACTTGATTTCTTTTAACAATACATTCATTGTTATTGCATTAAAAAATTAGTCCAGGCTTGTCAAAAATGAACATGGAAACTTTTTCTCCTCTTTGTTCTTTGTTATTTTTTCCATTTTTTTTCTATAGACAAAGTTTTTTCTTCGGCTAATCTGCAAGTATATGCATCGCATTTTTTATATTATAAAATTTGTGAACGTGTTTGATTTAGCCACACTGATATATTATTATATATCTGATCCGTCCCGGTCTCAACATCAAAGATGTAAAACGATAAAGTAGATGGTGATAGTTTGAGGAAAAACCCAAGACGCATGGATTTGTCTATGCACTCTCTGCAAAAGCGATGCAAGCATTCCATTACGGTTCTTGTTTTTCGAATGATGCTTACACATATAATGAAATCGATCATCTCAAACTCTCAGTATACCATCTGATGATTATGAAAACAAATAATTATGATGCAACATCTGGCTTATCTTGAAAACTAACATAAAAAAATCATCCATCTATACACATACACACACACACAATAACTTCCATTAAGAATAAATCTATTGCTCGCTATGCAGCAGGTGTATCTCCAATTACAACATTCTGGCTGTATCGCTCACCCATCCATCGTTCTCTCTTCTTCTCATCATCTCTCACCCATCACTAACTTCTAATGCTAACTCCAAAACAACATTGCTCATTCAGACCATTCTTCTGCTTTGTCTGGCCTTAAAATGCAAGCACGCACCATACAGCCCATTGGCTTCCAACATGACACAAGAATTCTCATTAATAACTTAACTTTTATTTTTCTTACTAGAACAAGTTTTTAAGGAAACAGATCAATATTTACATAATAATATATTAAACTCACAATTCATAATTATATAATGGATAACTATAGCAAATAAAATGTACTATAATATATTATTTCATTATTTTTATTGATCAAAGTACACATTACTTATTCCATTGAAAACAATTTATAGATGGCTGCCCAATCGAATGAGTCACATTACTCACATTACTCACATTACTTATTCAATTGATCAAAGTACACATCACTAGCAGTATTGCTTGTGAATTGGTCATTCTTTTTCTTCCATTCCTTCTTGATGTTCTTCACAACAGGCTCAGGTCTTGATGAGTAACTTCTGTCAGGAGAGCCATGTAATATGTAACAGAAATGTCTAATATGTCCCTTTCTTCCACAGTGGTGACATACCCAATCATAGTATCTACCCTTTCGTCTGGACTAGTAGCTAGTCCTCTATTGTCTTGCTTGATGTAAGGGCATTTGTCTTGACATAGTTGGATCATAAGTACTAACAGCTGGTACAAATTGTGTCTAATGAGGCACAGCTATGTAGTCAAAGCCTATACCTTTAACATTTCTTGAACTCTGTCCCATCTCCAGAATCTCATCTAATTTGTCAGTACCTCTGTTCAGCATCCTCAGTTGCTTGTTCATGTTGTCTATCTTTGAGTTAAGTAAAGCAACTTCATCATTGAGATATGAGTTTATTTGTAGTAAATTGTTCTTTTCAGCTTGTAGAAGAGCAATGGTTCCTTTTTGCTTACAAATTTCTTCACTTCTGATCAGCAATTCTTGATAAACATCAGGAGATTCTTCATGAGATAGCTCTCCATCAAAGAAACTTGTGTCAGATGTACACACTCCTGTCAGAGCAACAACATGGTTGGCATTTTCAGGATCTTCTTCAACTTCATCTTCATCTGACCAGGAAACAACCATTCCCTTCTTTTGCTTCTTCAAATAAGTCGCACACTTAGTTCTGATATGGCCATACCCTTCACATTCATGACATTGAACCCCTTTGTTTTGATTCGTCTTGTCCTCAGCTCTGAGTGCTTCTATTTAATGACATTCTTGTTTGTGCTGCGATAGTTGTTTGGAGCATATGTCTTAGGACGTCTGTCCATCTTCAAAGCTCTACTGAATTGTTTCCCCAACATTGCCATAGCTTCAGAGATACCTTCATCAGTCTCCATATTATTTTGTTGGTCAGACTCTTCAGCAGCAAAATCAATGTTCTTTGACTTCTCTCAGATCTCTCATTGGCTGACATCTCAAAAGTTTGTAAAGAGCCAACTAGTTCATCCATCTTCAAATCTGAAATGTCTTTGGACTCCTCTATTGCAGTGACCTTCATATCAAATCTCTTAGGTAGAGACCTAAACATCTTTCTCACTAATGTTTCTTTAGATATCTTCTCACCCAAGGCATCAAATTGATTGTCATAATCAAGAATCTTCATGTGGAATTCTTGAATAATTTCTTCATCATTCATTCTTAAGCTCTCAAACTTACTAGTCAAAAGTTGCAATCTTGAGCTTTTCACCTTGGATGTACCTTCACGAACAGTTTGGAGTATCTTCCATGCCTCCTTGGCAACAGTGCATCTTTTGATCAGCTTGAATATATGCACATCAACTCCATTAAATAGAGCATTCAAGGCTTTTGAATTTGCATTACCTAATGCCTCCTCCTCTTTGCTCCATTCTTCCTCAGGCTTGAGTGTGGTGGTGGCTACACCATCTTTATCAGTAACTACTAGATGTTCCCAACCTTTTATAACAGCTCTCCATGTTTTGTGGTCCATGGATTTTAGAAACGTTGTCATCCGGGATTTCCAGTTGTCATAATTAGAGTCACCAACCAAAAGTGGTGGCCTATTCATAGGTCCTCCTTCCTTGTCCATTCTTGCCAGAAAAACCTCCCTGGAGCTCACCCTAAACAAAACAAGGTGTCTGCTCTGATGCCAATTGAAATTCTGGCTACCAAACAGAGAAACACTGTGAACAATGTAAGCACAACTGTCCGAGCGCGTGTCTAGCTCAGGACAAACACACAATTAAAACGTAATTAAAATCAACGGAAAAGTAAATAACACAGTAGGTTTGTTAACCCAGTTCGGCGCAACTTGCCCTAATCTGGGGGATACCAATCCAGGAGTGAACTCACTATAATAGTTCTAGTGTAAGGACCAACGTAGCTGCACTACTTGTCTTCCACCTAGACCCTACCCCGTGACAGCCCTACCTAGGAACTCCTAGATATGAGACCCCGTCTCACCTCCTAACCTAAACAACACACTCAGCGTTGCTTTTTACTTTTCTTTTCTTCGTTATGTTTTCTTTGGACAAGAGACACACTCTTCCGACTCAATACTAACTCCGTACCTAAAGGCTTAGGAGAAGCATAAGTTACAACTCTACTAAACACGTCCTTAGCTTGACCAGTGATGATACAAGCAAGGCTCACACCAATAAACAATAAACAATAAAGAAGATTAAACCTTAAACACACGCTTTAGAACACACACGGTTTAGCTTGACTTTTATGGTCAATCATTACATATATTTATACTACTAGAGTAGCACAGAGTTTGGGCTTCAGACACCTTTGGACGTTGTAAGGTCCAAGTCTTGAATCTTCTAGAACAATAGATCTTCTTGAAAAATAAATCAATATCACCTTTTAAAATATATCTAGACTTGACCGCCTTAGACTTCTTCGGAAACACGTGACTTAATCACCAAGTAATGGTTAAAAGAAAAACCAAAACGAATCTTGTAAAAGATTGCATAAAATAATAAACGCGCGCTGGCGCGAGCTGGCAGATCACGCAGTGCTGTTCCATATGCTACAGCATCTGACCACACATCTAGCTAATATATATTTTTGCACAATTATAGCCAATCTTCAAAAACCCAACAGAGTTAATCTCTAAAAGACCTGTAAGAAATGGTCATGGGTACGTGCAGCAAGGAAAGTATAGAGATGAGATTAGATAGAACATGAAGAAGTGAAATGATCTGCCGGAATGCAATTAATTAGCAAGGTACCATTGTTGTTTCCTTTTTGCGTGAATCATATTAAAGTGATTAACTTTATTTATATATATATATATATATATATATATATATATATATATATATAATATAATTACGGATGTCTCTCTTACGATCATCATCCAATGTGGCAAGCAACCAAGTCTTTATATGTTTATGTGGTAAGATTTCAAGGCTTTATGTTTTAAGCAATTAGGCAAGCTAAATATACTCCTTTCGATTCCCTCCAACAACATTTTTCTAATTTTTATATTATTTTACTTAGATTTAGTTAAGAGCTTTAGTAAAAGTAACATGATTCGATTCTCACCAACGACAAAAAAATCTATTTTTATAATATATATTTTTACTTATACTATGTAGGTTTAATTAGGAGTGCAAAAGGAACATGGTTCAATTCCCACCCACAACAAAAATCTTTTTTTATGATGTACTTTTTTACTTAATTGTTACTAACCATCATTTTTAAAAAGTTACTAATTTCTATAATCTCTATCTCTATCTCTATAATTAGTCAAAAAAATCTCTATCTCTATAATATATATTTACGGATGTCTCTCTCATGAACAAATTTTCACGGGACAATCTATAATGAACCAAATTTTATGTGTGTCATCTATGTCTCTCTCACGAACAAAATTTAGTATGAGATACACGGTTTAATTTTTTTTGTTGAGACCGGAGTAACCACTGCCGAACGCAGTGACTAATCCCTCGCCAGATTGGAGGCACCTCAAAGAGTGGGATAACTGTCTCATAAATTTAAAGTTGCTCAATACCACACGGTTCGATTTCCACCAACAACTAAAATTATATATTTATGATTATTTTTGAGACAATTTTATGATATTTTATTTTATTGCTTATGAAAAATATTTACACTTATATTAATATACCTGTATTTTTTTTTAATTTACACGGGATCAATATTTATAGTAATATATTAATACAAGTGTATTTTTTCACTACAAGAAAACCTTCATTTTCCAACCAAACTGAGAAAGAGGGGTTGAAGGTTTAGGCCCTCAGGAAATATTTTGAAGGTTCAGGCCGTCAAAAATTGAAAAAAAACCGTCAACAAATTATGAGAATATTTAAAAATAAATGAAAAATACATACCAGCGGCTTTAGCCGTCGGGAAATTATCGTCCACTGAAATTATTATCCTGAAAGCCTTAGCCGTCGGGATGTTTATACTTTCTGACGGTCCTGACCGTCGACAACATGTAATTTCCGTCGATAAAAGTGTGTCAGAATTAATTAATCTTGATGACGGTTTAGGCCGTCGGGAAGTCATTACGAATAAATATTAATATAGTTGATGAATGGTTACGACGGTATAGACTATCAGGAAGTTATTTGTAATTTGCAGACGGCTTGGACAGTCGGGATGTTCACTGCATTAAACAAAAATAGTATCTCACCGTGTTTTTATTTTGTAATTTTTACAGAATTATATTTTTTTCTACGAATGTTTTAATATGAGACGAAAAACTTTTTTTATCAGAACTTAAATATTTATACACATATTAATACGGAAAACCTATTTTTTATACTATGACTTATATTTATACTCATATTAATACGAATGTTTTTTGATTTTATAATTTAAACGATGATCAATATTTATATTCATATATTAAAACACGACCTATCTTTTTTGTAATTTCAATGAGGACTAGAAATGAAACATAATATTGTTCAAAACGGGGAACGGGAGATCACTCTCCACCCTATTTTATCTCTTTAAAATTCTTAAATATATATTATTTATATATTTAAATAATAGAAATATAAAATTAATTTCACAAATAATTGGAAAAATAAAACTATTTGACAAAAATTATATTAATTAACTTAAATTTTAAAAAAAAATTAATAACATATACTATAAATTTAAATATTAACCTGTGCATTGCACGGGTCAGTTATACTAGTATATATATATATATATATATATATATATATATATATATATATATATATCTTCAAATTGACCATCATTTGCTTCGCAATTATTTAATCATGTATAATTATTATAAGGAAATGTGAAGTTTATAATGTTGTGTCAATTTGTTGTTTAATCGGTTGGATAAAAATGAAGTGTATAAGTCATATTAGATTGATTTTATTAAATTAAGATTTCTTGATGAAATTATGTGGTGATATAAAATTATAGATTTTAATATCACAGTTTCTTTTTTTAGAAAAAAGAATGGTCTTAGTACCATAGTTTCATCAAATTAAGAGTGGTCTTGGTATCACAATCTTTGAATTTTAAAAATGGTTTTAATATCATATGAGAATAGTCAAAATACTATATATGAATGATTTCAATATCATATGTGAATGGTCTATGTATCATTATTAGAATGATTAGAGTATCATATTTGAGGGTGTATTTTTGAACAAATCCTACCGTACAGTAGGACTTCAATACAATTATTGCTGGGCTGTTTTATCCTTGAGACGGGACGTCTTAAAAAGAGCGACCTAGTCCACGACTCAACGCAGCTAAAATTTATTTTGAACTGTTTTTGAATCCGAAAACAACACCTCACAACAAATGCAAGTGTTTGGTTTGTCTATTAGTTCTTGCTAAATAATATTTGCATTGCTGTAAGTATACAAATCCAATCTTTATATTGAATGATTGCCGTATGTAGTTCTTTCATCTTCTTCTTTTACACATAAAATGCTAGCTAGTATTTATATCAATTGGACTTCAGCTGCTGCTATAACAGTACCTGAAGAACCAAATTAAAATTTTGGTAAATTTTAATACTAAATTCAAGTTGTAATGGCTATATATAACCATTTGAAAGCGTCCCTTTTCAAATTTCTAGAAATTTAAGAAACCCAATTATACATAAAATTAAAGTTGCTCTAAGGAAGAAAGAGAGTACAGAAGCTGATTCCTGAAAAGAAAGTGTCACGTGAAACACATACAAAGAGTGTTCTAATCCTAATCACTCAATTTTGAATCTAATGATTTTTATTTTTTGATAATTTGAATTTAATGATTATTAATTCATTCTCACCTCATATAAATATTTCTCATTCTCATGTGATACACACTCTCTCTCTCTCTCTCTCTCTCTCTCTCTATATATATATATATATATATATATTGGTAAGGTCTATCTATATATATTATGTTTAGTCAAAGAAATATGATGTTTTATATAAAAAAAATAAATATGATATTATGTTTATCTTTAAGTGATTAAAAAAAAATAGATTTGCTGGCTTTTTATCTTTATTTATATAATCTTTCATTAAATTTTGGTCATTTTAAATTTTTAGTTTTGTTTCAAAACTTTGATCCTTTTCAAAAATTAAAGTAAAATTAATAAATGCTTTTTATTTTTACTCTCTGATTCCTAAGTGAAGAAGGTCCTAGTAGTCCAGAGTTTGGCCGCAAAATAAGTAAAGTCTGGTCAAGAAATTATTCTGTCTATGAATTGAACTCGGGTTCTCCCGAAATCTGTACTTTTGGTGAAATTCATTAACCACTTAAGTCAAATGACTTGGTTAAAATTAATAATGGTTTATCATTTATACCTTTATAAAAATTAGAGTATTCATTAAACATATTTTCTCCCTCTTAATGAAGCAAGAATAAAAGTAATTTACCTTATCAATATTTAGTATTTTTTAATTTACGTACAAAAATTTAAAATGGAAAAAGTTTTGAGACAAAAAAAGTAATGATAAACAAACCACTCTAAAAATTAACACAAAAATATCTATAAAAAGTATCTTATATTAGATTTTATCATGACCCTGTTTTTTTGGTATAGAAGCTAATAATAAGAAAAAGAAAAATTAAAAAGAAAAACTAAGCACGGGGGAAGCCTGGATCAACACAGCATAAATATGATATTTCACTTGTGGACCTTTGATGAGGTTAACACATAGTAAAGAGTCAGAGTAGCAAACAAGTTCATCAATATTCATGTCTTTGGCCAACGAAAGGCCCCTAAAGATAGCAGTCAGTTCCGCAAGCAAAATGTCAGATGATCCTTGAATGAAGCCTGTAAGATAATGACCGAAGGTGTTTCTAATAATGCCACCAAATCCAGCTCGAACAGGAGTACCGAGACAGCTTCCGTCCACATTCAGAATGGTACAAGAAAAGTTATTATTGTTCTACCTGATATGTCTATCTACTAACTCATCGTTAGAAGTGGGAGAGAATCAATTTTTCAAAGTTTTCACCATAACTTGAATGTTGAATGAGAGTCGACTTAAGGGCCAAGTCTCATTGTTCAAGCACATCAAATTTCGGTGTCTCCAAGACCACCAGACAGCGGCCGAAAAAGTGAAAGCGTGTGCACCTGTGGTACCCTGCTTGAGCCAAACGTACGCATCCAAGTTTGAGAAGAAATCTGGATTATTAAAACCAATGTGGTTCCAAAGGCAATGAGAGAACTCGCAGTCCCTAATGCAATGAAGAAAGGTTTCATCTTGAAGGCCACATCGAGTGCAGGTGGCTGAAGGACTCATCTTGCGGTGATTGAGTAAAAAAGGGTTAGCGTAGAGTTGTGACAAGCCAACCAAAAGAATAATTTGATCTTTTCAAGCAGTTGGAGCTTTCATATCCAAGACCAAGTGTGTAGAGGGTTACCAGATGAAGACCTCCAAGAGAGTAGCCAATTATAGCCACTTTTAGTAGTGTAAGTGCCGTTTTTATTGTTAGCCTAAATGAAGACCTCTTCGATAGAGTCGTTGAACCTGAAGTTGGTGTTGTCAATGACTTTAGAAATCAACGGAGAGAGTTGGGTGTAGAGATTACGAGTATGAGGGTTTCTTGTGGAGAGCACATCTTTTACCGAAAGTTGCAGATCATGTATATCCACATAGGGGACAAGTGAGCTAAGACGACCGAAATCGGTCCAAGGAGTGAACCAAAAGGAGGAGGATCCCGAACCTCACGAAAATCCGTCTTTGAGGACGTTTTTTGCTCTAATAATAGAGGACCAAGTTGGGGAGCCACTAGGGGAGTTATTGGAGAGGAGGAAATTTGGCCCTGCAGTATATTTGCTAGAGAGGAGGTCAACCCAAAGCTTACTCGAAGATTGCACCATATCCCAGACCAATTTACTCAATAGTGAGATATTTGCATCCCGAGCTGGTCGGACACCCAAACCACCAAGTTGTTTAGGGCGAGATATTTTATTCCATCCCACTAAGTGGATACCTTTGTTATTATAGTCCCTCAAAATAAATTTGCGAGTGGTCTGATCTATGCTTTTACAGAAGCTTTGAGGGAGCCAAGCAATTTGCATGTAATAGGAGGGGATTGAAGTGAGAACAGATGAAGCTAGCGCTAAACGGCCTGGTTTGTTTAGCAGCTTGTTTTTCCAAGAAGCAAGCCGTGTCTGCATCTTGTCAATAATAAAATTGAAGTCGCTTCGTTTGCCTCTCCCTTTGAGGATTGGGAAGCCTAGATACTTGTCGAGGGAGGTAGTGCTCTGAATACCAGAGATGGAGGTAAGTTTGTTGATCTTGGTCTGAGGTATACCTGCAGAGTAGAAGGCCTGAGACTTCGACAAGTTTATCTTCAAGCCTGAAGCATGACTGAAGCGGGTAAAAAGGTCAGTAAGAAATTGTAGCTGAGAGCTTTTGGTTGCGGTGAATAGGAGGACATCATCTACAAATAGTAGGTGAGATAGTCGGGGCCCATTGGCGGAGATGTGGATGGGGGCCCAAGTACCCTGATGAACTGTATCGTTAATGGCAATGGACAACTTTTCCATACATAATATGAATAGATAAGGGGATAGTGGATCCCCTTGTCTAAGACCGTGGGAAGGTTTGAAGTGGGGGCATTTTGTTGCCATTCCATAACAATGAGAAATTAGAAGAGGTAACACAATGCATGATAAGCTTAGTTGTTGCGTCGAGGAAGCCAAAATCACGGAGGCAAGTTTTAAGAAAGTTCCAATTAACATTATCAAAGGCTTTTTCAAGGTCGAGTTTGAAAACAACATAACCTTTCTTCTTCTTTGACTTTCTCATAAAGTGGATGATTTCCTGCAGGACAATCGCATTAACAGAAGTGCCTCTGCCTGGCAGAAAACTGCTTTGGTAGGGTCCAATAATAGAATCTAGAATCGGCCTGAGGCGGAGAACCAAGACTTTTGTAATAATCTTATAAACAATGTTGCACAAACTAATAGGTCTAAATTCTTTGAAGGTAGTGAGTGGGTCAATTTTGGGGATGAGAGATATCAGGGTTTCAAATATGGCAGGGTCGAAATAACCTGTGTGGAAGGCTTTTTTGACCAGTTGGAAGATGTCGTCTCCCTTAATGTGCCAATATTGTTTGAAAAAAAATGCACTGGAAGCCGTCTGGACCCGGGGCCTTATAAGGCTTCATGGAGTTGAGGGCTGCAAATACCTCCTCTTTAGAGAACGATCTAAGTAAAGAATTTTTCCCTTCTTCGTCTATGGAAAGAAGGGTCGTGATTGGGTTGATTGCCGCCAAATAGATTCTTATAATATTGTTGCGCCTAGTTTTGAAGAACAGAACTGTCAAACGCCCATGTACCGTTAGGAAGCTGGAGTCTATGAACACGGTTGCGCTTCCTTCTTATAATGGTTTGTGTGTGGAAGAAAGCAACATTTTTGTCACCAAATTTGACCAATTTTTCTCTAGATTTTTGGTACCAATGCATCTCTTCTTGGAAAAGAATATGGTTGTATTCCTGTTGGAGGTTGCGCTCAAGAAGGGTATGGCGGGAGGAGACAACTCTTTCAAGATAGTTTTGAACCCCTTTGAGTCTGCTTTCAATATGTCTTTTGCGTTTAAAGATGTTCCCGAAAATCTCTTGATTGAAAGTAATGGATTCTTGTCGGACATTATGGTAGGATTATGGTTGGAAGATGTCCAAGCTTTCTCAACTAAAGCGGAGTAGTTTGTATGATCTATCCAAGCAGCTTCGAAACGGAAGGGTCTGGGTCCCCTAGCCACGGGAAGACCACCAAAACGAAGAAGTAAAGGATTGTGATCAGAATGGAGTCTACAAATAACTTCGACAAAAGCCTCGGGAAAGGCTAAACGCCATTCCACATTGGTTAAACCTTTGTCGAGTTTCTTAGAGAGAATGCGGAGGCCATTGTGATTTCGGTGCCAAGTAAAACGTCCTCCAGTGGTTGTGAGGTCTAGAAGACTACATTGGTCCAAGAAATTAGCAAAAATGGTAGCTCTTGCATGTTGAAAGATACCTACGCGTTGGTCGCTAGGGAGGAGAGTCTCGTTATAGTCACCAATAAGCATCCAAGGGCCAACAGTAGTGAGGCTAAGGTCTATTAGGTAGTTCCAAAAGTTGGTACGCAATGTCGAGTTTGGGCTGGCGTACACGCAAGTACATGTAGTGGAGGCATTGTCATGGGTTAACATGAAAGTAATGGAGTAGGAATTAGTGCCCATGATAGTAGTAGTAATAGGAGAATTAAAATGTTTTAGGAGCCATATACCTCCAGAGTGACCATTAGCTTCAATAATGTGAGTCGGTGTGTAGCCGTTGTTTGTCCAAAAGGAGGACAATTTAGAGTAAGGAACATGAGTTTCTAGAACAGCAAGGAAAGTTGGATGATACTTTCTAATAATTTCCCTCAAATGTCGTTTTGAATTATTATTGTTGGCCCCTCTGATATTACAAGAGAGGATTGAGATATCATTGGGAGCTTCCATAACAAAACAAACAAAGAGAAGGACAAAGGAAAAGACTGGTCTAAGTGACCATGTTTTCTTCATTATGATCACGGTGAACATGACTTTCTTCACCAATTTCAAGGTCATTCTTGTTTCCATTAGTGTGGATTTCAGGCGAGGAGATATTAGCGTCAAGGGGGTCATTTGTATGTTGTACGACGACCATTTGGTCTGAGTTGGGGTTCATGAATGTAGCTGACTTTTGGTGGAAAGAGTCTAAGTTTTTTGGATCAAACACAAGGTGTGGGGTTTCTTTTGGTTGAAGTGGGGTAGATAGAACAAGTTTGTTAGGAGTATTGGGAGCTTTTGTTGTCGGGTTGATAGGAAAGCGGGAAGTAAATGTCATGTGATTGTTATCATCGTCATCACGACGGCGGCGTTTTGGGTCCACTTTACTTTTGTTGGGGCGCGCTATGTTTGTAGCATGTGGTCTGGGTGGTAGCTTTTGAGTAACTGGGTTGTACTTTGATTGGTCGGCCAAATTGGACAGAGCATTGAATTTGTTACTTTTGTCGTTGGTGACGGTTTTTTAGCCTGGCAAGGTAGGTTTATTAGGTTGTTTCTTGCGCCTAGTAACTAGGAGCCAATCCCCATGTAATTCCTTACCCTCCTCATTATTGTTTATATTTCTCTCTTTATATGTTTCCTTAGGAGCTCCATTGATAACAACATTCTCTTCTGGTTGACTAGAGTTTGAGTGGTTGGCCGGTGAGGTGACTTAAGGCGGGGCGGAGTTGTGATGTTGGTGAACATGTTTTGTCCCTTCAGGCACAAAGATGGCAAGAGGACAATTCCTACCTAGATGACCATAGCAGTTAGTACATATTAGATGAAGACCTTCATATTGAACCTTGTACCAGTGTCCATTCTCACCCAAATTTTTCCCACCACCGGCTTAGTAAGGTCTACTTCTACGCAGACTCTTGCAAACCAACCTCTTTCAACTTTTAGAGTATTGATGTCCACCTTTATAGGTCGACCGATAGCTGAAGCCATGGCCATGAGGAAACTTTCGTCGTAGTAAACTAGGTTTAAACCAGGGAATCTAACCCAGACAATTGTACGTTCCACCTTTGCATTTGGTGAAGCGAACTCGGGGGACCAATGAGAGACAACAAGACAGTGGTCAAAGATCAACCATGGGCCACCAGTGATCATCTTTTCTTTGTCAGCAGCGTGATCGAACTTCACCATATAGAAACCATTATCGTTGTCCATGATTTTGAAACCGCCTTGTAACTTCCGTATTTTTTGGAGACGTTCTTTCATGGTAAGGTAATTGATATTTTTTCCTAAGAGTTTGACAACAATTGCATCTTTCCACGGCGTACAAAAATCTTGGAAGACTTTTTTGTTCAATATAAATTTTAGGGAGAAGGCGATTACCATCCTCTAGTTCGATGCGAACGAGGTTCTCTTTGATCATATCCACTTTCTCTCTTGGAGGAATGGTTTGTGGTGAGCCTAACAATTTATCACGGAATGATAGTATGGCGAACGCGGGTTTTTGCGAGTCAGGAGGTTTATGGAGTGGTTGATGGTGGGGTTCACCGTTGGCCGAGAAAACAACGGGGGAACCCATTGTAGATTAACAAGTCGGTCACTTCAGCACCACAATAACAAAATCAGAATACAAGATTGCAACACACGATAACAGAAAACGCGGTTGCAAAACAAGATAATAGAAACGCGTTAACAGAAGCGATTGCAAGGTCGTCGATGACAGAAGAACGCGATTGCAAACACGATGACAGGAACGCGATTGCAAAAACGTCAATCAGCAAAAACGATAACAGAGAAACATGATTTGCAGCAACAGTGAGTTTGATGTCAAAACAATAACAGGATCGGAACAATGCTTTCAGACGCGATTTCAATCGTTATGCAGAGACGATAACGGGGCTGTAATGGAGTAGGGTGGGCGGCGGCGTACTGGTGTCAATCGGAGGAAACGGCTGTGAGCGATCGATTTGTGAGGAGCGGCGGTGGAGACCTAGCAAAGCTTGATACGATAGTATTTTTATCCGAATGCTCTGTTAGAATGTTTGGTTCTCTTATCATGAACCTATAATCTAAAAGCATCTTTTATTTTATTGTTTATTTTCTAAATCAAAAACCCCTGTTTACTAATATCAACTAGAAAAATTATTTCGTTCTTTTTTTTTTTTTTTTTGGTAAACCAAAGGTATTCTCCGCGCGCAACTGCAGAGACTAATTCCCTCGAGGTAACTGAGATCCATTTAAAGGGTTGACCTCTCCCAACAAATGTTTTTCCATACGCACCGGTCGGGGATCGAACCCAAGACGAAAAATTATTTCGTTCTTTAATTATTACTATTGATAGATAAAGGTGATATATATAATAAATTTTTAAAAAAATTATGAATATTTTAGAAAATATTAATGTAATATTTTGATAAAATATTGTTCATTTTATATGCGAAATCTATTAAAATATTTGCACCTTAATTTGTAGTTTTTTTTTGTTATCATAACTCGTAATTTTATATATATATACACGGATACTATTTGTTACGTCTCATATATTTTAATCTGCGAAAAATATTTATCTGTATTAGTTTTATATATATGAGTGGTAGTTGTCTAATTTTTTGGTTTTTATCAATGACATATTTATTCTTTATTGTAGTTATGTGTCAATAACTTGTAATTGTCGCTTACCAAAAAAAAACTTATAATTGTCCCGTATTTTTAATTTTATTTAACATTTTTATAAATTTTAAGATTTTCTTAATGAAGTTTTTAAATGTGTCGGTTAAATAGATTTATTAAATTATATTTGACGGTCTAGTGCCTGTTGCAAATTTTACATGCTTATATTTGAATCACTTTTTTTTGTCACATTTGTTGAACTTATAAAATATCGGTTATACACTACTATAATTGACTAAATAACATTTAAAAGTATTAAAATGAATAATTTTTGGATTGAAAAAAAAATATAAATGACACATTTTAAGCAAATTAAAGTTTTTCAGTGATAAATATTCATCCCGTGTTTTTTTATACAAATTGTTTTTGGTACATCGGACAGATAAATCGCTCCCACCATAAATTAATTCTTAGACATCCCACTACCCAATTCATATGCCTCTTAGTTATTACCACTTGAGCTATCCTATTGAGACTTTTTTTATGCATCTATGAGTGACAAACATTTGTTACATTTGTTTTTCATTTATCAATGATAAATATTTGTCCCATATTATATTATTTTTAAATGATAGTAGATCAGAAAATAATGATATAAATTCAAATCATCTGAATCTACTATAAACATACACAATGAAAATATATATTACTATCTCCATACCAAAATATATGTCGTTTTGAGAATAAAATTTGTACTAAAATATATATCACTTTACATTATCTATATGAGCTTAGATCAATTGGTTGGACATCACATTATATATGAAGGGGACGGGGTTCGAACCCGGTCATCCCATTTCTCCACTTTAAAAGTGGAATTTTTAGCCGCTAGGCTATTTGACCAAAAAAAAAATGCTCTTTTTTCTATTATATCTTTAACTGTTTATGTATCTTTCTTCTTTCAATTCTACAATTTAGTTTTTTTTTCATACCATTAATGAAGAATATTTTGTAAACTAACTTATAATTTCTCTTTTCCATACAAATTATAATTACATTTATTGCGTAATAAGGTCAAAATGACATATATTTTGGTACAAATGAAAAAGATAAAGGACCAATGGTGTAATTTCGCCAGAAAATTAAGAAAGAGGAAAATGACAACTCATATATTTGAAATAAGACAACAAATTATTCAAATTTAACCAAAAGAAATGAGAAGGAAATTTGTAGAAAAAAATAAGATTAAACTCACAATTCGTAATTATATAATGGATAACTATACCAAATAAAATGTATAATATTTATTATTTTATTATTTTTATTGATCAAATCAAAGTACACATAACTTATTCCATTAAAAACAATCTTTAGATGGTGGCCCAATTGAATATAAATTTTAACATTTTCTTAATGAAAATTTTAAATGTGTCGGTTAAATAGATTTATTAAATTATATTTGACGGTCTCGTGCCTGTTGCAAATTTTACATGCTTATATTTGAATCACTTTTTTTGTCACATTTGTTGAACTTATAAAATATCGGTTATACACTACTATAATTGACTAAATAACATTTAAAAGTATTAAAATGAATCATTTTTGGATTGAAAAAAAAATATAAATGACACATTTTAAGCAAATTAAAGTTTTTCAGTGATAAATATTCATCCCGTGTTTTTTTATACAAATTGTTTTTGGTACATCAGACAGATAAATCGCTCCCACCATAAATTAATTCTTAGACATCCCACTACCCAACTCATATGCCTCTTAGTTATTACCACTTGAGCTATCCTATTGAGACTTTTTTTATACATCTATGAGTGACAAACATTTGTTACATTTTTTTTTCATTTATGAATGATAAATATTTGTCCTATATTATATTATTTTTAATTGATAGTAGATCAGAAAATAATGATATAAATTCAAATCATTTGAATCTACTATAAACATACACAATGAAAATATATATTACTATCTTCATACCAAAATATATGTCGTTTTGAGAATAAAATTTGTACTAAAATATATATCACTTTACATTATCTATATGATCTTAGATCAATTGGTTGGACATCACATTATATATGAAGGGGACGGGGTTCGAACCCCGGTCATCCCATTTCTCCACTTTAAAAGTCGAATTTTTAGCCGCTATGCTACTTGACCAAAAAAAAAATGCTCTTTTTTCTATTATATCTTTAACTGTTTATTTATCTTTCTTCTTTCAATTCTACAGTTTAGTTTTTTTTTCATACCATTAATGAAGAATATTTTGTAAACTAACTTATAATTTCTCTTTTCCATACAATATTAATTACATTTATTGTGTAATAAGGTCAAAACGACATATATTTTAGTACAAATGAAAAAGATAAAGGACCAATGATGTAATTTTGGGAAAAGAGATATAATTTTTTAAGACCAACTTATTACAAATGAAAAAGATAAAGGACCAATCGTGTAATTTGCCAGAAAATTAAGAAAGAGGAAAATGGCAACTCATATATTTGAAATAAGACAACAAATTATTCACATTTAAACCAAAAGAAATGAGAAGGAAATTTTGAGAAAAAAATAAGATTAAACTCACAATTCGTAATTATATAATGGATAACTATACCAAATAAAATGTATAATATATATTATTTCATTATTTTTATTGATCAAATCAAAGTACACATTACTTATTCTATAACACCCCATATCGAATATCTAGAATACGATATAGAATATTAATAAATAGAATTGGATGCATTTAATTACAACAGTTGTTTATACTAGACATTACACGGATGTGACATTTTAAAACTTCAAATACAACTTTATTCCAAAATATATTTAACTAAAAATACATGTCTCAACTAAGAAAGGACATAATTATAATTCTAGTTGTCTTCTCAATCCAATGCTCCAGCAGCCACTACTCCGTGAACATCTTTCCTTAATGTACCTAACTATCTGAAATCAAAAAGTCGTGGTGTGAGACTACTAAGTCCCAGTGAGCTCCTCTCAATGCTCACGACATGCCCCAAGCACCGGGGATCTAATAACTAAGCTGATCATATCTTACATAAATAACTGAACTGAAAACAACATTATATATTTATAAATATAGTTGAACACACAAATCAACTGAATTCATTTAACTGTGGAAGCCCCGACAATACGGAGGTCCTCTCTGGAAGCCCCGATAATACAGAGGTCCGCTCTTTAACTGTGGAAGCCCCAATAAATGGAGGTCCGCTCTGGAAGCCCCGATAATACGGAGGTCCACTCTTTAGCTGTGGAAGCCCCAATAAATGGAGGTCCGCTCTTTGATCTTTAATATAAATGGATCAAATATTATCAATATTATTATTATTATTATTATTATTATTATTATTATTATTATTATTATCATCATCACTAAACTGCACTCCTAACAACATACAGGAATTTCTCTTAGCACAAAGGCTGACTATGATGAGTGTAGGGAATTTACCCTCATCTATGATCAACCACTTAGCCATATGCTACTGAACTAATAATACTTATCGAGTCCTAAAAGCAAGGATCGATGTTGGGGAAACTAATCTCTTACCTTAGCCACCATATTCACTTTAATCATTTCATGGCATGTAAGATTGACCGTATTTGTGATATTACGAGTAAATAATAATAATCTTATGAAAAGTAGTATTGGAAAATCAGTTTGAAATAAGTGTGAAGCATGTGTATAGATCTAAGACAGTTTGTATCAATACACTATTTTCTTCTGGATACTTTGTATCGATTCATATTATTGATGTATCGATCCACCACTCACCAGACCTCTCAACCTGCACTCAGAGCTATTATGTATCGATCCAAAAGGTTTATGTATCGATACATAATCTCTCGAATTGCCAATTTACTCAGTCTAATGCACAGTATATCGATCCACAGTCGATATGTATCGGTACATATTAGTAAAACTGCATATTTGACTAAATTTCAGTTCAATACAAAGTAATTTCCAATCTAATCGATTTCCAGAATCATAGCATCACAAATACAATTCACAATCATGCATGCAAGGGCAATTACTCAGATATTTCGTTATTCTATTTAAAGTTAGCTAAACTAGTGATTTTAATGATTGAATATCAAATACCGCTAAGACACTAACTAGCTCCAACATTAGAATTAAATTCCAATTTCTGACTGATCGAGAAACCCACCTGAAAGCATCAGTAAAGGAAACTAGCACCCGAGCTCTAACTATTAACTTTAAGCCCCAAAAATTCTGCTCAAGATCTGTCTAAAACCAGCATCAGGCCCTCATCTCCAAAATTGTCTCCAGACCACATTTCGCCTCTAAAAATTACAAAACTGGTGTCCAATTGACCGGGATCATGTTAGCTATCCATACCAACAAGCGGAATATCAATCGGAGTTACGAGGAGGGAGAATTTACCTTTTAAGTGAAGCCCTGTTCAACACGATTTTCTGCAATTTCCTGTGTTAAACCTCCTGCTTCCAAAATTCATACAGAACTCAATACTCCATCAAAAATCACGAGACTGATACCCAAACGACCGTAATTAAGTTAGCTAATTGTTACAAAACGAATCATCTTAATCGGAATTATAGGGAGAGATTTATTACCATTTGAATGAAGGTCATTACCAAAAACGGATTCCACATAAACTCTTCCAATTCCTTTTTATCTCTTCAAGTTTCCAACCCAAACTAAGCCCTTGTCTGAACTTTATTCCTCAAAAACAGGTTCTAAAACATCATTTGCAATACTTAAAAAAACCAATGATTGGAACATGCAAATGCTCTTGTTGTTGGTCATAAGAAATAGAATTTGGGTTATGATGGAGAAATATTGATGGTACGGCTGAGGGGTAGAGGGAGAGAAATGTTAGGCTCTTACCTTGTTTCAAAATCCCACATGAATCTAACGGATGGATTGCATGTGTGACTGGAGATTGGAATGAACTTGGTATGATGGTGATGAAAGATGATGTTGGTGTTGGTGCGTTGAGGAAGAGAGAATGGAGAGAGTAAAATGTTGTGATCTGATTGTGATAGAAATTAAGAGAATGGGAAGTGTGTTATGGTAATATAAACAAGGAATGAGTCCCACTTGGTGTAGTCTTACTCTTATAACAACCCCTTTTATATTACTCCAATTTAAATATATACTTCTAATTATTATTACTTATAATAATTAAAGTTGGGTCGTTACATATTCCATTGAAAACAATCTTTAGATGGTGGCCCAATCGAATTATCCATCATCCTACACGGTCCTGATTGATTTACTTCATAGCGACAATTTTTTACACAAAGTTTGTCGTCTCTTTCTTGTATATACACGTCAAAGTAGCGTACTTGAGTGCTCCATGTGAATCGGCAAAAGAATAAGATGGTTTGGGTATACAAATTGGGTCTAAAAACAAAGTTGTAACTTTCTCTATAATGACGAAATCCAATATTGTCATCTTTGGATTTACAGTTAACACCAAGTTGAAGATTGTTGGTTAAGTTGTTGGTAATGGAAACGTGTACTTTGGGTGGAAGGATACCACATTCTTCACCCTTAAACTGCAAAGCAATAAGAATCGTTAATAGCACAGAAAATGATAACACATAATTAGAGATCGATACCATCGTAAGTTGCACAATTGATTGAGTAATTGAATTAGAGCATATAACATTCTTCTCTCTGGTTATATATATATATTGCTGAGCTAATGAAGTGGATTTCTTTTTGTTTCTGAAATTTATATTATTTATTAATATCATATTATATTTCCTATACCAAAAAAAAAAATATCATATTATATTTAGTCAAAAAAAAAGTCAATGTAATATTAAATATTTTTGGATTTTTTGAGGTTTGATATAAATACTAGAATTAATATGATTACGTGTAGTCAACATACTATTAAATATTTTTGTTTTGGTCAAAAATCCTATAAGTAGTTTGAATAATTATGACTTATAATAATGTACCAAAAAAAGATGAAGTTTGACTTATAATATACCTATATCCAATTAAACTCGAAGAGTAAACATGACTATACAAAAACGGGCGGTCCGATCCATTTTTGTGTGTGCCTATAGAGCTGTTAAAACGGGCGGTCCGGCCCATTTTGGTTCGATTCCAGACGGGCAGTGGATGTTAACGGGACGGGTTAAAAAGCCTGGAATAAAATATAAGTTGAAAAATTAGTGTCCGAGCTCGACCCTTTACGGGCTAGCGGGCTTTCGTGTAAGTACGGTTCGATTATTTTTTCTCTTTTTTGTTTCACTATCAAAAAATAATTTTATGGAGGAAAAAAATTACATTCCAAATATAATAAAAATAAGTTTACATTATTCAAAATAAGTTACCAATTAACTAAATAACATAAAATAAATTCAAATAATTTTGCAAAACAAACTAAGTTCATGCATAATCAAACAACACAATTATAATTTACAATCAAAATATCACACAAAACAACATAAATGAGCATAATCAAACATAATTATATTTTTGTGACTATTTTGTAAGACATGAACTTGAGTTGTGTCTAAAAAAATACATATATGCGGGCTAACGGGCGGCCCATGGGCCATGCAGGCAAGCCCATATTTTTAACGGGTAAATACGGGCGGCTAAAAAGCCCATATGATAATTTAGGCTGAATTTTAAAGCCCAAGCCCTGTGTTTTTTCGGGCTTGGCGACTCAGCCCATGCGGTCCAACCCATTTTGACGGCTCTACGCACGTATGTGTGATACAAATATTATGTAAGACAAATATATGTAGGGTCTTGTTAATGTGTGTTCTAAGAGCACATGTTAAGGAACCTCAAAATAAAATTATTACATTGAAAATACAACATTTTAACTTTTTTTTTCAACTTTTAAAAATAATATTTTTATTTTATGTTATTTATCATGTGCCTTGACGGCACATTTTAAATTTGTCATATATATAAGGATTTTGAACCTCTCAAGTAAAATTAGAAATTCAATTTTCAGCTTTTATATATAAAAAAATTGATTGCGAGGGGACTGGGGAAAACCACTTTGTATGCTCTACAATTTGTCGAAGATTAGTCACTGTATGTTAATTTTTGAGAGAATTTTGAAAGGTTGTTGTTCTATTTCAAAAAAAAATCTATGATTTAATTCACGAAAACATGTGCTATTCAATAATTCACGAAAACATGAGTTATACGTAGTATATCGTAAATGTTAGCTGCTACCTTTTTATCAACAAGAAATGACCATCAATGTTTTTTTGAAAGAAAAAAAACCATCAATGTTGGCTACTACTTTTCTTTTTTTTTGGGTACTAAAATTAGTGGGTTATGTTGTCACCGCACCCCACTCTTAGTAACATATAATCAAGAAAGCTCCAACTCACCGATTCATAAGCCTTTTCAAAGTCTAATTTAAAAACAACACAATCCTTTTTAACTCGCTTTGCCAAATCAATCACTTCATTAACAACCACCACACCATCAACCAAATGCCTACCTTTAAGGAACGCCGATTGATTTTGAGAGACAATAGAATCCATCACACGTCCTAACCTATTAGCTAGGACTTTAGTCAAAAGCTTATAAAAGCTACCAAGAAGATAAATTGGCCTAAAATCCCCCAAATTATGGGGACACGGCATCTCTGGGATCAAAGCAACAAAGTAAGACAAGAAGCATGTCGGAAGCTTAGCCGAAACAAAGAATTCATCAAAAAAAACCATGATATTGGATTTTGACAACCCCCAAAAAGACTTGAAGAAGACAAAATTGTACCCGTCGGGCCCCGGACTCTTATTGCCATGGGCGAATTAATAAACTCTGCAACCTCTTCTTCCTTAAAAGCCCCTTGTAACTCCCTCATCTCATCGGAAGAAATTTGTTTAAAATCAATACCATCAATCTTCGATCTCTCCCACCCCACCTCTTAAATGCCTCCAAGACCTAAGCACATCTTTAAGTCTCTTAAGCTTCTCCTTCAAGATAAACCCCTTCCAACCACGAACCTCATTGGATCCCCATTCATCTTCTTCCACTTTCCGAAACGCCTTACTATTGAGCCAATAGTTGTTAAACCTAAAAGGTTTAGGACCCCAATCATAGCCAAGATATTTCAAAACAATTGGACAATGATCGGACATGTCACGCTTGAAACCCCAAAGAGACACCGACCCCCAATCATCAAACCAATTCTCCGAAACCAACACTCTATCCAACCTACTCATACATCTTCCATTCGGTTGAACCCAAGTAAACAATTTGTCGAAGATTAGTCACTGTATGTTAATTTTTGAGAGAATTTTGAAAGGTTGTTGTTCTATTTCAAAAAAAAATCTATGATTTAATTCACGAAAACATGTGCTATTCAATAATTCACGAAAACATGAGTTATACGTAGTATATCGTAAATGTTAGCTGCTACCTTTTTATCAACAAGAAATGACCATCAATGTTTTTTTGAAAGAAAAAAAACCATCAATGTTGGCTACTACTTTTCTTTTTTTTTGGGTACTAAAATTAGTGGGTTATGTTGTCACCGCACCCCACTCTTAGTAACATATAATCAAGAAAGCTCCAACTCACCGATTCATAAGCCTTTTCAAAGTCTAATTTAAAAACAACACAATCCTTTTTAACTCGCTTTGCCAAATCAATCACTTCATTAACAACCACCACACCATCAACCAAATGCCTACCTTTAAGGAACGCCAATTGATTTTGAGAGACAATAGAATCCATCACACGTCCTAACCTATTAGCTAGGACTTTAGTCAAAAGCTTATAAAAGCTACCAAGAAGATAAATTGGCCTAAAATCCCCCAAATTATGGGGACACGGCATCTCTGGGATCAAAGCAACAAAGTAAGACAAGAAGCATGTCGGAAGCTTAGCCGAAACAAAGAATTCATCAAAAAAAACCATGATATTGGATTTTGACAACCCCCAAAAAGACTTGAAGAAGACAAAATTGTACCCGTCGGGCCCCGGACTCTTATTGCCGTGGGCGAATTAATAAACTCTGCAACCTCTTCTTCCTTAAAAGCCCCTTGTAACTCCCTCATCTCATCGGAAGAAATTTGTTTAAAATCAATACCATCAATCTTCGATCTCTCCCACCCCACCTCTTAAATGCCTCCAAGACCTAAGCACATCTTTAAGTCTCTTAAGCTTCTCCTTCAAGATAAACCCCTTCCAACCACGAACCTCATTGGATCCCCATTCATCTTCTTCCACTTTCCGAAACGCCTTACTATTGAGCCAATAGTTGTTAAACCTAAAAGGTTTAGGACCCCAATCATAGCCAAGATATTTCAAAACAATTGGACAATGATCGGACATGTCACGCTTGAAACCCCAAAGAGACACCGACCCCCAATCATCAAACCAATTCTCCGAAACCAACACTCTATCCAACCTACTCATACATCTTCCATTCGGTTGAACCCAAGTAAATTTCCTCCCCATCAACGGAAGATCCACCAAACCAACATTGTTCAAAAACACATTAAAAAGTCTACAATCCTCCGACCACAACTCACTCGCCCCTGTTCCCTCCTTTCGTCCGTACTTCTCACCGAATTGAAATCGCCCAAAACACAAAAATAGTCCGCCTCATAAATTCTCAATGCCACCAAAAGATCGACCCAAAGAAGCTTTTTAGAATGAAGGACACAAGGCGCGTATACATTAATAATTACACACCTTAGTCTTTTTACACCCCACCTCAACACAACTCCCAATTAACCAACCCCTTGAAAGGACGTCAACAAAGAACCCTTTCTACTATCTAACATAGTTATCAACCCCCCTTTTCTACCGACCTTCAAAGAGCTACGCCACCTGACCTCATCCCCTACCCATAACGATGAACAAAACCGACCATCCACCTCGCCTAGCTTAGATTCTTGAATTGCCATCACCTCCACCTTTTCACGAATAATTAACTCTCTAACCTTCCTCCCCCCCCCCCCCCCCCCCCCCTCTCCCCTTCTTTCATCCGTACTTCTCACTGAATTGAAATTGCCCAAAACACAAAAATAGTCTGCCACTCAAAGAAGCTTTTTAGAATGAAGGACACAAGGCGCGTGTACATTAATAATTACACACCTTAGTCTTTTTACACCCCACCTCAACACAACTCCCAAATAACCAACCCCTTGAAAGGACGTCAACAAAGAACCCTTTCTACTATCCCACATAGTTATCAACCCCCACTTCTACGGACCACCAAAGAGCTACGCCACCCGACCTCATCCCCTCCCCATAACGATGAACACAACCGACCATCCACCTCGCCTAGCTTAGATTCTTGAATTGCCATCACCTCCACCTTTTCACGAATAATTAACTCTCTAACCTTCCTCCCCCCCCCCCCCCCCTCTCCCCTTCTTTCATCCGTACTTCTCACTGAATTGAAATTGCCCAAAACACAAAAATAGTCTGCCACTCAAAGAAGCTTTTTAGAATGAAGGACACAAGGCGCGTGTACATTAATAATTACACACCTTAGTCTTTTTACACCCCACCTCAACACAACTCCCAAATAACCAACCCCTTGAAAGGACGTCAACAAAGAACCCTTTCTACTATCCCACATAGTTATCAACCCCCACTTCTACGGACCACCAAAGAACTACGCCACCCGACCTCATCCCCTCCCCATAACGATGAACACAACCGACCATCCACCTCGCCTAGCTTAGATTCTTGAATTGCCATCACCTCCACCTTTTCACGAATAATTAACTCTCTAACCTTCCTCCCCCCCCCCCCCCTTTCTTTCGTCCGTACTTCTCACCGAATTGAAATCGCCCAAAACACAAAAATAGTCCGCCACCCAAAGAAGCTTTTTAGAATGAAGGACACAAGGCGCGTATACATTAATAATTACACACCTTAGTCTTTTTACACCCAACCTCAACACAACTCCCAAATAACCAACCCCTTGAAAGGACATCAACAAAGAACCCTTTCTACTATCCCACGTAGTTATCAACCCCCCACTTCTACCGACCACCAAAGAGCTACGCCACCCGACCTCATCCCCTCCCCATAACGATGAACACAACCAACCATCCACCTCGCCTAGCTTAGATTCTTGAATTGCCATCACCTCCACCTTTTCACGAATAATTAACTCTCTAACCTTCCATAAGCTTCACCTCTTTTCCTAACTCACCGTAACCAGTAGGCCTCTATGTATATACATAACTTAGACCCTTTGTGCGCTGTTTTTTATAAGATTAATTATGCAAAGAGATATTAATATTTTCAATGGAGTTGGCTGACTCTAAAAAAGATAACTCTAAAAATTATACCAGATTATTTTCGGCTTAAATACATGTTTGGTCCTCTAACTATTTTTAAGGTTTCACTTTGGTCCTTTAACTATTTTTCGTTCTGTTTTGGTCCTCTAACTTTCATTCCGTTAATAAATTTAGTCCATTATGTTAACTCTTAACTCCAAAATAACATGGTGAAGCACCATCATAGGTGGTCCATCATGGACCTCAATAATTTTTTAATATTGACCATTTGATTTCTTTATCAAAATAACAACCATTGGATCTTGAAGATTTATTCTATCTAATAGTGCACTAGCAACACTTAATTTTATTTACTTTTCTTCATCTTCTTTCTCTCTTGTTCTTCATAACTTCATACAACACACACCCAGAACCTCAAAAACTTCAAACAAACCCAGATTTTTCTCTCCAAAAAATTACAATAATTTTTTCAAAAACTGTCGATCTTAGTTAAGCTTTAAATCGGTGACGGCTTGAGAACTCGCAAGATCGTAGATCTCGGGATCTAAATCGCTGACCTCCTGGCTGCAATTTGGTCATGGACTGGAATTAAGGTTAGAACACAAACTTAAAGTAGTAGAGGTATGTTAGCCATGTAAGCAACAAACACATATCGTTAAGTTTGTAAGAATATTTGACTTTTTGAAGCTTCTTTCAATGATGAGTTATTTGTGTCCTCAATCCTCATAAAGGAAATCAATATGGGATTTGATCCAGACGCAGCTTCTTAAGGTGAGAAAATTTATTAAGGAATCTTGTATTGTTTTGCTGCAATAACTATTGATGTGTTGGTGATTTTAGTATCAACAATGTATTTTGATATAATGTGATTTACTTTAGGCCAATGCAATTATGTGTTAAGTTTGAAACGAGTCAGGGTACACTACTAGAAAAAGTTTAAATACCGACGGAATTTAGAGACGAAATTTATTTCATCTCTATTAGAGACGAAATTAGAGACAGAAAAAAGTGTTTAGAGACAAAAATTAAAATATATGCACTAGTGACGAATTTTAGAGACAGAAAGATCTGTCTCAAAACAATTTCGTCTCTAAATCTGTCTCTAGTCAATTAGTTTTTTAATTTATAAATAAAAAAGTAATTGGAGACAGATGTTAGAGACGAATTTTAATTGTGTCTAATAGTTTTCGTCTCTATTTCTGTCTCTAATTAGTCAACTTGTTATTATAGTAGTCAAACATTTATAAGAGACGGAATTTATTCGTCTCTGAATTAATCTGTCTCTGAAATTCATCTCTAAACGAAATAACATCGAAGATTCATCCCGCCAAAAAAATTTCCGGCCAAATTTTTTAATGTCCTCCGCAAAAAAAGATTAGGTTAAATATGTTTTTGGTCCTTATAAATATGGGCCTTCTAAGTTTAGTCTTTACTAATTAATTTTTATTATATTTTAAGTCCCTATAATTTTTTTCTTCCATATACTTTTAGTCCCTTCTAAATAATTATAACTAAACTCTTAAATTTTTGAATGATTTTTTTGGGCATATTTAAAATATCGTATAAAGTTTATTTATTAAAATTTAGAACTTTTCAACATGATATGAATTAAGGGGGGTTATTCAATTAGGATTTTGAGGGATTTTAATGGATTTTAAAAGTCTTGTGTTATTCAATCAAGACTTTTTTTTTTTTGCAATCCGTTGTTATTCAATCAAGATTTTTAATCAAAACTTTTTTTTTGTATTATAATCCCACAAAATCCTGTGTTGAGAATCTCACAAAATCAATATAATCCCACAAAGTCTTTTAAAATCTTCAAGACTTTTTTGTCGAAATAATCCCTCGAAATCCCTTGAAATCTCAATCCAATAACCCCCCCTAAGTATAAAATGTTGTTTGAGTTTCATGCGTACTATTTATATAATATACTTTGACCATATATTTTAATTAATATACAAAAGAAAATGTTAGCATATATGATGTTGTTAAATTTGTCTTGATTAATATTTTTATAACACATGCATAATTAAATATATTTGGGATCAAAGATGTGCATTGGCATACATATATATCTGGTCAATTGTGACAATTATTTAAGAACGGACGGATTTGTTTCAATTAAGATATAAAAAATTCACGTAAAACAAAAAAAATTATTAAAATAAAAAAAATAATATTCACAAAAATTATAATGCATCGTAAGAGAGAATTCAACCACCTTTTAGAAAACTTAACAAATTAAAATTTTCTAAATATAATAAATAATTAAAAGAAAATAAGTGTTACTCTTTTTATTGTCAATTTTTTTGTAAAAACATGTTAAACATGATATCTTACACACTTAGCTAATCTTTACACGGCACGCTTTGTGAATGTCTTTTTATGTGCGCGTTTTCGAAGTTTGTTACGAAATTAAAGGATTCATTACTTTCATGAAGAAGTTATCTATTCAAAATTTATTTGTTTGAATTGGATTGAATATATTTTTGGAGAAATTTTTTTATTTGTTTGGAAGAGAACAAATATATTTTTGTTGGAACAAGATTTGTTGGGAACAAATATTTGTTCAAATCTTTGGAGAGCAGATTATTTTTATCCGTTTGGAAGTGAACAAATATATTTTTGTTAAATATTATTGTTAGAAGATATATATTTAAAATTAAATATTTCAAATAAGTAATTTTTTGAAGATTGGTTTTTATTTTATTTTAAGTATTACAAACAAATATATTTTTTTGAAGATTTTTTTTGGAAGCACAAACTATTTTTGGAAGAGCTTTGTCTTGTTTTTGAAAAATAAATCCTTAGAAAAGATATAATGAAAAATTTGGTGTTAAACAAACTTTATCAAATTGAAGCTAATCCTTTATGAAATACTCGAATATTATCTGATAATCTATTTTACTATAAATAGAGACTCAAGTCCAACAACAATACTCATCCAAAAATATTGTGAAAGTCTAAGAGTTCTTAGAGTTTTTATGAGTTTTGTTTGTTTTTGTTCGTTGTTCATTGTATGACTTTTCTAGCGTGTAACTCCCGGTTCAACTTGAAAGAGAAGGTGAGAATGCAAATGATGAGAAGGGTGATGAAGTTTAACTTTAGTTACTTTCTTTTACATATTTTTGTTAAATTATTTAAATTTATTTATGTATTGGATATCTTTAAATTTGATATTAATACTTTGTAAATATAACATACATTGTTATATGTTTGTTTGTTTTTTAACATCATAGGTTTATTAATTGGCAAATAGGAGTAAAAGACTTGTCTATAGAGGAACAAAAGAAAAAAAAACATGGGAAACAAACACTGCCCCCACTACACTGAAGACAATAACACAGCTAGCCTACAAGTTAATATAGCAACACACTATGAGACTAAGAACCAAGACAGCAAGCCATACAATCCAAGAGGCAACAGTCATAGAACAAAACTGCCATCCAATCACACGCCAATAATCAGTAGAACCGACTAAAACCACAGCTGCAACCGTGGCGGAGCCGAAAGCGAAGAGATTACCGAAGCATTTTTATGTTAATGTATCAAATTTAATGTTAATCAAAATTTGATTTTTTCACATTGTAGAATTATATGAATTACATTTAGTAAATAAAAATTAATACTATTTGAAATATTGTATAAGCATTCAATTGCTAAATAGACGAAAATAATGACTAAAAAGAGATGAAAAATGTGATTTTGAGACGAAATTTTATGATTAGAGACAAAATTATATGAATTTAGATACGGATAATTATATCTCCAATAGAGACGAAATTTTATGCTTAGAGACAGAATTGTAGAGACGGATAATTCTGTCTCCGATAGAGACAGACTTTTATGCTTAGAGACGAAATTTCAGAGACAGAATTATTTGAATTTAGAGACGGACAATTCTATCTCCAACAAAGACGAAATTTTTGCTTAGAGACGGAATTTTAGAGACAAAATTATTTGAATTTAGAGATGGATAATTTTGTCTCCAATAGAGACGGATTTTTGTGTTTTGAATTCAACATTTAGAGACAAATATATAAAATCCGTCTCTGATTTAGAGACGAAAAAATTCTGTCTCCAATTAGAGACGGAATATAAAATTCGTCTCTAATGGCTTAGAGACGAGGAAATTACCGACCACATCAAATCTGTCTCTAATTTTGTCTCTAACCTGTTTAGTGACGAAATATTTGCTTTTTAGAGACAAATTTTGGCCGTCGGTATTTAAGATTTTTTTAGTAGTGGTAGTGCGGAGTGCACGCTCGTCAAGCCAAACGTGTAATTGAATACGAATAATTGAAATGGGCTGCCGGGTTTTTACGAAAAGGTGTTATTTTGCATCAGTTCGTTTGAATATTTGTAACTCTTGCCAACAGACATGACCGGTTTTTACGAAAAGGTGTTATTTGGCATCAGTTCGTTTTCTATTATTATAAAGAGTCATTTGGCCTTGGTTTCAAAAAGAACGAAAATATACTTCCTCTCTACATTATAATTTGTTTTCTATTGTCAGAAATAAATTGTTCTTCGAGAATTATCCCCGCAAATTAAAGATTTCGTGAACCCAGACAAGAATAGGGTCGAAATACTTTGTTCGGAAAGTGAACAAACACGATTTTCGAAGATATCCAGGATTATCATACCTATTCTCTAACATGATGTTGTGGAAGATGTCATAGTTTATTGTGGTAATCTATTTAGGAATCCAAACGCAGCTTCTTAGGATTTTGAAAAAATTATTGTAATTTTTTGGAGAAAAAAATTTGGGTTTGTTTGAAGTTTTTGAAGTTCTGGGTTTGTGTTGTATGAAGTTATGAAGAACAAGAGAGAAAGAAGATGAAGAAAAGTAAATAAAATTAAATGTTGCTAGTGCACTATTAGATAGAATAAATCTTCAAGATCCAATGGTTGTTATTTTGATAAAGAAATCAAATGGTTAATATTAAAAAATTATTGAGGTATATGATGGACCACCTATGATGGTGCTTCACCATGTTATTTTGAAGTTAAAAGTTAATAGAATGGACTAAATTTATTAACGAAATGAAAGTTAGAGGACTAAATCAGAACGAAAAATAGTTAAAGGACCAAAGTGAAACCTTAAAAATAGTTAGAGGACCAAAAATGTATTTAAGCTGATTATTTTTCCTACTCAAGAGGCATATTACGAACTCTCAGTTTGATTTTTACTCTGCACAAATTATTTTGATTTCATTTCTCCACCATGAATGTATATTTAGTTTTAATAAAATCGAAACCTCCGTATTTATATTCTCTCTTTATATTTCTTCTTTATTACTGAAAATATGTAATTTGAAGATTTTTTTTTCACAATTACCCTTGTCAAAATTTAATTATACCAAAATGCCCTACTTTTTAAAAAAAAATACTTAAATACCCTACTTTAATCACTATGGGGGTTGTATACTTGCAAATGGCGCCTCCTCCAAAGAGGGGTACCAACCAAATGGCGCCACCTAGCACTTTTTTTTTTTCTATTCATTTGAAGTTTAAGAGTATAATTAGGGGTTATTGGATTGAGATTTTGAGGGATTATTTTGACAAAAAAAAATCTTGAAGATTTTAAAAGACATTGTGAGATTTTGTGGGATTATAATACAAACTTTTAATTGAATACCACAAAATTTGTTTACATTTTATAAAAGTCTTGATTGAATAACACAAGACTTTTTTATCATAAATTTTTTTAAAAAAATTCATTGAAATCCCAATCTAATAACCCCTTAGACTAATTTTGATTAATTTTAGTCAAATAAATATTCGAACTAATAATTTTTTTTATTGATTTGGTTCAGTTTTTAATATTATTTTTAGTCTAATTATACTCTTATAAAACTTAAAGGATGTGGTTGAGTGGTTGGGGCTCATCATCCTTTAATCAATGGTTGAGGGTTCGATCCTCACCTTGAGTATGAAGCAACTTTAAATATTTGAGTTAGTTATCTTACTCTTTGAGGTGCCTCCAATTTAACGAGGGATTAATCACTGTCTTCAGCGGTGGATACCCGAGTCTCGACTAAAAAAAATACTCTTATAAACTTTAAATGAATAGAAAACAAAAAAAAAGTGAAAAAAAAAGTCAAGTAGTCATTGAGAAAAAATCTAATTTGAATACACACTAACTCATTGAGAGAGACGGAGCACAGTTAATGTCAAGTAGTGTCATTGTGTCAACATCCAGGGGTTACATATTCATTGTTTCCTAGTCCTTCATAACAGTTTTTGAAGACTTTTTATGACTACACATCAATGAAAGACCCACAAACATAACTAGTTGGTCTGCTAATCCTTCCTTTTTAAATGAAAAAACAAATTCTCGTAAAAAGTTAAATTTATATCGTATTTTAGCTATTAAGTCCTCGTGAGTTTAGATATTGTACAAATGCACATTTATATAAGGATCGAAATTCAAATTTAGTATGTTCTTTTATTTACTTTTAAGAGATAAATTTCTAGTTACTGAACTATATGACCGAAAAAAAATTATATTTGATTAAATATATTTTAAACAAACACAGCACAATGGGTGGAACGTGCAACCCAAGCGTTCAAAGAGATAGACTACTAGTTCAAATAATAATTTCACTCATTTTTTTAAGTAGAACGCTCTTTTAAGTAGACTTTATTTAATTAATTCGAGGCTGAATTGGACCTCATTGCTCTAAATCCAGAGATTTATCCACTTAAGAAGTTTCTCTAACTATGTTAATTCCAATCTATCTTGATATTGGTGAATCCGTGATGGTGCTTCTAAAAGTCTCCAATAATAAGCCATAAATGGTAGATTCCCTTGCAAAAGAAAATTCTGTGTTTTCACATACTCAAATTGAACAAAAGACTGAAGTAAGAGAACCAACCATCAAAGAGAAGCAAACATATTCTCAAGCTATTGAGAATTCAACTGAAGAACAATGACAAACAATTTATGAAGGATTGAAACAATATTTAAATTATTGAATGTCAAAATTACTTTTTCAAATTATAAAAAGATGAATTTAAAATAAATTTTAATATTTTTAGTTAAATTATCATAAAATTCATTTAAAAGTGCATAGAAAAAATCGTTTTTTTTTAAGTTAAAACAAACACATATGTTTAACAAGTTCAAATCTCACGTTTTGTAAGTAAGTTGATGTTGAACAAAGTGATAACTTATAAATTTAATGCCTTAAAATTTTGTATGAAGATATATTTTCAAACTTATTTTATTATTTCTCTTAGCCAATGTAGTATATAGCAGCCAATGTAGTATATAGCAAGTGTAAATTAGAGTTTCACAATATTGAATAAAAATTGAAAAATGATAAACATTGTGTTAAGGACATTAGAGTTTCAACCAGCTAACTTATCAGCTATCAGCTATAAGCTCATCCGCTATAAATTAGTTTATAAATTATCCGCTATTTTTTACCAAACATACCCATAGTACTACATGACATGACGTGCCTACATCCAAATACAGTAAATTTCCCCCTTGTGAGTTGTGATGTGACCCAACGTATTTCAGTTTTTTTTGTGGGTACTGAAATTCTGGCTACCAGACAGACAAACGCTGTGAACAATGTAAGTACAACTGTTCGAGCGCGTGTCTAGCTCAGGACAATAACACAAATAAAACGTGAATTAAAAGCCGCTGAAAAGTAAATAACACAGTAGGTTTGTTAACCCAGTTCGGCGCAACTTGCCCTAGTCTGGGGATACCAATCCAGGAGTGAACTCACTATAATAGTTCTAGTGTAAGGACCAACGTAGCCGCACTACTTGTCTTCCACCTAGACTCTACCTCGTGACAGCCCTACCTAGGAACTCCTATATATGAAACCCTGTCTCACCTCCTAACCTAAACAACACACTCAGCGTTGCTTTTTACTTTTCTTTTGATATTTTTTCTTTGGACAGGAGACACACTCTTCCGACTCAACACAACTCCATATCTAAAGGCTTAGGAGAAGCACAATTATAACTCTAACAAACACGTCTTTTACTTGAATCAGTTACGACGCAAGCAAGGCTCACAAACAAATAACAAACTAACAAACTAACAAAGAAGACTAAACCTTAAACACACGGTTTGAGAACACACACGGTTTAGCTTGACTTTTAGGGTCTGTCATTACATATATTTATACTACTAGAGTAGCACAGGGTTTGGGCTTCAGACACCCTTGGACATTGTAAGGTCCAAGTCTTAAATCTTCTGAACAAGAAATTTTCTTCAAAAATAAATCAATATCACCTTCTAAAATTATCTAGGTTTGACCGCCTTAGACTTCTTCAGAAACACGTGACTTAATCACCAAATAAGGTTAAAAGAAAAACCAAAATGAATCTTGTAAAAAAATGCATAAAATAATAAAGCGCGAGCTGGCGCGAGCTAGCTGATCACGTAATGTTGTTCCATATGCTAGAGCATCTGACCAATCATCAGTGATCATAAACAACTGACCATACATCTGACTAATATATGTTTTTGAACAATTGTAGTCAATCTTCAAAACTCAACAGGTACAAAACCTATTTCACATGTTTACAAGTTAATTAAATAATTATAATTATAATAATTAAAACATTTTTTGGGCCATATATTGGGACATTGATTCATGTGGTTTGGTACGTAAGCAAATCAAAGAAATGGCTGCGACGAAAATTGTCATGGTCACAAATTGCATGCTGCATAACAAAATTCATGAGTTTGAAGGACGTTCACCTCTTAATCTCAACCATTCTTGGAGTATGAATGGTACAAGTAAGACGAAACTTAGAGTGATAAATCAGAAGGGGAAGCAAATAGCACCACAAGTGGAAACCATTGATCATGAGGACATTACTAGCACCAAGTTTACGGCTCTGATTGCTGTGAGAAATAGTAGTAATAATGATAATGCATTTGTGAACAATTTCTTAAGTATTTTCATGCCCCAAAACCGTAGCAAAGGTTCTGTTGTTCTGCAGCTAGTGAGCACAAAACTTGATCCCAGTAAGACATTCTCTTTCTCGTTCTTATTTTATTATTGAATAATTTTGAGTTAAGATGTTTAATTTATGCTCTGAAATTAAATATGACCGAGTTTTGATTTACTCTTATAATTTATTTTTTTGTATTATCCCTTATAGTGCAAAAATTTTATCGTTTACACCCTCAGTGGATACTTGGACTTGAAATCTTCATTGTTGCTGATGTTATAGACTTATTATTTATTAATAGGTGTTATGCCCTTTTTAGTGTGATTATTGTGTGAAAATTTCATCATTTATCCTCTCAATGGTCACCATATTATTGTCCACTGAAATGGAGTAAACGATAAAGTAATCACATTACTATAAGGGAAATAAAAAAAAAAATATTATAGGAATAAACTGAAATTCGCTCACTGGAATAAACATCTATTATCCCAAAAAAATTAGTAAATAATAGGATTCTCTCCAACATATGCATCATTATTCTTGCTACAAATAATAAACACATTGTTTTTTTTTTTTTTGGTATAATAAACACATATTGTTTGATGCTAAGTTTATTTTGTTGTGTATGTGTATGTTAAATGAAAGGGAGTATGGAGCCAAAGTTGAGCAAGGAAACTGTGTTGGAGTTTTCCAAATTAGTTGAAGATAAGGGAAGCACAAGCACCTACAAAGTGGAATTCATAGTTGAGTCAGATTTTGGTGTTCCAGGAGCTGTCACTCTTGTTAACTACTATGACTATGAGTTCTTCTTGGAAAGCATAAACATTAAACAAGATATTTGTTTTGCTTGCAAATCATGGGTTCAACCAAATAAGCTAGATCCACACAAGAGAATTTTCTTCATCAACAAGGTTAGACTCTCATGTATAATTTCAATTAGACTAATTAATAATACTTCTAAACTTTTCATTTTAAAATTAAGGATCATAGTAGAGACTTTTTTTTTTTGTGACTCAACAGTAGAGAGTTTCTATTTATTATTATTATTGTATAATTTCAATTATATTTTTCATATTTTCGTTCTTGTAAAAGAATGTCCAACATCTAATTATTTCTACACTCTATGATTGGTTTGTGATGGATGGGTGAGTTGAACCTTTTTCCTAGAGGTTCAAAGGTTTCAAGAAGGGTACGTACGAATAAGATAGATATTTTACCTGAACGTGTACTTTGTGGGCCAATAATATAGACGTGATAATAAGAGGAGAGGTACAAATGTTTTTTTAAGGCTACAAGCAGAGCGGTACGAATTGTTAGTGGGTGTACTAAATAAGCTTTGAGATTGCGATAAGGATAACCGTTTGTCGGGGAGAGAGAAAAAAACAATTTTGTTGCTTCAGACAAAGTTAGCACACGGATCTCACATAAGGTGGAAATATGTCATATCATATATTTTGATATTTGTTGCCTTTCCTAAATCTATATTTCTTGGTGAACACTTCCATACCCTTGTAAATAATTTGGGTATGCAACCCAAAATAACTTGGACCAATAAAAAGTAGCCACTTGTATCTCACTTACTATGTAATCACGAAAAATTATTTTTGCTATAGTATATTATCTAATTTTAAAATTTGCAGATGCACCCCTCACCCTATTAAATTAGTAAGATTTATGACTGTTTTTCAATTGATTCTTTCTATTCTCTTGTTTTATCTTCGTCTTCTTCTTCCTATTTCACTTTCACATACACTTCTTCTCTGCCTTTGGTTCTTCTCTAAGTTTATTCCTCTTTTCTTCTTCTTGCTTTGAGGTGTGCTACTACATTGCACTTGATCTCTTATGGTCTTATGACAGTGTTGAAATTAACTTTAAGTTCTTATATTTGTATCAGATCTAAGTTTATACCTTTGTATCAGATCTAAGTTCTTGTATTTCATTTGACTCTTTCTTATATTTGTAATAGCTTAAATACGTTTTTTCAAGTTTTAGTAATATTTGGGTATTTAGTTTTAGACCTTTTGAATCGAAATTATAATCAGAAATGAACTGGGTTTCTTGTATAAGTTTTCTATGTTATTAATTTGTTGTTTTTTATGTAAAAAAAAAATTACCTGAAATGTTCGGTTTCATTTTGGGTAATCGGGTTAGACAATTGGTCACCCTTACCCGGACAAAGGTTGAAGATGACCGCCAATTTGCCATAATAAATACCGTCTCCGTTGTTAAATATAAGACTGGTTTGACCACTGCACGCCATTGAATAATTTTGATCACAAATATTTTTAATTATCTAATCGTAAAAATTATAAATATTTGATATTTTGAAAGTACTCATCAAAACAAATCAAACAAAATCTTACATACTAATACTAATATTTACTTTTATATATTATCAAAAAAATACTGTCAAATTATAATAAGTGAATAGTGTCATTTTGTCAAACAATATTTTATAAAAAGGGACGGATGGAGTATTGAATAGCAAAGTATTGAATAGCAAAAATAAAAATACGTTTTTTTGTTTGATTTTAGTAAAAGCCTATCGTACTCAGAGTGCAGTAGTAGTACAAGGCAATTAAGCACTACTGTAGTTACCAATAAATAGTTAAGCACTAATGTGGTTAGCAATAAACCCCGTTTTTTTCTCAAGGATAAAATAGAAAAAATCAATGATATAAATAATATGTGATATTTATTTTGTGACAAATAATTTTGATAAATATGACACTTATTTTGAACAAAGGGAGTAGATCTTTGTATGGTTTAAATACACTTTTGATCCTCTAAGTATTTTCAATGTTTCACTTCGGTCCTTTAACTATTTTTCGTTCCGTTTTGGTCCTCTAACTTTCATTCTGTTAATCTACATAATCCTAACCGTTAGAAACCTGTCAAAAACGAGAGGTAGAAGCCTCTTTTGAGAAAACAGACATAAGATTTAGATTCAGCGTAAATAATGAGAGGTTTCAGAGTATCGTTTCGTAAGCTTTCATGACTAGAAAAATCACCGGTGATGTGGATGGAGACGGTGATGGAGGAAGCTTCGTACGCGATGAAGAAAAAGATCTCTGGCCACGTGGCATTTTCCTATTGGATCTCATATCAAAGCCACCAAATCCCTAAGTGCTACGTACGCAAAATTAACATTTTAAACATTTTTCTAACGATAATTAGGATCAAATATATTATAAATAATTATCAAATATATACATGTAAAAAAATTGCAATGCTTTATATATCACATATGATGTAGGGTTTTTGGCACGTTTTTGTTCGAGTTGGGTTCAGTGTCAGTTTTAAAGGCTTGGGTCGATTTTAGGTTTTTTAGATGATTGTAAGGTTTGAGTCGATGTTTGTGTCGATATTAGCCTTTTGTTTGATTTTAGAGTTTGGATCGGGTTTAGTGTTGTTTTTAAGGTTTTGAGTCTATTTTAGGTTTTATTATTATTTATAGTGTATGTGTCTGAGTTAGTTTCAATTTTGGGCTTTTGTCTGCGATTTTCGGTTTTTTTTTATCAACTAGTGCTTTTTGTAACTTTATATAAAGGAAGAAACTTCAAATTCATAGCTTTTAAGTGTCATTTGAAAATCCTTCAATTCAACTCAAGCAAAATACTTCATAAATTCTCATTATTTTGAAAATTTTAAAAATTAACCATTCAAACAAAAGAAATTGACATGGGGAAATTTAAATTTCCTCGAATATTCTCCAATTCAAACACACTCTAATTGTTTATTAATTTAATTAGCTGAGATTGAATAATTTGGTTGTGAGACTTTACATTCGTTTGATATGAAATTAGTTTTTTAACAGTCCAACTAATTATACTATGACATATTTAACTCTTGATAGTAAAAATTTGGATTATTTAATTATAATCGGTGCAAATAATTGAGACATAAACGTCCTTTCATAGGAAGTACTGTTAGGTTTAATAATGACGATACAATTAATTATACTAATTATGACATAATAAACGTAATTATATTTTTTTAATTATCGTTTATTAGTTATTACCGATTAAATTACATTTTTTCTTCTAAATAATAATATAAAAAAAATTAAAATTTCTAAAACAGCAATGAAATGAATATTTAATTTTTTTGACTAAAAATAAAATTCATTCATTCAAAATCATGTAATACATCATCCATCACATAGCACAATTCAAAATTGATAAAAACTAAAAAAGATAAACCTACGAACAAACTCACAGTTGCATTTGAGTTAATAGTATATAACAGCAAAATGACTACAAATATGATGAAATTAAAGTGTTTGAAATACCCATCCTTTCAGATCTGCAACGTAAAGAACGTAAAAATTATTATTTGAATCTACACTAAATTTGATATAATTCGAGAATTTGAACCCAACAAACATCAAAAAAACGAAAAAAAAATTATCCACCGAAACATTGTCACGTAAAATTGACTTTAAAATAGGATAGAGATCAAAACTCTTAAAAATTGAAAATAGAAAAATAAAAAAACTGAATTTTAAAATAAAAAAACCAAAATTTAGTGTTTTAAAAAGTAAAACATGGGGATCGATCTTGTGCCATCCATCTAAAGGAGACGCGTTTCACCACTGGGCTATCTTTAATTATGTTTAGAAGCGGCTTACATCAAATATATATAATAATCACGTTTATTATTATTTTAAATCCGAACCAGTCTCCTTCAACCTCCAGTCGGGTCTAAAATACGACCCGTTACTTGCTGCGACCCGAACTTCTCTCCACGTTTTTACCAGAAAATTTGATGATTAAATCACATAAACCTTACGAAATATATTTCCATATGACTTTTAAATGTATTTTCAATCAAAAATGCCTTAAAACTCAGATCTAAAAACTCTAAAACTTTGAAGAAACAAAATCCGAAATTTCCGATAAATCTGATTAATTTTTTTTCTTCAGTAAATCCGATTTGGTGAGGGAAAGAATTCGTGTAGAGAAAATCGTGGTAGAAAGGGTAGAAGACAATGAATAAAGATGATGGAAATTGGGAAAGGAAGATGAACAATGAAGGAGTAAATAAGGACTTTTGAGTAATAAATTATTTTAGTTGGGGTTTTATAATAATAACCATAAAAGATTAGACAATGTTTAAAAATTATAACTCAAAAATGATGTGGAAAATTATTAACACATGTACCAAATAAATGCATGACAAATCATTTGGGTGTGGTACCTCAAGGGTATGGTAGAATTTGCCTTCTTTTATGCTTATTTACAAGTCTGATTTCAAATTCTATTTATAGGTCAATTTTATATATAATAAAGTTATTAATAGTGTATTTTATCTACTTTTAAATAGATTTAACAAAAAACTGAATATAGTGCAGTTGACTGGGTTGCAGTCGATAATTATAAATTGTTCGATCAAGTTTAAATTTTCGTTATTTTTAAATTGGGACTGCTAACTCCCTCCCAAGTTACATGTTTTACTCGCGCACCCTCGTATATATATAGGGGTGCGCAAGAAATTAAGGTAGATGGGGGCGCGCGAGAAGTGGGTGGTGGATGGGGGATGCGCGAGTAAAATATGTGGGAGGAGACAAAATTAATAATGATATTTTATTTTGGTACATCAGAAAATGAATAGTGATACTTTGTTACAAAGTTAGATGACTAGATCTTCTCTAATGAAAAGCATACAAAAAACTAAAGAAAAGATAAATTAAATAAATTTTAATTCTTTTTTTGGTTATATTAAAATAAGTTTTAATTCATTTGAATAAGTTGAGGTGTTGACAAAGATATAATATATAATGCCACTATTGAATAATATAATAAAAGACTTTAAAAAAAGTCTAACCAACTGATATCCCGTACTATTTAAAAAAATTAAAATATAAACTCATTTACAAATTAATAGATGCACTTATTATTTTTTTTTCTTACACATACATCTAATTATTACAATATCTTACATTGAAATATAAAAAATCAAATCAAAAACACATACAAAGAACAATTTACACACTAATCAAACATAATAATTACACTATAAAATTTTCTTAATACTAGAAAAGTGCTCATATTATGGAAGGAGTATAAAATACCATTGGTCAAAAAAATAGTTATAAAATACCAAAATATAAATTCTACATCCAATTATTACCAAAAAACAAAATTCTACATCCAATTAAATATTTAATCAACTCTAATTATTTCTACACTCTATCATTTCGGACTCGCTTGAACTAGAGACAAATTCAAAAAGGGTAGGATAGATACTGTGTATTTGGTGGGCCATATAGGCGTGATAATAAGAGGACAGGTACAAATGTTTGTTGATTGATTTTTAATAGCAGAACATGGTACGAAACTACCAATTTTGGTGTACTTGTAGAAATATTCATAACAAAAAACTGGTTTTCAGAGAAGATTTTTCTTTTTTGATAAATTAAGATATTTTTCTCACCCAATTACAAAGATTAATTCTCCATCGTCTACATTTTATATGTAGAAGTTAAGATTCAAATTCTGAACGCGCCACTTATTCACCTTAATAATATAATTTCTAGCCAATAGCTACTTGACTAAATTTGACTAAATAAAAAGATTAATTCTCGGTGAAAGATTTTTAAATCTGATATACACGGACGATGACAATGATGACAGGTGTATCTACCTTGCGGGACACCAAATGGGCTGAAAGAATTGAGAGGAATGGAGCTAAAGCAAATGAGAGGCGGTGAAGGTAGTGGGAGAAGACAAGTGAAATCTTGCAGGATTTATGACTATGATGTTTACAATGATTTAGGTGATCCAGATAAAGGAAATGATTATGCACGGCCAACTCTTGGTGGCCAACACAACCCTCATCCCACTCGTTGTCGTACCGGCCGTCCTCCTACTAAGTCTGGTCAGTTTTCATTACACCCTGCAATCATAAACAGGACAATGTAGTTAGGTCCTAAATTTTGACGTGATAGCTAAGATTACTTGCATGTGAAATATGAACTACAACTACAATGTACTATTTTGTTTTCTAAATTTACATGAAAATGTGGACAGATGCCAAGGCGGAATCACGACCAAGTGAATCACAGTCGATATATGTACCCAGGGACGAAGAATATGAGGACATTAAGCGACAATATATTGATCAAGGAAAATTGAAGGCAGTGCTTCGCAATATTGTGCCTGCTTTAAGGAATAAAATCATGGGCAGTGAAGGAATTTCAAACATTAATCACTTCATTCAAGAGCATACAATGCAATCTGAATCCAAGTCTCTGTTCAATTTAGGAGTGGTCATAGAAGAATTTTTTAAATTTGAACCTCCAAAGATATTTTCAAGTAAGTTAAAATGTAAATATAATTTCTATGTAGCACCGACACTTCACATTGAAAATGTATCTTGTGTCCAACAATAACACAATAAAACAAGTGTGATTATTATTCTATTTTCTTAAATTATTATTAGTGCCAAATGAACTTTTTTCCAAGTCAAAGAGCATATGTATGTGTGTGATTTCATTTTAGAAACAAACATTCAAATGAAGGGGAATAATTTTCAGGTGGAAAATCACATTTCTTACCTGATGATGAGTTTGGACGTCAAGTGCTTGCTGGGTTAAACCCTTTAAGTATTGAAAGGTTAAAGGTAAATATAACAATAACAAAATGCTACTATCATTTTAGCATTCAGCATTATAGTTAATGCAGCATTCTGTTCTTTCACTTTGTCATTTTTCTCTCAATAGGTTTTCCCACCGGTGAGCAAACTGGATCCATCTATATATGGTTCTGTAGAGTCCGCATTGAAAGAAGAACACATTATAGACCACATTGAAGGGATGTCTATCCAACAGGTACAGAAGTTGGTCATCTTTCATTCTTTCCTTAGGATCAAGATTGACTGCAGTCAGTGAACATCAATCGTAAGATGGAAATCAAATGACTTGTGTTTTACAACTTCTAAAATCTGATTTAAGTTAAATCTTAAAACATGTCATAAAGATTACAACTGCATGAAACGATATTTGCATGCAATCCATTTCCCTTTCGTTAGGCTAAGTTTCATGGAAATGACAAACCATCAAACGTTTTTTGCTTTCAACTTTTAGGCATTGGAAGAGAATAAGTTGTTCGTACTGGACTATCATGATGTTTACTTGCCATTCCTTGATCGGATTAATGCTCTTGATGAGCGCAAAGCATATGCGACAACCACAATTTTCTTCCTCACCAAAATGGGAACTCTAAATCCCATTGCTATTCAGCTTGCTCTGCCAACAGGGGATCCAAATACTGCATGCAAGCAGGTTCTCAACCCTTCTGTAGATGGAACCTCCAAATGGCTCTGGCAATTTGCCAAAGCTCATGTTTGTACTAATGATGCTGGTATTCATACACTAGTGCACCACTGGTATGAAATTTTATTGGCATACGAATATTATTTGTATTTGAGAGCATATTTGCTCAAAACTTCTGCATTAGAAAATAAGTGATGACATTTGGCCTATGATAATTGAACAGGTTAAGAATACATGCATGCATAGAACCATTAATAATTGCAGCTCATCGGCAATTAAGTGTGATGCATCCTGTATTCAAGCTTCTGCATCCCCATATGAGATATACACTAAAGACAAATGCAACAGCCCGTGAGGTACTCATCAATGCCGAAGGTTCCATAGAGACAAACTACACTCCTGGTAGATACTGTATGCAAATTACCTGTGCTGCCTATAAAGATTGGTGGCGGTTCGACATGGAAGGCCTTCCTGCCGATCTTATAAGAAGGTAAATAACATTGTTCCCTTTATCAAAATTCTCTGCACAAAGTGAATAATATTAAGATCTAATCATTTCATACATATCTTTCATACAGAGGTTTGGCAGTTCCAGATGCAACCCAGCCAAATGGTATTCGACTACTTATTGAAGATTATCCTTATGCAGCTGATGGACTCCTCATATGGTCCAGTATAGAGAAGTTGGTCAGGACCTACGTGAACCATTACTACAAAGATTTGAATGCCGTTTCTTCTGACGACGAACTCCAATCCTGGTACAGAGAATTCATTAACATGGGACACCCTGATCATAAAAATGCTCCCTGGTGGCCACAACTTCACAACCCCGAGGATCTCATCTCCTTGCTTACCACCACAATCTGGACTGTATCAGCACAGCATGCTGTCTTGAACTTTAGCCAATACCCCTATGGCGGGTATGTTCCAATCCGGCCACAGCTAATGAGAAAACTAATTCCAAATGAGGAGGATTCTGACTATGCGGATTTGATCAAAGATCCACAGAGATACTTTCTATCATCACTGCCAAGTTTATTTCAGGCAACAAAGTTCATGGCTGTGATCAACATAGGTTCTGCACACTCACCTGATGAGGAATATATAGGACATAGAAATGACAAGTCTTCTTGGTTGGAAGAACCTGAGATCATTGATGCACTCAACCAATTTTCAACGGACATGAAAATTATTGAGAAGGAGATTAACAGAAGAAATGCTGATCCAAAACTTAGGAATCGATGTGGCCATGGAGTTTCACCATATGAACTGCTTATACCAATCTCAGGATGTGGGGCCACTGGACGTGGGGTGCCAAATAGTGCAACAGTCTAATATGTGGAGTCCTGGACAGACCAGCCATTGAATCTATGTTCTACTATTCTTCATCTTAGGTAGATTAAAATGGATGCAAAGTCCATCGCCTATAAACCCAAAAAAATATAATAGTAATATAAAAACACCAGAGGGATGAAGTAATTTGTACCTGGGTAGCAGATAATAAAGTTAACAAGTTCAAATCTTTCCGTGTTAGACGTACAGAAATTTATCACTTAACTTTCATAAATATTCAAGATGAGTGTAATAAATAAACAGAAGATTATGTCAAAATACCACCGTGCTTAGTACCTAACTAAAAAATGCCTTTTTTTTTAAGTACTACCCATTAAAAGTTGTCAAGTATAGGTATGAGTCTTGGTATCATTATAATAACGGATGTAAGCAAGGAGATGAGATCCTCGTGGGCTGCATCAATAATAGTGGCAAGTGGCAACCTATTAAATACAACAGTTTCAAAATGTTCAAGTACTGCAAAAGTTTCCTTTTCCTTCAGTAAACAAAAGCCAAAGAAATGGTATGCAGAAACATGTATTCTAGAAACAATAAAGATAAAAATTATAAATTTCACTATTGAAAGCATACAATATTTCATATGTTGTATTACTCCCATATGTGTATAAACTTGACAGCATATGAAATTCCAGTATACAATAACAACTCAAACTCAATCCCCATGTAAGATTTAGATACCGTTGTGGATTGAGGGGGAAAATATGATCCAGCTGAAATACGAGTCAGCCGTAGCCACATGACTCTTCTATGTGGTTGTATCTTATGTAATTTCAACTTTGCCCCTGCATGGAATGCTCTTCTTATAGATAGTCACACCTTGCTTAGTTTTAAGCTGTTCTCTTATTGATCCCAGTAGTTTCTTAGCTGAGATACATGCAAGAGAAGATCGTCTCTGCCTAATCCAGTAACACTGCTAGTCATAATCCATGGGGGATGTTGTTTGTAGTTTTGTTTTATTATCTCTTGAAAATCCTTTATATTCTCATCAGGCCGCTTCCCTTTTGACACCTTCATTTTATCACATTTTGTGAAAACAAAGGTAACTGGTATCTGCAATCCACAAAATTATAATTGAATTCAGACTTACTTCAGTACCCTAACAACATTAAATTACAAACTAATCACAAAAAAAGTATCATACGTTATTGCGTCCAAGCCAATTTGCACAATCAAAGTCAATCCTTTGAGGTGGAACACTTGCATCAATGAGAAGCAAGACAGACACCAGAGTATCTCTATTTAAAAAGTAACCTTTGGTAAATGAGGACCAATCCACTTTAGCAGCTTCAGATGCTTTAGCAAAGCTGCATAAACACAAAAAAGAAAACACTTGAGAAACAGTTTTATACATGACAAGTAGTTACTAGTAAGACAGTAACACCTCCAATCACTGACCTTGAATACTCGCAAGTCCCACATCAAATAAAACACACGAAATAACATCATCAAGGAAACCACTGATGAGTGATGAGGCTTGCCGATTAGGAATACAGGTAGACACAACATTGTAGTAATTTCCTAGTAAAATTGTGGATTTGTCCTATATAGCTATAAACTTATCTATAGATATAAGCACCTATGAGAGTGTTTAAGATAGCTTATGAAAACAGCTTAATGTCCATAAGTTTTTTTTACTTATTTCCATAAACTATCCAATACCCATAGTATATAAAAACAAGTTATAGCTTACATGAAAATCGTCTAACTTTAATTTATCTTGGCACTTATAGTAGCATAATAACTATTTATGCTATAAGCACTTATTTCGATTGTTAATCCAAAAAATACCTCAATTCAATAGGATTAAATTACTAGACAATTTATAACATTGTGATGTTTGTGACTGATATTGACTCACTCACCCATAACCAGGCAAGTCCACAAGGTACCAACTTTTGTTCACCAAGAAGTGATTAATAAGCTGCGTCTTCCCTGCAACAAAATACCACAAACAAATTACATCACAAAAAGCTAACAAATTTCAAAAAAAAATTGGAAACAAAAAATGAGAAGGACCTGGTTTCTTAGAAGTGAGAGCAAGCTCTTTCTTTTTAACAAGTGAATTGATGAGAGAAGATTTACCAACATTAGAACGACCAAGAACAGCGAATTCGGGTCGATGATCTTTAGGGCAATCTTTAGCACGAGGACTACTCTTAACGAATTCAACGTCCTTAATTCGAGAATCACCGGCGTAAGGTCCAACGACGATGTTGGAGAAGGGAAGTATCATGGAGTCGGTGATTTGGGTGGGTTCAACTCCGGGAGGGATGAATAAGAAGGGTTTTTCGGAAGGAGGAAGAGAAGGGGTTAGGGTTTTGGAAACGGAAATTGATGAAGAGTGACGGAGAGAGAGTGTGGGAATGGAGAGAGAAGAAGTGTGAGTGAGTGAAGGAAGGGTTGGGAAATGGAAAGAGAGGGTAATTGATGCTCTTCTTAGCACCATTGTCATAGTGGTGAAGTAGAGTGAGTTTCAACAATGGCGTTAGGGTTTTAGAAAGGTTGTGTGTTTTTATCTGTTTGAAGCGACTTCAACCAGATAAAATGGATTATGTTATGATGAACAAGCACACGTTTTTATAGCTTTGGGTTTTAGGAATTAAAATTTACTATTTTAATTAATTTTCCAAAATGATAAAAACATTTTTGAAGAACAGAAATGAGGAGAATGTAATGATTTAAAAATAGAATTATTTATTAAAGGTTGGTTTATTGGTGATTGACCCTCGTACTTGATAGAGAGAATCATATGTTTGATTCTTTCAATTATATTTTGAAATGGTTTAAATATTTGATGTTAGAACTCGTCCCAAACTCAACTCTCAACTACTAGACCAAAAAAAAATAGAAACATTTTCTTGATATTTGTAAATTTAACATCATAAACAATAATTTTTTTGTACTATTAAATACTCCCTCAGTTTTAGCCGTTATTCTAGCAAAAAAAACTTTTCAATCAAAATAATGAATTTTATGAGTTGTTTTTTCATTCTACCTTTATTTAAATCACACTCATCATATTTTGTCAAAAAAAAATCACACTCATCATCCATACCAAAAAAAAAAAATCACTCATCATTTCTCTCTAATAATTAATTATCTTTTTCTTTTACACAACATGCACCATCTTCGTATCACTAATGAGAGAATAAAGATAGTATTTGAGAACTTATAATCTTAATTTAACAAAACAACACTTAAAAAACATAAAAAATTGTGCTAGGTAGTACTGGTATAAAATGAAGAGAATGCAGAAAAGAATAAGGTTCGTAGTTGCACCCAACATATCAAGGTTTTTTCGCTCTTTTGTCTCTTTTTTTTATATAAATATTCGATCAAATCACATTATAATGTCATTTTTTTTATAAATAGATTCCTAAAATACATAAATGATATGATTTGATTGGATAAATATATAAAAAAATGTTACATTGTTGGTATATACTACGTATAAATTAAATTCAAATAGATATAACTGAAAACATTATCACTTCAAATTTATCTAATAGTGTCAAATATTGTTGATCTTGCACAGAAAATTTAATACAACAATTAACTAATAGGTAAGAATTAAAGATCTTATGAACCTAAACATAACTTTATCATTACTTCATAATATTCCTTGAACTCCAAGTCCCCTATTTACTACTAAAGAAAATTTGATTTACAACGTCAACGGGTAAGGCATAAGCTGGGTCTATCGGTTTCAATCCAGGATATTCAAGAAGTGAAAGTCCTGCAACAACAAATAAAACAACTTCAGCATCCAGGGTATTCATTGTTTAAAAGGAATATGAAACATATTAATAACTCAACGAACCTCAAAAGCAAACTTTTTCTCATAATAAAGACCAGAGGGAGTATTTAAGCTTGTTGAACTAACATGATTTTCAAGTGATTTTGATTTTTGAATGATAGCTTAACTTTTTGAGATAGGATGGTTCATGCCATTATATCAAAGGCTCCCTCTACAACCAAATGATCTACAATGCATTGTCTATGCTCTAGACCCACAAGCTTAAGCTTGTGGGATAATTTATTTCATGACACAAACTTAAACATGAAGCAGGCAACAAAAACACACTATGTTTCATGAAAAATGGCTATTTGTGTATCTTTTGAAATAATGTCTAAATGGAGTCAATATTGTGGGAACTATCATTCCAACATCAAAATAATGTAAATGCATGAGATAGAGAAATGTGCACATGACAAAATTTTAACCAAGGAATATGCACATAGAAAAGGATAAACATTACCAGCCACCCCAAAGAATGTATGAAAGACATCCACAGCATCATCTGGTCTGTCTGAAATACCACCCTCTTCTGTGTCCTAACAGTTTCAACATACATAATATTTCAGACATACCAGTTAATACCACAAAAGAAGAAAACAGAACATGCTGATTTGTATACACAGATTCTACTAAATACCTGGCAGTCCAAGATAAACTGTTTAAGCTTCTCCTTACTGATCCAGTGAACCCTATCAATCATGATCAGGCTAGAAAGAACCCACCATGAGTAGCATACCTGACATGATCTAGAAACTAGTTAGAGAAAATAAGCAAAACAATATGAGCACCTAAAGCAGTAAATCTAAACTTGAAAATATTTACTCACATCAGGGAGTTTCTCTGGACGCCCATTCAGACCTCCAGATTTGACTTGACGCTCACATAACCACCAACCAAGTAGGTCCTTGTCAACAAGATCTAGCGACCCAGTTATAGCAAGGGCCCCCACACAGCAGAAAACTGAAAATAGGAAAAGCAATATCTTACAAGGATGCTATATATCTACAACTCATTGTCATTGCATACTTTCATTTGAAATTCAGAAAATGGAAAAATCAAAGCAGACATACTAAGCGATGCATTCACCGACTAAAAATTTGTTTTAATACATACATTCCTTGCGTGAACAGTCAATACAATACAACGCATCAAACTAACATCAGCACATGGTCCTCCTCACCTCATCTTCTTTACTAAGATGTAAACCAGCACATGGTCCTAGTCAGTCATATGATTTGCTTCGTCCTAGCCAGTTTGAATCACTTGGCTAAATCAGATCAACGCCGTTGATTCAGCAAAGACAGGTCATTTTTCTTTCCCAGTAGCAACGATTCCCCTTTGCTGTTTTTTTTTTGTTCGTATTATCTCTGAGTTCCCTTCAATCCAAATGGTTGTCTCAGCCTGAGAGCCCATAATTTCCCCCCCGATTGTTCATGAAAGTCCACTCATAATTACTCAGTAGAAGTTTTCTTGGCTCTATATTCATTAATCATTATGGTGTTGCTCTGCTGAAACTTGAAAGGTGGGTTGTGGTACACGTTACTAAGGAGCATCTGTGAAGTTCAAGTGATGAGGCAGATGCAACTTGCAAGCTCATATGGATAAAATGACTAACTCAAGATCAAAAAATTGGAGACGCAAGATAGATGCAGCTGTTGTTTGACAAACAAGCAGCAATACACAATACTCCAATCAAATTTTGCATAAGTCAATCAGCAACTGAACAATGAAACAGTTATGAAACATTGCTAACATTCCAAATTCTAGGATTAGGCTTCCTGAAGTTAAAGCGGTTATCTAAAGTACACTGTACACATATTAACCTGTTAGTGGCTAAAGGTTTAGTGCGATGCTCGCTGTATTATCAATCCAAGAAATATATTCAATAAAAGTAAAGTGGTGACTTTTAAATTTGATACTTCCAGTATGCCCTAATCCCGCTACTTAACCAAAAAAAAGTTCTTCTAATGAAAATGTTATTTTTAGTCCTCGCCTAGTGACTGCAACGGAAGAGAAAACAAATAACAGTGTCCATAACTTTGGTTAACAAATTCAAAATATGCCCTAACCACACACGACACTCCCTTCATGTGGGAAAAAAGAAAACAACAAATCTTCACAAGGAATAGATGTACATGCATTGGGCAACATAGAGAGAGAGTAAGTAATATTAAAGCAAAAATAATGAACATATAACATACTTTGTCCAGCATGAGATTCCCCACCAGGTGTGCAACCAAAACCACCATCCATGTTTTTGCAACTTAAAATATATTTCACAGCCTTGTCCACATTTATTCTATCCAAGCGATGTAATAACGATAGACAGCAAATAGCAATGTATGAGAACCTAAGACAAACAAGTAAGTGGATTTTAGTCAAAAAGTGCAGCAAGCTCATAGGCACTCAACAATTAAAGGGATTTTAAGAAATATACCGGGTATCAACTTCCCCCCATATGTCCCCTGAAAAAGACCCGTCTTCGTTTTGCAGGCTGACAATATCTAACATAAATATTAAGAAACACAAGAACCAGTATATTTTATAGTTTACTTGATTTCACTATTATTATTCCGTCAACTAACCTATTAAACTGCATCAAAGTTCATAACAAACAATGTTTCATTGATGTCTTTATGAAACATATTGAGTCATTTATGTATGACAAAAAAGAATGATAGCCAATCAAGCCACACATCCCAGTCAAGCAAACAAAATGATAGTTTTTTTATTAAAAACAAAGCTTTGCCTGTCCGACAAAAAACTTGCGCATACATATTAACAGAACCTTCAAATTAAACGAATATGTGTATCAAAGGATACAACTTGTCACCTTATCTACATCAATAACATCCATCTTATTGAAGAGAGCCAGCACCTGCACGGCACTCAACGTATACAATATGTGTGGATCATGTCCAACATTACCGCCAAATCCCCCTTAAGAACAACAAACATCATATAAGATAACGAAATCTCCAAATCATTGCGTATGAAACTAAAATTCTCAAAGTAAATGAACAACCTGACTCATGCTCGCAACTCATGATCCAGGAAACAACCTCATCGACATCCACGGTGTCAAGCTTTCCGAGAAGATCAAGAGCAGTCAATCCCCAGTATGCTCCATTCATCCTCAGATGCTCCATCACAACAGATTCAAAACTATCTTTCTTCTGGAAAAAGAAAGAAAAAAAAATAAACCCAAGAAACTCAACTATTCAGTTATGAAGCTCTGACACTCCTTAGATTAGGCATGTCCCGGTGTCGAACATGTGTAGTGTCACAATTATTGCATTGAATTATATCACCTTTTTAAAAAAAATTATATGTGTCGACGTGTCAGTATCAATTGAAGAATGAAGATAATATATTAATGAGAAATGAACCTTTTCAACTGATAGTATATATCGAACATGTTTATCAACAACAAGCTCTCCCATCTCTGAAGCAAACTATGGTAATAGAATAAACAAAAAAATTATAAGAATGGAAAATCACTAGACAAATTAATTAACGTAATAATTTGTCAAAGTAATTAACAGAAACACATAAAACACTTACTAATAATTAATAATTTCGATAAAGAAACCGTGATTCACACGGTGGAAATGGTGGTTCCCGGAGAGAAACGCGATGAATGTGGTAAGGATTAAGTGAAGTGAGAAAGATGATGAAACAATTGTTACGAATTGGGGGAAAAAATGGTTGACCTGAGTCCTCAGTTAAAAAAGAGAGAATGAATGTGATTTTTATGAAAGAGGAACAAGAATCTAACTGACTGGCGAAGAAGCGCGCACAGTATTGCGAGGGTGATGATTCTTCAGGTATTGGGCTTGTTCTTTTCTCAACCATGGGCCAGCATTTAAGAATTTTTTGTAAAAAAATAATAAATAAAATAAATTCACAGAGGTTTTTTAGGCCCTGTTTGGTTCAACCGATGGGAGGGGAGGGGAGGGATTTTTAAGGAGGGGAGGGGAGGTAAAATATAATTAACTATGTTTGACAAAATTATCCTCATTTTTTTTATTAAAACTCTAAATTATCCTTGTTGAAATATTAAAAATTTAGATATTTGTTTTTTGTCAACAAAAAAAATAAATTTTCTACTCATTATATATATTTTTTGGTTGTATATATCCATTAAATTTTCTCCATTAATCTTTATTTTAATTTTATAAGGTTAAGGATAAGAAAGTAAATTACTTCTTCCCTCCCCTCCCCTCGTTAAAAAATTGAACCAAACATAAAATTTAGAAATCTTCCCTCCCCTCCCTTCCAAAAACTCTGAACCAAACAGGGCCTTAGGGGTTAGGTTAGGGTTAGAGTTTGGTTCTATTTTATTTTATAAAAATGAAATGTAATAACAAAAAAAAATTACATTTCGCCATACCCCATGGCCAAATGGGTGGGACTCATTTCTGGCAAAAGAGGGTGCATTTCGCCACCCGCTTTGACTAAATGGTACAAAATTTCAAATCAGGGGCAGACATGTATTATTTTCTCTAGCAGAAGCAGATTAACATTTTTTGAGTTCAATTAGGGATATTTTGGTGAAAAAATCATTCAGATATTAAAAGATTTTTAAAATTCCAATACATTTTTTTTAAACAAACACAATCAACTCATATCATTATTAATAAAAGGTTCAATACAACGAGGTACATTAATAAAATAACTACGACTAGTCCAAAAAATGGTTGCCCTAGCTAATGTATGAGTCACTATATTCGCTTGTCGTTTGATGAACTTAATCTCAAAGTTTGTATTACATTGTAACAATAATTTAATGGACGAAATAATAGCACTCAATTTCGATCTTCCTTAGAAAATTCCAATACATTTAAAAATTATAATGACAGCGTTTACACATTCAAGACCAAAATGATTGATTTTTTTATAGTTAGTGCTTGTGGAGGTGGGGATCGTTTGATTGAGGTTGTCACGTTGTTACTTGTTCGTCTTCATTTCAATGCTTGGGAATTAAATTAGCTGGGTGGCTTTTCCCTGACATCTTAATTATTACTAGTATTTAAATTAAGAAGATGAAACATTAGACCCAAAAATGATTAAGAAGCAAGAGTGCTGGTCAAGGAATAATAGCCAACTCGGTTGCTTTATCAACAAGAAACAATAGATCATGAACATATCTTTCGTGAATTGTAATTGAGATGAAGTGTATGTATATTTTCTCTATCACTATCATAATTGAATATGAAAACGGGTTACTTACTACTTGAGGAATTTCGTGGCAACCTATATTGTAATTACTGAAAATTCTATCCTATATACAGCAAAAAAAAATTAACAAAAATGGACAATTGAACAAAATAAAGAAAGAATGGGAGCATCCATGTGGAAATGAAACAACACTTCTCTTGCACATTTTCCCTCCAGCTCTGCAATGAATGACTTTTGTATGTGGAATTTATACTCCCTCCGGTGGGAGTATATTTTTCAAAAAAACAATATAATCGCCCAAAAACTTCTTAACTTGCTTTGTTCTCGGTACTTCCAGCAACAACTTTGCGGTTGCGCCTGGAACCAGATTTTCTATCTCTTCCACGCCTTCCAGGGCCTCTTCTAACTGGTAAAGCTACAATCTTTTCAGGCGGCGTTTCAAGTATAGGCAATGGAGGTGGCGGAGATGGTGGAGGAATTTGAGCAGTAGTTACTGGTGGCGCCAGATGCAGTAGTAAGTCTCTGTGGTATTTCTGTAAACACCCGACAAAAAATGAACTACAGTGAGCAAATGAGAGAGAATCGTCACAAAGAGGACGGTTTAGATAAATAATATCCCCTCCAGAAAAATGAAACAACAACCATTGAGACAAAAGAGGTTTCGAGAAAAATCTCAACCAACATAGGTCACAGTGCAACCTTCATAACACAATTGAAGTTGTAAACAAATACAATTGTAACATAACAATGCAGAAGAATTGTTCGCATGGAAACTAGTTTCACTGTTAAGTTAGTTTCCACTTTCTAAAGTGTTTATGCATGGTGTGTTAATGTGTGTATCTTTATAACGCTCCAAAATTTTGAATTGTTCAGAACAAATGTGTATGGAAATCTATGCTATCAAAAGTTATTATAGTCATATATACAAACAAGATAAAACAGTTACCTGAACTACAAAGTTGCGTCTTTCACAATCCAAGAACATGTAGAGATGAAAATCTACCCGTGACATAATTTTGTCTCTTACAGTTGAAAAACTAAGCTGGTCCCTTGAAGTAAATCGGTCAACTTCATTGAACCAAAGACAGGTAAAGAGATTGCTAATAGGAACATGCTCTCTTACTATTACACATCCTTCAGGAACATCTGCAACACAACCATTAAGTTTGAGAAAAATAAAGAAATTATATAGGTGCATCTCATACCAAATAGATAGGAGTCAATTTCACTTACCACTTATAAGTGGAAGCTTGGCATCTGTATATGGGGTCAATCCTTCCTTCTTGTAAAACTCAATTTGTGAGTCAATAGAGGCATTATCATACTTTGCAGCAGCTTTATTGGCTTCGGCCTCAACAAATACATCAAAGCGTCTATAATGCTTTGATATTGCAAAAGTTGCATTCTTCCTCCACAGAAACCTAAGCGTCAACACAAGCAATTTAGGTGCCAAAAGAACATGTATAGTGGAGCCAATTCCGTAAGGCAAAAGCTCTTTGGAAAGATCATTTAGTTGTCTTCTTTAAAATTAGCAAATACATCAAGAGATGTATCCATAAACAACACGCAGAGACTTTGTGGTCTAGATGGATCACGTTGGATTAAAAGAAATTCCATACTAGGGCTTCAAAACTTCATCATGTTAGGCTATCACAGGGATATTTATGGATCACCAAGCACATAATATGTGAATGAGTGTGAAATTGGCTCCTTATGTCTTGGCAGACTAATTACATACTATACAAGATAGTCAAAAGCAGTATAGCATATACATATATAATATTGGGTTCACAAAAAAAATCTAACAGTAGGCAGGAGCCTGGGCTCAGTAGAGTGAACGACATGCCAAACTATGAATCAAATGGTAAAGGGTCTGAAACAAAAAATTTAACGCCACTTTCATATATAAAATAAATAGGTATATTGAACAAAATTGCATTAGCCTCGAAGAGATTCTCTGAGATGACCTTTCAAGAATTTGATACGGGTCACCAACAAGCTCAAGCTTTCCATCAAGCCAGATAGAGTAGCGGGCATTTGGAATCATTCTATGCAACAGAAGCTTTGGAATCTGTGAAAAAAGTGGTAAACGTTACAAGGCAATAAATAGTAGTGCTACTTTATGGACTAGAAAATGCATCAGTAGCTCCCAAAAAAAAACATTGATACCATGGTGAAATTTATGTTTTTCAAACTCATGGGGGTAGGGAAGTGTTTCTAAGCATTTCCCTTCCTCGTTTTGTGTCTTGAAAACAATTAGTACAACAAGATCAATTCTTTCAGGATGGATTATAGAGAGAAAAATATGCAGCCAATAGTATGATTATTCAATTTTATCCAGCAACAATCAGATCATACAGAAAAGTATAACTACTAAAAAAACTTCATGAAACAAAAATGGCTAACAACCCATAGAATAATTTTATTTCAATCATGACGGGTCTTGCCAAATATGTAATTCGAACCTTTCCTGTCCGTCTTGCATCTGTGTAAGGAAGATTGCGAGCAACTATAATTCTCCACAAACCAATCTTCTTGCTGACTCCTAGCCTGCCAGAACTCCTCAGATATTTTTCTGTTTCTTCATCTACAAACATAAGGAAGCATATGGTCTTCCTCGAATAATCGCTTATATTCTTTGGCTCATTTATCTCGTCAAAATTTCCTGAACGGTATATATAATTTATAATCAGCAACTAGCTTAAAAACACGTAATTAAATGTGGAAATTCCATGATACAGACCAAACACTGCTGATGCAACAACCACTCCATTACACTTATCCATTTCAAGAAGGTCGTCTTCATCAATGTCAAATCCTGTGTTGCGGCCAGGTTTAGTTCCTCTTATGAATCTGATTGATGCACACACACACAATTGAAGATGGGGGAATGATTCATATTAGTAAAAATGTACACAACAATGCTTTATTACTAGCACACACACACAATTGTCACCGTAAAGAACTTTCCCCAGCGTGTATAGATATAAGTAAGGAGGAAAGTTCTAGAAAAAGCAAAACATACCCACAGTGCACGCTCATTGACTCTTGTAAATCAAAAGACTCATTTCGCTGCTTCAAAGTAGGATATCCACCAAACTCTGAACCACCAAATTCTGCACCTCTACTTAAGTTTTCTTCATAGACATATTTTAAATTCTGAAGAACCGGAGAAGGTGAGGGCGGTGTTGGCATACGTGCAATGGCTTCTTCCACAGGAAGGTAACATACTGGACACGCTGTCAGATAAACAAGACATAGTATTCAGGACTCCTGAATCAGGAGAACTGAAGAAACATCGTGAACGTTGAGTAATCTACCCAAAATCTTCTATATCATCACAAACCACAAAAATTTGAAGAAATTATTTGTATGTGCAGGCATGATTGGAATTTGGAACAATGCGTGATATAAAAAATCGAGTAGTCTAAATTTCAACAAGAAGTAGCCAAATAAAAAATTCAACAAGAAACCTTAGGCAGCAAGATAGTAAACAAAAACTTACGGCGTGGCCCGATTTGCTTTTTATCAGCCGGCGGGGGAGGTAATGTGAAACTATTACACGGATGCCCTATAGGAAGATGGTAGCCCAAAAAATAGCTATGTGGAGAAGGAACTAATGCATAATTCGCCGCAGATATTTCAGACGGAGAATCACTCACAATCACGCTTTCATTAACACTTATATTCTGCACGGTGTTTCCTTCCCGAGAATCTTCATCTAAAATCAGAACATATCAAAGTAATTATCGCCTAATTATAATAGAAATCAAACAAAAAACACAGACACAAATCACGACATATTCTAACAGTCTCAATTGAACAAAATACCAATAGCCTAACTCCATCTAATACTGGTACACTACTAAATAAGCAAAACAATTCAAATTATAACAATAATAATATGATAGTTTTTTTTGTCTTAACCCTCCGGTTCTCAGGAAAATGGTCCTAGTAATCCAAAGATTGGTCTTCAGGTAAGAAATCTAAATCAGGTACTCATTAACTACTATCCGACCAACTAGGCCAACTAATCCGGTTCGGGGCGAGTTCTGCGATGAAAAAAATTGATTTTAAGACAAAGTGATTTATCTTTGGATATATTCATACAAAAATGAGTTGAACAAAATATTTGAGTGTAAGAATCAATTCTAGCAACTAGAAGCTACAATTTCTAGCTACAAGTAGAATAAATTCTGGAGGCAGAATCAATTCTACTTTTGAGAAACCAAACAAGTCAGAATCAATTATACACCTCCAAAATCAATTCTAGCCAAACACATATTAAGTGGTTTCAGTCCCCTCCCAAGCGCAGTTGCGGGGCTCTGTGGTTCTCCCTAACAAGTCTCGCGTTAATTATCACATGACCAACTAACATTTAGTACTTGAGATCAACAATTTGATTATAAATATGATGAATGCAACAACATAAAATACGTCCATTAATCAAAATGCAATCATATAGTAACTAATAACATGATAATAATTGAGAAATGGAAGAACCTTTTCCAACATACAAAACCCAGATGAAAACGAAAGCAGAGATGAGACATAGAAAAAGCATTCCAACTCTCTTACGACCAGCAAACTTGAAGATCCAATGAAACAACTGTTCCTTTTCTTTCTCCTTAATCATTTTCGAACCTTTACGTGCTGATTGAATTGCGTTTTGTAACTGCTTATTAGTATTATTATTATTATCCAAAGACAAAGAGCCATAACTTGCAGAACGAATACCAATACCCAATGAACCTCCTCCACCTCCAGTCATTATACATATGAATACGATGATGATAACTCTCTCATTCCGATTCCGATTCTCACTTCAAAACTGAACAATGTATGTATCGGAAGAAAGTGAAATACGGTTATATTATACTGAAACAGAAACAGAAACGGAAACTATCTTGGTTTTGAAAATTGGGTGATGAATGATAATAATCTAGGGTTTTCTAGAATTGGAACAGATTATGGGATCGTAGATTTTAACTGTTACTCTGTTTTCATTTTTTGCTACTTAATTTTTCGTTGATCCGGAAGTGGTGATGATGGTGATGTTGTTGAAGAGAGAGTAATTCATTATTATGGTTATTATAAGAGGGGAAATTACTACATTAGGACTTAGGAGAGGAAAATTAAAAAAATAAGTAATCCATACAACATTTTATGGACATCTCGTAAATACTTTGACTATGTTTGAAAAAAAAAATCAATATTTCATAAGGTCCCTAGAAGTCTATAGTTGATAAATAAATTTTGGCTAAAAAATTATTTCACTTATAATTGAATTTGGATTTTTCTGAAATTAATCTTTTGGTAAACCTCATTAATCACTTTAGCAGAATCGCTTAGTTTGATAAATTAATTATGTTTACAGTAGATTTATTGTTTTTGACAAAAAAAGTTTATTGTAGATGAATTTATAATTTATAGTGGATTAATGTTACCAAAAAAAAAATATAGTGGAAAATTAATTGATTAAATTTGTCTCGAGAAGTTAGCTTAACTGGTAAGACATTGCATTATATATGTAATTGGTGGAGGTTCGACCGCGATCATCCCACTTATTCACTTTAAGGTAAATTTTTTAGTCACTACATCACTTCACCAAAAAAAATAATTGATTAAACTTGTAGTAAATTATGTACAGACCAATTAAATCAGATACAAATTCCAAATGTTCCAAAGAATATAGTATCCGATCCAAATTTAATTCAAAACAATAGTAAAAAACAAAATGTTATAAACCAAATGTTATATCTGAACAAAACCGACTAGTTTTGTTCGGATTTATTTTGGAAAAAACACCCAAAAACGAACCAAATCGAATCAATCAAGAGTTCAATGGTTTGAATTATAGATTCACTCAAAACTGATTCAAACTGGTCAAATTACACCCTTACATAATACATTGTCTCCTTTTATTTTAGTTTTTTTACCATCAGTTTAATCTGGTTCGGAAGTCAACTCTGACAACAAGTGGTTTCAGTCTCTTCCCGAACACAGTTGCGGGGATCAAATCGTGATCATCCCTACCAAATTCAGATCACTGAACCAACTAACATTTAGTAATATTTTGCCTCCATTAATCTATCGATGTTTTTTCTTTCCATTTCTTTTTTTTTTTGTCTTTTTATTATCAAAATTATTATTAGGATCCATGACTCTTTCATGGGATGGAAAATTTGATTAAACCTTTATTTGATTGGAGAGAAATAGATTAGAGAAATTGAAATACGAAAATCAATACATGTATTTGGACTATTAAGGAAGAGATAAATTGAAATACGGAAACTAAAATAGTCCAACTACATGCATTGATTTTCGTCTATGAAGCCCCGATACTCCAAAATTGATCAAGTATCGTGTCAGATACCGTATCCGATACCGATACGCGTCAGATACTTCCCGATACTTCATTATACGTATCTTAGAAGTATCCAATTATTAAATTTTATGTTTTAAATAAAAAAAATCCGACACTTCTGTGATACTTGTTAGATACTTTCCGCTACGTATCAGAGAAGTATTCGGTGTTTATATTTTATCCATTCTATGAAAAGAAATAAAATGGATCCAAAATAAGGCTAATGATTTAGTTAATGTACATACAAATTTTCAACTTTTGTCAAAGAAAGATGAAAAATATATGAAATGAGCGACAAAAATTATAGAACATTAGTGGAGATGTACATAACTCGCTTTTTAGATAGTATTAAAGATATATAATTTACTTGTTTTGATAATATTAATAATGTAAGTATTTCTTTATTATCCATTTTAATTATGTTTATATATTTTGCATTTATATATTTAATTTTTTATTGAAGTATCCTAGCTGTATCGTATCTTAAATTTTTAAATTTTCGCGTATCGTCGTATCCGTATCGTATCGTATCTCGTATCTATGCTTCATAGATTTTCGTGTTTCAATTTCTCTCCAACCAAACAAATCCTAAAAAAAATGCTACATTTCGTAAATAATGTCTCACGATGACATCACGATATTGCATACTTGTACTACAGCAAAGTCTAATACCCTTCCACCCATGTATTTGTGGAATGAAAAAAATTTACCTGAATAATGGTGGATAAAAAATCAGAATTTTTTTACCTAAAGTCTCTAATTCTTAATCAGGTAAAGAAAAAATCAAATAATTTTACCCCATTAAATAACTGTCTATTTTTTACCCTTTTATTTAAATTTATTTCCACAAATTTGCAAAAACATTTTTAATATACCAAGAGAGAAGAAACAAGATTAAGGACCTGTTTGATTTGTATCTCAAAAACTGTTTTTTTTTTAAATTTAAATAAAAATTGTGAGACTTAATTTTAAAAACTATTTTCAAATTTTGAGTTTTAAAATGTAAAAAATTGAAACTGAGTTCACATGTTTTACTTTAATTTGACTTCTCTCTTATGTTTTTTTTTTATAGTATTGTGAGATGCAGTTCAGATATTTACTTTGAAGAATGTAGGTGTACTGGATCATGGGGTGATTGAGAGTGAAGTATATGTGTTGTAATAATTTTCACATAGTGTTTATTCTCTGGTTGTCGGTTTAGACAACGACCGTGATTTTTTTACCGTTTTTGGAGTTTTCACGTTATATTCTTGTGTTGTTAATGTTTTCTTCTTCACCCCTGTTATTTTCTAACAGTGGTATCAGAGCTTCCAGTTCGAGCTTCCGGTTTGATGAGATATCACAAGTGAAGTGTGATATTGTGGAGGTGCTGAAGAGGAGTAATGATGCAGTGATTTTGTGATGAAGACTCTGGATGGAGGAGTTGATGCAATTAGGGTTACACAAGGTGTGTTTTGGGTATGTAGTTGTCTAGGTGGAGCAATATTTGAAGAAAAAAAACTCTGAGGTAAGTGATAGCAATGTTTCTCTTATTTTGGGAGATGATGATGTTCTTATGGTATTTCCGCTATACCATGAAAAAGGAGAAGTTATTGCTAGCGGATTCAGAGTAACATACAGACATTAGTTAGCATTTGATGCAAGGTGTGAGGTGAGATATGTTGATGGTTGAAGAACTTTCTGAAAGCTAACATGAGAGATGCACCATAATCATTCAGCGAGGTTTCGGCATGTTGAAATTCTTTGAATGGTTTAGTTTCAAGTGAGAAAAAAATTTGGGATGATTTAGTTCCAAGTGTAGTGTACTATTTATGGTAGAGTATGATAATTTAATTTGAAGATGAAACTCTTATAATCAAGGTGGAGATTGGTGGGGTTGATTGTTGGTGAAGAAAATGATTTTGAAGATTGATGATCATTACAATCAAAGTAGATATTGTTGGTGTTGAATGCAATGTAAGTCTCACATTGCTTAGAGAAGTGAAATGTGGTGGAGTTCAATGCTATATATAGAGACCTCAAGTTTTTTGTTTCAATACACCAATCAGTAGCACTTGTAAACACTTTAAGTTTATATTATGTCTTTGTTTTTCCTCTTATTCTTTTGTTTTAGAGTATTGTGAGATGTAGTTCAAATATTTATTTGGAGAGAGTGGGTGTACTAGGGCCATATGAGGTGGTTGAGAGTGAACTCTATGTATTGTAACAATTTTCTACATGGTGTTTTTTCTTTGATTGTCAGTTTAGACAATGATCATAGTTTTTTTTTTCAATTTTAGAATTTTCACATTATATTTTTGTGTTGTTGATTGCGTTCATATTTATGTTTTTTTTTCAGCCCGTACATTTCGCCACATGTATGACACATTGATTTTATCATACATTAAAAGATCAAACAATGTTAAAATGAGTATTAAAAAAATTTCTCAACACTCCTCAATCAACTTCCTAATGTTTGTTAGATGTTAGAAAAAGGGGGAAAACGTGGCACTCATGCACATTTGTTCATATTTTTAGTTTCATAAGATTATGCTTACAAAATGAATATTTTGATTATTTTAAGGCAAATTCTACCATACCCATGAGGTATGATACCCAAATGAATTGTTTGAATTTAATTGGTACATGTGTTCCACTTAATTTGTAAAGTACAATACAATTTTTAAACTTTGCTTAATATTTTTTTGGTTATTATTTTAAAACCCCAAAATCTTAAATTTATTATTCATAAGTCCTCATCTTTCTTTTCTCACTTCATCTTCCTCTCTCATGGTTGTATATACAATTTTTTAAGTTTTAAAAGTCTGTTTCAAATCTTGTTGAAAATCTTTTTCTACCACGTTATTTTCCTCATCAAATCGGATTTACCGCACGATTTTTTAGATCTGAGATTTAATGAATTTGGGTTCTTTGAAGTTTTAGAGTTTTCTTAGATCTGAGTTTTACTATATTTTTTATGTATATTTGATAGAAAAAACGGTTGAAAATCATATTGAGATAGATTTCGTAAAAATTATGTGACTTTTTTCGTTGATTTTGGTGTGAAAAACGTATTGAAAAATCGGGTCATATTAAGCTAACCGGGTTGTATTTAGACCCGGCTATAGGTAGAAGAAGATTGATGTCCGTTAAAAGAATAATAAACGTGAATAGTATATATTTGTAATTTAGACCATGTTAACGTGAACATGTTTAGCATAGTGGTTTAACTCATCTTTCTACAGCAAATTGGCCCCTGATCGAATCACACATGCTGCTATTTTTTTATACTTTTAAATTTTTTGCTGAAAAAGCAAAGATCGTTTATTTAAAAAAATTAAATTGTATGAAACCACACATTCTAATACAATCTTTTGGGTATTTAAATTGTATATTTTTTTTAAAAAAATAATAATTTAAGTTTGATAATTTCTAATATATTTTTTATCCTTAAATATAACAATCATATATTATTTATCAAAATTTTCAAAAATATAGCATTTGATATTTTTTGAATTTACATTCCTCATAATATTCAATATTTGAAATTTTTACAAAAAAATGTTAAGAGAATACATTAATGCAACAATGAAATTGTGTTTTTTCATATGATATTATCTCTAAAATATAATAAAGGCTAATAGTTTTTTAATTCATAAAAATAGTTGTTAACTTATCAATTTAATCAATTAATATGCTCGTATATTTGAATTATTCAAAGGTGCCGTATATATTTAGAAAAAAATAACAATCAGTCAATAAATTTTGTGTTTAAATATAATTTTAGTTTTTCTTTTCACATTAAATATATTATTAATAAGATCAAATCTCTGCATAAGAACCAATCATTAGTTAGTTCAGTGGTAATTGACGCTGAACTTGGTACGGGGGACCACGATTCGATCCTGCAATTGCAATCGGGAGGGGGCTGAAACCCGAACTAGATTAAATTGGTGGTGGAGAAAAAAACTCTACATAAGAAGAGCATAGACCAATAAGTAGAGCTATCAATGGGCACGTCCGACACAACCCAACTTGACCTGCATGGCTTTGCACTATACATGGGCTAGACTGGCATGGCCCATTTCTTAATGAGCAATGCTTTAACTAGCCGGTCCGGCCCTGCATGAGCCCCTCCTGGCCCGATGGGCCAATGGGCTTGCTCGACCTAATTTATTTTATTTTATTCAGTTTTTTTCGATCTCTTTTAAAGTGATTTTGATATATTAGTTCTTCATAATTATTAATTTTATTGAGATATAATTGTATGCAAGTGTAAATAATTTTTACATCATCAATAAATATGCATTAATAAATTATAGAATTATTTTCATTAAAGTTTTAGCTAAATATATCCATTTTTATTAAACTTACAAATTAAACTATATATTTATAATAAATTTTTAATTAGATGATAATATTTTATGTATTTATTGATATAATCTTTAAGAAAATGATATAAATTTTTAGATAATGGACCGACCCAAAACTCAATATACAAAACCGGTCCAACCTAATCCTCTGGAGGGCTTGGGCAAAGAAGGCCCAGTGCATTTTGGCTAGTTTTTTGAAGCTCAGCCCGCCCTTTGGGTTTCAACCTGACCCAAAAAGACATCATTAAATAATTTTAGTTTTTCTACGTTCTTAAATGCCTAATTCTCCACGAAGGTATAAATTGGTATGATGATATTGTTCACCTCTATCGAAGTTATGGTGCATCCAACCGTAGCGGAGCTAGTGACTCATTGTACTAGTATGCCCTCGTTAGTGAAATTGCCACTCGTGTGCAAAGACATTCTCATTTGTCCAATATATATACATAGAAACCCTAGTTCTCAAAGTACACACACTCTTATTCATTTTATACACTCTTTCTTAACTAGTTAGATTGAATGTGACTTAGGAATTTTAGTTTTATCAATCAAATCATTCAATCTCATTTAATTGATTTGTACACGAAGGAGATTTTAATTTTCATAATCTAATGGTTCAATCTAAACTAATTCAATTTCATATCAAAAGAGCGACAATTTTAAACTAATAGGACTTATCGTGACTAGGGGTGTCAAAACGTGTTGGTCACCCTATTCAGATCTGCCCCTTTAAACCTGCCCATAAACGGAGTGCTACGGGGCGGGCTTACTTATGTGTCCGAGTTTAAAACTCAAGCCCCTATTTATCGGCGAGTTGATGGGTTAGTGGACCGTTTGGTAAAACTCTTATTTATTTATTTTATGTTTTAGTGATATATTTATCCACATACCTTGCAATTATTTTAAAATAAAAAATATTTTTTTAACAACGCGTAGTAAAAAATAACTAAAATATTAACAAACTCAAACATAAAATATTTTCCATAACTTGTTTATAGTAAATTTGTTTTTAATTTACCACGTTATATAACAATATCAACATTATTCGCCAACATAACTAAGTCTCAAAATAAAACAAATTATTAATAAAATCCCAACAACATTAAAAATGTCTAAATAAATGTAAGCTTTAAAATAAATTAGATTGAAAAAAAAATTAAAAGTTTAGGGGGGGTTATTCAATTAGGATTTTGAGGGATTTTAATGGATTTTAAAAGTCTTGTGTTATTCAATCAAGACTTTTTTTTTTTTTGCAATCCGTTGTTATTCAATCAAGATTTTTAATCAAAACTTTTTTTTTGTATTATAATCCCACAAAATCCTGTGTTAAGAATCTCACAAAATCTCACAAAATCAATATAATCCCACGAAATCTTTTAAAATCTTCAAGACTTTTTTGTCAAAATAATCCCTCGAAATCCCTTGAAATCTCAATCCAATAACTCCCCTTAGTCTTTTTCTTTATTTTTTCATTTTAAGTATAAAAAAAAACTACTCCCTCCGTCCCATTTTAAGTGTCGCAGTTGACCAAATCACACACTTTAAAAAAAGTGTGTAAAAGAAAGAGAGATAATATGACTTTTACTAAAATACCCTCTATTTTTATTGGTAGTAGACATTAGAATATAAAAAGTAAATTTTTGAGTACACTTTTTCTCTTACCTAATGATTGTTTTAAGGGATAAAATAGTAAAAACTAATGTTATAAATAGTATATGACACTTATTTTGGGACAAACAATTTTGGCAAATACGACATTATTTTGGGACGGAGGGGGTAACATTTATTTTTATTGAGAGTATGATTTCTACCTCTGAACATAATGATTGTTCTCCCACCAACAAATTTTATATAGTAAATGCCATTTAATTATTTTATATGTTTAACAGTTTATTTGTAAAACCAATCGTCTTCTACCTTCAGTCGGGTCATTTCCGACCCGGTTACTACCCGCGCGCTCTGTAATGTTTTTCTACCTACTGACAGCACCTAAATCATACAAAATAATCCGAATGTTTGTAATACGGTTCATATCTTGATTCTACTCAAGTTTTAAAAAATAATCCTCTTGTTTTTACCCATAATAACGTTCAGATCTGCAGATTTGAAGCAACTTTTTACTCGTAATATTGTTATATAATACATACTGTTCTGTTAGAAATTGGAAGATAAAACATTTTGAAATTGGGGTTTTTTGTTCATTTTCTTGTTCTGATAATACATACTGTTCTACAAATTTGAAGGGGTGAGTGTTTTTCTCATGATAATAAGTTTAATTTGATAGGGGCTAATTTGCAAATTTAAAAGTAAAGTGTTTAATAACAAATATTAAATAATTTTAATAATATGATAAATGAAACACAAATGGCAATATTTTATTTGTCCAACTCATGTTGGGTTGCAAACCCAAATTTTTGTAGAGGGTATGGAAGTGTTCACCTTATTTTAAACTAATCATTTGCTCAGAAAATTAATGCCAGAAACTTCAAGACCAATGTGATGAAAAAGATTAAATAAAGTACTATTAACACGTATCTTAGAGCTCTTATTAGTGTACCAAGTTTTTTTTTTTTTGAAAATCGTACATTTAATTAATTTTTGAAAAGTTAAAAATTGTTTTTTAAAAATGTATGTAATTACTATTTATAAATTTTTTAACATGTACTCTTAAAATATAAGTTAACATATTAAAAAATATATAATTCTCCAAATTGGTAGAATAAATAGTTAAATATTCCTCCAACAAAATCCTACCCTAGCTATTTCATGATTCTTGAGAGGTCATACTCTATCACGTTTCGACCCTCAAAGGAATACAACTAAAGGATTAATTAAGAATAATAATACGACTAATTAAGCCATCTGATCTGAGTTATAATAATGGACATGGATGAAGAAGTAGTTATAATAATAGCCACATGGATGAGAAAGAAATTAAAAATGATTAATTAAAACCAAACACGACTAAAACAAGGAAAACATTGCATGCAGTGTGGATAAAGGTTGTGTTTGTGAAGACGCGGCGCAACATCATGATGGCCAAGTTGTCCAGCTAATACATCCAATCATTGCATTACTCGCCAACGTGTACAGATCAAGTCAACACTCTACCTTCAATGAGTACTAGTGGTTAAAAAAAAGCTATGAAATATATTAAAAAATCACTTAAATACAACGAGTGTCAAGAAGCTGTGATTGGATTTTTAATAATTAATTTAGGGTAAAATATAAAAAATTTATTCAAAATTGAAAATTTTCAATCCAAAATTGTGATTTTTATTTAAAATTGAAATTTTACTTAGACATTAAATATTTTTTGACTCCGTCAGTGACATTCTGTGACCATCATCACTAGTGCTCTTCTATTTATTATGTTAAAAAAAACACAAGTTGTTGTTATGTTGCTCAAAATAAAAAGGTCTAATTCAGTAGATATAATATTTATATTATCAAGTTGAACTGTTCGAACTTAATTAATTAGAATTTCGTAGATGTGTGTAAGATTTTTAAGCATGATTGTTACTTTTATTAAATGATTATCACTTTTATTAGAATTTCGTATATATATATATCATGCACCAGTTGTTTGTTTGGAGAATTTGCATGGTTCTTGCCTTTTTGGAAATTGTGACTATTGTAAGTAGTAAGTACAATTGATGAATTTTGTTATGGCCATTCTGTGGACAAAAAATAAATACAGACCTATATTGAAAAATGTTACAAATTTGAATCGTGATATCGATGATGCCGATGGGTGGCTAATTTTGTTCTACCATATTAATAATCAGGGCCCACCCAATATATATTTAAAAGGCTAAAATAAGTGTGTCTCTAGTAACGCATTTTAAAACAAAATAAACAACACAAAGTTTATAAAAAATAATTAAAAAGTTAAGTTTTGTTAAAGTCTAAATTTTGTGAACTTTTTCTTAATCCAAAACCTTGAAGATTAAAGTGTATATTAGACTGTTTATTATATGGTATGGTCGACCTTGTCAATAATATATATAACAAATGCGTGTATGTGTTTTTGAGATTAGATAAATATGTTAAATGAATATAAAATGTATTGCACATGTATTTTGTGACAATAAGTAATTTAAAGGACAACACTATATAGGAATTTGTTTTAATCTTTTAGGTAGATAATAATTTATTTTATCCTATGTGAACATATTTCAGTTAATGAAATATCATATTATATATGCTGTTAAAATTGAACATGAAAATTTTCATATATTCACTTCAATGAATAAATTTTTAGTCACTAAACAACTTAACAAAAATAATATATCTCATTATATATAGTTCATGTAAAGTTAACAACGAAACTAAAAAACTAAATGCAAACACTCTGATCACTCTATTGGTAACAATATTTTTTGTTGCTAAAATTGGTTGGTGAATGTAAAAGACTAAAAGTCTAACTCCTATATTGGAATATTCTGGTATTTTTAAATGGATGAAGTGTTTTTCTTTTGTTAGATACAAACAAAGTGCGTTAGTAATTCTTATTTTTATAGAAAGAAACTTTCACTAAAAGTTTAATTATAGAAGTTAATTAATTTTATATTAGATTATGAGAAAACAACAAAACAAATAAGCCCCACCGATTTAAACGGGATAAGACCAAAAATGAGGTTGCAAAGTTGGTTCCTTACAAAATCCAAAAAGATTATCATGATTTTTGGTTGGAACAAATAATTGTATACCATATGACGTGGATCCATGCTGTAGCCTCTCTTTTATGACCCAAAATATTCACATCCTCTCGAAACTACTTAATTAATTGAGTATCTTCTCATCTTAAAATCTTAATTAATCTTAATTAATCTCAATTATCAATCTTAATCAACTACCACATCAATTGGGTCCTATCCTAACACATGTGCGCGGCGATTTGAGATTGTGTTATTATCCTTAATATTTTTCCTTCTATATAAACATATTCATTGTTCATTATTTTCAACACACAACAACATAACACAACATTTGAGTCAAACATTAATCATCATCATCATTATCATGGGTGCAAGTTCAATGGCTAGAGTTACTAATACTAGATATTTGCCAGCTGGTTTTCGAAGGGAATTGTCTAGACAAAAGTTGCAACAATATGGTGAAACAAATCTTGGTGATGTAGAATTTGATTTTCTTGATCATTGTGATGATGTTGAGTTTCAAAATAATGAAATGGAGTTAGATTTTGAATATGATGAAGATGATGATAATTGTACAAAGAAGGTTGATGAAGGTTGTAACAATGAAGAGAGTAGAAATTTCTGGGATAATCAACTTCAGCTTTTGCAGGTAATTAATTAGTATAATTCTTTGATTTATGTATTAATTGTGTTTTTGTTTCTTAATTATAAAATTTTCTCTTCTTTTTCAATTTCATGTGTGTGTCTACTTGAGATCTAAAACTAAAAAATTAGATTAACTTATGTGTCTGAAAATCTATCTGACAAACGTGTAAAACTGAGGTTTGAATCTCGTAACTGTTTATATTTAAATTTTAATGTTTAATGAACGGAGTTTTGAAGTGAAATATTTATCATATTTTGGTTTTGATTTGGTGCAGACAAATCTATACAGAGCAAGTTCTATGGAATTAAGAATAAAGAATGCAACAAAAGAAGCAATTGATGAAATAAATGGATCAAAAATAGAATGCAGTTGTAGTAGACAGAGTTTTGCAGCAATGGCCAGCTCATGTGCAAATTGTTTTATGAGACAAGTCTCTATACGTCTCCAAAATGCCGGTTTCAACACTGCCATTTGTAATACTAAATGGAAAAGCTCACATAATCTTACAGCAGGTAATTTGATTACTAATATCATTTTTTTTTTTTGCGTAAACGAAATGATAAAGTTAGAAATTCACATATATAAATTGTAGAGATCAGATTTGAATCATAATTATGGACATTCAGTCTAACAATTTTGATATTTTCAGTCCGTTTAACTAAGATTTTTAGACACTAGTATCATCTTTTAGGCATTAAATAATCAATCAACATTTATATAACAGTAATATTTCTTACAAATGCATGCATCTTTTTCACTTCGTGACACAATTGTAACACTTTTTCTATTATTAATTACCAAACTATGTTCCACTTGATGTTTTTAACCTTAAAGTCCCTTTCAAATCACTTAACTATGCTAAGTACAATTATTTTGAAAGGGATCATTAGCTATATTAATAATAATGTATTAGGCACTAGGTTAGGTGTATATATTTTTCAAAAGCAATAGGACCTCTTGTTGAAAAGTTATGGTGTTTTGTTATGGGCTGCTATCAACATATGTTATTTAATACAAACCTATTGAAATCAATTTTATGCACATGCAAACACATTTATAGCCATTTGATTTTTGAAATAATCTTTCTAAGAAAATCCATCTGCTTGTTTTATAATTTCTTTTATAAAAAAGGTGAATAGGTGGACGAGTTTTGATTTATTTATTCTCAGTGATTTTTTTATTACACCTTATCATTTACTCCTTGTGTTAATTTTTTATTGTCAACTGTTACTTCACTAAAAAATTAATAGGGGAGTTAAATGATAAAATCTTCATATTATAGAGAGTAATTAAAAAAAATTACAGCGGGTAAATTAAAACTCACCTGTACCGCAGAGGATAAAAGTCTATTATAACATACCCATGGGCGGATTTGCCATACGGGGCCGCCGGGCTCGGTTGGAATTTTTTAGTATTTTAAAGTTAATTTAGGATAAAACAGATATTTTTAGTGATTAATTTAAGGTAAAATGAAAGTTTTTTTTTTCAAAATTCAGATTTTTCACCGCAAAATAAGTTTTTTGGTGTTTAGGAGTTAATTTAGAGTAAAATTGGGATTCGTAGAAATTAATTTAGAGCAAAACTGAGTGTTTTTTTTTTTAAAATTTAAAAATTTTCATTACAAAACTGAAATTTTTGTTTAAATTTTGTCCAGGCTTTATAAGTTTCTTGGCTCCGCCACGCCACTGAATATACCATTGTAACAATTAAAGTTATATAGAAGAGACTTCAACAAATTAGTATATAATGATCAAATTCAAAACTAACAATTATACCATAATACTATGCAGGGGAGCATTCATTTTTGGATGTAATATATAGTCCAAGTAAAGAGAAAGCAGATATTAGAGTGATCATAGAATTAAACTTTGGATCACAATTTGAGATTGGCAAAGCAAGTGAAAACTACAACTGTCTAGTGAGGAAACTCCCTGAGGTATATGTTGGAAAAGCAGAGAGATTAAGCAACATAATCAAGATTATGTCTATGGCAGCTAAAAAATGTTTGAAGGAAAATAAAATGCACATGGGACCATGGAGAAAACATAAATACATGCAAGCTAAGTGGTTAGGTCCATGTAAAAGAAACACTTCAATAAATTCACTACTTTCAATGGGATATTATGTGAGGATTATTCCAAAGCAGAAGCCAAAAGCTTCAATGTTAACTGTGGATTTGTTAGACAATGTTCCTAATGTGCATTATACTGCTGTTAAAGTTGTGTAAATTGTTATTATTGGTTAACATTCAAGGGCTGATATTGGAATACACACGGTCCGGACACTGTACATAAATCGTATCGCCTTTCTTCTTCAGGTGATGAACATGGAAATCGAGGCCGAGGAAAAAGGGCAAAACTCAGGTGTTCTTGAATTATTCATGGATGATATGTAAGATAGTTTTGATAGATATATCTGAAAGATAGAAGTTTGGCTTTTTTTCTTTATTCGAGTGGAAATATAGTTACATAAGCATGTAAATTTTTATGGCAATATATATATATATAGAAAATTTTATAGCAATCCAATGTTTATAGGGACTTCCAAATTTCAAACTTCAAAGATCAAATTAGACAGATAGCTATTTTTGTTGATTTATTTTTGTTGATTGAGAGACTTATTTAGAAGTATTCGTACAGATTGTTAATAAAAAATATGAAATAAGAGGATAACAACTTATCAGATTCAAGAACAAAGTCATCTCATTCTCATCACTATATAATGAAAAGAAATAAAGTAAAATTGGGTTGGGAAACTCTAATAAAGTTGTGGTTTTAATTTTATGAAATGTAATTTATATTCCACAAAAGGCTTAACTGTTATTTTAGTTTTAGTTTTTGTATCGATTTTTACTCTAAATAAGTCTTTGAATCAATCAATTTTTTTGTTTTTAATCTTTAAAGTTAATATCTGCAGGAAAATTCATAAAGAAAATCTGCAGGAAATTTGCAAATTTTCCTGTGAATTTTAGTTTTAAAGACCAAAAACAAAAAGTTTGGTTGATTCTTTGACTTATTTAGAAAATAAATCGATCCAAGGACTAAAACAAAATTTTCGTGTATATATAGAGACAAAAATGATAGTTAAACCTCAACAAAATTATAGAAACGTGGTTGAAGAAGCTCATGGAACGTTTTTGAAATTAAATTTGAGAGATGTGTAGCTCAACTGGTTGAGCTAAGAATTAAAGAGCAGGAGGTTCAATGTTCAACCTCTAACAAAAGAGAAAATTAGCAATTTTCCTAATATACTAACAACTAACATTGTCTAAAAAAAATAAACTAAAAATGAGATGTAATTAGAAGGGAACCTGTGTATCATGTGGTTTTTTAAAATGAATGGGGTGAAAAAAGCAAAACGCAGGGTTTAAATAATATCTTCACGGGTATAATTTCAAGCTGAAATTAGTGAAATTGGGCCAGGGCTAAGTGCCAAACCATCTCATCTCACAGCGGCGCTTTAAGCTTTGAGAGTGCACAATAATTAATGAGAATTTCTTTCCACACCCCATCACACATATCTCACGTTTCTCCTCCTGAAAATTCAAAAAATACATCTTTACAATAAGTAAGAATATGTGTAGGAAAAAAGTAATGAATGTATTTAGTAGCAATTTGTAAACAAACTTAAGTGTCTGTTTGGCCGGGTTTATTTTCCTCTTTTGTTCTTCTCCTTAAAAATAATAAAGAAGGAAAAAATTATGTTTGACCCAATTTATCTTTATTTTTTACTTCTTTACTTTATTTCTCTTATATTTTTAAGGAGAAATATGGTTAAATATAATTTTATACTTCTCTATTTCATTTAAAAAAAATAAAAAAGTAGAAGTTAAGCCAGGCCAAACAGGCACTTAAAGTGGAAAATAAGCCGGCTTAACTTAGAGACTAGACTTTTTTTGAAAAGGTAATTATAATTTTAGAGGAAAAAAAGAGGAAAAAAAGTCTAGTCTCTAAAAATATAATTAAAAAAGTTGCCTTCATAAAAACATTTATTATTCATAAGGTTGCACCCCACATTCTCTTAGACAACGACTTTTGGATTCCTCCTCCACTCCTCAAACAAAACATTTCTCAGCCTCAAAACATAACAAAACGGTACAAAAACTTAAAAACAAAACATTAACAAAAAACTATGTCTCTGTCGACCTTCTTTGTCTGACTTTTTCCTTCTGCTTTCCCAACACCTTCTCAAGGTAGTACTAGTGGTAGATTTTTTTTTAATCGGATAATCTGTCTTTCTATATGCCGTTTTTACACTATAGAGTCTATTTCATTTGCAAAATTCAAATATTAAACAGAACGACACATGATAAACGTTTATGGTATTAAATAAATTTTTTCTCGTAAGATATTTCGTGGAAAATATATTATTTTGATGTTTTAGACAACTTGTGCTAAAGACAAAAAGTTGTCTCGTGATTGAGTGGGGACAAGAAAATCTATTTTATGTCCTGTTTCTTGACTCCAGTTTGTCAATTCTCAAGAACAGTTTCAAAATCAAACACAGTACAGTTTAAGTTGTCATGTTCACTCTCTTATGTTTTAGCAAATCAAACGCACTCTTGTGCATGAAATTATTGTCAGATTGACCTAGTTATTTTAAGAATGTTTTTCTTAGAATGTTAGAGCAATTTTATTGCAAGATCCTTAGCCAAATTCTTAATCTAAGTCCTTGATTGTTATTTAAATTTTTTAGCCACTAAAAAGAGTACACATAGCATTACTTAATTCTTATTTTTAATAAAAGATCTTATGCAATGATCTTTAAGAAATTGATCAATAAAATTAATGTTTATTTCTCTTTCATTTAGAAAAATACAAAGAATATATGTGGCATTGTAAATCTAATTAATAGTTTTTTTTATAAGTAAAAATATATTATAAGGAGTATTCAATTTTTACAATACAAAAGACTTCCCCTTATAAACTATTGAAACATATAAGAGGATTATTACTTATTATACCATTGAAAAAAAGTAATATTAGTGCTCAACTTAATCCTTCCTGCAAATCAAAACCATGAGATAAAGCAAATGTGGTCCACTAAATAATCTACATCAACACTAATACTTCTAAAAATCACATTAATGCGCATTCGCCAAATACATCAATTCGTAGCTAGCCAAATAATATGTCGAACTTGCTTACATTTCTTCCTTTTGGTAATGTCACTGAAAGACAACCAATGATGCAAGGGATCAACAAAGTTCACACTATTAATGCCTAACCATGTGAAGGTAGTTAACCAAACTTGTTTAAGTGCATCGCAAGTGAAAAAAACATGTTTCAAATCCTCTTCTTCCATGGCACAAAAGACACATGGTCTATCAAGATTAGTGCTGATAATGCCCCTTTGAAACAACGCATCTTTGGTTGGTAATTTTGCAAGAACTAACTGCCACCTTAAAATACTTACTTTCGACGGCACTTTATTCAACCACAATTATTTTAACACTTTCTTGATAAGTACATCTAAATCAACCACCTCTAATCTAATTAACAGTATTCAATACTTCAAAATAAAAATATGTGAATAAATAAAATGTGTCTAAATTGTTGTATATTTTATGTAAATAATTTATTTCAAAGTTATTTTAGTATTATTATATATTTAATAATAATTTTAATGACTTGTTAAACATGTTTTATGGTCAAATAAACGTTACATTTTGGTTGGGTACATGCTAAATTATTACTAATTAAAAGCATTTGTGGTTAATCAATAGAATGAAAAAATTTCTTTTTAAGAGAGGGTGGTGGCATACGTGTTTGAGCAGTGAGTCAGTAGAAAATCTAGTTTTGAGAACTCAAAGAACAACTTTCTCATTTTGCTTCTTTATCTTACTTGGTTTTATACAAAAGGAAAAATTTCGAGTAACACCATTGTTTTCTCACCACTTAAGCAAATTGATATGTTGAGTTCCTGGTACATCATCTCCTGTAATTATCAAATTCGAGTTGTTCTGTCACCTTGAGTATGATTCATATTCGGGAAGGACTTGTTGAATCTTGGGGAATTTGCGCAAATATACGGCGGATAAATTCCTAAAGACAGTGACAATGTCATGCCTCAGGTTATTACAATTTATTAATTTGTACACCGTGTGTTGTTCTTGATCTTTGAGACTTATGAGCTTTTGATGACATCGATCAACAAAAGAAAGATAAGTTCACTATCTCTATTTTATTTAAGTCTTGTATATGCTTGATGATCATATTCTTAATGATTTGTAATTTATATATTTTAGGTCCCAATTCTACAACTATCTTGGAGATTAAATTGAGAAAGATAAGTTCTTGCAACTTCTCTTGTATTATCTTATTAATTTTAATTGTTGTTTATATTCTAATATATTTGTTTATTATGATTCTAGGCCAATTTCAACAACATAAATTATTTAAGAGTTGTTTTATTTTATGTAAAATAATAAAACCTACATAAATAATAAGAACTTCAATTCAAATAACAATGAAGAAACTTATTCTGTACCCTACGTCCCTACCCCACCTGGCTATCCTTAGTCCAGCAGAAAGTACCCACCTCATGATCATCATCACTACCATGTGCATTATTGGAGAATCTATGGTCACCATTTCCAGCGTGTGTGATACGACCAAGTAGCATTTCACATTCACATTGACCGTTTCCAAATTCTATTCTTACGAAAAAACTACTCTTTTTATTTTTTTTATAAAATTTTATGAAATACTCCATCTCTAAATATAAACACTTATATTTTTGGTATAAAATAAAAACACTTATATAAATATATTTCAATTTTAATTTTTTACATTTTAAATACTTAACAATACTAGTACTATTAGTTAAACAACTATTTAAAATCTATTCGTCAAAAAAATAAATTAAAATCTCATAAAAATATTATCTAAAAGTAATAGATATTTCTAAAAAAATGTTTTAAATAAGAACAAATTTTATCAATTAGTTGCTTAAATTTAGGGATAGAAGAAGTCCTATACATTACTCCCTCTGTTCTTTTTTATTTGTCGGTTTAGGAAGAAAAATAATATTAAGTTAAAAGGTATATTTTTGCTCCTTATCTTTCTATTATATCTTAATTTTAATGTACCAATAAGTTCTTATTTTTTTGCACACATACTTTATATATCTTTCAAAAAAATTAACCTAAATTGTCAAACGACAAATAAAAAGATACGATCAACCCTAATTCGTAGACTTAGATTTGAAAGATTCATCTCTCAACCAACCTACTAGTTAAAGATGAATTTATGATTTGTCGTGTTCAAACTACATGAGTATTTGCTTAGCGAAAATCTTCTGTTTATAGTTAAAATTTGAATTGGAATATACGAAGCAAAAAGTTAAATAAGTAATAAATAATTAAAATAATTTTATTCTCAAATAAATAAATAAAATAATTTAAAAAATTAAGTTTTAAAGATACGATATAACTCTTGAAGAAAAAAAGATAAGATATAAAAACAACACATTTTTTTTATCGATATATATATATATAGTTTGTTGAGAGAGGAAGATAAAATATTTGTTTGAAAAAATAGAAATAAATATTTGTTGCGATATTTGTCAAATTAAATCATAAAATAACTATTTAAAACTATACCAAAAAATAAATAACTTTTTAAAAAAAGAAACAAATTGTTATAATTGTAACATAAAAAATAAATTATTAAAATATTTATGTCGTTTTAGAAGAATGAGAGTTATTAAATTTATGAAAAATGTAGAACAACTACTCAAGAAGAGCTCTGCTAGGGTTTCTTGAATACAACCGTGGACTAACATTTTACAATGGGTTCAGACTTGTCAAATTCAACATAATTGACATATTTGAGTTAATAGCACTATGACTAATATTTCTTGGAAAGCACCATTGCATGATTGGTATTGTTTGAACACTGATAGAGCAGCGAAAGGTACAGAAGGATTAACAGATTGTGGTGGACTAGTGCATGATGACAATGGTCGTTGGATATGTGGCTTTTCGAGGAACATTGGTATGACATCTGCCTATATGGCAGAATTATGGGGTCTTCATGAAGGTTTATGTCTAGCTAAAGAGTACGGTGTGCGATATTTGGAAGTTCAATTGGATTTTAAAGTAGTGGTTAATAGTTTACAAGAAGGAAAATTAAGTAGTGTAGCTAGTTGGAGCTTAATTAAGAAGATCAAAGCATTGTTGAGCCATTCATGGAATGTCAAGATTATTCATGTTTATCGAGAAGCAAATCGGTGTATGGATATATTAGTAAATATAGATTGCAAGTCCTCTATAGACAATACTATAGTTTATGAGCAACCTTCGTTGGATTTAGTTCATGTTTTTGCTGATGATTGTAGGGGTGTTTCTTTTCCTCCGTTCAATCACATTGTAAATTTTTTTAGTTGAGCTTAGGCCCCTTTTATCACCAAAAAAAAAATTATGAAAAATGTGAAATGAAATTATTGAAAAGTAAATTTATAATTAACAAATTATAATTTTATAACTTTTTTCTATTACATACAAATGTAACTTTAAGAATAATTGGATGAGTTGATAAGAGATCTCTTCAAGTTTAATCAAATGTAATGGAATTGAAACAAGCTCTATGAATGCAACAATGTTAAATCATTTTGAAGAAAAACTTTGCAACCATTTATAATCCTACCCGACTCGAGTGACTAATCTTTGCAATTGCACCTAAAAAATACTCGCTTCAGACTAAAAAAAATTGTTGTATTAAACTAACAGTTAAATAAAAACACAATGGTACTTCTACTAAAACAACATTTTTTTTTGTTTTTTTTTGACGCAACATATTTTTTTGTTACAACTTCTAAAACCACATTTAACAACAAAAATACAAAAACAACAATAGAAATATATTTTATTTGTGGAGATATTTACGAAGAACTAAATCATAACTTTTTAAAAAAATAAAATAAATTAAATCATAACTTATAAACCAAAATTGAAGATAAACTTTTTTTTTTTACATGAAATTGAAGATAAACTTACCATCCATATAGTATATCGTAAAAAAAGATTATTTTTTTAGGCAATATCATAAAAAAAGATAAAGTTTGTTCCTAAAGCATCTTTTAAATGTATGCATGCAAAAAAGTTTTACACCGTCTTTATCTTTATATATATACACATTAATGTTAGCATACTTTTCATATTTGATTGAACCGAATATTCTTTAAACGCAACTATAAAGATTAATCCTTCCAGTCGGATAAAAAATATCATAGTTTAATTCCCCACCATCTCTCTCCGTTGAAAATATTACTAGACGCAAGATTTTTGTAGCAACATAGTAGCACGCCAGTTTGATTTTTCTCTCTGCTTCATGACTCTTGAGGTATTTATTAACTCTCATCAATGTTCTTCTTTGTTACGAAAATCCATATTCATTCTTTCAATAATTATTTTTCTTTAAATTAACTATCATTATTGGTTAATTAATTGATTAATGTATAGTCAATGGATTCAATGATGTCTGTTTCTGCATTATAAGTATTAATTTGAATAAATTAATAGCATTATTGTGTTGTCATGATTTGGTTTTGAAGTTAACATTAAGATTAGTTTAATCTTGTTTCTGTGTTTGATTGATTTTCAGGTATTTACGGAAGGTGAGGTTTGACTTTGTTGTTAAGAAAGAAAGAAAAAAATAGTGTTTTGTTTGTTGTGGAAGTTAAGGAAGGTTTGAGTTTCTGTTACATCTATAACACTTCATGTTTGTTGTGTTTTAAGGTGTAATTTTGATTGTTTCTGGTGGTGGTTCATGGAATTGGATCCTTTGTCTCAGATCAATTCAATTTTACCTCTTTTTGATTGGTTTGAAGGTTACCATGTGGGAAATTTTTATTTTTTATGATTCGAATTTTGCGCCCGCCTAGTGTTTGTTGAAGGGTTTGAACTAGCGAATAGCGTTGTTTTGAGAACCGAGGACTACCCTTTTGGTTCTGAGTCTTGTTTTCGGATAGTGGATAAGTAAATTGTCATGTTTTTTTTATAGTTGGAAGGTGTGTGTGAGTGTGTGTGGCTTTTGAAAGTTTTGTTGTGATTGTGAAGCTTTTGGAATAAATTAAGATGGAGGAGAGTGGTAGTTCTTGGATTAGGAGGGCGAAATTCTCTCACACAGTTTGTCATCGATTGGATTATTCGAAAATAGGCTCGTTCATTATTCAACCTGATGTGGTGCAGAATTCAGGTCTGAAATTAAGGACAGCATCATCAGCGTCGGCGACAGTGATAGCAGCATCAGCACCTCCTGTTGTTTCTAAGGTTTCAAAGATTCAGAAGAATCCTTCAACAAATAGGCTGAGATCTTTGTCTCCTTTGCCTGAAACCTCTCTCTCTGAATCCTTTAAGGAAGCTAAGCGTGAACAGAAGAGGTTCTCGACTCCTCCAAGGAAGAAGGAGCAAGATACAAGAATCATGGGGAAGCTACTGAACAAGGATTCTCATGTGTCCAAGTTTAAAGTTACTCACAAAAGTCCAATTAAGCACTTTGCATCGATGAAATTCAGCGACAAGTCAAAGAAACACAAGGACTCTGGATGGACAAAGTATTTTGATCACGGTGCAGGAAAAGTTACTGCTGTCGAAACGGCTGAGGAATGGAATGTTGACCTCTCTAAGCTCTTTGTTGGTCTGAGGTTTGCTTATGGGGCTAACAGTAGGCTTTACCATGGTATGTATGAGGATGAAGCTGTTGCTGTGAAAATTATTAGGGTACCAGATGATGACGAAAACGGAATGTTGGCTGCTAGATTAGAGAAACAATTCATCACAGAAGTCACACTTTTATCTCGCCTCCAACATCAAAATGTTCTAAAGGTAATTCATTTCAACCCTTTCTCTTCTTCTGTATAGGCTATTTAACAAATTACCTCATATTATGTTTTTTCAAAAAAATTTCACCTCAACTATGATAAGTTAGCCAAAATCTGATACACATGTCATAATTTTAATCAAAGAACACCGCCACAAGAACCTAAAAAGTTGTCTTTAGCTTTATGTGGAACAACTTTTTATTCTTGTTGAATACAAGGCTTACAATATTTTGTTGTAATAATTATTGGGCTCAATTATTTAGTTTTGTTGAAATAATCAGCTAAAAAAATAAGGATACTTGGATCATACTTTTGCATCATGTCGAGAAATTTACTATAACAAGGAATGTACTTTATGCATTATTTCTCATATATTTTGATCTGATTGTGCAGTTCGTAGCAGCATGCAGAAAGCCACCTGTTTACTGTGTTATCACAGAATATCTATCGGAAGGTTCCTTGAGGTCATATTTGCATAAGTTGGAGGGAAAACCCATTTCTCTACAAAAGCTTATTGCTTTTTCTCTGGATATTGCTCATGGAATGGAATATATACACTCTCAAGGCGTCATTCATCGAGACCTTAAACCAGAGAATATTCTTATTAATGGAGACTTTCACCTTAAAATTGCTGATTTTGGCATTGCTTGTGAGGAAGCATACTGCGATTTACTTGCCGACGACCCTGGTACATACCGCTGGATGGCACCTGAGATGATCAAACGAAAATCCTATTGCAGAAAGGTTGATGTGTATAGTTTTGGGCTTATCTTATGGGAAATGCTTACTGCTACAATACCATATGAGGATATGACTCCCATCCAGGCTGCTTTTGCTGTCGTAAATAAGGTATGTTCCTTTGCAATTACTGTAAGTCTTAGGCTTTGATTGAAATGACAATTTTTTTTTTGCGAAGATTCCTTCACTCACTTATGAAGATCTGTCGAAGTTTTAGTTTCCATATGTTGAATTATGATTGCCACGGGGAGGCATATTTTTTCCTGGTTTTCATTTTTCGAGGATATCTAACATAATCCCGTTGAATAAATTGCTTTGATGTCATGAAAGGATCTCCTTTTCTTTGAAAACAATGGTGGAGTGATAGAATAATGAATAGTTTTTTTAAAAAGAAAATTATAGTCATCCATACTTGGTATATGTATGATCAACTGATTCAGAAAGGAAAATAATTGTTTTTATAAGTTTATAATTTTTTTACATGAATTAGCTTATATGAAATTATTATATATGGCCCTGTTTCTTTGAGTGATGTAGCATTATTTATAGCTGATAGTTTACTAAAAATGAAGCTTAATGTATTCTTAGGATCATTAAATATCAGTAATTGTGAGACAGGTTTTGCTTCCGTTTTCATGTTGTTTCATTTTTTATTGGCAATTTATGCATCTTATCTTATTTCAACTAAAAAGAACATTTGCTAGTAATCTTGTGTATTTTATTTTTTCTCCATTGAAACTAAAATGACACGGTTTATGTATGCCATTCTAATACTCCGTTGATTTGATATTCAGAATTCAAGGCCTGTTATTCCTTCAAACTGCCAACCTGCTATGCGAGCTTTAATTGAGCAATGCTGGTCCTTGCATCCGGAGAAAAGGCCTGAGTTCTGGCAGATTGTTAAGGTGTTGGAGCAATTTGAATCTTCGCTGGCTCGTGATGGAACATTGACCCTGCTGCAAAACCCTTGTGGCCAAGATCATAAAAAAGGACTTCTTCATTGGATTCACAAGCTTGGTCCTGCACATCATCGTAGTGGTCCTGTGCCTAAACCAAAATTTTCATGAATCTTCAAGTGGCCTTACTTTTGTAGTACACTAGGTCCATTGTAATTAATATTGAATGGTTTAACTACCAACACCCTTCAGAAAAAGGTTGTTTTAGGTTGTCTTTAGTTCTCTTTATAACATTTATATGAGAGTAAATTGATATGTAGGCTTTGTACATTCAGATGAAATCATATTGTATTTTCTAGGCCATGCAGATAACTTGTGATAAAGTAATGTGGTAGTAGTAGTTTTTTTTTTGGGCCAACAATTATCTGTTTTTATTTGTTATATATATAATCCTATAAAGTACTTTGTATTTTCTCCAATGTTATAGTTTTAATTCTATATTTGTAATGTTTCATTCTTTTTATCTTATGCAATAGCCTATGTATACTCCACCAGTGACAATAAACAGTTAATTAGTTCATAACTGTTTATTTGGCTTTCTTAGTAGCAATCTATCAGAATGTCAGAATCAACAATAAGCATAACATTTGATGGTGCATGTACTAAAAATATGATGGTTTACATTACATAAAATATGTGTAGGTTAAGTATAAGATTTTTTCTTATGAAAAAAATTTAGATCAGTGGAGGCACTCTTTCTTGTAAGAATGAGATATTTGTTAAGATTAATGGTAATGTAGTTGACATGGATTAATGCACTTTTTGAAAGTCTTGATACATACTAAAATGCAATGGTAGGTTACTGCATGCATGTGACAGTTGAAGCTAAATGTAACAGAATTTTTCACTTTTGGTATATACAATACAGTGTACTCAGCCTCCAAGTTCCAACTACTTGTGGATTCAACCAACATGACAGTGAGTTATTCTGTCAATCAATGCTAAAATAACATAAAATTCATTAGTTGGTTGCTGTTTTGTTAGAGATTGTGAATGAGTCACATTCATTACACTTTTACTATAAAAATTAGGATGTATATGTTGTGATGGTATTGGTTTTTAACACTTTTACATGATTGAGTTATGTATGTGCAATGAATCTGCAAGAAGTTGCATGTGACTTTAAAATTATATTGGATCAATTTGACAGGACTGCTTTCAATTTATGCAGTTGAATTATAATATCAGCATCTTATATATCTTTATACGAGCAACAAAACTATCTTGGTACCAACTATCTTTCTCTTTTCTATAAATAAAGGAGCAGACTCGGTCTAAAAGTAAATTATACTGAATACTGATACATAGAAGAAATAGCAAAGTCATTATAAACTCACATACATAAAATGGAGGGACTGGGGATCGATCTCCGATCATGGACATTCGGCCTAACAATTTTTACTATTTTTATTAAAAATGATAAGAGTTTCTTTTTGAACTACTTTTTTTACAGGTACATATTAAATAAATCTTTATAAAAAATATTTTCAATTAATGAAGATCAATTTATTTTTTAGTTCAAAAGAGCATAATTGCAAAACTCATACGTTAAATATTGAGAAATACTACGATGGTATATCAAATATCTTTAGAACCTTATTTCGTTGGAAATGGAATTGTATTTACGCCATGTTGGTAGTCAATTTACAACTCTTTAACGTGTCTTCCTCGGTTTTAATTATAAGAGTCACGTTAACATATGTCTAATGACACATTTTAAAAATACTCGAAATAATAATTTTTTATTTATTAGTATACTAACAAGTGTCTCAAGAACACATGTTAGCATTTCTCTAAAATTAATTTACAACCCTTTAACTAATGTTTCCGAATTTGTACCAAAAAAAAAACTAATGTTTCTAAATTTGTAAAAAGAAAACCAATGTTTCTAAATCAAACTTCATGAAATATGATGTTTATAAATCAAATGACACCCCACTGGCCCACTTCAAATGCATACATTTTGTCTAGATGGTGATTTGGAAGAAAAAAATTCATGTTTGAGTGTGTTGATTTATGAAAATTGTATTTATGAATTGATTTTATAAAATTGATTTCATTAAAAATAGTTGAGCTTAAAAGTTACTTATGAGTAGAGATATATTCACGCAAAGCTTACCAAAAAATATATATATATTCATGCAAAAAAGTTATTCTTCGGTATTACTATGATATATTATATGTATCAAATTTTTACAGCTTTTGTTAATCATTTATTTTTGTTGAAGAACCTCTGAGACACAGAAGCAGAGTCCTCCTCTTTCAACCAAATTTTTTTATACGCAAAAGTCATAGATCGAATATTTGACCACCTACTTAAAAAGCCCAAAACTCAAACTATGTAAACTAATTCATGGTTGTAAACATAAACTAAATTCAACACATGGATTTTGAATCTCAATTTATCACTTGTTTGTTTGTTTTGAATTTCCATTCATGGCTGTAAAATCGAATACGGCACAATTTGACCATAGGCTATGTTCTTGCAATTTGACCATACGGCGCAACTTGTTTGTTGGCCGTATTTTCTTTGTCAAAAATGTTTTTGGTTGCTTGTGCTGTGCTAGTAGCTCCTATGGACTCCCCCGTCTACTCCCTTTTTTTTTCTTTTCATTTGGTCCATCGTTGAATTAGACATTATTGACTTGAATTTTTTGAGTTGGGCTTTCTTTGCTCCAAATAACGTTCTAAAATGTAATTTTTAAAAACCGCTCTTTGGGTCCTTCAAATTCTCTCAGATAAAAATATCATTTACATTCTATAATACGAAATTAATTATTGTTCACATCTTAAAATATAAATGCGTGTAACATACAAAAACATTTACAAAGTGAATCAAATTAACATTGATGCATTTCGCATTATAGGATGCCAATCGAATTAATATTTTGAATTATAGGATGTGAATGTATGGAGTTTCGCATTATAAGATGCAAATTGAAGATGTGTTTCGCATTTTAGGATGTGGAATTAGTCAATTACGCGTGTTCGCATTGTAGGATGCAAAACTCTTAGGCATAAATGTCAACGTAGATGAGTTTTAAATTTGAAGACATTTTGAGATTTTTGAGGGGTTTAGGAGCATGTTGAGGAGCTTAAAAAGTAAATTTTGTGTAAAATGGGCCGAAGCCGAAGTTCCAAAAAGTTCAATTTGAGTCATTTTCTTATTTGCTTTTAAGTTTTTGAGCTCTTGAGCAATAAGACAAGCCGAATAAAAGAAAGAGTTTGTTTAAGATATTTTAAACATATTAAATAAACTAAAATTACTATTTATTAAAATAATTATACATTTTATATAAAATAATAAGTTTATATTTAAAACTTATATATTTTAATCTTCATGTGCAAATTTACACATGAAGATTATAATTATACACCTCCAAAACTCCAACCCACCCAAAACCTACTACATTATCCTTTTTTATTTAAGAGTGGCCCTAATGTTGTTTTTTTCTTTTCTTCATTTATCTACCTTAAAAAGAACATGTACGAATAAAATCATTTCTGGTTAGAATGTTGATGACTTTTGAATAGGAGGATAACGAATTTCAAAGATTGTTTTAATTTTTAATAAAAACTTTGTTTTTTATTTAAAAAATAAAATAAAATAGAACACTTTGACAAAAATTATTAGAAATTTGTTTCTATACTTCAATTTTAAACCATTGGTCCTCATCTTTACTTACCGTTACATTGTGAAGATACAAATGAGGTTATGGTATGGATGGGTTATAGGCTTCACTATAGTAGCCATTGGTGTTTGACGTTGAGAGGTGCAATGCAATGATGAAAACTAAGCAATTTTGGGTAAAACTCAAATTTCAAGAAATGGCATTGTTAATGGAGGTTGCCACAAAAGCGTCAATGTATTGTCTGATCTTTGTACTGTGCCTGCCCATCATGAATCACTCACTATACGGATATGTACAATTTGTAGGCTCATAGGATACCTCATAGTCTTAGCTAAGGTCGAAGTTTTCTTTGTGGACAACGTCATGTTTCTAATTTCAAAAACAAACGGCTATATTTTGCTGAATGACTTATGAATGAAACCCGATTCAAAATCTTACTCGACACTAGTACAGTAAAATCAATAATGAAAAAATCTCTATAAATTAATAGAGTTAGGACTGAAAAAAATTATTACAGTAATTTAAAAAGTTATTAATTTATCAATAAATTAATAATTATTATTTCAAAAAGTTTTTAATGACTTGTAAATCAATAATGATTTTAGTAATATGAATTGAAAATTAATAATGACTTTCTTATGTGATAGAGTATTAACATTATAATCTCACAAGTTTGTCATATTATTAATTTATGAAATTCTTGGGATTGAAAATTACAAAAGGATCTCCAGAAAAATTATTATCTTATTATTTTATCGAATTTTTCAATTTTTTACACTAGCCCAAGTCGGGATCGGACAACTTTATTATTTTAGAGAGTTTATTAACTTACCGAGTATTAATTTAAAGAGATTTTACTGTATTTGGTTCTATAGTAAGAAAATAAAATGATACTATATATTTAAAGAGAAATGTTAGAACATACTCTCTAACACATTTTTTTAACTCACCCCGATTAAAATTTGCCACATCACTCATTTTCTTTATTTATTTATTAATAAAAAAAATAATTAAAATAAAAGGAGAAGTGGGGTGACGTGACAAATTTTAATTGGTGGATGTTGAAAAAGTGTGTTAGAAAGTGTCATCTTAGCATTTCTCATATTTAAATACATTCATGTAAAAATGAGTTGTGAATAAAAAATTTAAATGATGTAAAAATTAATTTTAAAATCAAAATTAAATTATCTAATTTCAATTATATTTTTTTTTGGTAAAAGAATCATTTATACTTTATTGAAATCAAAGATGTCGGAATTAATTCTACATCCTTAATTTAGAATCAATTTTAGTCACTAAATGTTAGTTGATCCAATGACAATTATTGACGCTAAATGTAATATTGAGTCTTGATTATTCATTCTCCTTTAAATTCTACAAGTGAATGACTTACTTAGTAGTCTTTAATTACTTTTGATCATTTACTTACTTATTATTTGTGTCCTATATATAAAATTCATATTTTAGTGTAAATACGCACCTTTAAAAATGATAATATAAACTCTATTATTTCTATAGTTCTCCTTCATCTCTATACTTCTATGATCTTACTTTTGTTTAGTTCATCTCTATACTTTTATTTTTATAGTTCATCTTTTAAGTTAGTGGATGTTAATCTTTGATCGTTCATTCTCCTTTAATTTCTACAAGTGAATGACTTACTTAATAGTCTTTAATTACTTTTGATCATTTAATTTACTTATTATTTGTGTCCTATAAATAATATTCATATTTTAGTGTAATATACGCACCTTTAAAAATGATAATATTATTTCTATAGTTCTCCTTCATCTCTATACTTTTATTCTTACTTTTGTTTAGATTAATTTTATAACAATTATAAGTACAAAATAGTGATGCTAGTACATCTAACATGGTACAATAATAAACCAAACACGAGGCACATAAATATTCTCATAGTGCGTAGATGTAATTGGTTTGGAGTGACCGCCAAGAAATATAAATGTGTATAAACAATGTAGTACTATAAAAGAGAGAAAGTGATACTATACTTTATACTTACATATTTGTCAACCTTATTTTTCTGTGTTGTCTCATTTTTAATTAAAATATTTGAGTCAGCTAGTATTGTTTGGTGACAAAATATGTGAATAACCATAATATATGGAAGAGGAAGACTGTATACAATTAAGGTGCGGTCTTCACAAAATTTGCTATGCTCGTGAAATAAATTTAGAAACGTTCCTTGCAAATTGAAGGAGTGTAAAAAAGTCGTTGTAAAATTTGCTCCATTTTTATATAAAATAAATTAAGGTTTTGTTTAAGCGTGAGAAAAAATATTATCAAACACATTTTTTCTTTTCAATACAAACTTGAAAAAATATTATCAAACAAATTTTTTCTTTTCAATACAAACTTATAAATTGAGATAAAGTTATTTTTTTGAACCAACAAAAGAGAAATTTTATTAGATCGCTAGATAAGTACAATAAGTGCTCCCTAAAAACATAACTTAAATATGGAAGAATTTTAGTAGTACATTATAGGTTTATATTTATTATTTATGATAAAACTAACAAAAAACAAATTTGGAAGAATTGAAATTATGGCTATATTAGTATGATAAAATAAACTAGTGACCCTTAAAAAATGAGAGTGCTACTACTACCAATGTTCTTGGAAACTTCTACATTTGCCTTGCAAAAAGTGCAAATTCCAAATAGTATCGGATAACCAGGAGGACCTATGCTGCATGTGCACTCCTTCAGCCGTTTGTCTGCACCAAGCCAACATATTGTTTTCTTTATCATTCTTTTTTCTACTCTACGTACAAATATTGGCTCCATGCCTCCATGTACCACTAGAAAATTTTGAAGTTTCTTTTCTACAAAAATAAAAATTTAAGTTAAACCCTTATCGATTATCATTGTTTTAAGTCCATCTTTAATAGATCTCAAAAAATAGTAAAAAAACAAATAGATCTCAAAATATTAAGTTTATCTATATCTTTCAAAAACAATTTTGTCTATAGAAAATATTGACGAACATTGGTTTATCTATCAATAACTTTACTTGGTGGAATATTTTGCCTGACTCTATTCAGAACGATTTCAATCATAACCGTTAGGCTTACCTTTATATAGATTTTGTTAATGTTACTCTGTTTGAATCTTTGTCTTATTTCTGCACTCTTCTTCCCTTCATCAAGATTTAATCCCATTGTGTTTTCCTTGGTAAGGTATTTAATAAGACAGAAAAAATTTTACAGCTTGAGTTTTGGTCTAGTCCCCTCAAGGTTCTTTTATATCGTTTTATTTTATTTTACTTTAATATATCTTGCAAGGGTATTTTTTTAGGTGTTTCTAGGATGCCAACATAGTTGGGATGCTTTAGATGTCACCTTTATACTTTTGTAGTCTTTATATAAAAAAAAAATAAAAAAATGGTTCATAACATATTATTTTCTAATCGAACAAACATAAGTTTTATTTCAAATGTAGACCTCAAATGCTAAAATGATTATAAAAATATTTGATATACTGGAACACAAGTTTGAATCCACGGTGGTACAAGGATTCGAAATTTTCAATCGCCCCCCCTTCATTCTCTTTTCCCCCCCTAACTACCGATTTTGCCCTTAGGGGGGTTTTGGGGGTATATGCACCAATTCGGGACGTAGATCCCGAACCTTATTTCGGGATCTACGTCCCGAATTGAAGGGTAATTTGGGGTTTTAGGGGGGTTATAGAGAAATAAGGGGGGGACAAAAGAGAAATTTTCCAAGGATTCGCTAGATCCAAATAGTTCATGAATTTATACATATAATTGATCGATCAATTCTAACATGTCTAAGTTGTGAACATGCACAATATGCACCATAACAAATACGAAAATTTTAATATCACCTGTTGGATTGAAAGTTTAAATCATATTGATCATAAAAAAAATTAAAAAATTGATATATTATTGAGACCCATAAAAATCCGTCCCCGCTCTGCCCCATTGTCATCCTGCTCAAAAAACCTTAATTTCTTTGTTTTTTTTTTTTCATTCTTGTTCATCAATTAAAGAGGGGTGATTCATAATTTATTTAATTTAGAATCATCCCTCTTAATCATTTTTTATTTTGTTTTTATTTAAATGAGTGATTTCTACATATTTTTGAGTTTCTTTTGAGTTTTTCTTCACCATGATACATTATTTCGTTGTTGTTTTACTCCCTCTGTCCAAAATATACTTCCTCTTTAATCGATGAACAAGAATGACAAAACAAAGAAATTATCTTAATCGATGAACAAAGAATTTTTTTTTCATTCTTGCTCAGAAAATTAAATCAAACAACTCTGCGTTACGATTTATATTTCGTTGTTGTTTTATAATGCACAGATATATTCTCTCTATCCAAAATAAGTGATACAGTTGATCAGTTCACGTTTGCCAACGTATAACCTTAATCTTTAATATTTTTAATTATCTATCTTTAAAAATTATAAAAATTATATACCTTAAAAATAATTATTGAGACAAATCAAACTACATCCTAAATATTAAGATTTACATTTATATATTAGTCAAAAAATACGGTTAAAATAGATTATATAAATAGTGTAAAATAGTCAAACTATAATACTTATTTTTGGACGAAGGAAGTAACATTTTTGCAAAAAATAGTGCAATGAAATTGGGCATTGGCTCCTATAAATGAACCCTCACATTCACCCAAACAACACCAACATCACTTCACTTCCTAGGTTACTTTCTCTTACACAGAGAAATGGCCAAAACCCTAATTGCAATGTTGCTTCTCTTTCTCAAACTAACATCTTTTATAGCATTTGCTGAACATCTTCAAACTCTTCCCCCAACTTACCCTCCTCCTCCTCACCACACACAACCACCACTTCACCCACCAACCAAGTCACCCCTTCACCCACCCTCCACCGCCCCACACCACCATCACCACCACCACAACCACACACCATCCCCTGCTCCTTCCCCTGTTTCTCACACTCCTTCACACCCTCCTTACCATTCTACCCCTGTTCCTGCTAAACCACCAACTGGCCATCACCACCATCATCACCCTCCTGCTCCTGCACCTGCTCCTGTTCACCACACTCCTGTTGTTCCAACTCATCCACCATTACACCCACCTGTTCCAACTCACCCACCTCTGCACCCCCCTGTTACTACTCACCCTCCATTGCACCCCCCTGTTCCAGCTCACCCACCATTGCATCCTTCTCCCATTCCAAGAAGCTTCATTGCTGTTCAAGGTGTTGTTTATGTCAAATCTTGCAAGTATGCTGGTGTTGATACCCTCTTGGGAGCTACTTCACTTCTTGGTTTGTTTCTCAACTTTTAACTTTACCACTTAAAATTAAGTTGAATCTTTTCATTATTTATTGCATAGGTTCCACAAGTATTGAAATTTATTACTATTTTTTAACTTCTTTTTATGACAAGTTTAATTAAAGTCTATTTTTTTGTAGTTTTTCTTCTCAGTAATGTCATTTTCATTTCTTTTCATGGATCTTTTTTTATACAGTGATATTTCCTCTGTTTGAACTTTGAACCAAAGAATCTAATATGGTATTTTTTTTCTTCAACTTCTGTGTGGCTAGGATCAACATGTGTAGATCTAGAATATTACTACAACTATAGATCTGTCCGTACATAAATCCTTGAAATTTTAAGGTTTTAAGGTTATTTGTGATGTTGGGAGTACTCTGGGAAACAATTTTTTAAGTTTATATGGCCATTTTTTACAGATCTCTATATTTAGTTTTTCCTTTATTAAAGGTATGAACTGGTCAAAGATTTTGTAGAAAAATGAAATATCCCTATTTTTATTACATTGACTAAAAAATATAACATATTTAATGTCAAACCTAGTAAATTTTGAGGTTGCAACTTGAAAGTGTCACAAAAGAAGCTTTGACATGAAATTATTTTTTAATGTTTAACTTCAAAGATTATTTTATTTCGTTTGCCCGAAAGGAAATAAACATGTTTTTTTTTGGCACGTACATGAAACAAACGGTAAGTCATTGAAAACTCATACATTCAAAGTGGATAGACCAAAGTTCAAATCTCGGTTAACAATTTAAATTTTTATACGAGTCGAATTAGGATTTCAGAGGAAATAATCATATTTTTTTAAAATAACTTAAATTAATACTTTTTGAATAATATAAACAACTTAAATTACAATGTTCTATTCTTAGGAGTACTTTATTTTATCAATTTGTTTGCAATTAAGGGAACAGTGTGGGTTGATGAGTTAAGATAAAAGAATCCAAGAATGGTAGGGCAAAAACTTTACTAATCTAAAGCTACTTTGTCGTTTTAATAAAGCTGCACGCTTACTGAGAACAGTACATTATTAGTTGTGTCCTTTTATCATTCAATATGACAACATTATGTATATTTTTGTTGCTAAAAGACAATGACCATTATTATGTTTGTTTTCAAATTGTGAAGGTGCCGTTGTGAAGCTTCAATGCAATAACACAAAGTACAAGTTAGTTCAAAAACATGAGACTGATAAGAATGGTTATTTCTTCATTGAAGGCCCAAAGAATATCACAAGCTATGCAGCTCATAAGTGTAATGTTGTTTTGGTCAGTGCACCAAATGGGCTTAAGCCCTCAAATCTTCATGGTGGGCTTATTGGTGCTGCTCTTAGGCCAGGGAAACCATTTGTGTCTAAGGGTCTTCCTTTCATTCTCTACACTGTTGGACCTCTTGCATTTGAGCCCAAATGTCCTCGTTAAGAAAATTAGATTATGGAAAATTTGGAGTTTATTATTTATGGTAGGTTGCTGTATTTTAGTGTTAGGAGGTTGGTTTCTACTTTGTGTTAAAATATTATGGTGTTTTGAGCTTGAATTATCACTGCATAATAAAGAGTGATGTTTATGTGTGTGTGATTGATGGTTCTTGTAAGAAGTATTTAATATTAAAGAAATGATGTTTATCTCTTTTGCTTAATTTGTTTAGTCTAATTTTGTATGGCCTTTTACTAAGAAAATTTACTCATTTCTCACAAAATGTCTAGATTTTCTTGTATCTATAAATCCACAATAACAATTTATTTGGATATACTTTTCTAGTAGCCAAAATTTTGAACCGTAATACTTAGAAGAATAAATTGAAAATCCAACAAAATATGTAGAAATTGATTTAAATTTGGTGAGATAGTGTTATACCCAATTGGAATAAGCCATTGCAGGAATAATGTGAGAATTTGCGAGATAGGATTAAGTAGTTTAGCCATGGGTAACCTACTTGAATTCATTTTTAGATTTCTCCGCCGTTTCTAAATAAGTAATTTGTTAGATAGAATGCCAGTTATTAGAAACTCAGACACATAAAGTGGGAGGAATCAGAATCTAAACTTTGATCACGAACATTTGATCTAATAATTTTTACATTTTTTGTCAGTTGAATAAGAAATTCTAAATCAACTCTTTGGTTTTAGACGGTAACATTCCAGAATTTTTTTAAGTATTCTGATTTAAAATTTTGATTATTGAAAAAATTTATATATCAAAAAAAATGTTTAGGGATTGTTAACAATACTGATACAAAATAGAAAATCAGACGGCTAAGGTTTCCTAGAATACCAATAGTTTAGACCCAATAACACTTCCTCTCAAAATACTTTATTTTTGGGAAAATAGGCTAATACCCCCGATAAAATATGTAAATTTTACAATACTCCTGTAATGTTTGAATTTTTACAATACATGGATTCAATTAACCATAATAAAACCCCGCAAAAAAAACCGCCGCGAAATATATTTTAGCGGGAGTTTAAAACCGCCGTAAAAAACAATTTTAGTGAGGGTTTTTATTATAGTTGATATAGTCTAGAGGTATTGCTAAAATTCAAACATTATAGAGGAATTCTCAAAAAAAAAATAAATTACGGGAAGACATTGCAATTTGCATACTTTACAAGAGGTATTAACCTATTTTCCCTTCTTTCTAGAGCAAATTACAATGACCTCCCCTGAGTTTTATTGAAATGTCACACACCTCCCCTCTATTTTTGTAAAAACACTAACCTCCCTTGGATTTGACACTGTTAAACACCGTTAAAGAAAATTACCAAAAAAAAGTTAAGTTTGTTGTCTTCTCATCTTGTCCATTTGTTCCTGCAGATGAACATTGTGTCTTCTTCCTTCATTTTGTATGTCGCATGGTCACTTTGACTCAAAAATGCTTTGTTAAATCCCACAGAAATATGTTAATGTATTTCATCCTTTGTTCAAATTTGTAGTCATAGATAAGTTGCTTTGACTCAAAAATCAAGAACAAGAATTTAAATTTCATTGATACCTTCTAGCTAACACATGAAAAAAATAGAAATTAAGGATTAAAATTAAAAATTTACATTACAATTGCATTCCAAATCCCTTTAGATTTTAATTTTAAATTGTAAAGCTACCAATGTGAACAACATAAAAAGAGAAAAAGAAGAAAAAAAGGAATGGAAAATGATGGAAGAAACAACAAAATAAGTGGAAGTAGCTCAAGAATTAGAGGAATAGTGGACGGTGGTTGAATGGTAAAAGGGGTGAGTGAGGATGTGTATATGTTTAACGGAGTTGAACAGCGTTAACTATGAGGGGAGGGATTTGTTAGATGTAAAATTAAGTAAGGGAGGTAAGTGTTTGGTTAGAAAATAGAGGGGGTGTGGGTGATATATTAACAAAGTTTAAGGGAGGTCAGTATAATTTCCTCTTGTTTTTAATAGGGGTGATAAAGTTGGAAAAGAAAATTGTTTAGGGGTAAATGGATAATCGCAAGGATCGGATGAAAAAAAGTACTCCTTTAGTCTAAGAGAAAAAAACTCAATTTTTTTGTCCCAAAATGTAAGAGAAAAAGTTCAAATATTTATCTTTTCAAGAAAAGTTTACTCTCTCTCTCTTACTTTTTCTATAACCAACAACCAATAAAAATTAATTTTACATCTTTCTATACAACTTTTTCCAAAAAAACATATTCTCAATTATTATATTTTACTTTTTTCTAATAAGTGTGATTTTTGTTTTTTCTCCTACGGGCGGGAGGGAGTATTTATTTTGTTTTAACTTTTTAAGTCCCTTTGAGGCTATGAAGCCCAAATTTCTCAAAAACAAAAAACACTATCCTTCTCTGCGCACTTAACTCAGCCACCGCCCACCGGCACATCAAATCCGCCGCACGCACGCAACTCTACGAAATCTTAACTCGCCGTTACCGGCGCCTCTCTCACCACCGGTACGCCACCGTTCTCTCTCTGTTTTCACTCTTTTTCCTTTTCACTCTATAAGCTTGGTTTCTAAAGTAGAATCATTAGATTCAACGGTTTGTTTTATTACTAGAAGGGTGAATAATCATTAGATTAAACGGTTTGAATAACATTAGATTCTTTATGATAAAGCATAACATTAGGTCTAATTATTCTACTTGTTCAACTTATTAGATTGTATTTCTCATCCTAAATGTTATAGTTTTAAAATAAAGTATGATTAGTTCGACCTTAGATTATATGTGATCACTGATCAGTGATATTGCCTATGACGATTAACCGATTAAGTTTATGTTATGTGCCGCAGTGATGTACTGTTTTTATAAAGCTAAACAAGGTGGTGTTTTGATAATCTACTTAAGTAACTTTCTTTGATTAAAAATATGAAGCACTGACACGAACACCGGACACTGACACGTCAACAAGGATAAGTTCTTTTCTTAAAAATGATATAATTCAATGTAGGGTGTCAGACACGACGCATGTCCGACACCAAGACACACCTAATCCGAGGAGTGTATGTGCTTCATAGGGGTCTATCAAGTCTTCCAACATCATCTGAATGAGTATTGTCTATTATTCTAGTAAAAACACTGCCGTGTCAATATCGATATTCAAAGGCATTATTAGGACTATCCTACTCATTATTGGTATCCTTGCTTCACCATCAAACTCCACTTCCACTCCTTCACAATATTATGTCTCTAAAAATTCACCACTCATTTGAATTCCATCTCCATCCTTCAGACGATTTCATTGAAGAGTTTAAAAGAAGGAAACTAACTCTTAGGTTTGACTGTGTAGAACCTGAACATGATTGTGCATTGTGTCTCACTCATTTTGAACCATGATTGGAGATAAACTATTGCTTATTCTTGTTGCTATGTTTTCCATAAAGTGTGCTTGGAGAAGTGGTTGGACTTTTGAAACATTACTTCTCCACTTTGTAGGTCTACTCTAATTCCTGGTATGTGTAAATAATTCTATGAAAAGTAACATAATTAGTTTTTATGGTATGTTTAAATAACCTCATAGAATTTGTTTATATATAGTGCCCCAGATGCACCTTAGGTAGAGAGACTAATTTAATTGTTTAATCTTTCAATAGATGCTTTTAATTGTTCCAAATAATTAAATAAATTTCTTTAATACAACAAAACATTAAAGAATTGAGGTGGATAAAGATTTATTTAAAATTTAAAAATATGTAAGGATTATCTCTAAAAAATTGAATTATGAAAAACTATTTAAAATTTTAATAAAACTATTACTCCTATAATTTGGGATGAAATTCAACCTTGAAAATAGTTAATGTTATTGAATGCGCCTCATCGATCAAATTTTACCTGTTTTACATATACGTTAGGTACCAAAGCAAAAACTGAAGCAACACCTGAATCTTGTTGTGAAATTTGAAACCAATAGCTCGTCTATTGTAACCTATTATGCGATTGGAGCAGCAATAAAGGAAAAAAACTTTCCTCTATTTCACTTGCATAATTCCAAACACTGAGTTGTACCTTCTATCTTTGACACACCCACTACAATTCTTGTCACCCATTTGTGTCACTCAATTTTTGGTTCTTCACATCTTCCGGTGAATTTGGTTATTTTATATTTGGTACACCTTGTTTAAGTCTCTTAGTTATTTCCTAACGAGTGCTCACCTTTTACTCGCCATTTAGGAATTTGGGGCATACAATGTTGATTTTTTAAAATTACTTGTAAGGTGCATCTAGATTTTCACGTTGATTATTTACAATTTCAGCATGATCTCAGGTTAAGCCAAAGTGTTTCCTTTTGGGTTTACCGAATAACATGTGCGGTTATTTTCAGGTTTGATCTTGAATTATTGTATAACGATGGAGCCTGGTGAATTTGACCCAAGACATTCTGCAGAGTTGTTGAAGTACACTTCCTATCTACTTTTTGTGTTTTTCAAAATGTGATTTATCTGCTATGAACTATTTATTGAATTGCTTATGTTTCTATTTTTCTGGGGAATAGGCACATGGATAAGCGGAATGAGGTCCTTATGCAAGCATACAGATCAATGTTGCATGAATTACAAAAACTTCAGGTTGGTATATTTCCCCTGCAAACACAATCCCTTTCTTGTGTATTGGGATTTGTAAGCTGAAAATTTCAAAGAAAGAAAATTGACATCTTTAGAATGTGATATTACTTTCATGATGGAAAATTCTCCATCTTATAATTTTGGCTCATTTGATGTCAATCTTTTGAAACATTATAATCTTGCATATTCATTTATCATCTCTTTGTGCGATTTTTCTTCTGCACGAGATTGAGGCACTTATATCACAACATAGGTGATTCTTTCATCTTCGCATTGTGATACTAAGCTTGTGGTAAATTTTATCATTCCATAGATCTCGACCATTTCATTCCAGGCTCCTGCAGCAAACGAGTCTTTCCTTTTGATTTATCTATCATATAGTTGTCTGATTTATTTTCTTTATGATATGTTTATGACACATTTTAACATACGATCATGTCTTGATTTGTAATCTTTCAACTGCCTTAGTTACTAATATGTTTACTCAACAGAGGAAGAGGGGAAAACCTTTAAAAACCGGTTGTTTTCTAGCTCTAATTCTAAGCTGGCTTATACTCTTGGCTAGTTTTGTTTTATTTGTTGTGTATCAATATTTTCAATAAATAATTAACTAGAGTCAAAGTTTTCTTTGGTGATTATTATTTTGAATACGCAAATCACGTGACACATACAAAAACTTAAATCCCTTAAATTTTCGTGTTCTGGTTGTTAGGTGGAAGAAGAAATGCTTATGCGCAAGCTTCATGAAGTTATGTCCGTTCGTATTACCACTACCACTAAACAGGTAAAGGTCTATCTGCTCTATCTCATATTCTCAGCAAACCACCCTACATATGATATTGCTGTCATTTGTCCAAAGGATTAAACTAAAATCTGTGTTAACCTTTATAGTTTCTGGATACTGATGATGCTACTATGGATGAATGATGATGTTTAGTATTTGTAATAGTTGTCTCAAAGATTAGAAATTTTCACTAAAAATGTTTTATATCTATTTGTCACCCATAAAATGAACGACATGGACATTTTGTATTACTTGTAGCAAACGTATATAGTGGTAGTTCATGCTAGCACCCTTTGTCGGGAAGGGTTCACTATGTAAATTTAAATGTCACATATATACATATATTACTATTCTATGGAGAGGGTGGAGTGATGATAAGTAAAGTTGTTTGAACACACAAGCCCGAATTTAAAGTATATCTCACACTGAAAATTTGACTTTGTTTAAAGGCCTAAATTCTGTTACTCGTGATTTTCTTACCTTCTCATCCCTTATATCTCACAAGTGATGAGATAAAGAGGCAGGGAGGGAAGCATTATTGGTGTGCTCAAGTTTTGGGTCATATTTTAGCTTTGATGGATTATATAGGTTGCTTTAACAACTCTTTTGTTGTTTAACTTTTGTGCAGAAGAAAGACAATTCCAACACTTCCCATAATAGTGCAGGAGCTGAACAGTCCAATAATGAAGTCAACACAGATCACCTACAGTATAAAAAGAAAAGAAAAGCAGCAAGGTAATGCAGTTGAATTTGCATGACATTGATGATGGATCATTTAGTGGGTTGGGCATGCATAGAGAGGACTTATAGATTAGAAGCACCAGGGAAGTGTCATTGGAGTGAGGGGTTTCTTTTTTGTAAATAAATGCACGCGATTTTTTTCTTATTGGACTGAGAATTAAAAGATTTTGATCTTCTACGTTGCGACACTTTGACACCGAGTTATACTTAAGAGAAGAATATATGAAACTTTAAACACTTGTGTTATTAGGATTAAAACCCTGCTGAAAATAATTCTCGTTCATAGTTTCATCTTTTTATGTTCTTTGTTTCATGGCAGTCTCAAAACTCTGTTAATAATGCTGAAAAACACAGGAAAAAATGAACTAAATACTATATTTACTAGTATTTGTAAGTTATCAAACTATGCATTTTCATAATGTATGAAAAGGGGCTCATTGTTGATTCAAAAAAAAGAAAAGGGCTCATTGTTCATTGGAATAACACTGTCCAAACATAGAAAAGAAAGAGTATTTTTCTATGTTTAGAGCCAATGTGCTCAACTCTTAAGCACCTCGATATTGTGCTAAGTGTTGCACTTGGACTGTGGTCCCTTTCTTTCCCTCCACCGTTTTACAAACATTTGAATCTTTTAAGTTATGGTTTATATAAATTGGGGAATTGGATTCACCACTCACTTTCACTTTCACTTTTTTCTTGTTCTTCTTTGTAGCTTAGGATTCGGGAATTGAGTATTAAGTATCAACCTCAATGTGGGCATCAATGTCTGACTTTGTGAAAAGCCAAAATATTAGAAAAGAATGTCATCTATACCTCTCAACTCCTACCTTTGACACCAATAATAATTAAATTTAAATATAAAGTCAGAACTTTCCCTAATAAAATATTATCAATATTACAATTTTTTTGGTAGATAGATGAAATTACTAAGTAATTTATTAAAAACTCATACACACAAAATAGAAAGATCGGAGTTCGAAATAAGTTATGACAAATTCATTAAAAACTCTTTATACTTTTTTGATGAAACAATTTATGGTCATTTTAATTTTACTTTTGATCTTTGTTGTGTTTGTTTTAATCATTGCCAAATTTGTTCTAATTAAAGTTGGTCCCTTAGAATGTAGATTATTTAATTTTAATCCCTCAAAATATGGACTAAAATAAATATTACAATTACCAATTTTAATATCAACATATTTTTCATGGACTAAACAAATGATGAAAAAAACAAAGTGTGCTATATTTATAAAGACCAAAAATAAAATTAAAATGACCAAAAACAAAAAATACTACTACCTCCGTTCCTTTTTACTTGTCGTTTTAGAAAAAAATATTTGTTTCTTTTTACTTGTCGTTTTAACAATTTAGATTATATTTTGCCTATTATATCCTCCTTATTTTATTTTATTGACTAAATTTTGTATAATTGTTTTTGTTGAAATAATAAAATATTTTGTATTGTATACAAATTTTGTTTGTTTTTAAATAAAGTTTGTTATAATTTTTTTGAAAATAGATAATGTTTGTGAAAAAGAAGGAATTTATTGGTGGATTAAAAATGATATATTTAAAAAAGGGCATACTAGGAAAATAAGGTGCAAAAATATATCTCTCCTATTTTGGCCTTTTTTTCTAAACTGACAAGTAAAAAGGAACGGAAAGGAACGGAGGTAGTATATTTATATAGACTAAAACCATATTTAAACTTACAACTTTTCCATCACTCAATATTATAATGTTAATGTACTGTATAAAATAAGTAATACGGAATATAAGCCTTTTCCACTCTAAGGGGGGTTATTGGATTGAGATTTTGAGGGATTTTGAGGGATTATTTTGACAAAAAAGTCTTGAAGATTTTAAAAGACTTTGCGGGATTATATTGATTTTGTGAGATTTTGAGAGACTTTTTTTAAAAGGCTTCGTGGGATTATAATACAAAAAAAAAATCTTGATTAAAAATCATGATTGAATAACAATAGATTTTGTGACATTGCAAAAAAACAAAAAAATTCTTGATTGAATAACACAAAACTTTCAAAATTCATTAAAGTCTTTTAAAATCCCTCAAAATCTCAATCCAATAACCCCCTAAATAACACCAAAATTGATCTTCCTTTTTGTTGGTCAACTAAATCCAAATAATAAAATTAGACAGAGGCTATTGTGTACATCGACATCCTAACTAAGTTTTTGAATATATATTTTTGATGGAATTTGACCCTTATGAATTAAGAAATAGTCAATCACTTCATCTAAAAAAACAAAATAGAAAAGGTGGATCACCATTCACCAATTAAAAATTATTAAAAGGAAAATATTAGTAATGTACTTGTAGTTATTATTCTAGGAAATTGAATGCTACTACTAGCATTGATATAACGATATATAAAAACAAATTCAGAACTCCTCCTCTGTAAGACCTTAACATAGAAGGATCAACTTAAACATTTGTCTTATATAATCTTTATAAATCTTTATTTAGAAAAGTCTTAAATTTATATCCCAATTCACAACTTTTTTTCTTCTCTACAAAACAAAACCAAATATAGTTTTGTTTTCAAACTTTAGCAACTAGATTATGGTCTAGATATCATAGGAGAAGGTGGGGACATTAAATTAAATAAACTTTAACTTATAAACATGTATCATGTATGTACCAAATAAATTTATACAAGACAGGACAATGTAAGAGTGGGACATATATTATGAGTATTGAGTAGTAGTACTACTTGTCAGGGGTAAAAGTGGAATTAAAATGGTTAATTTAGTATAAAAAAATTGGTTATCATGTTTTTTTTTGACGTAAGGTTATCATGTTATAATCATATAATAATAATATCATATATACGAAATTTGCATTGTTTTTTAATAGTGACTAATCTTTATCACAAAACTTATAAAATACACAAAGTTAATTCTTCTCTTAAAAGTAAAATTTTTTCTTTGATTAGAGTCAGAGATATTTATTTAAAAAGTTCAAAACACTTACTTCTCATAACAATATAATTGATATCATCACTCTCTTATTCTTAATATAAAAGAAAATTTACTTTTAAAATATATTGAGTAACTAATATATTTAATCTATAATATATTTTAAACATATCTATCTAAAACATAAATTTGTTTTATATTAAAGATTGGATGTAGTACTAGTATTTAATAAATGGATTTTGATTTGACATAACCAATATATATCAAATGAAATTATAATAATATGGTTAGTCAATTTTCCTGAATTGTATAATGAGAGTTGTTTGTTACTATTAATAAAAAATTGGAAGATGATGATATAATAAGAGTCGTCCCAAACAAGGCACAAGGATGAGTTTGGCGTAGTCAGATTCATAATCATGTTTGTCATGGGCACACCCAGTCTGGAGAGTCAATGCCAAATATTTTGACACTTTCTGTCATAACATAAACAATAGCCCCACTTATTCATGTTTTTCTACTATTTTTAATGGACAAATCATTATTTTGATATTTAAAGAAGCCATATTTAAAAAGTGTAATACAATGTCATAGTAGTTCTTGAATGTTCTAAAATGACAAATGTATTCACAAATCTTTGTTATTAGTATTTAAATTTATTTTTAGATAATTAATTTGATCATCAAATATTTTTTTGTTGGTCATTTTAATCTATAGGATCACAACCCAAGAGGTGTGGTTGAGCGATTGAGGCTCATCCTCCCTTAACTAAAGGTCGAGGGTTCGATTATCACTTAGGGTATGGAACAACTTTAAATCTTTGGGCCAGCTATCCCACCTATTGAGGTGCCTCCAATCTAGCGAGGGATTAGTCACTGTGTTCGGCGGTGGATACTCCAGTCTCGACAAAAAAAATCTATAGGATCACTAATAAAAGAGGTATTAAGATTTAAGAATGTGTTTGAAATTTTAATGCATTATAGAGTCTAAAAATCAAAATAATCATTTACTTCTATTTTTAATATCATCAATGTAATTGATCTTATCTGATGAGAAAGGTTGATCGGTTGTCTACTCCGCCGTACAAGTCTTTGAAGAGGAGAGATGTGTACCTGCAAGACACTCTAACACTCAAGTAAGAAGTGCGTGAAGTTAATGTTTTCAAATGTTAAGGATTAGATATCTAGTCATTGTGAAGAATGACGTATATATAATATCTCCATCACTAGACCAAGACTATTGATGAAGAGCGAAGGACGAGCATGTTTTACCAATGGTTGTCGGTCATGATAAGCAGTAAATGCTCATCATTCTGATGTTAAGCGTTACAAAAATCAAAATCAAGGATTCTATTGCACATATAGGAGAGATGATGATGTGGGCCTTTGGTTATTGGGTCTGCTCGATGCAGTGCAGAAATGGGCCTAATGCTTGCTAGGTCCGTCGTGAACAACATTAACTTTACTATAAAGATGGAACTCTTTCAATTCAAACCCAACCTCTTTGTAGGCGCGTGATTAACTTGATGCATTTTGTTTTATTCTTTTTATTAATCAGTTCTCATTTTGCCAAACTCATTTTTGATATGCAATTGTTTTGAATATATTTTTTCTAACAAGTGTAATTAGGATATTTAACTGTCATTAGATGTATTTAATCTATATTTTAATTTAAATAAATCAATTATTTAGTAAATCTAAAAAATTAAATTTTTATTTATAAATCAAAGTAGGTATGTTTTGAACTTTAAAGATCCTTATTTGTCTGGTCCTTTGTTTTTTTAGAGTCATCACCTCCGGTGCTATATCAAAGTAGTTCCTCACTTCCTCTTCATAGTTATTGCTGAACATGGCAATCAATAATTCATTAAAACCTCACTTGTAAAAGGCCTAGCTCTATATATTAGACAAATTTTCAAATGCAAGCAACTGTGTTGACTAAGTGACTGCAGCTTAAAAGTTTTGGTTAGAATGAGCACAAAATGTAGTAACTAATTTTTCAACAAAACTGCAATATTCATAATTCTTTTTTCAAATTTGTCTGTTAAAAAAAAAAGGCTTATTTTTTTATAGGCTTATTTTTGTATAGAAAGAAAAAAAAATTAATATATGATGGGATTTTTGTCGGAGATAAATGTTTTTCAAACTTGAAAGATGAATATTTTTGGAAGTGTAGTTTTTGTGTGTGTAGGAAATCATATGGACTGTAACATAGATGTTTTCTTCTTTGTTTGGCCTAATCATGTGGGAATGCCTTATTGATGAATTTTGGTTGTTTATGAGAGAAAAAACCATTTGGATCCTACTTATATTATTGATGTTAGACTTAGAGAAGCTAATTGACTTAAAGCAAAGAAATGTATAGATGCAAGAGTTTAGTTTGAAGAATATTATTTTTTGAGATAAATGTCATGTTAGTGGACGTGGTGGATGTCTTTAAGCAATTTTAAGAGGATATCACCAAATTTGGTTCATTGATTGTCAAGTTAGGATACTCATTTTCATGTAACGATTGTCTTTTAAATATTTTAAATCTTTAAGCATTTTCATGTCCTCATTGAGTAAATCACAACTATTGGGTCAATTACAATGTGAGTTTGTGTTTAGCATAATACAAAGTATTTATTGTATTCAAATTTAATTAATTCCTTATATTTTTGCTACGAACTAACCAGAGATAACTTTGACATAGATGTGATGGTGGTATTTCTACAATGCGGATAAGATATAGTAGTGAAAAAATCTCCAAAATACAATAGCACTCCAACATTCAAATCAACATAAGATCAAATTTGAATGAAAATAAATATGAATAAATTGTACTATGTGCAAAGCTATTTCGCGCATGTGTTCAAGTTGTTCTTAGTGGATTGGGCTGTTGATTTGGATCTGCACCCAACTTGAAATTATTTTTAAAGGGAAGATTCAGTGTTTTTTTGGCCAAGTAGTGTTGAATATTATTATGATTAATTAGTAATAATAGTATGAAAATGGTCAGATATTATCTTTTGTCAACATTTTACTTATGATAAAAGATACAATTCTATGCATGTTGCCGGCTTTCATTCATATATATAGTACATAAACTAACCACTGATCAATAACATTTTCATTTTACCCACTATAACTCCAAGTCCAACTATAACTTTTTTTTAGTAAATACATGCAACCGTAAAATAAGAAAAATATATTTTTTCATGGAATAAAACATTCTTATTTTTTCATGTTTTTAATATGAATGAAACAAATCTACTTTATTCTTTTCAGTCAAAAAAAATATATGATTAAATTATTTATTTTTATTTGATGATAGCTGTAATCATAAAATCATCATTCATATTACATTTAGTCATCAGAAGAATATATTTTTAGTAAGAAAATCATTCAACACATAAAATTTTCATATGAAGTTATAAAATTTAAAACTAATCCAAATATGTATATTAAAAATATACTTTTTGACTAAAATATTATAAAAATAACAAAAATATGTTAACGCGATCAATGAATTCTTTCAAATAATATATTTTTGCTAAATTCAACCTCGTAAAAAGCATTCAACGCGTAAAATCTTTTAACGATGTTATAAAATTTAATAATAACCCAAATGTAAATATAAACTTTTTGACTCAAAGACTAATTTTTAAATTAGTAATTTAAAATCAGACAACTAAGATCAATTATAATGTCCTTCTACAACACGAGAAAATCAAATCATTAATATTCGGTTCATTTCCCTTCCCTCGCCTCTCCTCTCCTCCCATCCGCGTCTTAAAACATAGTATTATGTTTCTTTCTAGTTTCTACATCATAACAAAACTCAATCCTATATAAAGCGCGTAGATAAGAGTACTTAAGTTTCAAGTCTCAAACAACACTGAAAAATAAGGGCCCTACGAATACATTTCTTACCAAACCAAACAAAACTTACAAAGGGTACCCTTTCATTCTATATCACCCTCTCTCTCTCTCTCTCTCATGAGTCAACAACCTAAAAAAACAACCATGGACTCAAACAAAAACAACATCAATTTTCCTTCACCACGCCATAGCCACAGTTCAAGCAGTAGCAGCAGCAACAGTAACACCAACAACAACCCACCTTCACCATATCCACCTAAACCCATCACCAGATCCGAACCCGGTAGCCCATACCCGACTACATTTGTTCAAGCTGACCCATCTTCATTCAAACATGTTGTTCAAATGTTAACCGGATCCACCGAAACAACAACAACAACAAAAAATTCATCTTCCAACAACAACAACAACATAAGAAACCATATTCCACCAATCAACAACATACCAAAAAAACAATCTGGTTTCAAACTCTATGAACGAAGAAACTCTCTTAAGAATCTTCATCTTAACCCATTACTCCCTGTTTTCTCTTCTAACAACAACCCTTCTGGTTTTTCTCCTAGAAAAACCGAAATTTTGTCTCCGAGCATCCTCGATTTTCCAGCACTTGTTCTTAGTCCTGTTACTCCTCTTATACCCGACCCGTTTAACAGAACCATAGTCTCCGGCGGAGGAAACGTTCACCGGTGTGGTAATGGAAGTCCTAAACCAGTTTTGAACATTGAAGCTGAAGAAAAAGCTATAAAAGAAAAAGGGTTTTTCTTACACCCTTCACCAAGAGAATCTCAACCACCTCGTTTGCTTCCTCTGTTTCCAACTACTTCTCCAAAAGCTTCTTCTGGTCCTTCTTCTTCGACCACTTAGTTTTTTGAATTCAGTTCAATTTTTGTTCTTCTTCTTCTTCTTCATGTTTTAGATTTTGTTTTAGATTTTTATCTATATGATATGATGATTTTTATTTATATTAATTAATTGCATTAATGAGATTAAGAGAGTTAAATCTGTAATGGGTTATGCACAGAATCAATCAAAGAATCTTGCTTCAATTGTATGTAGAAGAGAATTATGCAATTTTTTCTTCTTCTGTTTTTTACTAATTTTTGTTTTCTGTTCAATCCTGTTTTTTTTCTCTGTTAGTTCACTGAATCTGTTAATTAAGAAAGTTAAAAAGAGAAAATTTGACTCAAAATTTTGTTGACTAGAAAATTTGACTCTTTTATTGAGATTGTGTGAAGACCAAGTCCAATTTGAAATTATGAATGTTATACTAAGGAGTAAATAAATAACGTCTCGTTAATTAAATTAAATTCATCATTTACTAGGAGCATAGGTAATTGGATCTATGAGAATTTTGAAGGAGAAATAAAGTGTTTGTTTACGCCAATATTATTAACCATAAATTTCGGTTACAACATTATTTATTTTTGTAATTTTTTTAATTAATAAACCAAGTTAATTCATTTTAATATGAGTAATAATATGAGTAAATTGAATATAAGATCATGGAATATTTATGTTAGACCATGAAAAACATACATTAGTAGTACTACTAGTTTTTGTCTAAATAAAGCCATGTTTGAATGAATATTGTGATTCAATTCAAATAGTTGTTGCTTGAACTAGAAACATAAATAATGTGAGAAGGAAAGAAAGAAAAAAAGTGGGTTGGTTGGTTGGTTGAGTTAAGTTGAATGGAAAAAGAAAAGAAGCATTGGACTAGGTATGTATGTATGTATGTAGCTAGCTGTAAAAGAGTAGAAAAATGGGTAAGGAATCTTGACTCTTTTTGTTGTCTTTCCGGATGAGGGGAAAGTGCCAACATGAGATGCAGTGAGTACAGTACAGGCATTCTATGTGAATGTGAATGTGAATGTGATGATCATTGCGTACTAGAAGAAAACATTCATCCACTACTTCATGCCTCTCTTTCCAAAGCATCTCAATCCATGTTCAATTCAAGGAAAGGAAGATCCACTACATCGGTGCTTTTCAATGCTTTGTCAAAAAAATAGGAGAGAGAGAATTAGATAGGAGGGAAATAGAAAATACGAAAATTAATGCATATATTTGAATTAATATTTAGTCTAAATAAGATTTAAAGTTAATATTTAGTCTAAATACATGTATTAATTTTCGTGATTTTTTGTCTCTCTTTTCTATTTCTTTTCAACTAAACAACCACTAAGTGTCTATCTATTTTTTTTTAATTGATAGTTGAGATTGTTTGTTTTATAAAACTATGTTTAAACTTTTGACTTATTAATCAAATGTTAATTACTTCAATGGTGATTGGCGATGAATTTGGTAGGAAGAACTGTGTTTGATCTTCGCAACTACGTCTTGGAGTAGATTGAAACCAATTAATGTCAAAATTTGTCCTGAACTCCGGACTACATGGGCCCCTTTCCCTTATGAACTAGAAAGTGAAATAAAAAAATTAATAATTTTAATTGTTTGATTTTTAATCAACGGTTGAAATCAATTACCGCATTAAACTGCATGTTAATGTAACTAACAAATGTGAAATTTATATACTGGTAAAAATCGTTAACTCTGATGAAACTCAATGACATATTAAAAGATTATAATTTTCTGTAAAATTTAATATAGATAATTTAAATGATATAAACTTTAAATAAAATATGTAATCATTGTAATTCTATTCGCAACTAGTGCATTGAAGTCTTTCACATTAGAGAAATCCTTAAAAATATACTTCCATAAGTTTCATATGTAGGATAAAACACATACCGTAACTCAAAATATTAAATTGGTTCTTAATTAATTAAGGGTCTTGTTAACGAGTGCTCTAAGACATTTTTTAAGTATTTTATTTAAAGAAACTTTTTATTCAAAAAGTTAAATAAAACAATTTTCAATGCATAAATTTATATAAAAAATTTATATAACTTTTTTTTTTTTGAATCAACCAAAGAACCAAATACATAAATTAAAAGACACACACTAGGTTGGCATAAGATATGCACAACCAAGAGGTGAAAACAAAAATCATTACAATTTGTTGAAAACAATTACCGAAAATGCAAAATTTTTAAAAACAGTAATTGAAAAATTGCCAACCGAATAAATAGCTGAGTCGCGGACTAGGTCGCTTTCTTTAAGACGTTCGTGGGTACTGCCAAGATTGTGCAAGCAGTTCGAAATTACCCCGACGCCTCCAGGATAAAACAACTTCGATTGATTAAAATACCGAAATTCCACTGCACTTGTAGAATTCGGTCAAGATTACACCCTCTATGATTAGATAAACTAATCACTCAAATATTGGTATCGAAATACCAATTCTATTCTGAAACAAAGGCAAAAAGGAAGAACGAATTTTTTTGTGTGTAAGAGAATTGTTTGTTTTCTGTCTTTTTCTGAAGAAGATGGATGATGATATATATTCAAAAACGTGAATGAATGAGCAATTAACCAGAAAACAAAAACTGAAGACAAGGGATTAATTGGATTGATAACATGGATCAGAAACAGATTGATTTTCATTGAATCCGTTTAATGGCTTGGTCTACTGGTCTACACAATTAAGTGCTCGTTTTTAGGTTAATGTTTTTAGGTTAATGAAAAAAAATGCAAAGCTTAATTTTTCGGTCAATCACACAAGCAAGCCCAAAGCCCAGATCCGGATCCGATCCGAGCCGGCCGGACAGCGGCGCGCACGTGATGGTCAAAGTTGATTGCATTCTCTTCCATCCATAAAACTCTTATACCCCAAGGGCACACCCTTGTAGTGGAGTAGTAGTATATAAACACTACTAAAGCCTCAAGTCTCACCAATGTGGGACTTTAACAACTTTTCAAAATTCACCATTCACACATTTGTGCTTGTGGTGTTCTTACCAAACCAAGTTCTTTTTCTTCCATCATTTCCATTCAATTTCCAACACAATTCAAAAAAACCAAAGAAAAGTTGCAATATCAAAAGAAGATACGTACGCACAAGTAGCCTAAACATATCAAATGGTTCGAATACCACATATAAAATCTACAATCAAAAATCTTGAATTTTACTTTAAACCACCTCCAAATCTGAGTTTTGATATAATTAAATGGTTGCCAACCAAATAACTTTGAAATTATCTTTAAACTTGATAGAACGAATCTGAAGACCACAAAATTGAAGAGCATGAGAAAAAACTGTATTTGATTGAGCATTATAAACTCCCAGCCACCTTCGAATACCACTCCACACCTTCTGAGAGGTGTCACACTCAGAAAAGTAAGATAAGAATTCATCAATATTGCAACCAAGACTACAATTTTGGTTGTCTACACTCAAAATAAACCTCATGACAAAGTTATCCTTAGTTGGTAATCGATTCGCCAAAAAGCGCCACACGAACGCGAAAATTTTCAACGAGACACGGTAACTCCAAGCCATCTTAGAATGACTCTCCTCAATGCCAAGTTGATCCTTAATGCTTGTCAAAGTCGAATAAGCTGTCTTTACAAAAAAAAAAACTCAGAATGAGCTGACCTCCATAACCACCTGTCTGAAACATTATTTTGCAACACAACATTTTGTAACAAAGTAACACAATCAACCAACAATTCTTCCTCCCAAACAAACAAAGCTGTTTTCCACCTCCAACCTCCCCCAACTCCCCAACTCCGACGACACAGCTCACTCACATAAATTTTAGATTCTAAAAACAAATTGGCTAACCGGGGGAAACGCTTCCTAAGAATTATATGGACTTCACCTAACCAAAGATCGTCCCAAAACAAAGACTTCTCCTCGTTACAAATAACTCTAACGAGAAACCTCACAAACCAATTTTGAATCCCATTAAAAGACCCCATATTAATACTGAGAATATCTTTCCACCAACTTGAAGCTTTCCTACCTCAAGCTTCAATCTCACCTATATGCACTCCCCATACTTATGCACTAACACCTGTCTCACAGTCATTCCCTCTCATTTTTTAACCGCCAGCACCACTTGCCCAATAAAAAAATATTAAACTCTTTAACCTTCCTATCACCAAGATCACATTTGTTTCGATTCAAACAAACCTTATTCCAATGAATCTAATAAACCTTTCTAGAGTCTTCATCCCCATCCCCGCAATTTTTTTATAAAACCTTACTATTTAAAGTCTTTAAACAGTAAGTAACTGTGGACACTATTTAACAGTTTCCTTATACATACATTGTATATAAAATTATAGTTTTTATCTTTTTTTAGTTTCTATAATTTACATAAATATGTGTAAAAATTAATAATTAAAAATAAAAATACTATTTCTTCTTGATTAGTTTGTAAAATGTTTTTTTCTTAAAAAAATTTGTTGATACAATATAAGTTTAGAAAATTTATTTGATTTAACTCATTTTTTTTTACTAAACTTCGAAATCGTTGCAATGTTGGGGAATGACTCAAAGTACTCCCTCTAGCTTGTTAATGTGCACGTTCATTTCATTCTATTGCATTCGTTCTTGGCGTGACTGCGAATTGTTAACGAAAAATAAGTACCGATAGTGTATGTATCACCCCAATTTTATATTGAAAAAAATAAAACACAATGATGCAAAGATGGTTCGACTTTCTCGGATTCAATATGTGTTTTTTTTTTACTCGAAGGGACCACAACTGTCGTGAAAGGGAATAAGATGATGAAAGGAAAGAAAATGATATATGAAAATGGAGAAAGCCCGATAACATAGCGTTTGTTTAGATTATACTACATCTATTTGCGTTTTTAGTTCATTTTGTTTGTGTAGTTTAATGTAGTATCATCTTTGAGGAATTTGGTTGGTGGTGTACATTAGGAATTTGAACTCAACACAATTTTTACCAATGTTCAACAAAATCCCCACCAAAGAATATAATTTGCATGATACACAAGAAAAATTATTTAATTTCATTTTATAAATAAAAGTTAGAGATCAAACATTTAGTCTAAAAGTTTTAGTTCAATTGATAGAAATGTCGAAATTAATAGGTCGGATGTCTATGATCAAAGTTCGATTACAATTTCTCCACTTATTTATGTATGATAACTTTGTCATTTAATTTATGTAGAAAAAAAAGAGACTAAACGCTTATTACTTATTCATATCTTAAATTTATTTCGTACGAACAAATTCATGATTGATACATTGATGAAATAATAAATGCAACATAAATTCAGATATATAAAGTGGAGTGATCGGAATTCGAACTCTAATTATAAACATTCAATTTAACAATTTCAATATTTTATTATAATTAAACTAATATTTCTCTGTACCAAAAAAAAAAACTAATATTTCTGAACAGAAAAAATTATCTTGACAATTTCACATACAGTCATACACCGTGATGTCTTAATGGTCAATTATATTATTTAAAAAATGTAGTACCACTAATATATAAATATATCCATGTTGACTAAAAATGTAATTAATAGCAGTAGTACTTTGAAACCGCATGAGGACAAGAACATGGATTCAAGTTGCAACCATAGGACTAGTTTGGAAGGTAAGGTACAATGCAATTTTAGATTAGATTCATGTTGATGAGTGATGACGATCACTTTGAAAACTATTAACCCACTTGGGTTAGTCTTTATCTGCCGCCAAAGCAGAAATTTTCCACTTTTGTGATGCACATGGCAATTGGCATAGACCAACAATTAGGAAAGGGACAAAACAAATGAAGTGTAATCTCATAAATTATTATAAGGAAGAGAAATTTTCATATGATCATGTAATTAAAAAATTGTATTTAGTCACACTCATAAAAATATAATTATATAATATTTACTTTTAAATTTTCAAATCGTATTTAATATTATATCATTTTTTTTATGAGTGTGGTCAAATACAATTTCTTGATCACGTGACTATATAAAAGTATCTCAATAATAAATATCAATCGCTTCATGTATTTTTTAAATGTTTTTTTTTCAATGTTGTTTGCATTGTGAGTGACTCTGAAAATAATATCACTGTTGTCATTTTTAAAATTTTGCAGCTTTTAACACATGAGGATGCAACCTTGTTTACTACAATTATTTGGAAACAACACAACAATAAGCTATGGGACAATGTTACCAAAATGCAGAGTTATGTTTTTCAGCGCACAATTGAGCAGTTATAGGGTTGAAAAGCATCACATGCAGTGCGGATCCAAAATGCTCAGATGCATAATAGATTTGATGTTAGCATGTGAAGAAGCCATCCATAGAAAGGTACAAGTGTGTTGTTCCTTTTTTTGTCATATATTTTAGTCACAGTCTATACGTACCAATTCATCATATTCAAATATGTGTTTCTCAACCACATACTTTTAAGAATTGTTTGTTATTAAGTTAGAGAAGAAGAAATAAATATTCAAACATACTCAGTTTGAATATATCTCTGAAGTTATTTTATTTGGCTTGTTTGAAAAGATTGAAAATAAATATTTCAAACAAAGAATAAGTTAGTTACAAACATCTCGGTTCAATCAAACAAATAAGTAATCTAGAAGATTTATTGTTTGCGCGCCATCAGTTTTTGAAATAGCTTAAAGTCGGTTCAGAAAATAAATATTTTATCTTTTGGTGAAAAAGATTGAATTCAACTAACTACAACAAACTTTCCTATTATTTGACTTGATTATCTCATATCAAATACTATAAATAGAGGTCCAAACATCACTACAAAGATGACCGAAGCTTATAGAGAGAAGTCTAAGAGTTCTTAGAATTTACTTTGCTTGTGTTTGTTCATTGTTATTTTTGTGCAAGCTCTAGCTCGAAGTCGCTGTAGGCTTGCACAATACTATTGAGTTAATCTTGTTCCTTCAACTTAATTAATATTTGGTAAATAGAGTCACATATTTAGGGGAAGTCCTAAATAATTTAATTGGGGTAGTTTAGTGAGAGGCTTTGATTAGGGGCTAATCAAATCAGGTATATAGGCTAAGTGCTACGATATAGTCAAGGTAACTCTCCTGGATTGGTATCCCACAAATTAAGCTTTTTGATACTAAACTGGGTAAACAATTATTTGTGTCCTTTATCATTTCTGCACTTATTATTTTGTTTACTACTACGCCACAAAGTTATACAAGTTGTCACAGACATATTGTAAAACATCTTTCCCACTAGGGAAGTAGAATTTTCAAAGTGTAACATTGATGCATCTTTCAATTCGAACATCAACAAAGTTGGAAATAACATATGCATTAGAGATGAAATGGACATTTTGTGTTGGCTAAAACAGAGTGATGGTCTTCTATATGTGCATTTCATGTGGGAGAGACTCTTGGACTTTTGTCGGCGATAAGTTGAGTCCATATATGAACTATAATTGAGACCAATTGATATTTTGAATTAGGTTCAAAACTAGTTGTTAACAAATTTTCTTCTCACAAGTATGATGCTGTAGAATTTGGTGATATTATTCGTCATTGCAGATCTTAATTTTCCACTTATTATAAGCACTCTAGTGTTTAGTTTATAAAGAGAGGAACAAATGAGGTTGCTCACACTTTAGTTAAGGCGATCATATCTCTATCTAATTTCTAAATTATGATTGAAATACTCCATTGTATTGAACACATTTTAAGTAATAAAATGTTATAATATTTTCCTTTCAAAAGAAAAAAATAACACATCAATCACTAATCTCATAAATTATTTTTCCTTGTTTGTATTTTGCGTTTTCTTTTGTTGGTTGTATTGTGTGTTTCCGAATATCTCTTTTGCTCATTGCACTATTTAGTTTTTTATTTTATTTATAAAATATGATTTGCAATTAAAGAAAAATACAAAATCGTACACCAATAACATGGAACAAATAAATATAAAAAAGAATAGAGGAGTCGAAAAAGAAAGTTTGATACATTTCTCTATTCTTCTTCTTCTTCTTCAACAATACATATATATATATTTTTTGGTATGGCAACAATACATATATAATTATATATAACAAAAAGGAAAGAATTATATACTTATACTTATTACTATTACATAAAGAAGAACAAACCACTTTGTTCCCTTAATACATTAACATCCCATGAAATCATCACAAGTGTTTATGAAGCATCTCACCAAATAAAATAAAAGAAATTTACCTTGAAAATTGCAAGTTGTTCAACAGATGCCTAAGAAAGTGTGGCAAGAAATATATGTCATTCTTCAAGGGAAAAAAGTATCCATAATATTACTATATACTTTATTATTATAATGTTATAATAAATATGTTCCTTCATAAGATTACTTCTCTCGGAAGAAATCTATGAAAAACAAAAAAAAAACTTCATATATTTTGCATCATTTAACTAGTATCTCTGGCACAATGTGTAACTTTGGTGCAACCACGACGATAAGGGTTTGCCTGACTTCTTTGTTGACAATCATAGTAAGATTGTCCACGACGACCGCATGGGGTTTGATCACCTTGAAGGGCACCATAGCTAATGTATCTTCGTCGTCCTCTTAAAGTCCGACGACTAATTTCATTCTCCATCATCATTTCATTGTCAACTCCAATTAGATCACCCACATTTACGGTCTGAAAGGCAAAGTCATGAACTTTAGAAGATTGGGCAGCCACCATGGCGATTGCCACGGCAAGTAAGAAGAAAATAAGCCATGGCTTGGAGTTTATCATTTTAGATATGAGTAAGGTAATGTCTCTTTGTGTGTCAATAATTGTCTTTGTTCATACCCTTTTTGATAGAGGTTGGAAATAGGAGGATAAAATAGTATAGAAGTAACAAATTTCAGTTTTTTTTAGTTGTTGTGTTATATGTGATTTAACGTGATTTTGGGCATTTGGCCGTTTATTGTTCCTACGTTCAAATATATGATGTGTTTTTATCTATAAATTGAAATCCATATTTTTCTCTAATTGATGGTAATAGTAATGCTAATAATACATAACTAAATTTGCAATGTACAAGATGCTAAATTTGCCTTTTGACTCCTAAAGTTACATGCTCTAATGATCAATATAGGTTCAAAAGACTTTCAAATCCACTCATCCAATTCGATCAAAGGAAGTTAATTCGATTTAATAAACCAAAATTTCAAATGATGTTCAAGAAAAACTATTACTATTATTTTTTATCTTACAACACACAATATTCTTACTTCATGTATTCAAAACTTACGTAACATTTGTTTTTTCTTCTTCTATTTTATGTTTGTTTCAAATATTTGAAAAGATTAAAAAAAAAAATATTTTTTAACTTTGTAAATAAATAAACAAACCAAGCTTGTGTTGTAAGTTTTTGGACTTTCCGGGAGTTGAAGAAGATTAAAAAAGTTACCTCAATTGTTGAAATTTTTTAACAAAAAATACACCTCATAGGTGTTTGTTTGAGGTTACAACAAAGATGCTTGTTTAATCAATTGGTTGAGCTAAAATGCTTAATGGACTTCAACTAAGATGAATTATTTGGAAGAATTTAGTTTAAAATTTGATTATAACAATTCTTAAGAAAAAACTTATTTACTTTTCCAACTAAACTATAGATATCAAAATTCATCACTATCTCTATGTGTAAACGAGGAGTTTAAGATCAAATGTAAGATATTTTTATGTTCCTTATATGGCTTGTCCTTCAATCCGAATAGTTCGAAAGCTTAGTTCAATTTTTTACAATAGAAGTACGAAAGTTTGTATTTAGGCCGCAATATATGCTCACCGGCTCCCCTAAAATTCTCAAATTGCTCATTTTTTTGGTCTTAGATGAAATAGTAATTTATAGAAATTAAACTTCGAACTGAGCTAATTGTCTAAATAACAAAAAAATATTCTAATTATTTCAGGGGACACATGAGAAATGGTGGGGCACAAAAAGTAATTATCTCAGAAAAAAAAACACGGGCTAAAACTGGTACACCATGATGGGCTTCGACTCTTCTTCGTTTTAGAAATGTTTGAAAAACATAAATTTTAGGTTTTTTCTAATTTCCGTGCCTTCGCACGGGTATCCAGTCGATGTGAAAAATTTATTTCAATTCGTATTTTTATCAACAAAAATTGTCTTGTACATAATCATTATTTTTAAATTTTATCAACAAAATTATGTTCCTTTTAAAAATATATTTACTTTTTTATAATCAAATATCTTACATCATTGTTATTTTTATTCCGTGCCCGTTTGTGTGATACGTATTTGTGTTATTAATAGTTAGTTTTTAATTTGAAAAACAACAAATTAAGTCACAAACATAAAAGTTAAGGAGATAGAAATTATAGAAGTTAATAATAATATTAAAAAAATCATAGAATTTAAAGTTTAAAAAAATAGCCGTTAAGGGCGTTTTAGGTATTATTAAAAAAGGCTACACCAAAACACAATATTTTCCCTTTATTATATGTATAGATTATTAATTTAACCAAAAATGTGTTTTTGCTCGTCAGTTTTTATTTTTGGGCATACTTATTTATGAATATTATACTTTTTCTTTGTCTAGTATAGCTTAGTGACTATAAATTTCAGTTTTAAGGTGAATACGAGAGGTGTCCAAAATTCGAATACATGATTTTGCATATAAAATGAGATGTCCCTACCAATTGAGTTCAACTCACATAAACATTTAAGATTATAATTTAAAAATAATTTATATATATATATATATATATATATATATATATATATATTTGACAAATTAAGGATGGAAAATATTTTTTTTAATTTTTGTTTTTGAAAAAGCTAAACTAATTAACTCATTTAAATTGACACTGAAGAGAATCGAACTCGAGACCTCAAGGAGAAACACACTCCCATGTCCCAAGCCAAAATACCACCAGGGCAACCGAGGTGGGTTGAAAATATTTTTTTCCTATCGGTTGTATTATTATTTATTTTTTCATTCAACAACTTTGTTTTGACAAATTCATTCAACAACTTGTCTTGTGTATAATGATTATTTTAATTTTTATTAGGAAAAATTTGCCCCGTGTATTATTTTAAAATTTTTATTAAGAGCAAATGACATTTTAATTAGATTTTTCTACTACACTTATTTTTCTTACATCATAGATAAGTTAAGAAAAATGTAGTTTTTCTTTTTTATCATTAATATTTTTTCCCTTCTTTCATTCAAATAAATTATGGGAAAAAAGTCGTTCTTTTTTTTTTGACAAATTCATTCAACAACTTGTCTTGTATATAATGATTATTTTTAATTTTTATTATGAAAAAATTGCCCCGTGTATTATTTTAAAATTTTTATTAAGAGCAAATGACATTTTAATTAGATTTTTCTTAAATCATAGATAAGTTAAGAAAATGTAGTTTTTCTTTTCTATCATTGATATTTTTTCCCCCTTTTTCATTCAAATAAATTATGGAAAAAAAGTCATTTTTTCTATCATTGGTAATTTTCTTATTTCATTTTTTTTTCAAATAAATCTTGAAAAAAAGAAGTTATATTCTATTATTGATAAAAAAATTATTTTTCATGCAAATAAATCATAGAAAAAAGAAGTAGTTATTTTCTATCATGAGTAGAAGTTATATTCTATCATTGGTAGTTTTTTTTCTTCTTTTTCATGCAAATAAATCATAGAAATAAGAGGTAGTTATTTTCTATCATGAGTAGTTTTTTTTTTTTGAGATGATGTGGCAACATATGGTGCAAGCAAGGGTATTTTTGGTTTTTAAACAACATATGATTTTCTTATATTATATAGATTCTTTCATAATTTGGGTATTTACCTCTAATTAATCAATAATATTTTAACAGATATAAATTTTTATAAAATATACTGTTAGATTGAAAGTTTATATAGATTATTTGTGTAAAATTTTAGACAAATTTAAAATTATTTGATATGTTATTGAGACACATAAAGTTTAACAACGTTTAAAAAAATCATACAAACCGTTAATTTTGATGTGTCTCAATAATATATCAAGTGATTTCTGATTTTTTTTAAATATTTACTATAAATTGTATTATTTGGCAAAAAAATAGCGGATAATTTATAAGATAGTTTATAGCTGATCAGTTTTTAGCTGATATCTTATAGCTGATAAGCTAACTGGTTGAATTTGTAGTGTTTGATAAAATTAATGGCTGAAGTGACTCATTGATATAAAATGACATAAAAAATATATATAAATTTAATATTTAATTATTTTTAAATAAGAAGATAGTGTAAAGCTGGAAAAAAAGTAATAAGCTAATAACTACTCCCTCCGTCTCAAAATGATTGTCGTAGTTTGATTGTTGACATTTATTTTGACTGTATTTTTCTACGAATCTATAAAGTTAAATATTATTATTTGAGATCTTGTTTGATTTGTTTCGATGAGATTAATGATTCAAATTATACATTGGTATGTGTAAGCGACAATTATTTTAAAACGAAGGTAGTATAATTAATAAACTAATTGAATTAGCTTATCAAAATAAATTAAAAGATAGTCAAAATAAGCTATAAGTGCTCATGTGAAAAAAATAAACTTATAAGCTATAAGTTATAAAGTGATTTCAGTGTCTTAAACAAACCCGTATGAGCTTCATGATAATCAAAGATGTTTATGTACTTTATTAATTCCTTCCCAATCTCTGTTTATTTGGAGTACAAAACAAAACCCTAATTAACTAAAATTTACTACACCGCAAGATGAACAATCATCACCATTCAGAATCAGAATCGAGTAGTGGCACTGGTGATGTATCTTCAGCAACAGCAGTTCTTCTAGGAGCTCTAGCTCCCGGTGTTAACGTCTCTATTCTCGCTTCATTCTTTTTGTTCCTATTTTCATTGGATTTCACGATTTGTTCATTTTCTACGTTTTTTGATTTCAGGGAGCTACATGGAATACATTAAAGTCGGCGTTTTTAATGTTGGGTCTATGTCTTGCTGTTATGTTGGGTTTAGCATTTTCTTCTAGTGATTCATGGTTGGTGTTTCATGTTGTGTTCCTTGTTCTCATTTGTGTTTCCCTCTTCTTACTTCTCAGCTGGTAATTTCATTCTTACCCTTATTCTAATTGTTATTGTAATTGCTTTGATTATCATTCATGATTCGTAGGCAAAATGCATTCAGACGTCATTTAAGTTTTACGATTGTAATTGATATGTTTAAGTTCTGTAAGTAACATATATGTTCTTTAAGTTTGTAATTTGTGACAAATAGGTCTTTAAGTTTGTAGTTTGTAATAGATATGTCCTTTAAGTTTATAACCGGAAGGAAGTAGGAACTAGATGTTACAAACTACAAACTTAAAGAACCTATTTGTTACTTAAACACTTAAAGGACTTATCTGTTACGAATGTAAAACTTAAAGGAGTTCTAGATGCATTTTGCCTTCTATATATAGATAAAAGTTAAATTACAAATAAATAGAAGGTAAGCAGGTGACAAACTGTGCTGTTACATTTTTTGGATTGCAAAACTCATTCTTTTGAAAACTACATCTAGGAGAGACAACATTGCTATTCATGAGCATTTGAACCAATTAGTCACTTTTTATTTTTAAATAACCAAAATGTGAGGAATTGGATTATATGCTGTCACTTAGTTGCAAATCTCCGTCTTTTGACGAAGATCAAATGACTCATATTTTATGTTGTATTTTAAAGCTTGTTTGGTGAAGTTAGATATGAACTGTCTGATCTCTATCCAACGGTTGAGATCTATTCTCTTGATCGTGTGTTTTTCTCAACATTTGAAAATCCGGGTCCAAAAGAAATTTAGTCTAAAGTAGCTTTTTTTACAACATATAAGTGTTTATGTATAAACTGTTTTCATAAGCTATCTTGTTTAATTTATGGAAATAGTTGTAAACTAAGTACATGTTATAAGCTGTTTCCATAAGCTCTCTCGAATAGTCTCGTAAGTGCTTATGCGAGTAGATAAAGCTAAAATTAGTCAACCCAAACAGACTCTTTTTAGATTTGTTTAGAGCTTGATGTGAGTTATATTCTACATTTGCTACTAGAGTACTAGTGTATTATAAAAAGTTGAACAAAACAAACCAGAACAACAACAATCACCGAAACCTTTTCCTCATTATGTAAGGTGAGCAGCAACTTCGTCATAATGTCCTAACCACGAACCATCTTTAATGACAAAGCAGTTAACCTTGAATCTCTCCTTTCAAATGTTTTAACTTTTCCTAGGTCTCCCTATCTTTAACTACTATTCTGTCCACCATTTGGTCTCGCTATAAATAGCACATCTAAGAACGTGAAAGTTAAAAAGGTTATACATCTTGGTTTCACTAAAAGAGGTAGAATAAAAGAAAACAACAGACAGAACATCTCTGTTCCATTCAATTTGCAGTCCAAATGCTGTTTTTTCCCTAGTCTTGTTCGCAACAGATGTAACATTCTTTTTTTCATGTTTATGTTATGCAAACAAACATTTTGCGCGTATAAGTTCCCAAATGTTCTACAGTTCTAGCTTGGAAGTAATGTCACCGGAATGGGTGAGTTTTATGTATCTGTGTGTGTTTGTTGCTATGTCAAATGCTCTGTGATGGATTGATAGTATCAATCCCGAAATGTTTGTTTTATTGTTGTATCATATATCAAAATAATCTCATGAAATGCAAGAGATCAGTTGGCTTCTTGTAACATCTAACTATGAGATCAGTTGTTGGTTAGAAGTTGTCTGGTGATCTTCCAATCCAGTACTCAGTATTTATATTTTTCTACAGGTTTCTTGCTGAAACTGGTTTAGTCTCTGTCGAACATCAAATGCGAGAGATGGGCTTAGAAGTTAAGGATCCTGTAGAGACAAACAAAAAGGGCGAATAAGAGTAACTATTTTCTTGTTGTTTCATGATCTGCTGATATATGACCAAATTAATGTACATGGTCAACATAGGACACTAGGCTTAATTTGTTTTTCAATTTCTGTACATACTTTATACTCCTCTATTTGATGTGGGTTCTGGAGGCCTTGTGCTGATGCAAGTGTTATATACTCTTTTTTTCTACTTTATAATGATAATGATTTTATAGTTCTTTTGAAATAAGTCTCTTATTTTAAGACATGTTATTCATGTATTTGGGAGAGTGAAAGCTATATTATCGTCAGCAGAAAGTAACTGCTGCGGCATCAACGATATCTCTCCCCAACGATCTTATCAAAGAAGTGCTTTCCTTCCTTCCCGTGAAATATCTCATTCGACTGAGGTGTGTAATAGATCTTTTGGTGAATTGTGCCATCAGTATGAACCATGCTGAGATTCTTATTGTGGGATCAACAGCAGGCAATCAGGATTGGGTGTTGTTATGTGGCATTGAAGAATGAAGAATTAATTATCGATGTATTCATAACTAGATTGGGTATTAAACAACATTGGCTTAAGATTTGAATGTTTGACTATAGTTGAATTGGATTGGGGTTAGATCGGTAATGATCAAATGTAATTATTAAAATTTATAAGGTAATGTATAACATAATAAATAAGAAATCACAAGGCTAGTTAGAATAAAAGGGCTAAGCAATCCCAAAACTATGAAAAAAATGGATCTGAGGCCATTAATCTTATCTAATTTTTTTTGAGTCATGCTAACATGCCCCGGGGTATTGGTATTGGTTAAATGTGCCGCAAGTGGAAGACAATTTACTAGGCAGATTTTAAGTTTTCATTCACTTTATTAGTGGAATAAGCCCTTAAGCATTCTTGTTAATAATTGGTTGAATAATGACTTGACTTAGTGGAAGCTTTTATTTTACTTTCCCAATTTTACTAATTAAATAATCCACCACTTTTGTGTAAGTTATAGATGTAAACAAAGTTTCAATCCAACTCGCTCTACCCGTCACCCGCACGACCTGCCATCCTACCAAACCGAAAATATAGACGGTCGAAATTGACTCTATATTAAATATTTGCAATTTTTATCGGATTGTGATTTTTGGCTCGAATTTGACCGAAATCGGCCGATGCTCAGGCCTACCAATTTGCAATAGGAGAAGACATTTGGAAGCAACCTCAAATACATATAGAGAAAGTAAAATATGTACAAAAATTGAATAGGAACAAATTAAGCCTATTTATGTACTATTTTGATTGACCATGTACTTCCCAAATGTTTCGTTCTTCTCTCTTCAAAAAACCTTTTCTTCTTCCATCATCATCACACAGAACACTTCACTCTTCACTTCCTCTCCAATGGAAGCTTCGAGAAGAAACAACAAACCTTCCACAATCCCAACTCCTCGACCGAATCTCCCGTCTCCTCATTCTCAACCGTCCCCAATCCCTCCGCAACCTCTCCTTCAATTTCTCCGACAACCTCACCGACTCTCTCCTCCGCCGTCTCCGTCTTCACCCCACCGCCTGCCTCTCCTTCTTCAACATTGCCACCCAACATTCTCATTATCGTCCTCATTCACTCTCTTACACTATCCTCCTCCACATTCTCCTCCACGCTCGCATGTTCCGCGAAACAACCACCGTTCTTGGCCAGCTCATTTCGCTTCATTGCACGAATAACTACCGTGCTTACGCTGTTTGTAATCATGTGTTTGCTGTTTATAAAGAGTTTGGATTTTCGTCTGCGGTTTTTGATATGTTGCTTAAGGCTTTTGTGGAGAAAGGGATGACTAAACATGCACTCTATGTGTTTGATGAAATGTGGAGGGTTGGTAGAGTGCCTGGTTTAAGGTCTTGTAGTTTCTTGTTGGCTAAGTTAGTTAGTAAAGGGGAAGGGAGTGTTGCGATTATGGTTTTTGATCAGATTTTGAGGATTGGGATTGTGCCTGATGTTTATATGTGTAGTATTGTTGTGAATGCGCATTGTCAGGTTGGGAGAATGGATGTTGCTATGGGATTTTTGGATAAGATGGTGAAAGAGGGATTGGAGCCTAATGTTGTTACTTACAATGGTTTGATTAATGGGTATGTTTGTCGAGGGGATTTTGAAGGAGTTGAGAGGGTGTTGAGATTGATGTCTGAAAGTGGGGTTTTGCGGAATGTGGTTACTTGTACTATGCTGATGAAGGGTTATTGCAAGAAGGGGAAGATGGACGAGGCGGAGAAGTTGCTTCGGGAAGTGGAGGAGGATGAGTTGTTGGTTGTTGATGAGCGTGTTTATGGTGTGTTGGTGGATGGTTATTGTCAAATGGGGAGAATGGATGATGCTGTTAGGATTCGAGATGAGATGTTGAGGGTTGGGTTGAAGATGAATATGGTTATTTGTAACACGTTGGTTAAGGGATATTGTAAGCATAGTCAGGTTTCTGAAGCTGAGCGAGTGTTTATGGGGATGGTGGATTGGAATTTACGTCCGGATAGTTATAGCTATAATACACTGTTGGATGGATACTGCAGAGAAGGGAAAATGAATGAGGCTTTTATGCTTTGTGAGGACATGTTAGCGGAAGAGATTACCCCATCGGCTGTGACGTATAATACTCTTCTCAAGGGATTGGTTGATGTGGGTTCCTATGACGATGCTTTGCGCCTTTGGCATTTGATGGTGGATCGAGGTGTGACTCCAAATGAGGTCAGCTATTGTACTATGCTTGATTGTTTTTTCAAGATGGGACAGTCTGACAGGGCTGTGATGCTTTGGAATGAAATTTTAGGTAGGGGCTTTACTAAGAGCACGGTTCCATTCAATACGATGATCAGTGGATTGTGTAAGATGGGGAAAGTGACAGAAGCTGAAGCTATTTTTAATAGGATGAAGGAACTTGGATTGTCACCGGATGAAATAACATATAAGACTTTGAGTGATGTATACTGTAAAAATGGAAATGTTCAGGAAGCTTTTAGAATTAAAGGCGTGATGGAAACAAAGGCAATGTCTCCTTCAATTGAAATGTACAATTCCATTATTAATGGACTATTTAAGATTAGGAAGTCAAATAATGTTACCGAACTCCTTGTAGAGATGCAAACAAGAGGATTATCACCAAATGTTGTTACCTACGGAACCCTTATTTCTGGTTGGTGCGATGAACAGAAGCTGGACAAAGCTTTTAATTTATATTCTGAGATGATTGAAAGAGGGTTCACTCCCAATTCGGTGGTCTGCAGCAAAATTGTTAGCAGCCTTTACCGGGATGCTAGAATCAATGAAGCAACTGTGATCCTAGACAAGATGGTGGATTTTGATCTCCTTACAGTTCATGATAAATGTTCTGATAAGTCGATAAAAAACGATGCAGCTTTTGAAGCTCAGAAAATTGCTGATTCACTTGATAAAAGTGCTATATGTAATTCTCTTCCGAATAATATTGTGTACAACATAGCTATAGATGGACTTTGCAAGTCTAGAAAATTTGATGAAGCAAGAAGTGTTCTGTCCGTTTTGATGTCTAGAGGTTTTCTTCCAGATAATTTCACATATTGTTCATTAATTCATGCCTGTTCAGCTTCTGGCAATGTGGATGAAGCTTTCAAGTTAAGGGATGAGATGCTGGAGAGAGGTGTTATTCCAAATATTACTACATATAATGCATTAATAAATGGTTTGTGCAAATTAGGAAATATTGACCGAGCACAGAGACTTTTCTATAAACTTCATCAAAAGGGTTTGGTTCCTAATGTTGTCACCTATAATATACTAATCAGCTGTTGCTGCAGAATTGGTGATCTTGATAAAGCCTCTAAGTTGAGAGAGAAGATGACAGAAGAAGGAATTTCAACTCGTACTCTGCCTTGATCAGTGATTATTTAGGAGGACAGAGGACTACAAATATTTGGATCACTTCATTGAGGCAGGGTTTGATACAATTTTTGCCTGACATCCATAAAGTTTGCTATATGGAAAATTGAACAGCTAGCTCAGCACTTGGTTACAGCACACCTGCATCACAAAATTTGCTATACGCAACAATTTCGAACCAAATCCACCATAGAAAAAGTCATTTCTTGGTACGGATTTATAGATCGGAAATGGAATCAATATTGTTCTCAAACTTCTGAAATTGTTAACCTTCTTAGTTATGCGAATCAAGCATATTAGGAACAGGTGATTTTGCTGCTTGCTACTTGATTAATTTAAGGGGCCTTATTAGACATAGTACCTTCCATGAAGTAACTATTGGTGGGGGTAAACGATTTTGTTAAATTTAAATTCCAATTTGCTATCCTTATGATTCTGAATTTAGTTTAAGGAATAAGCATCCTGATCAGTTTAGTTTCAAGTAAGCTCTACACGATTGATTCTATGTCACGTGCAATGACCAGTTCCCGTTATTACCAAGCAAGGGCTGCAAAGTTTCCACTGCTTTTGTACTCTGGTTAGTTCTGTTATGATTTTCGTTACCATAATGAAAATGTTGGGAACATGCCAACGTTACTAACATGATGAGTCTGAATCACTTTGTATTAGGAACATGCCAAAGATATTTGTTCCAAATGTTGGGATGTAACTGGGCAATGGATTGCCTCTGCCAGTGAAGATGATGTACGCGTCTGGTCGCTTATGATGGATAGACAATGCTTATATGAGTATCCATCTAAAGGGAAGAGGTTTAAGTCTGTCATATTCCATCCTCGATACCATAATGTCTTAGTTATTGGTAGTTTGCAGGTAAACACTTCACTCTACTTCCACTATGATTGTGGTGTTGTGATGATTATGTAACAAGTACAAAAGTTATTGCATAAATAGAAAGTAAATAGTCTGTGTGAAATTAATTGCAGTGCATGGAATTGTTGATTATTGAAGTTGGGCAAGTATTTAGTAAACATGTCTGTGATTTACCAACTACTGGACTAGCAGCTTGTACGAAAAATGAATTGATTGCATCAATACAACTAGCAATGGCTCTGTGGTGAGCATATGGAAATGAAGTTCTAGTTAATGTCTCTGTTTTTTGATATAAATAATCTGTGTATACGTACAACATGTCTTGCGAAATTTGGTTTAATCCCTATTGAAACATCAAATGCCAGAGATAAAACTCATTTACAAAAATGGTGGCCTCTTATACATGCTTTTCACAAGCATTTCTTTTTTTCATACACACATTTAACTGTGCCAAACCAAAATTAGGTAAGATTTTGAAGTATAGTCATCACGGAATGTTTATTCATCCCAGGCATGTTATGCATGTAAGGGGCGAGAGAAAGCCTACCTTATAGTTTAGGCGAATTCTTATTTAGACCATCAAAACTATTTGTCCAACTTAGGTGAATTATTATTTGGTCCATCAAAACAAGCATTCAACTATAGGGATTCACCTATAGCTTACAAAATAAATTCTTAGGTGACATGAAGTGATGATTTGTGTAAATAGAATTTCAAAAATAACAAATCCAAATTTTTGACCCCTAAACACATCCTCTTTGCCTTAAGACCACTGTCCCATAAAAAGTTCCTTTAGATCTTCACTAACTGTTATGAATTTACATACACAAAATGAAGGGATTGAGTTATGAACTCTAGACATGACATTCAATCTATCAAACAAATATTTGTGTCAGTTGAGGTAAAATATGTGAACATTTTTTTATCATTATTAATAACTATATTTTCATATTTAAAAAAGTATAGAACCCACTAATAGAGTGTTTGTTTAATTTGAACTATAACTATCGTGTCTATTTTTTTCCCTCTGTAATAGAAGTATGAGTATCTACTAAGTACTTGAGTTATGAAGCTAAGCCACAGCCCCATTTGTGGATTGTCTTAGCCATCTCAATTATCAATATTTATTTTTTGACGGTAATTATCAATGTTTATCACTACTATATAAATTTGCACTATACCAAAAAAAATATATAAATTTGCAAACTGATCAGTGCTTAGTTACTATTTTCAATTTTTTAATGCACTCAGTTGTTTGTTAGAGTGGGTATTATTTGTTGTACTATCTTCTTTTTTAGTTACCATCAATTTGTAATATAAAAAGAAAATTAAAATAATTTGAGCATTTGTCTTGTCAAATGTTAAGTGTATAATAAACAAATGCGTCATTAAGAATCTTAATTATGGTTATGCTAACATGTGTTGGAAGAACATATGATCATGTTTTTTTTGGTACGGTACATATGATCATGTATCCAAATATAAAAAACATGCACTAAATTATATAAAACAATTTTAATGTGTAAAAATTTAAATGCACAAATTTCAAGAAAATAATATTATATTTATCTTCTTAACATTTGCCCTTAGGGCATTTATTCGCATTCTCCAAATCTTATATAGTAGTGCAATAACACAATATGGGATTGATAAAACAATAGTAAAAGAAAAAAGATCGCATTGCAATAACACAAGTACAATAATTTTCCAAAATCATGAAGAACAAATTACTATCAAGTGAAACTTATGACATCCCAACTAGGTTGGCACTCCATAATTATCACTTATCAAATGCAAGCACTTTAAGAATTCATTCATAAAAGAAAAGACAAAAGGTAAAAACTTGGGAGGACTAGACCAATACCCAAGATAACACATAAGGTGTATAAAAATCTCGGCCTCATTAAAAACTATATCAAGAAAATCCAATATGAATAAAACTTTGATAAAGAGACATAAGTACATATTGTTTGTAAAGATTTCAACATCAATCAACATAATCAATTCAACCTAATTACCAAATTGAGCCTTTGAAACAACTTTCTCTAGTAATATGTGAAAGAACATCTAATAAGCTTGTGAAAATCATACATACACTCAATGTTTTCATTAAAATGAGCAGTGTTTTGAATTTGCTCAAGTTTGAGTCGAGCAACCTTCCTTTCATGTTGTATCTTCACTTGTTGTAGTCGAGCCAATTCTTCTTCCCTTTCACGTTGTATCTTTATTTGTTTCCAATTCGCCATAGTTTTTTTCACCTCATGATCATCGATAAAAGTATTAGCTAACTTCTTGTTATGAGTTTGCTCTAATGGAGTACTTTTATCATTAACTCTTTCTTCTTCTTCTTCTTCTTCTTCTTCTTCTTCTTCTGATTTTGTAATCTTTGTCGCATGCACATTAATTGAAACCACTTTTCTCCTATTAACACATTTGCCTTTGAATGAAAATCGTTTAGCCTTGAATGCACCTGGAAACTCTTTTTGCCGTATTAATTCCATTCTATAAGCTAGAGGTAATTGATAGTTGTTATTAGTTATATTTCTATAGATATCAGCAATTATCTTATATATCTTTATCTAAACTATATTCCTCATGGTTTATATATATGTAACCTTTCTTTTGTGACAAGTTTTATAACTATAGTTTTTTTTTACACAAAGTTTTATAACTATAGTTAGTAACTAGTTTTTTCACATGGATCAAAGGATCAATCAACTAATACCGTTGATTAATTTCTCAAAAATTTAAATGGATGGTTTGGATTTATTAGTAATATAGATAAAAGAGGAAAATTGAATGAGATGGTAAATTGATATCTCTATCTAAATATTTGGTCGGTAGTTATAAAAAAAAATCTTTAGCTAGATTGTGTTCCTTAAATTTCGGTAATTATCTTTTTATCTTAGCTATACTCCTCATGCAAGGTTTATATGTAACCTTTCTCAACAAATTTATTTCAACAAATTTCTGTATTTCGTCAAAAAAAATAAAAATTCGGTAAGTATTTTTTTGTAATTATATATCTCAACAAATTTATTTCAATCTTTTAAAAAGATTTACTTTTTAGATTTGGTTTATCTTAAATATCTCAACAATTTAGTTTCTATCTTTAAAATTAGTTTAGTTATTTTTGAGAACCTAAATTGTTGAGATATTTATGATAAACTAAATTAGTTGAGTTATGATATTTATGAGAAACTAAATTGTTGAGATATATTTATGATAAATTAATTTAGTCATTTTTTATGATAATTTTTTTTTGATGCATTTTATGATAAATATTTAATAAGCACTCTATCATTTCATATCAGTACATGTGGAAATTTTATTAAATTGGTTACACTAATAATTTTTTTTATTTAATAAATGGTAAAAAATTATGAATTTATCCCGAAAAATAATTATAATTATGAATTTACATACAGAAAATAAAGGGACTCATTTTTGAACTCCAGTCATGACATCTAATATATCTAATAATTTTAATATTTTTGTCAATAGTTGGGGTAGAAATATATGTGAACTCCAGCATGCATGCATGCTAAGTTGCTCACTCACTAATCACTATTAATTCATTATCTTTCACTCAAAACCAAATTCTTTACTCTTTCATTATTCATTAATCAATCAATCAATCTTGTTCATCTAACTCTAACTGCAATTTTCTTTAATCATGGATCCCAAAAAACCCAATCAAGAACTGTTAGTACAATGCATGCATGCTGCATCTTCTTTCATTTTTCTTTTAATTTATTTTGCATGATCTTATATTCTTATTCATATTTATTGCATGTTCTCTGTAGTTTTGATATCTTTATACATGATTACCTCAACAAGACTAGACTCTCAGACACTGCCGAGGCTTTCCGAAAGGAATCTGAAATTACTAGACCAATTCCCCCTGGTATCTCATTAGGATCTTCGACGTGTTCTCTTCTTTTCTTTCGTTTTTCTTTGATTCATTTCCGTGACTGATTTTTTATCTTTTCTTTATTTAACCGTGTTTTCAGAATTTGATCAACGCCCACGTGGAATCTTGCACGATTTTTGGAACTATAGAGAATCTTTGAATTCCAGTCAGAGTCAGGTTACAATGGTTAAAATAAATGTTCAATGTTAATTATTGTTCTTTGTTTCGTACTGCATACCAGTCATGCATTTATTCGATTTTCAGGCCGCAAATGTTGGTGCTATAATGGACACTACCCCTCAAATAATTCGGGAAGGATATTCTATTGAACACATTTCATGTAAATTTTGTTTCTTCACAATACTGTTAATCCATATACTGCATAAACTTTTTTTTTCGCCAAATATACTTCGATGCCAATTCATCTCGGTTGGTTTGAAAAGGGCTCAATTTCATGTAGTGTATATTTTAGAAGCATATATACATAGTAGACTTTGTTCCAGATACCTGTGATATGTGTCAGCTTTCCTAAATTTGGATTCTACCGTAAAAATTATTGTTCGTATATTGTGAATTATGTATTGGGACTGGTAACTTCAGTTATGAAATTGAGATGACAATTATATTGTTTCTTTTAATTTCCAACACAAGGTTTTCCAAGCAGTCATACGCTTTGTCCGTGCGATTTTTCATCAGATGGAAAGATTGTAGCAAGTGGTGGGGATGGGAATCCGTCAAAGGTGAATAATCGATGCAATAAAATTTCCAATTCCGTCTGTTTACTTTCACTTTCTCTACGGGGCTGTGTAATGTATTTATCCTCATATTGTGGTTTATATAGCCTTTCATTTGCTACATCGAAACTCGTCATTCTGTTACTACTTCAAAGGCACATTTAGATGACATCTCAGAAGTTAGATTTCAACCAGGATCAACTAAATTTGCAACATCTTCTACTGACGGAACAGTAAAATTATGGGATGCAGAAAGAGTGAGTCTCTTTATTTTCATATCCCCTTCTACTCATTCTTCTACATTTGTCCTTCCTTTGTAACTTGTGGTATATATATATATAGCCTGCAAGATTGTTGTTCAGTTTTGACAATCATAATAAATGTGACTTCCACCCATCATTGGACTTCCACCCAACAAATCAAGTTATTTGCTCTTCCCACAGCGATGAAATTAATGTATGGGATCTCAATCAGAATGTCATCATTTTCAACCTTAAGGTGACTCTTATACTCATCTTCTAGTATTCAAAACTGAATAACTACTCACAGGTTGCATCAATACAACAAAATGATTTATGTAAAAAATAATTTCAGGAAGGTGGAAGCAAGGTAAGATTTCAGCCTGAATCTGGGAAGCTTTTGGCAGTTGCTAAAGAAAATGTTATCACTATATTTGATTATCCGTCTTTTGGTGTTAAGTACCATCTTCAGGTGAGGTTCGCATACGACATATCGTATATAGTACAATCGATTAAAATGTGAGTTGTGTATCATGATATAGTATTGCTACAACATGACTCTGAATCTCATTCCTATTAGGGACATGTCAAGAATATTTGTTCTTTATGTTGGGATGTCACTGGGCAAACGATTGCCTCTGTGAGTGAAGATAGTGTACGAGTCTGGTCGCTTTCTTTGGATGGACAATGCATATATGAGTATCCATCAAAAGGGAAGATGCTTAAGTCCATCATATTCCATCCTCGCCACCGTAATGTCTTAGTTGTTGGTGGTTTACGGGTAAACTCTTCCCTCCGCTTCCATTATGATTGTGGTGTCTCTTCTATATCTCCTTTTAAGTAACTGTTATAGAGGTTACACATAGACTCATTCATAGTTGAACCTTTTCAAATAATAAAAATAAGATAGAATGGTTTGATTACATCTTTAGTGCGAGTAACGAATTATAGTTTGCTGCAGTTCGGTTTGATGACCATGGATTTTTTTATTATCTTTATTCTTCATGAAAAAGTCTAGAATTTTAAAGATCCGTACAATCGCTAACAATAGAATCTACACCGGTATTCTTTGCTTGATTTATTTATTTATTTTTCGAATGGCAAAGATTTATAATAATTGCATAAAAGTTCAAGTAGCACTACATCCACATGTCTTAGGATAGGGGAAATACACAGATCTGTAGCTATCGAGGATAGGGGAAAATCTTACGACTACTAGTAGAATGTGCTCTTATGATTCTTCCAACTGTTACTCTGAAAATATAAAAACTTTGATGTTTATGTTTATGTATTTGAAGTTAAAGTTATTTATTATCTTTGATTCTTATGTAACAAGTACAAAGTTATTTCATAAATTGCAAGTTAGTAATCTGTGTACAATTTATTGCAGGGCATGGAATTGTTGATGCTTGAGAATGGGAAAATACACTGCAGTGCCTTTGCTTCTGGTTTATCATTCACTGGACTTGCAGCTTGTACACTAAATGGATCCATTGCATCAACTAGTGGTGAATATGATCATTCTGCTGTCAACATATGGAAATGAAGTTCTAGTAAATGTCGGTTGTTCTTTGTTGTAAATCCTCCCTTCCTTAAGTTTTGAGGATTTGTAAGATAATCTTTGTGATAACTTGTCTTTCAAAACTGGTTTAGATAATCTTTGTTAATACCTACTTGTCTGTATCTAACACCAATTTTTGTTTTGAGGAATTGGAACTTAACGCTTACAATAATTTTTTGTGACTTGTGAAGTGATGATTTGTTTGAATATAATGTCCAGAGTCTACATGTACTAATCTGTACTTGCCAGTTGCCATATAGATTATACTGTTGCAGTATGTGCCATCAAATAATATAGATCATATTGAATTTTTTTGTTTTTGAAGAAGGATCATATTGAAGATTATAATTGTAGTGTTGTGGCAGCATGATGCCATAACATTTGAAGATTGTAACGATCAATGTAATCAAAATATGATTGATTGTTGAACCTACATCGGTTTAGTTTAAAATTCAATGAATCGACCGAGGATGGTTTGGAGTCGGTTTGGTGATGATCAAATATAATTTTCAAAATTTATAGAAAAGTACATAATGATCAAATATAATGATGTATCTCAAAACAAATTAAGAAACTTATGTTTCAAGTAGCTAAACGAAGGATCCTTTAGAATTTAGATTTAAGAATTGCTTTAGATGTGTATTTAAATGGAGTTTCCTGTCATCACTGCTTGTCAAAGAGACTCACCGGATGGCGGAGGTCTCATTCGCTCGTCCGTTCGCAGCGGCGGCAAAGGAGGTTACCTCGCTGCGATGCAGAGGTGGCCGACAAACGGAACCGCGCATGCTGTATGCTGACGTATCCGTAACAAACCGGCTGACATCGATTTCGTTTGTTTCATTTTATCCCGGTTCGAAGTTAGACTGCATAGAAATCCGGTTCATGGTTCAACTGGTCAGTACTCTGGTCCGGTTCACATAAACCTATACTAGTATAACTACTATAACATAACGCTAGTATATATTTTCTTGTTTTGCATGGCTTTGCATGCTCACTACTAATTTCAGCTTAGTTCACACTTTCATTAATCATTATCATCCATTAATCTTGTTTATCTAAGTTCAATTTCCATTATCATGGACTCCAATGAAAATCTGTGAGTAAAATGCTGCTTTATTCTTTCGTGTTTCTTGCAATGATTTCTTGCAATGCATTGTTCTTATTCATTGTGCGTGTAGTTTTCGGAGCTTTCTTTATGATTACCTCAAGAAGAAAGGATTGTCACACACTGCTAAGATTTTCAGAAATGAAGCTCAAGTTACAGAACAAACTCTCCCTGGTATGTATGTTCTTTATTCAAGAAATGTCTATTCAAGAGTATGGATTAACCTTGTTTATATTTAGAACTATTCATGTGTTTCTTTCTCGGTTTTTGCTCAGATCGTTTCTCCGTTGATGTTTCTTAAAATATGAATAATGAATTATTAAGCTTGTGTGTGTTTGTGCTGTGACTGATTATTTTTCTTATTTTGTTTAACCTTTGTTATCAGAATTAGATCAAGAACCGGATAGATTCTTGAACGACTTCTGGATTTTATTCTGTGACAAGTATAAATCCAGTCAAGTTATAGTGCAACCCAGTCATACATTAGTCGATTATCAAGATCCAAATGTTGGTGCTGTAATGAACACTGCCTCTCAAATGATACGGGGGGGATATTCTATTCGATGCATTGACAGTAAATTTCTATTCTCTATATCTTTGGCATCACAATTCTGTCATTTCATATCTTTGTTAGTATCTTGTGAGTTACATATTGCGAATGTTAACTTTAGTTATGAAATTGATATGACAATTAAGAAAATTTAGTTGATTCAATGTTTCTTTTAATTTTGAAAACAAGGTTTTTCAACCGAGGACGAGGAGACGCTTTTGTCCTGTGATATTTCATCAGATGGAAAGATTGTAGCATTTGGAGGGCTTGGGAGGAAGGTGAATAATCAATGCAATAAATTTTCCTATTCGATTTGTTTACTTTACTGTAACTCATCTATGTGTCTGCACATTCTATTTATCTTTTTATTCTGGTTTATATAGCCTATCCCTTGGAACCTCGATGAAGATACTTATTTGATTACTAAAGAGGCACATTCATCTGCCATCTTTGAATTTAGATTTCGACCACAATCAACTCAATTCGCAACATCTTCTGCAGATAAAACAGTAAAATTATGGGATACAAAACTAGTGAGTCTTTTTCTTTGCATATACTCCATCTTCTGCATTAGTCCTTCCTTTGTAACTTGAGAATTAATTCAGCGTGATTAATTCAGCGTGTTTTGATGTCTCGTGATATAATATAAATGTAGGCTGAGAGTGCGCTGTTCACTTTTGTTGGACATCAAAGGATAATAGAATCATTGGACTTCAAGCCATCAGGAGATATTCTTTGCTCATCCGATAAACGTGAACTTAAAATATGGGATATCAATCAGCGTGTCATGATTAGAAGCTCTAAGGTGAGTCTTATACTCGTCTTTTAGTATTCAAAACTGAATAACTATTGACATCTCACATGAGTACAATGACTTCAGCCTGGTGGAAGCCATGTGAGATTTCAGCCTGGATCTGGGAAGTTTTTGGCAGTTGCTAAACGAAAGGATATCACGATAATTGATTCTGATACTTTGCAGTTTGTTAACAAACTTCAGGTGAGCTTCACATATCATATATAAGTTGAGTATCATGACACTAGTATTACTGCACCATGAGTCTGAATCTTATTCCGTATTAGGGACACGTCAAAGATATTAATTCAATATGTTGGGATGTCACTGGGAAAATGATTGCCTCCGTAAGTGAAGATTATGTACGTGTCTGGTCGCCTTTTGAGAAGGACGGAGACAAACAATGCATACATGCATATCCGTCAGACGGGAGTAGGTTTCATTCTGTCATATTCCACCCTATATACGACAGCGTCTTAGTTATTGGTTGTTATCAGGTAAACTCTTCCCTCCGTTTCCATTATGATCGTTGTCCGTTCTATATTTCCATTTAAGTATCTGTTACAAAATAAATAAAAAATAAAAAATCTCAGTCTAAATATTTCAGCTTAAAGTTATTGTCTTTGATTGTTAGGTAACAAGTTCAAAAGTTAATATGTGGACAGTTTTTTGCAGTGGTTGGAATTATGGATTCTTCAGGACGGTGGAAGACATAGACATAGTGAGCATGCCTCTGACCTAAGAATTACTGGACTCGCAGCTACTACGGCTACGGCGAAAATTCCATTCATTGCATCAACTAGCAATGACGCTTTGGTGAAGTTATGGGAATGAAGTTATACTTCTCCCCTACTTCAGTATTTGGGAGTTGTTAGATAATCTCTGTGTTAGAAAAAAAGAATGACTACATGACCAAGTGCCAACCCTTTAAATCTTTCAAAATGATGTAATATATTTATGTTAGTTATAAGGATGATTGTTTTTGTTGTTATTTGATATTATTTACAATTTAAATTTAAATTTAAATAGAGGATGAGTTGTTTTCGAAAAATTAATTTTTTAGAGGCCCATTTGAAAATGCTAAATGGTGCCCCCGGGGCACTAGTTAAGGAACGCATAAGTTTAATTTTGTAGATTTTATAAATTACGGTGCAAGCATGATGAATATGCGTTTGTAGTCTATGTACAATCAAACACACACTTAATATTATATTGAAAATTAAAAGGGATCTATTATTTTGGGACATAGATCACAATGTCAAAAATAAATCAGAGTATCAGAAATGTTTTATAAACTAAGCATATAAATCAAATATTTACATAACCATGAATGTCACTCACAAAGAGTCTTAAATGAAAAAAGCTTAACAAACTAAATAAAATAGGGGGAAAAGCGGTTACCCACCATCTGCTTAATGTAGGAAAGTGATGGGCAGTCTACAGGCTGAACGGACTGAACAACGCATGCGGTATGCAAATGGAGCCGTAATAATCCGGCCAACACCGGTTCGTTGATTTCATTTTATCCTGGTTCGAAGATTTAACCGCACAAAAATCCGGTTTGTGGCTCAACTGTTTGAACGGTCAGTACTCCAGTCCGGTTCACATAAACCTATAAATAATATAACGCTAGAAGATTTTCTTCATTTGCATGACTCTGCATGCTAGCTCACTTTTAGTTTCACCTTACACTTCACACTTTCACACTTTCATTATCATCCATTAATCTTGTTCATCTAAGTTCAGTTTCTATTATCATGGAACCCAATGAGGAACAGTGAGTAAAATATTGCTTTTTTCTTTCATGTTTCTTGCAATGATTTCATGCAATGCTTTGTTCTTTCATGTTACTTGCAATGATTTGTTCTTATTCATATTCAATGTGTGTGTAGATTTCGAATCTTTCTATATGATTACCTCCAGAAGAAAGGATTATCAGAAACTGCTGAGATTTTCAGAAATGAAGCTCAAGTTAATGGACAAATCCCCCCTGGTATGTATGCTTTTGCACCTTTTTGCTACTTTGTTCTTTATTCATTTTAACCAAGAATCTTCGTATCTTTATTCATTTCCGCTACAGATGCCCCTTGCGTTATACTTGCACTACTATTAATTTTCCTTATAATGTGAATAATTTAAGCTTGTGTGTGTGTTTGTGCCGTTACTGATTATTTTACTTTTTTTGGTTAACTGTGTTATCAGAATTCGATGACCAACCGCATGGATTCTTGCACGACTTCTGGGGTGTATTCTATGATAAGTATAATTCAAGGATCCAACAGATCATGCCTGGAGGACCTTCCAATCCTATATCAGTCGATTCTCAGGACCCGAATGTTGGTGCTGTAATGAACACTACCCCTCAAATAATTCCAGAAGGATATTCTATTCAACACCTTTACAGTAAATTTCTATTCTCTACATCTTTGGCATCACGATTCTGTCATTTCATATACTCGATATACTTTGCAAAATCTTTGTTAGTATCTTGTGAATTACATATTGCAACTGGTAACTTTAGTTCTGAAATTGATATGACAGTTAAGAAAATTTAGTTGATTCGATGTTTCTTTTAATTTCTAAAACAAGGTTTTCAAAGCGATCAGATGCTTTTGTCCTGTGATATTTCATCAGATGGAAATATTGTAGCAAGTGGAGGGATTGGGAATCCCCAACTTGGGATTAAGGTAAATAACCAATGCAATAAACTTTCGAATTCGATTTGTCTACTGTCAGTACCTTTACGTATCTGCGCATTGTTTATATAATTTATCTTTATATTGTGGTTTATATAGCCTTTCATTTGCAACACGGAAACCGGTGGTTCTGTTACTACATCAGAGATACATGCAGCTACCATCTTAGAAGTTAGATTTCAACCAAGATCAAATATATTTGCAACATGTTCTGCTGATAAAACAGTAAAAGCATGGGACGCAGGAAAAGTAAGTCTTTTTCTTCTCACATTCCCTTCTACTCCCTCTTCGGCATTAGTCCTTCCTTTGTTACTTGATGATTAATTCATTATGTTTTGATGAACTATGTATAGCCTGAGAGAATGTTGGCCAGTTTTGATGGACATGATGGGAGAGTAATATCATTGGACTGCCACCCATCAGGAGGAATTCTTTGCTCGTCCGATACAACCGATGAACTTAGAGTATGGGATCTCCGTCAGCAAGTCATGATTAACAGCTTTAAGCAGGTGAGTCTTACACTCGTCGTATTCAAAACTGAATAACTACTCACATGTCATATGAATACAAGTCAATGACACTTGTATACTAATGAATTTTTCAGGCAGGTGGAAGCCAAGTGAGATTTCAGCCTGGATCTGGAAAGTATTTGGCAGTTGTTAAGCGAAATGTTATCACCATATTTGATTTCCAGGCTTCAAAATTTTTTATCAAACTTCGGGTGAGCTTTACATATCATATATGAGTTGTGTATCATGACACCAGTATTACTGCACTATGAGTCTGAAATCTGAATCTTATTCCCTACTAGGGACATGTCAAAGACATTAAATCCATAAGTTGGGATGTCACTGGGCAAATGATTGCCTCTGTCAGTGAAGATGATGTACGTGTCTGGTCGGTTTTTGAGGACGGAAAATGCACATATGAGTATCCATCAAATGGGAAGAGCTTTCTGTCTGTGATATTCCATCCTCGATACCATCGCGTCTTAGTTATTGGTGGTTATCAGGTAAACTCTTCCCTCCGCTATCATTAAGCTCACTGTGTCCCTTATAAATCACCATTTAACTGTTACACAGGTTACACTTAGACTCAGTCATATAACTATTTGGTAGTACTAATACATACATAAATCTATAGATATTGATGACTTATCTGATGCAGAAAAACGTCTAACAATCAATAGATTGTGGTCTTATAATTCTTCCTTAAAGTTGTTGTATTTGGTTGTTATGTAACAAGTACAAAAGTTATTGCATAAATAGAAAGTAAATAATCTGTGGACATTTTATTGCAGTTCTTGGAATTGTTGGATCTTGAGCACAATCTAACGGTTAGCGAACGTGCCTCTGATATATCAATTACTGGAGTAGCAGCTACAACGGCGCCAAGTCAATTCATTGCATCAGCTAGCAATGACTCTGTGGTGAAGTTGTGGAAATGAAGTTCTATAGTTCTAGTTAATGTTTCTGTTCTTTGGTGTAAATTCCTCCCCAAGCTACTTCAGTTTTTGGGATTTGTTAGATAATCTTTGTGTATATGTGCAGCCCATGTTACTATAATTTTTTCTTCCTATTTCTGTTTTGGTTAAAATAATCTCCCATATATGTAGTTGGTAATGCTTGACTAGATCTCCTGTTACATCAATAGAAAAAAAAAACTATTTATTAAGCCAAAATTATTAGAATTGTCACAATAATAATTAGAAACATTAAGAAGTACTTAGTGTTGTACCTGTATTTTCAAGAACATACATTCTGTTATTATCTGCATGTGGTGCAATTTCAAACCTATACTCATTATAATTTGGAATGTGAGAAAAAATAAATACTCAACATAAAAAAATATAGAAGAATTAATCCATCATTTTTATAAAGAGCTGGTTAACAATTAATTTAAACTTCACCCTTGAAGAAAAAGAAGCCCTCACCTTTGGGAGGACAATGCCGGCTTCTGATTGCGAGATTCGAGGTTGCTTTGTCTGGTCAAAGCGATGCAATCTTTCCTTCTCGAATGCACTGCGGCAATATTTGTTAACGTCACTGTTTGTCAACTCCTTTGTTAGAATTTCTTCCAATTGCTATCCTCATAAATCAAATTAAAAACAAAAAAACAAACATTAGTGACCGCAAGAGTAATTTCCACATATATACAATATATTGTATGAATCATGAAATTTTACTTAAAAGCTTAGTTAAAAAATATCACCTTCCCATCTGGAGTGGAAAAAACATGTGGAGTTCTATGTTGGATCTCTTGGTATCGTTTCCTTCTTGTCTCTTCTTCCTTCAAAGCAGCTCTAGCTCTACGCTTTTGTATCCTTTGTTCCCTAGCAATTTTCCTCCTCATTGCATCATTCATCTTCCTTTCCTCTTCACTTTGAGTTTGAGCTTGAGGAGTATTTGGAATTGTTGAAGAAACGTTACTTTGTGATGTTGGAAAAAAATTGCCTTGATGAAGTTGATCATTCATAGAAGGAAATGAAAATGGCTGTCCACTATAATTAGAGAAGTGAACATTATTAATATGAGAATGATCCATGTTTTGATGTGAAATGCTTATATTTGAGGATGAGAAATAAGTTGAAATGAGAATGCTAGGAGTGGATGATGAATGATTGGTGGAATATTGGGCAAAGTTTTTATCATTTTGAAAAATGAAATTGGATAGGAAGGTTTGAAAGGTAATTTGATTTGTTCTTGAGTGATGTGAGGGTGGTTTATGGTGGTGGAGGTTTTATAGGAAGAGTTTAATGTTCAAACATATGCGAGCGGAATAAATGAAGGTTAAAAAATAAGTATGGATCGTCAACAATGATTGTTCTCTAGTGTGGTGCGGTGCTACCATTTTAGATAATCATAAATATTGTAAACAATAAAATGAAATACCTAATACCTGATCTCTGTGTGTGGTGCATATATATGTAGTCCCCGGGTGCCCACTATATATTGGTCTCTGCATGAAAACCTCACATAAATTATAGGGTCTTCATTTGAATTTCAATCAATTAGAGAGTCTTAATTACCATTAGCATAATTTTATAGACAATCAAGTTCAAAATCAAAAGTGAGTATTCTTATCAAGGAAGATTAATATTTATAATAAAGATGAAAGATCAATTGTAGCCTCCTGTAGAGCAAGCGTTGGTATATAAGAAAGTTGTCAGATTGTTTATTAATGTCTCTATCTGTGGGCATAATGTTAAAACATAAATTAAAATTTGTGTCGCTTCTAGCTTATATGGGACCTACAAGGACCGAAATTTCAGGCATAATTCGGGGTAGTCGTGGCGAATGGATTGGTAGTATTGTTAAAGGTGTGAAGAATTGTAGTGCTTTTTGTAGCGGAAATGTGGGGTACTGGGATGTGGAAAGGATTGTAGTGCTTTTGTAACGGAATTGTGGAGTAGTGGGGTGTAGAACTCAATTATGTTTTGCTTTTGTTGAAGGGTGGTTGGTTCGAGTGTAGGTTGTTCTCAAGTTGGAACTATTCTAATTAGGTTTTGTTTTTACCATTGCCCTATCAGTCTTGTCTCACAAAGTTGTTTTGAATTAGTATTTAGTGGCAATTTTGCTTTGAGATCGCGAGTTAGTATTTAGTGGCAATTTTTTGGACAAGATTGGTGTTTTCTCTAGTAGACTCGAAGGTGAGGAATGCCTTCCTTATTTATGGGATTTGGAGGTAGTCTATGACGAGACAAGTATGATGCTAATTAACATATACGTGCAAATCGGGTTAGATATTTGCTATCAATATTATAACTAAAAAAGATACAATATGATCATGATATTTTTAGATGACTTACATAGTTAAAAAATGTTTGGAATGTGAGTAAAATAACTTTGTGAGTATGAACAAAGATCCGAATAAGATTTCATCTCTATTGCATACAAAGATAGAATAAGAACTAATTATAAGAATCATATTCTTGATACTTGAATATAAATAAGGACTAATTAAGGATACATATCTAGAAAATAGATGAAATCATTTTCTTAGGAGAATAGGTTAGGAAATGTTGTTTGAATTGAAGTCTATGTGTAATGGAAATGAACAATATATAGAAGTAGAATTTTTCATAAGCAATGAATGTATGTAGACATATTTAGAGATGAAAAGCATGACATTTCTATTTCTCGTGTTATACGCTTTCCTTTTAAAAAAGCTTTTAAGAAAAATGGGAAAACTAAGGAACTAAGTCACGTGAATTATTTCTTTCATATATGCTTTAAATATAAGTCCAAAAACTATTAACCTTGAAAATGATAAAAGTAGGACAAAATAATGGCTTTTTTTTTTTTTTACAAAAATAAGGGCTTTTGTTGAAATCTCATATATTCACTTTTTCTTTCTTCTTTTAGTTTCTCTCAAGCTATCACTAGTGCACAAAAATGTTGTTGTGCATTTTTATTGCTTGGCAACTTTATAATTACTATCAAATGAATGAGTAATTCTACTTAAAAAACTATACTCTAAAAGGCTAAAATTTAAACTGTTATGTATTCAAAAAAAAAATTTAAACTCTTAAACGATTTTTTTTGTAATGAGTTTATTTTCTCTAAAAATATAGTGATTGTGTTGAAGTTTTTTATTGGTGATATTTTTTTCCCGTTTGTCCTCCTTACTATATTTTGCCGGTAGTCAAGGGTGGAGCTTTTCATGCGCCTAAGGCCATGTTTGGTTCAAGTGAGAGGAGGGGAAGAATTTTTAAGAAGGGGATGTGAGGTAAAATATAATTAATTATGTTTGACAAAATTATCCTCAATTTGTTTATTAAAATCTTAAATTATCTTTGTTGAAATATTAAAAATTTAGGTGTTTGTTTTTTTTGTCAACAAAAAAACTTAAGTTTTCTACTCATTATATCTTTTTTGGGTTATATATCCATTATAAAAAATTTGAATTAAAATATCCATTATAATTTAATCCTTATTTTGAATTTATAAGGTTAAGGATAAAAAGTAAATTACTTCTCTCCTCCCCTCGTTACAAAATTGAACCAAACATAATATTTTTAAATTTCATCTCCCCTTCCCTCCAAAAACCCTGAACCAAACAGGGCTTAAGTGAAATACAACCACCTCGAAAAATTCATTCTTGTTCTAGAGCGAACTAAACCCCAATTCAATAAGTAAAGGTTTAACCTCCATCGAAGTTTATGGTGCACTCAGACACAACGGAACTAGTGACTAATGGTACTATGGAGGCATCATGCCTCGTTAGTGAATTTATCACTCCTATGCAAGGACACTCTCATTTGTCATATATATATATATATATATATATATATATATATATATATATATATATATATATCATTGAAGCCCTAGTTATCAAGGTACACACACTTATCCATTTCATACATTTTTTCTCAAGCAAATACTGACTTGAGTGTCAGAGTGATAATCTTTTTTGTAGGTACATCCCCCTTTGACGAGGCCGGTACCATAATCTAGCCACAAATCAACCATCAAGATCTCATCTTTTCCTACTAGAGCTGCTAAGTTCTACTCGTTCAGAGTAGTGACGTCGTCTGTAGGAACTTATATCTCTTTATAAGTCCCCTTGAATCTCTCACTCTTCATCTACCATTCAAACGCAGTTTCAAAATGGTGCTAGGAACAAGATGAGGCAGGACCACTTAGGTCGAACAAACTTCAGCTATTCAGATGTTATAAAACAACTCTTCACCATTTCTCACCTTTCTCGGTGAAACCTACGAACAAGGAGCTCAACAAAAACGGTTGGACGAAAACATTGCTCGAGCCCTAACTGTTACTCTTCATGGCACAACGACGTCGACATCATCAACTCAGCATACGGCAACCGCAAACCAACGAACCATGCCGGTTAAGAATATGGTGGTCGTACCAGAAGACCTACCGACGCAGGAGAATCAGGCAATAGGACAAACTGTCATTCTTCCCGCGAACCAGATACTTTAGAATATCTTCACCCTTTTACAACAACAAGGTAGTCACTTGGCTACATTGAGTTTTAGTCCCTGCATTTTTTTAAAAAAAAAATCAATTTGACCTCGTACTTTCATTTTACTCTCAAAAAGGTCTATGGACTTATCAATGTCAAGTCATCAAAAAAATGACATATCATCAAGAAATGAGTTAAAAGACTTTATTGAAAGTAAAAAAAAAATACAGAGTCAATTTGAAAGTTTTTAAAAGTACAGGGGTTAAAACTCAAGTGACTCCAAAGTACACCTACTTTTTACATATTTAAGCCTTTAAAAAATAAGGGTTAAAAGTCATTTTAATCCATGTATGTACACGAAATTTTGGTTTTAGTCCCTGTATGTGATTTTACTCCAAAACAGTCCTTGTATCGACTAAATTTTTTGCTTCTGGTCCCTAAAGCAAAAATCTGCAGGAAAATTCTCTAGTTTCCTGCAGATTTTCCTGCAGATTTTTGCTTTAGGGACCAGAAACAAAAAATTTGGTCGATACAGGGACTGTTTTGGAGTAAAATCACATACATGGACTAAAACCAAAATTTCGCGTACATGGACTAAAATGACGTTTAAGCCAAAAAATAAAATATAATAATTTGATACTTCTCCAATATATATCGAGGAATATCTAACACATATCGATATCTAATATGATATCTAACACGATACTTGATCAATTTTAAAATATCGGACTTCGCTTTCAAGTCGGACAAAGAGTGTTAGTATATTTTTTAGTAAATGTTTGGGTTAACATAACCATGAATGTCACTCACAAAGAGTGTTAAATGAAAAAAGCTTAACAAACTAAATAAAAAAGGGGGAAAAGCGGTTACCCGCCATCTGCTTAATGTTGGAATGTGATGGGCAGTAAGAGAGACTCACCGGACGGCGGTAAGCCGCCATCAACGGCCGGAGGTCTCATTCGTGCATCCATTTGCAGCGGCGGCAATGGAGCCGTAATAAACCGGCCAACACCGGTTCGTTGGTTTCATTTTATCCTGGTTCGAAGATTTAACCGCACAAAAATCCGGTTCATGGCTCAACTGTTTGAACGGTCAGTACTCCGGTCCGGTTCACATAAACCTATAAATAACATAACGCTAGAAGATTTTCTTCATTTGCATGACTCTGCATGCTCGCTCACTTTTAGTTTCACCTTACACTTCACACTTTCATTATCATCCGTTAATCTTATTCATCTAAGTTCAGTTTCTATTATCATGGAACCCAATGAAGAAGAGTGAGTAAAATGTCGCTTTGTTCTCTCATATTTCTTGCAATTATTTCATGCAATGCTTTGTTCTTTCATGTTTCTTGCAATGATTTGTTCTTATTCATATTCATTGTGTGTGTAGCTTTCGAATCTTTCTATATGATTACCTCCAGAAGAAAGGATTGTCAAACACTGCTGAGATTTTCAGAAATGAAGCTCAAGTTAATAGACAAATCCCCAATGGTATGTATACTTTTATACCTTTTTGCTACTTTGTTCTTTATTCATTTTAATCAAGAGTCGTTGTTTCTTCATTCATTTTCGTTAGTGAAATAGTTTCTTCGTTGAATAATTAAGCTTGTGTGTGTGTTTGTGCTGTGACTGATTTTTTTTCTTATTTTGTTTAACGATGTTATCAGATTTTGATTACGAACCGCATGGATTCTTGTACGACTTCTGGAATATATTCTATGACCAGTATAAATCTAGGCTCCAACAGAGGGAAGGAGGACCTTCCAATCCTATACCAGTCGATGACTCGGATGTTGATGCTGTAATGAACACTACCCCTGAAATAATTCCAGAAGGATATTCTATTCAACACCTTCGCAGTAAATTTCTATTCTCTATATTTTTGGAATCACAATTCTGTAATTTCATATACTTGATATACTTCGCAAAATCTTTGTTAGTATCTTGTGAATTACATATTGCAACTGGTAACTTTAGTTATGAAATTGATATGACAATTAAGAAAATTTTGTTGATTGGATGTTTCTTTTAATTTCTAAAACAAGGTTTTCGAAGCGATCAGACACTTTTGTCCATTGATATTTCATCAGATGGAAAGATTGTAGCAAGTGGAGGGGTTACGATGAAGGTAAATAACCAATGCAATAAACTTTCGAATTCGATTTGTCTGCTGTCAGTACCTCTACGTATCTGCGCATTGTATTTATAATTTATCTTTATATTGTGGTTTATATAGCCTTTCATTTGCAACACGGAAACTGGTGGTTCTGTTACTGCATTAGAGTCACATGCATCTACCATCTTAGAAGTTAGATTTCTACCAGGATCAAATGTATTTGCAACATCTTCTGTTGATCAAACAGTAAAACTTTGGGACGCAGGAAGAGTGAGTTAGATTTCTTTTCATGTTCCCTTCTATTCCCTCTTCTGCATTATTCCTTTCTTTATAACTTGAGGATTAATTCATTATGTTTTGATGAATTATGTATAGCCTGAGAGAATATTGGCCAGTTTTGTTGGACATGATGGGAGAGTATTATCATTGGACTGCCACCCATCAGGAGGAATTCTTTGCTCGTCCGATACAACCGATGAACTTAGAGTATGGGATCTCCGTCAGCAAGTCATGATTAACAGCTTTAAGCAGGTGAGTCTTACACCCGTCGTTATTCAAAACTGAATAACTACTCACATGTCATGAATACAAATCAATGACACTTGTATACAAATGAATTTCAGGCAGGTGGAAGCCGAGTGAGATTTCAGCCTGGATCTGGAAAGTATTTGGCAGTTGCTAAGGGAAATGTTATCACCATATTTGATTTCCAGGCTTCCAAATTTTTTATCGAACTTCGGGTGAGCTTTACATATCATATATGAGTTGTGTATCATGACACCAGTATTACTGCACTATGAGTCTGAAATCTGAATCTTATTCCCTACTAGGGACATGTCAAAGACATTAAATCCATATGTTGGGATGTCACTGGGCAAATGATTGCCTCTGTCAGTGAAGATGATGTACGTGTCTGGTCGGTTTTTGAGGACGGAAAATGCACATATGAGTATCCATCAAATGGGAAGAGCTTTCTGTCTGTGATATTCCATCCTCGATATCATCGCGTCTTAGTTATTGGTGGTTATCAGGTAAACTCTTCCCTCCGCTATCATTACACTTAGACTCAGTCATAGTTGAACTGTTAAAATAATAGAATAAAAGATAGAAAGGTTTGATTGTGCTGATTTGTGAATTGAAGTCCTGTTTGGCTCTGCTAGAAAATTATTATATTTACTGTCAATGCAATCTGTAACAAAAAGCTTAAGGCCATAGAAACTACTCAATTTTTTTATAGGCATACACGAACTTTCTTTAATCCGTTTTTGCATATAATTAGGGGTGTGGAGCCACGGAGGGACTATACTATGTAACTAGTTGGTAATACTAATACATACATAAATCTATAGCTATTGATGAGTTATCTGATGCAGAAAATCTTCTGACAATCAATAGATTTTGGTCTTATGATTCTTCCTCAAAGTTGTATTTGATCGTTATGTAACCAGTACAAAAGTTATTGCATAAATAGAAAGTAAATAATCTGTGGACATTGTATTGCAGTGCATTGAATTGTTGGATTTTGAGCACAATATAACAGTTAGTGAACGTGCCACTAATATATCAATTACTGGAGTAGCAGCTACAACGGCTCCAAGTCAACTCATTGCATCAGCTAGCAATGACTCTGTGGTGAAGATATGGAAATGAAGTTCTAGTTCTAGACTTCTAGTTAATGTTTCTGTTCTTTGGTGTAAATTCCTCTCCTACTTCAGTTTTTGGGGTTTGTTAATCTTTGTGGACATGTGCAACTCATCGTGTAGTTAGTCACGTAGTTGAAACAATGTTTTGCTGTTGATTGAGGCCAGTATAGATGGTAATCAAATAAAACATGTATTTTTTTTCTCTATAGAAATGTTCATGAAATTGTGATGCAATCAAATGGAAATATATACTCATGAATAATTAGCAGAAGAAAAATTAATCGCTTCTCAGTTCTCATTGTGCTTTTATATATTATAGGAGGATTAGTGTTTTGATAAAGTAATGTTATGTTTGATCATACCTTAGTGAACTTTTAGTAGGAAACAAGTTTAAGATTGGTGCAAGTTGAACAACTTTTTGAAGAAATTGATATAAGATCATTAATTAATACATGGTACATTTTCAATAACATACGTAATAAGGTAATGTTATGTTTTGTATCCTCCTGTGAATGAATGAATACATAACTAGAACTATAACAACAAACTGCTGCTATAACAACTAACACGCCATAACAGGTGGCTGAAAAAACAGGACCAACAGCTCCAAAAAAGGCATCCAACAGTGGTTATCGCTGCAACCGCTGACTGTTCACAAAACGAAAAACAGAAACTCCGCAACAGAAGCAAAAACCAGAAACATCACCCACTGAACTGCAACAGCCAGAACCCCTAAACTATCGAGTAAAGCAATCCCTTAGGTTCCAAATCCATTCATAAAACAAACAAGCCGAGATTTTGAGGCGCGTAAAACTCCACCGCATAGACAACACCTTTATCTCCTCCACTAATTCCGCTTCCCTAATCACACCATTATTGAAGATGCAATCATTTCTCGCTTTCCAAATGACCCAAAAAGTCGTATGTCAAATGAGTCTCAACCCCTTTTTAACCATCTTATTTGCTGCCAAACAATGAATATCCCCCAAGTAATAATGCTAACAATGTTCTTAGATTTGTCTTCATAAAGGCTAAAATAATCTCCCTCGTGTAGTATAAATATTGAGGTAGTGTGGTGTGTATGTATGCCAGAAGTGTTGGTATATAAGAAAGTTTGTCATAGTGTTTATTATTGTCTCTATCTGAGGGCATAAAGTCAAAACATAAACTAAAATTTATGTCGCTTCTAGCTTGTATGGGACCTACAAGGACCGAAATTTCAGGTATGGAAGTTAAGAGAATTTGTAATGCTTGACTAGATCTCCTGTTACATCAATAGAAAAAAAAACTATTTATGAAGCCAAAATCATGAGAATTGTCACAATAGTAATTAGCAACATTAATTAAGAAGTAGTGGTCTACCTGCATCTTCCAGAACATACATTCTGGTATTACCATTAATCCAGTACCTGTGGTGCAATTTCAAACCTATGCTCATTAGAATTTGGAAGGTGATAAAAAAAATGAAAATTATAGAAGAATCAATCCATCATTTTTACTTACCTGAATCTCACTTTCCATTTAAGTTCTGGAGAATATACATCCTTAAAAGCAATCTCGATCCCTTCATTAGTAGGGGCTGGAGAATATATGGTATCAATATTATAATTAAAAAAGATACAATATGATCATGGTGTTATTAGATGACTTACATAGTTTAATGTTTGGAATGTGAGTAAAATAACTTTGTTAGTATCAACGAAGATCCGGCCGAATAAGATTTCATCTTTGTTGCATACAAAGATAGAATAAGAACTAATTATAAGAATCATGTTCTTGGTACTTGGATATAAAAAAGGACTAATTAAGGATACATATCTAGAAAATAGATGAAATCATTTTCTTAGGATACATATCTATTGTGCATTTTTGTTGCTTGGTAACTTTATAATTACTATCTAATGAATGAGTGATTCTACCTAGGGAAGAACTCTATTCTGGAAGACTAAAATCCAAACTCTTATGTTATCAAAAAAAATCTAAACTCATAAGCAAAAAAATTTGTGATAAAGTTGAACAACTCTTTAAGATCATTAATACACGATACATTTTCAATAACATCCGTGATAAAGTAATGTTATATTTCTTGACCAAAAAAAAAAAAAGTAATGTTATATTTTGTACCCTGTGAATGAATACATAACCCATTCAATCACTTTCAAGAGAAAAAACTAAAGTATAAATTAGAGAATTAATACAAGCACATGAATAAAATATGCAAACTGTTACAATTATTAGAAGATAGTAATTAGTTTACATTTAAAATTATCGATGAAGATTGGCCAGAGTCGACTCATACCCTACAAAAACGTAAGTTCAACTCCGGCACGGCTAATGTCAGGACCTAGAGGCCTACCATATAGTGAGTTGTCAGAGTTCAACTCACTTAAACTTTTTTCTTAGAAAAAATAAATTCTACATTTTAAATTTGATATATTAATTAATTATATAATTTGATACTACTAATTGATTTTAATTAAAAATTTATAAAAAAGAGAAAATTCAGACACGTTGAGAAAATTAGTTGGTTGGTATGTGCATGTGGCATGATGATGTGAAATGAGACTTGAAGAGTGTAGTCAGTTAGTCAATAATCACAACAAACAAACCATAAACCTCGTAGATCACAAACCATAAATAACACAACACACATAAAAACACACAACATTTTCTTGATATCATGAACCAGATACATTCCAATGAAGAAATGTGAGTACAATGCTAATCCACGTTAATTCTTTTATTTTTTATTTGATTTTGTTTCTTGAACTGTGTTTTACTTTTTCTGTAGTTTTCAAATGTATCTTTATGATTACCTTAAGAAACGAGGATTGTCCTACACTGCTGAAATTTTCAGATGGGAAACCCATGTTACTACACAACCTCCCTTTGGTATATTTCTTTGTTCATTGCTATAATATTTTCTTCCTTGTTTTGTTTCAATTCTGTGGTTGATTATATATTATAACTGTGTTTTCAGAGTTTAATGAATATCCACATGGATTCTTGCATGAATTTTGGGTTTTGCTCCATGATGACATGTATAATCCTAGGTTGCAGAAGAAGCCACCATTCTCCAATCAGGTGATTATGCCTAAACAAAATTCTCACTGATATTCATTAATGGTTCTTGTTAAGAGTTTCACGTTGGAGATTGTCTGAACATGGGTTTATAAGTAGAGCCGTAGAGGCAATCCTCACCTTACAAGTCAGTTTTGTAAGGTTGAGTTAGGCCTAACTCCCAATTCTAAGACGGTAGCAGAGTTTGGTTCAAGATCTGTTAGACCACCTGCTATCAAGTTTCTGCTATCGAGTCACTCACAATTTATATCCATGCACCAAACTACCCAAGAGTCTCATGTTGGATGTGAGATAGCATGAACATGATTTATAAGTAGAGACAATTCTTACCTTATAAGCCTGTTTTGTAGGGTTGATTGGTTTTGATTCATCAGTGTTTTTTACCATTTATTTATATATATTATCAAAATTCAGGCCCTAAATGTTGGTACTAGAAGGGACACTGCCCCTCAAATATTTCAAGAAGGATATTCTGTTCAATTCCTTGCAAGTAAAATTCTATTCTCTACATAGTTGTTTATTTCATACTTCAGATGTTTTTTATCATGTATTTGAGAAGCCATTAACTATTGTTAAAAAGTTATATTGATTTCTAAATGCAAGCTTTTCCAAGCATCGACTTGCTTTCGTCGTGCGATTTTTCATCAACTGGAAATGTTTTGGCAAGTGGTGGGTTTGGGAGGAAGGTGAATAATTCATGTGATCAATTTTCCAATTCTATTTGTGTTTGTTCAAGATATATATATTTGTATTAATCTCATTATAGTTTATAATTAATCACACGCAGGCTTTAATTTGCTACATGGATACTTGTGATTGTATTAATACATCACAGTCACATTTATCTCCCATATCAGAAGTTAGATTTCAACCAGGAACAGATATATTTGCAACTTGTTCATCTGATAAAATAGTAAAATTATGGGATTCAAACAAAGTGAGTATCTTTCTTTTCATATCATATATGTTCTTCCTTCTGTAACATGAGCATTCATTCCATTATATTCATGATGATACAGCCCGGAACAGTGTTGTACAATCTTGCCGGACATAACGGTGTGGTTAAGTCATTGGATTTCCATCCAATTGAAACAATTCTATGCTCATCTGATAGCTTTGATGTAATTGAAGTGTGGGATCTCATTCAGTGTGTTAGGATGAAAAACTTTATGGTGAGTAATTCTCACTCATAAGAAGAATAGTTAACTAATTCCAAATTGCTTCACGAATAAGTTATATGATAATGAAGTCCTAGATCAACTGGCAAAAAATGCCGAAACGGCTAGGCCGGACGCCCATAAACGGGGTTTGATCCCTGCTCCCTCCACTTTGTGTGTGTGTGTGAGTTTATAATGACTTTGTCATTTCGCCTATGTACCCAAAAAAAGTTCTATGATAATGACTTAACAATGAATGAATTTCAGGCAGGTGGGCAACAAATAAGATTTCAGCCTGTATTAGGGAAGTTTTTGGCAGTTGCTAATGGAAATGTTATCACCATACTTGATATTCAGACTTGGAAAGTTCAAAACCGTTTTTATGTGAGGTTCACACATTAAATTGATTGAAATGTGTGATTTTGTATATCATAGCATGACTGACTAATATTAATAATCTGTTATAAGGGACACCACAAATCAATTAGTTCCATATGTTGGGATGCTCAGGGGCAAACAATCGCCTCTGTTACTGAAGATTGTGCACGTGTATGGTCGATTGCGATGGCCGGACAATACCTATATGAGTATCAATCAAACGGGAAGAGGCTTCGATCCATCATATTCCATCCCAGATACCCTAATGTACTAGTTATTGGTGGATTTCAGGTAATTACACTATCCTGCTATGGATTTCAACTTTTAATCTAAGAATTACAGTATTAATCTCAACTTGAATTTTTTGTCATTGATTGTTATATGTAACAAATAATGAAGTTATTACATAAATTGCAGAACATGGAATTGTGGATTCCTGAGACAGGGCAAGTATATCCTATTCCTGCCCATATTAATGCAACAATTACCGGACTAGCAGCTTGTACACAGAATGAATTCATTGCATCATGTAGCAGTGACTGTACTGTGAAAATATGGAAATGAACTTCCAGTTTATGTCTTTGTTTCTTGGTGTAAATTTTCTTCCATGCTTTTGCTTTTAGGATTTGTTAGAAGATCAGTGTAAATGCAAATTCTTTCCTGTAGCTAGTTATATGCTGAAGATTTTTATTATTTTTTCTGTAGATTGTTTCAATACAGTAGACATGTAATCAAATGAAATATATGAATTTGAACTCATGTTTATTAAGAGATTTTTAACAAGCTTTTTCATATTTTTTTGTATATGATCATGTTTAGAAGACTCAAGGGAGGATTAGTCATTGATAGTAGATACAACCCTTCATAGAAAATAACAGGTTAAGAGTCTTGGAATTTAAAACTTACACTGTGTTTAGCTTTTCTGGCTACAAAAGCCGAGCAAACATGTCCATATATCATTATTCAATATGAGAATTTAGAAGCACAAATACAAAGAACATGATATAAGTTTTGTCAAAGCAAAGCATAAATTGAAGAAGCATGAATACAGAATAAACAAGCAAATGAAGAATACGATTAAGATTGAACAAATAGCATTTCGAAGAAGTATTTACTTCAGGGAAACTTTCAACAAAAGTTGGAACAATGTCTGAGATACTAACACCAGTTCTACATCAGAATGATTGACGTATGAAAATTACATTGGCTTCACAAATTTCATTTACTTCCATAACTCTTCCATAGGGATCCCGCGCTCTTCAGAGACCTCACTATACTGCTTCATTTTCTGCACTGCAGCAATAGTTGCTCTGGCATTGTTGAGTGCATTGTCACTTCCTAGTTGTTTCCCCAAAGCATTCTCAACACCAGCCATTTCAAGAACGATTCTCACAGACCCGCCTGCAATAACTCCGGTACCAGGAGAAGCGGGTCTTAGCATCACCTTTGCCGCTCCATAATCTCCATCAGCTCTGGAAAAAACATTATAGACACATAAAACTAGTAGCAGCCATCTAGAATAAGAGAAATTGACAATTTGCAACTCAATATTCATATCTAACTAACACGCTAGTATCTTAGAACATGATGGATTAAATCAAAGTTATTAATATACTTTTCCTCTGAAATAAAAGTTCCATCTCTCACCAGGAAGAAAATCGGCTCTGCAATTCTTATTTGAGTTAAGGAAATCTAAAGGCTACAGCTTAATATTGTTTGCATAGGTGATCATAATAGTAAGTTACTTAGACAATCAACAGACAACAGTAAGAGCCTTTTTAGCTGTGATGAGCTTTCACGAATGGGCACGAAACTCGCATGTTCCAAATCCAATGACAACCTCAAACAGATGCTTAATATTCTGTTCCATCCATATTCCCTGGGGGAGAGGGTGGCTTCAGTCCATCAGATGCTCAAGTGAAAGCCAGTAAAATTTTACGATGCTAATAGCAATTACATGTCCAGACTTGAGTTCAACCTATTTCATATTCTGTTTTTCATTTTTTAGAAAGAAGTTGACAGCTAGTGACATGTCAAACATATAATTTCAGCATAGTGATTCAACCATACAGCAGCTTCTGCAATATAGGCCACAGCACCCTATTTATATGGTGGCCGTCCAAAAATCCACCATATAAATAAGGCGGTGGGGCCTATAGCAGAGACATGTCTGATATAATAGGTAATGCTGTCTATGGCACCTAGCACAGAATCGCCACGCCATAATGGCATGCTGGCAATTTGACAACACTGAGACACAACCTAATCAGACAGGTTTAGCTGAGTTTGGTGTACCTCAATGTTCGAATAGACAAAGCAATCATGATAATTCAGAATCAAGCCTCAAGAATGACTCATCATATTGTGAAAATACTCCTAAATTTGAAATGGGACACCCAATAATTCCTATATACACAGTAACACAGACATCCAAAAAATGAAGCACCGATACAATTATGAATAATACAGTACAATTCAAGGTCACACACAAAGTTTCAAGCAAGAATGTTAAGAACCCAATAAAGAAAAATGAAAACTTCATAAAAACAAACAAAAGCTAAGTAACAAATCTATTGATCCATTGAGAATATGAGAAAGAATTCTCCACCAAGGTTTCACTTTCCTTCTGAGTTCTGACTATAATATCATATGTGCAAAGTATTCACCGACTTCGCTGATAACCTATGAAGCACGGACACCAAACACAACACGGGTACCAACACATTGACACAGATAAAAATTCGAGCAAATGATATAATTCAATATAATCTTTAAGTGTCGGTTCAAAACACAACGCATGTCCTACACCTCAACAAGTCTAATCCGAGCAGTGTCCGTGCTTCATAGCTGATAACTAATCTCTACCAAAGAATCCTACTATCTAGTAGCCACTCATTGTCTTCATCCACAAGATTCAAATCCAAAACCTTGCTTAAAGAATTCAAGTCGAATTCCACTCGAATTAACATAATGTTAGTCAATAAGTTCAAACAACATTATAGGAACCTATGAGGAAAGCAACATTATAGTAATAACATATACTACCTAGGTGATGAAAAATGATGATAAAAACAAAAATGAAATTGATGAAAGAGTTACAAACCTATGAGGAAAAGTGGAGTACTTAGTCATAGGAACTTTAATAAGATTCCTTCTAGCATTAATAGCAGATTTCTGAACAGCAGAAACAACTTCCTTAGCTTTACCAACACCAACACCAACTTGTCCATTCTTATCACCAACAACAATAATAGCTCTAAACCTCATTTGTTTACCACCTTTAACAACCTTAGTAACTCTTCTAACTTGAACAACTCTTTCAACCAACCCATCTCTTATCTTCTCTCTTTTCTTCCTCGAACCCGAACCGAACCCGGTCGATTTCCTCGCTTTAGAATCCATAATGTTAATGTCATTACCCAACACGCTTTCACCACTGTAGGCTACACCGTAGAGCTCTTCGTATGCAGCGGCGATTTCTTCTTCGGTTTCTTCTGGTCCTTCGTCGATGGAAGGTGGTGCGACGAAACCTTCGGGGACTTCGGGTGGGATGAATGGGAGGTCTTGTTGTTGTTCCGAGGAGGTGGATTTGGCGGTGAAGGAAAGGGAGAGTGGTGGTTTTGTGAGGAGAGGGAATGTGAGCTTGGTGGTGGTGGTGGTGGAGAGAGAGAAACAAGAAGAGGAATGGAAAGAGAGAGAAGAGAAGGAATTGAGAGCGGTTGAAAGTGAAGCAGCCATTGAAGATGGGTTAGTGTGGATTTTGAGCGGTTGTTGTTGTTGATGACATGAAATGAAATGAAATGAAGATTATAAGCAGAAAGAAGAAACAGAAAGTGATGAAAGAACTAAGCATAGATAAGGTTTTTCGTTCTAGATAGGCTACTATGCAGTATACATTTTTTTTTTTTTTTAATATAAAAGTTGTATTTATTTATGGTCAAGTTTCTACGGATATAATGAATATAAATTTTACTGTTAAATTGAAAATTTATATTATGTAGATTATATATATAAATTTTTAAGGAAATTAAAAATTGTTTAATATATTATTAAGATTTATTAAGATTAATAGTATTAGTTAAATAATATTTTCTCCGTTTTAAAATGAGTGTCGCTTTTGGTGTTTTCACACATATTAAAGAATGTAATCATTATATTAAAAGTAATAGTATATTTGCTAAATTAAGTATACTTTTTCCTTTATTTTCTTGGAAATAGTGTATAAAGTAGTAAATAGATGATATAAATGGAAAAAGTTGCATTGAGAATTGAAAAGCGACATTCATTTTGAAACAATTTTTTTGAGCTAAAGCGACGCTCATTTTGAAACGGATGGAGTATATCAAACAAAATGTTGATTTTTTTTATCTTGATGGTATTGGAAATTGTTAATTTTGATTGATTTCAATAATATATCAAATGATTTTAATTTTACTTTAAAAATTTGTATGGATGATCCATATTTTTTAGACAAAATTAGAGTGCAGATGCATCACATAATATATCTCAACTATGTTGACACCCCACAACTACCACCTATCATTTACAGCACCCTAATGCTTATCAAAAAAATAATATGACAGCACCCTAATAATTAACATTAAATAAATAGAGATAAAGATATTTGGGGGGACTAGGTCAAAACACAAAGAAACAACATTTGCCTCATTAAAAACTTTATCAGGAAAATCTAAAGGAATAAAACATGGTGAAGGAGAAAAGAGTGTCGAGCAAAATAACAAGAGAAAAGAACGCGAATATCATAATACACAAAAATAACAACACCAAAAATGGTATTAGCATAAAAGAAAAAAAGGAAGATTATTAGCATAAAAGAAAAAAAGGAAGATTATTAGCATAAAAGAAAAAAAGAAAGATCATTCTTATTGCGCGCAAAATCGTCAAAGATTAAATTTGGGATAGATTCCCACCACAACATACATGTGACTTAAAAACCATGGTTAACCAATTTATCTACACAATTATTTCCTTCTCAAAAAATATGGAAAACTCGAAAACGAAATCTTCTAATTATATTAAAACAGTTAAGCTAATAATTTTGATATAAACTTTAAATCAACAGTAAATTTTATAAGGTATAATAGCATCATTAAAAAGAAAAAGCTAAGGTATAGTAGCAGATATTAAACCCCCAAGTTTGAATCATGTAGCGGATATTTTTCCTTTGAATATATTTTTTAATTTTTAGACTAAAAGATCTACAAAAAAGTGAAGCATAAAAGTAAACAAAAGTAGTTATTTCGTCAGCGTATGCTAATTTCTTTGGGATCAAAGAGGTTTTTAATTTGAAAGGTTTTGGAGAGAAGAATTTTGGAGGATAAGCCATAAGTCTATATTTTTAAAATATATTTGATATTTTAAATTAAAAAAAACATGCCAATTGACAAATGAATTAATGAAATGATCATATAATACTTCAATTATACTACATTAATCATCATTTTAACTAATTAAATGTCTAATGGTGTTGACTAGGAAGTGTATTCCTTATTAGATCTTAGATTCATCTTGTTGTCAATTTCTATTGAGATAGTCCATACAAAATTTTGTTGTGCCTTCAATTGAACTCCTGCTAGTGGATTACCAATTTTTATATTTAAAAATGATGGGAAAATCTATATTTTCACACACTTGGCCCTCCACAAAATGAAATTCACTTGCTTGGCATTGCTTGTAGCTATTTAAATTGTTGTTTTTTATTTTCGTACATAAACAAAATGATAAGTTATTAGAAATTCACAAATATAAAGTGGAAGGATGAAAGTTTGAACATAAACTTATTTGATTTTTGTTTATTATATATTTTACGTGTTTTTTATTATGTATGGTCTTATCTCGTATATTAGTTTTAGTATCATTAGACACTAATTTTTATCTTCATGCATCTCCTCCGGATAGTCTTCCAAGCCTTCTAAGGATCAATGCAGCTGGAACTATCTTTGTTAGATTGTAGTTTTGTTCCTTTGTTTTTTTCCTGACTTTCTCTTTAGCTAATTTGCAACCAAAAAAAATGTATACTAGTTTTAGTATCGAATATATATTTTAAATTAAAAATATTCCTTAAAACATGAAGTTCATAGAATTAAAAATAAAAATGAACATTTTTTTGTCAGTAAAAATTCATGAATATTTTTGTTGAAAAATGTAATCTATATAATACTAAAATTGCCAATTTTTTTACAAGAAAATTGACAACTTTTTCTTGGTTATGAACAATTTATTACAATAGCATAGATGTATTTTTTTTTTAGGACCATTAATTTACTCCCACCTAAAAACATGCGTGAATAAGTTAATAAGTTTACGTCCACCATAAATAATTGACCAAAACACCAATTAACTATACAAAATATGTTTGAAATCAAAAGATAAATTTGTAAACTCCATTTTGTTTATTCTTTTAAACAAAAATATAACAGTGTAATAGAAACTTTGTATCCTTAATTTATGTAAACATCTAACGCTGCACTAGTATAATATAACAGTGTTAGGAACCCACAATTGAATTATTGCTAATCTAATTTAATACTTTTTTTTTATAATCTAATATATCTAATTTAATACTCTTTCCGTTCTTTTTTATTTATCGTTTTAGAAAAAAAATTGTTTCTAATTATTTATCGTTTAACAATTTAGGTTATATTTTGTCTATTTTATTCTTCTTTTTTTTTTTGTAACAAAGTTTGTTTGTTTTTTTAAAATAAAGATTATCACAATTTATTTTTGTAGTTTTAATTTTTTTTAGAAAGAGAAAATGTGTGCAAAAAAGTAGAAATTTATTGGTGGACTAAAATTAGAATATATTTTCCAAAAAAAAAGATATAATAGAAATATAAGATTCAAAAATACACTTTCTTAATTTAATCTTTATTTTTTTATAAAACGACAAATAAGAAGAAACGAAGAGAGTATTACAAACCCAATTCGTATTAGAGGTAAAGACGAGTGAAGGAAGCATACAACTTAAAAATATAAGTAACTAGTAGCAGTAAATTAACATGCAGCAGAGTGAGAGAAGAGAAGGAACTAGTGAAGATGATTTAGGTGTGAAAAGGTTATTATTTTTTATTTTAATTAATTAACGGAGAATTACAAAACTATCCTTCGAGTTAGTAGCAATATATTGATGAATGTTGGGTAAATATTTTTATGATAGAGACTATTCTTTTAAGCTTTCATCGAACGGTTGTTCTATTTATTTTAGATAAAACATTGGTGTATTTTATGTTTATTCATTATCTTAAGAAAAAGACATAAAATAAAAAAGTGATGTAACCTTGAAGATTGATTAGTAAACTTGTGAGAGAGTTGATTGAGTTTATGTGTGTTATTTAATTTATGTGTGTTATTTAATATATATATATATATATATATATATATATATATATATCATGATAAGTGAATATGATGTGTTTGAAATCTGTATTCTACAATACATTTTTGATTAGGATACCGAGTTGTCTACCAAAGGATGGATTAATACAAATACATTATTTGATGAAAAATAATTAAATTTTACGGGGAAAAAAAATCGGAATGAGGTGTTGTAAGTATATAAAATTGAGGCATATATGAAAAAGGGCTGTTAAATTGAGGCATTCTAATATTACAAATTTATTGCAAAGTTTAAATTGAGGCATACTAATATTGAATATTTCTTTCGGCCTTAATTATATAAGCAACTTTACACTTTTTAGATTTATAAGGTAACTAATGTATTTTATCTATAATTAAGGTTGAATATATTAGTTTTTCAATGAATCTAAAAAGTAGAAAGTTGTTTATAATTAAGGTCGGAGAGAGTATTTAAATAGACTACAAAATAAAATTTAGCTATACTCAAACTAAGTCATGTGGGACAGTTCAAATGGTATAGGTTGAGAACATATATTTGTTGTATAGGAAAGGCCCGAAAGATCAATTTTTAATGAGAATAATTTATCTTTCTACCATAAAAAAATTAAACCATATATAATATGACATAAAACAATATCATTACAACCATAAATTATATAAGAACTCGTTTGGGTCATCTTGTCGCTAACCACCATATCACCACCACACCATCATCATCACCATCTCCATCATCGCCATGCATCATCATCATCCATTGAAATGGTCTTCTCTAGACAGAAGATGGTGTACAATTTCCTTGATGGATCGGTTCTAATGGGTTTGTCCATTTTAACGGTTCTAGATTTATGTTAATCCCTGTGTGTATTTGAGTTTTATCCACTTTATATTGAGAATAATATTTTTAATGAAATGCATTAAATTTGTTCTTGTCAAAAATAAAAGATCTTACATTTTCAAAAACAAAAAGCTCGTAAATATTAATAATTTTTTTTGGTACATAGACAAAATTATAAGTCATTGAAAACTCACACATTTATAGTGGAGGGTCAAAGCTCCAATCTCGATCATAAGTATCCGACCTAATAATTTAGAAATTTTCAACTAATTGAGCTAGAATTTATAGACATATATTAATATTATGGAGTATGATTGAAAATACATCAATTACATAATAAAATCATTCAATATTGTAATACTATCAAGGACTCTGAAAAATATAATTGTCTCCAATAAACTCCAAAAATATTGTCAAGCTTTTTGTAGTCGTAGACAAACATTTTGATTTTTTTACTACTTCTGATCATCATCTTTCGAAATTATATGCTCGAGACTGTGTCGGAACAATATTATTGATGACCACCACCACCACCACCATCGCCATATCTTCATGTTCGTCGTCTTCATCATCATCATCATCTATCAAATGGCCTGATCCAAGACAAACATGTTGAAACCTTGCTGTTCGGCACAAGGAAATAGATCATGTGTGGTAGATCACAAGTCCTTCACAGAAGAAAAAAATGGTTCTTTAGGATAAATAAATTAAACATTAGGTAAATACTAGTAGTACAATTTTAAGATTCACACATTTGCAGATTACTTTGAGTTGTATAATTGAGGGAATTTGCATATAAATAAACATTTATAAAGAGATTAAAATGTGAATCTAATAGCATATGTAATCGAAATCTCAGATTTAAAAAGTCTATGAATACACAGTATGATGCTATTTAACACAAATCGTGTTAGATTTGCTATCAATTAATATTACAATTAAAAAATTTGTACTTAAAAAAATAAATATAATAAGATCATGGTGTTATTATTAGATGACTTACATAGTTTAATGTTTGGAATATGAGTAAAATAACTTTGTGAGCATCAACGAAGAATTGAATAAGATTTCATCTTTGTTGCATACAAAAATAGAATAAGAACTAATTATATGAATCATGTTCTTGATAATTGGATATAAATAATGACATAAATAATGACTAATAAAGGATACATAATTTTAGAGAATGGGTTAAGAAATGTTGTTGAATTGAAATATATATACAATGAAAGTGAACAATATATAGAAGTAAAATTGCTTATAAGCAATGAATGTATGTAGATATATTTACATATGAAAAACATGACATTTCTATTTCGTGTATTATACGCCCTCTTTTTAAGAAAACTTTTAAGAAAAATAGGCAAAATAAGGACCAAGTCACATGAATTATATATTTTCTTCATATATGCTTTAAATAAGTTCAAAAACTATTAGCTTTGAAAATGATAAAAGTATAACAAAACTAAGGCTTTTGTTAATTAGAATCTCATATATTCACTTTTTTTTATAGTTTATCTACACCTATCACTTGTGGACAAAAATGTTTGTTGTGCACTTTTGTTGCTTCGCAACTTTATAGGTATACGTAATATTAAATGAATGAGTAATTCTAACTAGATGTATGTTAATGAATATATTTTCTCTAGTAATAATTTAATTCAGTGCCGATTCAGCCCTTTTGGAGGTTCGAAGCAATTAATTAAAATGAATCTTTAATAAATAAAAAATTGTATAAAAAAATATATATACAGTGTTATATTTTTTTGAAAGAACATAATCTATTTAAATTATAAATAACATTAATAAATTCAATTAGTCATTTATCTCAGTAACTAACATAATAAAAAAGGTTCTGTAGAAAAAACATAATAAAAAAGGTCATATTCTAATCTATATCATCAAAATATATTTTAACTACTTAAATATGAAACGTGAAACAACACTTTTTTTATTAAATATTTTTACATTGGTTAAATCAAATATGATTGAATTTAATAATATAACTACTTTTTTTTTAGCCCCTTAAATTTAGAGGCCTAAAAATGAGGCTTATAATACCTTGCTTCATCAACAACCATGCTTTAATTATACTACAATATTTATTCTAACAACCCCCAAATGTGTATTGGTGTCGTCTTAAAAGTGTGTTCTTCACTAAATCTTAGATTTGAATTCTTTTTGTGTCAACTTTTAAGTTTAATTATACATTTGGTTCCAAATGTTTAAGACTTATTTAAAACTTTTAAAATGTTTGAGACTAAATTGAAAATTTTAAAACATTTAAAATGAAATTGAAATCTAAAATAAACGTTTGAGACAAAATATATAATTAAGCCCAATTTTATTATGTAGGATATTGATTTTACAAATGTTGTTGACTAGGCATGTTAGATATATAAATAAATAAAATTATTTGATTAAAAACAAATAAACATTTTTTATTAAAAAATTTAAACTTATTTAATTAGTAAATAATTAAGTAAGAGGAAAATAGAACAATGTTCTTTTCAACACCAAATTGCACTTTCTTCATCAAACACATATTTTTTCCCTTTTATTAACTTTATTCCCTATTCACTACCACGTTAAACTTCTTACTCCGTTAGCTATTGACATAGCACAAAAGATCAACACCACAAATTAACCCATGCCAAACCCTCAACTAAAACATGTTAAAATTGAGGATTTTTTTTCTTGCTCCAATGATTATTCACTAGTAAAGTGTGCTTTATTCAATTTCAATCATGTTAAAAGATGCATTTCTAACAAATTGGTAATCAAGGACAATACTATTGAATTCTTCAAACTCATTTTATGGGTTATGCTAAGTTCTTCAAAATTCTTATACCTAGTTTTTATAAGTTCAAACCATTCAACTGAGTTCAATTTTTTCTGGATTTTTCTGGGAAAAATATGAGATTTTGGGATGAGTTTATGTGTTTTATCCATGAATTTATGATTTTTAGTTCAACTTATGTATCTCTTTTAGGCAAATTTTATGGTACAATAGGTAAATTATAATGTACCGGTACAATATGATTTGAAATAATAGAAAAATAAGTATATTATGAAGAAAAAAAACTTATGTTTTAAAATGTAATAATAACTAAATACTCTCTCCTTCCTTTTTACGCTTCGTTTTAGAGAAGAAAAAAAAAACTAAAATAGAAGAGTGTATTTTTGCACCTTATTTTTCTATTATGGCTATTTTTTAAAATATATATCAGATTTTTAATCCACCAATAAATTTCTACTTTTTTACAAACATTATCTATTTCCAAAAAAATTATAATATACTTTATTTGAAAACAAAAAAAAATTGTATACAATAAAAAGATTATATTGTTTCAACAAAAAAAAATATACTAAATTTTGTCAATAAAATAAAATAGAAAGGAGGGTGTATAATAGGTAAAATATAACCTAAATTGCCAAAAAGACAAGTAAAAATGAACAAATATTTTTTCTAAAACGACAAGTAAAAAGGAACGGAGGGAGTATCATTTATCAAAATTGTCAAAAAAATATATTTTTTTTATTGTTTTTGAATTTTTATTATGCATAATAGTGAATATTGATTTTTTTTTATAAAAAAAATTAGTATAATGTTTATAAAAACTAAAATTGTGATTTAATTTTTTTATAAAATTATGTTCTCTAAAATATGATAGTCCATAAATGAATTTTAATTTACAAAAGTAATTACTTATTTATCATTTTGAAAATTAAATATATCGATATATTAGTATTTGCTAATAAACTGTAGAAGCTCCCTTCCTTTTACTATTTTTATTTCATTTATAACTTTATTAATAAAAATAATAAAGTTATCTCTAAAGAAAGGGATAAATAAAATAAGGACTTATTCAAAAATTGGACACTCAATGTTTTTTATCATAAAAAACTCATTAAGGACTTATTAAAAAAAAATTGTATTTTTGAAGAAGTGTAAATAAAATAAAAAATTATAAAGACCAAAATTAAAATGAACTATATTTGTAGGAATCAAAATTCTATATAATCAAAAAAATCATATACAAAAAGCATATGAGATATAATACTTTGACTCAAAAATTGTATTGTAGGAAACATATTCCATTAACATTATAATTCACTTCACATTGAATTCCAAACTTACTAAAAAAATATCTTCAGGTAAACCTTATTTTTTCTTTCGTCTTTGTCCAAAATATAACAACCTTAGATGAAAGTTTGATAGAATACTCTCTATCATAAAAATCTTCACCCAGCGTTCAAAAATTAACTTCATCAAAACATTGTTACTAATATTAAATATTAAAATAAACTACTACAAAATAACATTTGACTACACTCAAACTAAGTCATGTATGACATAAAAGAATATCATTACTTCTAAGAAATAGGAAAAATATCGCCGAGGCTCTCATAGAATTCGTCCAAGTTTTCTTGTGGCTCACCACCATCACCATCATCATCATCGCCGCCGCCACCACCACCACCTTTCCCATCAGCCTCACCACCACCACCATCACCACCACCATTCCCATCAGCATCGATATTACCATCACCATCATCCATTGAAATAGTCTTCTCCAAGACAGAAGATGGTGCAATTTCATTGGTTTCTCCATCAACTAATTGATTTGGTGCTTGCAAATTTACATTATTTGATGATGATTGTTCAAGTGCCGGTGGAACATCATCACAAGTCTTTTTTGTGTACACATACTGCATCGATCCTCGAAGAAAAATGGTTCATTAGAATATATAAAATATGTATGTAATAAATAGAACAAAAATATATATCATACTATATATATACCAAGATCAAATTGTAATAATGTTACTAAATTTTGCAAAAGGAAGTAATAATGCTAACCATGTTCTTAGATTCGTCTTCATAAAGGCTAAAATAATCTCCCACACCTAGTTGGTAATGCTTCACAAGATCTTCTGTTACATCAATAGAAAAAAAAACTATTTATGAAGCCAATAACATGAGAATTGTCACAATAGTAATTAGCAACATTAATTAAGAAGTAGTGTTCTACCTGCATCTTCCAGAACATACATTCTGGAATTACCATTAATCCAGTACCTGTGGTGCAATTTCAAACTATCCTCATTAGAATTTGGAAGGTGAGAAAAAAAATGAAAATTATAGAAAAATCAATCCATCATTTTTACTTACCTGAATCTCACTTTCCATTTAAGTCCTGGAGAATATACATCCTTAAAAGCAATTTCGATCCCTTCATTGATAGGGGCTGGAAGCATTTTCTCAGCCTCGTTCTATTTGATTGGATTATATATGGGAAAATATATTACATTTTGGAAACCAAAAAGATCAAAAATAAAATATCACTTTAAACAAGAAACAATTTTAATTTGTTATTATAAACAAATATGTGGTGACCTTTTTCATGTCTTTTTAAATCTCAAAAATATAATTTGTAAATTATTAAATATATCAAATAATTTGTTTTATAATTATATGAAACAAAGGGTCATCATAAAATCAAACATGGAGTATAAGCAGGTTGAGGATTATTGTCAAGTAAAGAGAGCAAATGAAATGCATGTAGACAAAAACTTTTTTTGGGAATTGTAGAAGAAACATTTTTTTTATGCAATCTTTTTTTTGACCATGCAATTTTTTTTTATTGTAGAAGAAACATTAGTTTGTGCCGGAAATGTGGGGTGTGAGGAAAGGATTGTTGTCCTATGCAAAGAGGTTGGGATTCATGAATGTAGAACTCAATATTGATTCAAAAGCGGTGGTACAAGTCATAACAAAGGGCAGCATGCAAATTGTAAAGTGCAATGGAAGGAACGTTGGTGTAGAACATCATGAGGATGGTGGTTTGGAATGGGAAAATAAAATTGTATATACTTGTAGAAATCAAATAAGTGTGTAGATGCTTTGACAAATATTGGTTGTAAGATGGATGAGAGGATTAATTTTTATGAGGATTTTGTCCATCTCAGCTTTATAGAGAATTGTTATTTGCTGATGAATTGGGAATAACTGCCCTAGATTAATTTCAGTACTGTGATTTTTTTTATGGGCTTCGACCTCACAATCATAAAAAAAACAAAAAAACAAACAAACATGGGAAATTTGTTTATATTTGTAGAAATCCAACAAGTGTGCAGGTGCTTTAACAAATATAAGTTGTACGATGAATGAGAGAATTAATTTTTATTAGTATTGTCCATCTCAGTTTAAAGAATTGTTATTAACTGATGAATTGGAGATAACTGCCCTAGATTGATTTCAGTGTGATTTTTTTTTTGGGCTTCCACCTTATAATCATAAAAAAAAAAAAATACAAACATGCAGTGATGCAATTATAAACTAGCTAGCTAGTCAACAATTAATTTAAACTTCACCCTTGAAGAAGAAGCCCTCACCTTTGGGAGGACAATGCGGCGATATTTAACGTCACTATTTGTCAACTCCTTTGTTATAATTTCTTCCAATTGCTATCCTCATAAATCAAATTAAAAACAAAAATACAAACATTAGTGACCACAAAGAATAATTTCCACATATATACAATATTGTATGAATCATGAAATTTTACTTAAAGCTTAGCTTAAAAAATATCACCTTCCCATCTGGAGTGGCAAAAACATGTGGAGTTCTATGTTGGATATCTTGGTATCGTTTCCTTCTTGTCTCTTCTTCCTTCAAACCAGCTCTAGCTCTACGCTTTTGTAACCTTTGTTCCCTAGCAATTTTTCCCCTCATTGCATCATTCATCTTCCTTTCCTCTTCACTTTGAGTTTGAATTTGAGGAGTATTTGGAATTGTTGAAGAAAAGTTACTTTGTGATGTTGGAATAAAATTGTTTTGATCAAGTTGATTCATTGAGGTATGTATAAGATTATATGGCAGTGGAGGGTTTGAGAGGTTTTGTTCTTGAGTGATACAATGGTGGTTTTTAGGGTAGTGGTGGTTTTATATGCTGAGTTTAATGATCAACAACGAGATTGTCTTGTAGTGTGTGTAGTGACGAAAAATTGTTTGGTTAAAGTGTAAATGAATGAAGTCGAGTTTTGATCTTAGATTCATCTAAGTGGATATTAAATTTTGGAGCCGTAACAGAGGACCTTAATATGTAAAAATTGACAAATGTGTAAAGTTGTAGTATTAATATTGAGGTATTGTGTCATGTCAGGTGTGTATGTATGCCAGATAGACAAGGAATTCTGATATTGAGATACAGCTATAAGCTATGAATGAAGATATAAGAAAGTGTAAGTTCAAAATCAAAAGTGAGTATTATTATAAAGGAAGATTAATATTTATGATAAAGATGAAAAATCAATCATAGTCCCCCTTAAAACAAGCGTTGGCATACAAGAAAGTTGCCAGAGTGTTTATTATTGTCTTCATCTATCTGAAGGCATAAATAAAGTCAAAGCAAGTCAAAATATAAACTAGAATTTATGTCTCTTCTAATTTGTATGGGACCTACAAGGACCAAAATTAATTTCAGGTATGGAAGTTAATTAAGGATTGGAGAAAAAGAGAGAGAGAGAGAGAGAGAGAGAGAGATAAGAGAGATAAGAGAGAGAGAGAGAGAGAGAGATGTGAACATTGGTGAACCTTTTAATTAACTATGGTTTTATAGGATAGTGCTCCCCTATTTTATAGGCGAACAATGAGTAACAATGGTGTGTGAAAAACTTGAAACAAAAGTGTTAGATCACTCGCTTTGACCCTATTTTCTAACATTCACTCTCTTATTGAATAAAATTCATATAAATCTTATCGCTTAACATGAAACTTCATTCATATAACGGTGTAACCTCGGTGGATTTTCTCCAAAAAAATATGACATTAGTTTGAATTTTATGACTACCATTCTTTTTGTCTTTGAGATACCATAACTAACAATATAAACTAGATTACAATTGTGTTCACTTATTTTGTTTCATAAAAAGTGATTTTTGTACCAAATAAAAGGAGATATTTTTTTATGATATAAGGAGACTTGAACATTTGCAATAAAATATGCACTAAATATTAAAATTTATTTAGTCAAAAAGAAATTTCTAACATTTATTACTACAAAATACTATAATAAATTAAATACCATATCTTTTGACCAAAGGTAGAATATAAAACATTAAAATTTGTGAAGTTTTAAAAATTAAATATTTCTTTATAATTATATTAATATTAAATTAGTCAACTAGTATTGTATTTCTAATATAATTTTAATTTGTTATTCATAGTTGTAGATATTTAAAATTGTCTTAGAATAATTAAATAAAAATGATAGTAAGAAAAGAATATATGATTTATTTAACTCGTGCCACTGAATATTGTAATATATATAATTCAAATTGTCTCGTTGAACGGTTGTGATTCATTATTCCTTAATCAAGGATGGACAGTTCAATTTTCGTCTTGGGTACGCATCAACTATAAATATCTGAGTCAATTGTCCCATCCACATAAAGTGCTTCCAATTCAACGAAGAAAATAGTTATTGGTTGCGACGGTGGATATAATGGTCTCAACCAAAAATATTGTAATAATGGTCCTTTAACTATTTTTCGTTCCGTTTTGGTCCTCTAACTTTCATTCCGTTAACTTATTTGGTCCTAATTGTTAGAAAAATGTCAAAAACGAGAGGTAGAAGCCTCTATTGAGAAAACAGACATCAGATTTAGATTCAGCGTGATTAACGAGAGGTTTTAGGGTATCGTTTCGTAAGCTTTCGTGACTATAAAGATCACCGGTGATGTGGATGTAGACGGTGATGGAGGAAACTCCGTACGCGATGAAGAAGAAAGTCTCTGGCCACGAGACGTTTTCCTATTGGATCTCACACCAAAGCCACCAAGTCTCTAAGTGCCACGTACGCAAAATTAACATTTTTTGCATTTTTCTAACGATAATTAGGACAAATAGATTAACATAATGAAAGTTAGAGGACCAAAACAGAACGAAAAAATAGTTAAAGGACCAAAATGGAACGAAAAATAGTTAAAGGACCAAAATGAAACCTTGAAAATATTTAGAGGACCAAAAGTATATTTAAACCTTTTTAATAATAAAAAAAAGACTCATGGTAAATCTAATCATACTCCCTCATCCTAATCTAATGATTAATATTCATTCTCATATTTTCATATCAATACCCCATTCTCATAATAGTCGCCATATATATATATATATATATATATATATATATATATATATATATATATATATAATAACATTATATTTTAATGAAACTATAATCATTAATATCTTCCTTGTATCAATTTTGACTTTCTAATTACTCTTAAATGATAAGGTTTGAATCTCATTTCGTATGATATAACGATATAACTGTGAAATAATTTATAGTAGTATTGTTTTAAATAGTAATATTTCATTCCCAATAAAAAAATATAAGTAAATTAAGATTAATTAAGTATTTTGATTCTTTAATCATTTCAAATTTACCTCCCACTTTAAATACAATTTGGGACATATAATTTATTATTATCATAGATGAACTTAGAGCTGTTGTATAGATTGAGGTATGCGGTCATATATTTTTATGATAGAGACAATTCTTTTAAGCTTTCATCGAACGGTTGTTCTATTTATTTTGGATAATACATTGGTGTATTTTATGTTTATTCATTATCTTAAGAAAAAGACATAAAATAAAAAGGTGATGTAACCTTGAAGATTGATTAGTAAGCTTGTGAGAGAGTTGATTGAGTTTATGTGTGTTATTTAATATATATATATATATATAAGATCGTTGAGATTCAGTGATAAGTGAATTATAATGTGTTTGAAATCTGTATTCTACAAGACATTTTTTATTAGGAAGACCAAGTTGTCTACCAAGGGATGGATTAATACAAATACATTATTTGATGAAAATAATTAAATTTTTCTGGAAAAAAATTGGAATGAGGTGTTGTAAGTATATAAAATTGAGGAGCGCTGCTATATACAGCGAATTTGGTTTCCCGAATTCATCCCGAAGTATATTGGACCCACCGTTTTTAATAGTTATTTTTTCTTTCTTTTTTTGAGTAAAAAAATAATAGTAATAAAATAATATAAATTGCATCGACTCTGATTTACATATGATGAAGTTGTGATGATAGGTTAAAAAAACTCCATTGTTTGTTGTGATCGATTAAATTAAAACCAAAAAACTACATATTGACTCTAAGATCACTAACAAGTTCAACACATAAATATACCAAGCCCTAAATTGGTTCATCATTCAAGCACATTCACTCATCATCCATTGCCCAACCAACAACTTTTATGCAATTAGTGAATGATGTTTTAATTACAATTTGAATATTTTGCACGCTGCAATTCGAATGAAAATCAATTGTGATTTTGAACTTTGATTTTGAAACAAATAGGGGAAATAACAAAATCCAACTGCAGAGAGGGAGGAGGTGGTGGTTTATTGAGTGGGCGGTGGAAAATTGAGTAAATGTGAGAGAGAAACAATATTATTAAATACGCAAGTGGGGGTGAAATATCATTCGCGAGCCTATTCTTGAAGAAAATTTCGCTATAACAAGCATTTTCCAAAATTGAGGCATATTTGAAAAAGGGTTGTTAAATTGAGGCATACTAATATTACAAATTTATTGCAGAGTTTAAATTTAGGCATACTAATATTGAATATTTAAATAGACTTCAAAATAAAAATTAGCTACACTCAAACTAAGTCATGTGGGACAGTTCAAATGGTATAGGTTACGTTGAGAACATATATTTGTTGTATAGGAGAAGCCCGAAGATCAATTTTACGTTGAGAACATATATTTGTAGTATAAAAATTCTTGAAGTTTGTGTATTCTACTTTTATAAAATAATTAGACACAATTCCCAATACAAATATTACCTTTTTTTTTACCAAAATAAAATTAAACCATATATAATATGACAAAAAATAATATCATTACAATTTACAACCAATAAATTATATAAGAACTCGTCTGGGTCATCTTGTCGCTAATCACCATATCACCACCACACCATCATCATCACCATCACCATATCATCACCATGCATCATCATCATCCATTGAAATGGTCTTCTCTAAGACAGAAGATGATGTGCAATTTCCTTGATGGATCGGTTCTAATGGGTTTGTCCATTTTAACGGTTCTAGATTTATGTTAATCCCTGTGTGTATTTGAGTCTTATCCACTTTATATTGAGAATAATATTTTAAATGAAATGCATTAAGTTTGTTCTTGTCAAAAATAAAAGGTCTTGCATTTTCAAAAACAAAAGCTCGTAAGTATTAGTAATTTTTTTTGGTACATAGACAAAATTATAAGTCATTGAAAACTCACACATTTAAAGTGGAGGGTCAAAGTTCCAATCTCGATCATAAGTGTCCGACTTAATAATTTCAGAATTTTCAACTAATTGAGCTAGAATTTATAGACATATACTAATATTATGGAGTATGATTGAAAATACATCAATTACATAATAAAATCATTCGATATTGTAATACTATCAAGGACTCTTAAAAATATAATTGTCTCCAATAAACTCCAAAATTTTTGTCAAGCTTCTTGTAGTCGTAGACAAACATTTTGATTTTTTTACTTCTGATCATCATCTTTCGAAATTACATGCTCCATACTGTGTCGGAACAATATTATTGATGACCACCACCACCATCGCCATATCTTCATGTTCGTCGTCTTCATCATCGTCATCATCTATCAAATGGCCTGGTCCAAGACAAACATGTTGAAACCCGGCACAAGGAAATAGCTCATGTGTGGTAGATCACAAGTCCTTTTGTTTTTTGTGGACGCGCTGCAACTTCACAGAAGAAAAAAATGGTTCTTTAGGATAAATAAATTAAACATTAGGTAAATACTACTAGTACAATTTTTAGATTCACAATATTGCAGATTACTTTGAGTTATATAATTGAGGGAATTTGCATATAAATAAACATTAGAGAGATTAAAATGTGAATCTAATAGTATATGTAATCGAAATCTCAGATTTAAAAAGTCTATGACAACACAATATGATGCTATTTAACACAAATCGTGTTAGATTTGCTATCAATTAATATTACAATTAAAAAAATTGTACTTAAAAATAAAATATAATAAGATCATGGTGTTATTATTAAATGACTTACATAGTTTAATGTTTGGAATGTGAGTAAAATAACTTTGTGAGTATCAACGAAGAATCAAATAAGATTTCATCTTTGTTGCATACAAAGATAGAATAAGAACTAATTATATGAATCATGTTCTTGATAATTGGATATAAATAATGACTAATTAAGGATACATAACTTTGGAGAATGGGTTAGGAAATGTTGTTGAATTGAAGTGTATATACAATGAAAGTGAACAATATATAAAAGTAGAATTGCTTATAAGCAATGAATGTATGTAGAGATATTTACATATGAAAAATATGACATTTCTATTTCGTGTATTATACGCCCTCTTTTTAAGAAAACTTTTTAAAAAGATAGGCAAAATAAGGACCAAGTCACATGAATTATATATTTTCTTCATATATGCTTTAAATAAATCCAAAAACTATTAGCTTTAAAAATGATAAAAGTATAACAAAATTAAGGCTTTTGTTAATTAGAATCTCATATACTCACTTTTTTTTTTGGTTTATCTGTACCTATCACTTGTGTACAAAAATGTTTGTTGTGCACTTTTGTTGCTTAGCAACTTTATTATAGGTATACGTAATATCAAATGAATGAGTAATTCAAACTAGATATATGTAATGAATATATTTTCTCTAGTAATAATTTAATTCAGTGCTGATTTAGATTTTTTGGAGGTTCAAAGCAATTAATTATAATGAATCTTTAATAAATAAAAAATTGTATAAAAAAAACATAGTGTTATATTTTTTTGAAAGAACATAATCTATATAAATTATAAATAACATTAACAAATTCAAAATTAGTCATTTATCTCAGTAACTAACATAATAAAAAAGGTTCTGTAAAAAAAACATAATAAAAAAGGTCATATCCTAATCTATATCATCAAAATATATTTTAACTAACTACTTAAACATGAAATGTGAAACAACACTTTTTTTATTAAATATTTTTACATTGTTTAAATCAAATATGATTGAATTTAATAATATAACTACTTTTTTTTTAGCCCCTTAAATTTAGAAGCCTAAAGATGAGGCTTATAATACCTTGCTTCATCAACAGCCCTGCTTTAATTGTACTACAATATTTATTCTAACAACCCCAAATGTGTATTGGTGTCGGCTTAAAAATGTATTTTTCACTAAATCTTAGATTTGAATTCTTCTTTGAGTCAATTTTTAGGTTTAATTATACATTTGGTTCCAAATGTTTGAGATTTATTTAAAACTTTTAAAATATTTGAGACTAAATTGAAAATTTTAAAACATTTAAGATGAAATTGAAATCTAAAATAAACGTTTGAGACAAAATATATAATTAAGCCCAATTTTATTATGTAGGATATTGATTTTACAAATGTTGTTGACTAGGCATGTTAGATATATAAATAAATAAAATTATTTGATTAAAAACAAATAAACATTTTTTATTAAAAAATTTAAACTTATTTAATTAGTAAATAATTAAGTAAGAGGAAAATAGAACAATGTTCTTTTCAACACCAAATTGCACTTTCTTCATCAAACACATATTTTTTCCCTTTTATTAACTTTATTCCCTATTCACTACCACGTTAAACTTCTTACTCCGTTAGCTATTGACATAGCACAAAAGATCAACACCACAAATTAACCCATGCCAAACCCTCAACTAAAACATGTTAAAATTGAGGATTTTTTTTCTTGCTCCAATGATTATTCACTAGTAAAGTGTGCTTTATTCAATTTCAATCATGTTAAAAGATGCATTTCTAACAAATTGGTAATCAAGGACAATACTATTGAATTCTTCAAACTCATTTTATGGGTTATGCTAAGTTCTTCAAAATTCTTATACCTAGTTTTTATAAGTTCAAACCATTCAACTGAGTTCAATTTTTTCTGGATTTTTCTGGGAAAAATATGAGATTTTGGGATGAGTTTATGTGTTTTATCCATGAATTTATGATTTTTAGTTCAACTTATGTATCTCTTTTAGGCAAATTTTATGGTACAATAGGTAAATTATAATGTACCGGTACAATATGATTTGAAATAATAGAAAAATAAGTATATTATGAAGAAAAAAAACTTATGTTTTAAAATGTAATAATAACTAAATACTCTCTCCTTCCTTTTTACGCTTCGTTTTAGAGAAGAAAAAAAAAACTAAAATAGAAGAGTGTATTTTTGCACCTTATTTTTCTATTATGGCTATTTTTTAAAATATATATCAGATTTTTAATCCACCAATAAATTTCTACTTTTTTACAAACATTATCTATTTCCAAAAAAATTATAATATACTTTATTTGAAAACAAAAAAAAATTGTATACAATAAAAAGATTATATTGTTTCAACAAAAAAAAATATACTAAATTTTGTCAATAAAATAAAATAGAAAGGAGGGTGTATAATAGGTAAAATATAACCTAAACTGCCAAAAAGACAAGTAAAAATGAACAAATATTTTTTCTAAAACGACAAGTAAAAAGGAACGGAGGGAGTATCATTTATCAAAATTGTCAAAAAAATATATTTTTTTTATTGTTTTTGAATTTTTATTATGCATAATAGTGAATATTGATTTTTTTTTATAAAAAAAATTAGTATAATGTTTATAAAAACTAAAATTGTGATTTAATTTTTTTATAAAATTATGTTCTCTAAAATATGATAGTCCATAAATGAATTTTAATTTACAAAAGTAATTACTTATTTATCATTTTGAAAATTAAATATATCGATATATTAGTATTTGCTAATAAACTGTAGAAGCTCCCTTCCTTTTACTATTTTTATTTCATTTATAACTTTATTAATAAAAATAATAAAGTTATCTCTAAAGAAAGGGATAAATAAAATAAGGACTTATTCAAAAATTGGACACTCAATGTTTTTTATCATAAAAAACTCATTAAGGACTTATTAAAAAAAAATTGTATTTTTGAAGAAGTGTAAATAAAATAAAAAATTATAAAGACCAAAATTAAAATGAACTATATTTGTAGGAATCAAAATTCTATATAATCAAAAAAATCATATACAAAAAGCATATGAGATATAATACTTTGACTCAAAAATTGTATTGTAGGAAACATATTCCATTAACATTATAATTCACTTCACATTGAATTCCAAACTTACTAAAAAAATATCTTCAGGTAAACCTTATTTTTTCTTTCGTCTTTGTCCAAAATATAACAACCTTAGATGAAAGTTTGATAGAATACTCTCTATCATAAAAATCTTCACCCAGCGTTCAAAAATTAACTTCATCAAAACATTGTTACTAATATTAAATATTAAAATAAACTACTACAAAATAACATTTGACTACACTCAAACTAAGTCATGTATGACATAAAAGAATATCATTACTTCTAAGAAATAGGAAAAATATCGCCGAGGCTCTCATAGAATTCGTCCAAGTTTTCTTGTGGCTCACCACCATCACCATCATCATCATCGCCGCCGCCACCACCACCACCTTTCCCATCAGCCTCACCACCACCACCATCACCACCACCATTCCCATCAGCATCGATATTACCATCACCATCATCCATTGAAATAGTCTTCTCCAAGACAGAAGATGGTGCAATTTCATTGGTTTCTCCATCAACTAATTGATTTGGTGCTTGCAAATTTACATTATTTGATGATGATTGTTCAAGTGCCGGTGGAACATCATCACAAGTCTTTTTTGTGTACACATACTGCATCGATCCTCGAAGAAAAATGGTTCATTAGAATATATAAAATATGTATGTAATAAATAGAACAAAAATATATATCATACTATATATATACCAAGATCAAATTGTAATAATGTTACTAAATTTTGCAAAAGGAAGTAATAATGCTAACCATGTTCTTAGATTCGTCTTCATAAAGGCTAAAATAATCTCCCACACCTAGTTGGTAATGCTTCACAAGATCTTCTGTTACATCAATAGAAAAAAAAACTATTTATGAAGCCAATAACATGAGAATTGTCACAATAGTAATTAGCAACATTAATTAAGAAGTAGTGTTCTACCTGCATCTTCCAGAACATACATTCTGGAATTACCATTAATCCAGTACCTGTGGTGCAATTTCAAACTATCCTCATTAGAATTTGGAAGGTGAGAAAAAAAATGAAAATTATAGAAAAATCAATCCATCATTTTTACTTACCTGAATCTCACTTTCCATTTAAGTCCTGGAGAATATACATCCTTAAAAGCAATTTCGATCCCTTCATTGATAGGGGCTGGAAGCATTTTCTCAGCCTCGTTCTATTTGATTGGATTATATATGGGAAAATATATTACATTTTGGAAACCAAAAAGATCAAAAATAAAATATCACTTTAAACAAGAAACAATTTTAATTTGTTATTATAAACAAATATGTGGTGACCTTTTTCATGTCTTTTTAAATCTCAAAAATATAATTTGTAAATTATTAAATATATCAAATAATTTGTTTTATAATTATATGAAACAAAGGGTCATCATAAAATCAAACATGGAGTATAAGCAGGTTGAGGATTATTGTCAAGTAAAGAGAGCAAATGAAATGCATGTAGACAAAAACTTTTTTTGGGAATTGTAGAAGAAACATTTTTTTTATGCAATCTTTTTTTTGACCATGCAATTTTTTTTTATTGTAGAAGAAACATTAGTTTGTGCCGGAAATGTGGGGTGTGAGGAAAGGATTGTTGTCCTATGCAAAGAGGTTGGGATTCATGAATGTAGAACTCAATATTGATTCAAAAGCGGTGGTACAAGTCATAACAAAGGGCAGCATGCAAATTGTAAAGTGCAATGGAAGGAACGTTGGTGTAGAACATCATGAGGATGGTGGTTTGGAATGGGAAAATAAAATTGTATATACTTGTAGAAATCAAATAAGTGTGTAGATGCTTTGACAAATATTGGTTGTAAGATGGATGAGAGGATTAATTTTTATGAGGATTTTGTCCATCTCAGCTTTATAGAGAATTGTTATTTGCTGATGAATTGGGAATAACTGCCCTAGATTAATTTCAGTACTGTGATTTTTTTTATGGGCTTCGACCTCACAATCATAAAAAAAACAAAAAAACAAACAAACATGGGAAATTTGTTTATATTTGTAGAAATCCAACAAGTGTGCAGGTGCTTTAACAAATATAAGTTGTACGATGAATGAGAGAATTAATTTTTATTAGTATTGTCCATCTCAGTTTAAAGAATTGTTATTAACTGATGAATTGGAGATAACTGCCCTAGATTGATTTCAGTGTGATTTTTTTTTTGGGCTTCCACCTTATAATCATAAAAAAAAAAAAATACAAACATGCAGTGATGCAATTATAAACTAGCTAGCTAGTCAACAATTAATTTAAACTTCACCCTTGAAGAAGAAGCCCTCACCTTTGGGAGGACAATGCGGCGATATTTAACGTCACTATTTGTCAACTCCTTTGTTATAATTTCTTCCAATTGCTATCCTCATAAATCAAATTAAAAACAAAAATACAAACATTAGTGACCACAAAGAATAATTTCCACATATATACAATATTGTATGAATCATGAAATTTTACTTAAAGCTTAGCTTAAAAAATATCACCTTCCCATCTGGAGTGGCAAAAACATGTGGAGTTCTATGTTGGATATCTTGGTATCGTTTCCTTCTTGTCTCTTCTTCCTTCAAACCAGCTCTAGCTCTACGCTTTTGTAACCTTTGTTCCCTAGCAATTTTTCCCCTCATTGCATCATTCATCTTCCTTTCCTCTTCACTTTGAGTTTGAATTTGAGGAGTATTTGGAATTGTTGAAGAAAAGTTACTTTGTGATGTTGGAATAAAATTGTTTTGATCAAGTTGATTCATTGAGGTATGTATAAGATTATATGGCAGTGGAGGGTTTGAGAGGTTTTGTTCTTGAGTGATACAATGGTGGTTTTTAGGGTAGTGGTGGTTTTATATGCTGAGTTTAATGATCAACAACGAGATTGTCTTGTAGTGTGTGTAGTGACGAAAAATTGTTTGGTTAAAGTGTAAATGAATGAAGTCGAGTTTTGATCTTAGATTCATCTAAGTGGATATTAAATTTTGGAGCCGTAACAGAGGACCTTAATATGTAAAAATTGACAAATGTGTAAAGTTGTAGTATTAATATTGAGGTATTGTGTCATGTCAGGTGTGTATGTATGCCAGATAGACAAGGAATTCTGATATTGAGATACAGCTATAAGCTATGAATGAAGATATAAGAAAGTGTAAGTTCAAAATCAAAAGTGAGTATTATTATAAAGGAAGATTAATATTTATGATAAAGATGAAAAATCAATCATAGTCCCCCTTAAAACAAGCGTTGGCATACAAGAAAGTTGCCAGAGTGTTTATTATTGTCTTCATCTATCTGAAGGCATAAATAAAGTCAAAGCAAGTCAAAATATAAACTAGAATTTATGTCTCTTCTAATTTGTATGGGACCTACAAGGACCAAAATTAATTTCAGGTATGGAAGTTAATTAAGGATTGGAGAAAAAGAGAGAGAGAGAGAGAGAGAGAGAGAGATAAGAGAGATAAGAGAGAGAGAGAGAGAGAGATGTGAACATTGGTGAACCTTTTAATTAACTATGGTTTTATAGGATAGTGCTCCCCTATTTTATAGGCGAACAATGAGTAACAATGGTGTGTGAAAAACTTGAAACAAAAGTGTTAGATCACTCGCTTTGACCCTATTTTCTAACATTCACTCTCTTATTGAATAAAATTCATATAAATCTTATCGCTTAACATGAAACTTCATTCATATAACGGTGTAACCTCGGTGGATTTTCTCCAAAAAAATATGACATTAGTTTGAATTTTATGACTACCATTCTTTTTGTCTTTGAGATACCATAACTAACAATATAAACTAGATTACAATTGTGTTCACTTATTTTGTTTCATAAAAAGTGATTTTTGTACCAAATAAAAGGAGATATTTTTTTATGATATAAGGAGACTTGAACATTTGCAATAAAATATGCACTAAATATTAAAATTTATTTAGTCAAAAAGAAATTTCTAACATTTATTACTACAAAATACTATAATAAATTAAATACCATATCTTTTGACCAAAGGTAGAATATAAAACATTAAAATTTGTGAAGTTTTAAAAATTAAATATTTCTTTATAATTATATTAATATTAAATTAGTCAACTAGTATTGTATTTCTAATATAATTTTAATTTGTTATTCATAGTTGTAGATATTTAAAATTGTCTTAGAATAATTAAATAAAAATGATAGTAAGAAAAGAATATATGATTTATTTAACTCGTGCCACTGAATATTGTAATATATATAATTCAAATTGTCTCGTTGAACGGTTGTGATTCATTATTCCTTAATCAAGGATGGACAGTTCAATTTTCGTCTTGGGTACGCATCAACTATAAATATCTGAGTCAATTGTCCCATCCACATAAAGTGCTTCCAATTCAACGAAGAAAATAGTTATTGGTTGCGACGGTGGATATAATGGTCTCAACCAAAAATATTGTAATAATGGTCCTTTAACTATTTTTCGTTCCGTTTTGGTCCTCTAACTTTCATTCCGTTAATTTATTTGGTCCTAATTGTTAGAAAAATGTCAAAAACGAGAGGTAGAAGCCTCTATTGAGAAAACAGACATCAGATTTAGATTCAGCGTGATTAACGAGAGGTTTTAGGGTATCGTTTCGTAAGCTTTCGTGACTATAAAGATCACCGGTGATGTGGATGTAGACGGTGATGGAGGAAACTCCGTACGCGATGAAGAAGAAAGTCTTTGGCCACGAGACGTTTTCCTATTGGATCTCACACCAAAGCCACCAAGTCTCTAAGTGCCACGTACGCAAAATTAACATTTTTTGCATTTTTCTAACGATAATTAGGACAAATAGATTAACATAATGAAAGTTAGAGGACCAAAACAGAACGAAAAAATAGTTAAAGGACCAAAATGGAACGAAAAATAGTTAAAGGACCAAAATGAAACCTTGAAAATATTTAGAGGACCAAAAGTATATTTAAACCTTTTTAATAATAAAAAAAAGACTCATGGTAAATCTAATCATACTCCCTCATCCTAATCTAATGATTAATATTCATTCTCATATTTTCATATCAATACCCCATTCTCATAATAGTCGCCATATATATATATATATATATATATATATATATATATATATATATATATATATAATAACATTATATTTTAATGAAACTATAATCATTAATATCTTCCTTGTATCAATTTTGACTTTCTAATTACTCTTAAATGATAAGGTTTGAATCTCATTTCGTATGATATAACGATATAACTGTGAAATAATTTATAGTAGTATTGTTTTAAATAGTAATATTTCATTCCCAATAAAAAAATATAAGTAAATTAAGATTAATTAAGTATTTTGATTCTTTAATCATTTCAAATTTACCTCCCACTTTAAATACAATTTGGGACATATAATTTATTATTATCATAGATGAACTTAGAGCTGTTGTATAGATTGAGGTATGCGGTCATATATTTTTATGATAGAGACAATTCTTTTAAGCTTTCATCGAACGGTTGTTCTATTTATTTTGGATAATACATTGGTGTATTTTATGTTTATTCATTATCTTAAGAAAAAGACATAAAATAAAAAGGTGATGTAACCTTGAAGATTGATTAGTAAGCTTGTGAGAGAGTTGATTGAGTTTATGTGTGTTATTTAATATATATATATATATATAAGATCGTTGAGATTCAGTGATAAGTGAATTATAATGTGTTTGAAATCTGTATTCTACAAGACATTTTTTATTAGGAAGACCAAGTTGTCTACCAAGGGATGGATTAATACAAATACATTATTTGATGAAAATAATTAAATTTTTCTGGAAAAAAATTGGAATGAGGTGTTGTAAGTATATAAAATTGAGGAGCGCTGCTATATACAGCGAATTTGGTTTCCCGAATTCATCCCGAAGTATATTGGACCCACCGTTTTTAATAGTTATTTTTTCTTTCTTTTTTTGAGTAAAAAAATAATAGTAATAAAATAATATAAATTGCATCGACTCTGATTTACATATGATGAAGTTGTGATGATAGGTTAAAAAAACTCCATTGTTTGTTGTGATCGATTAAATTAAAACCAAAAAACTACATATTGACTCTAAGATCACTAACAAGTTCAACACATAAATATACCAAGCCCTAAATTGGTTCATCATTCAAGCACATTCACTCATCATCCATTGCCCAACCAACAACTTTTATGCAATTAGTGAATGATGTTTTAATTACAATTTGAATATTTTGCACGCTGCAATTCGAATGAAAATCAATTGTGATTTTGAACTTTGATTTTGAAACAAATAGGGGAAATAACAAAATCCAACTGCAGAGAGGGAGGAGGTGGTGGTTTATTGAGTGGGCGGTGGAAAATTGAGTAAATGTGAGAGAGAAACAATATTATTAAATACGCAAGTGGGGGTGAAATATCATTCGCGAGCCTATTCTTGAAGAAAATTTCGCTATAACAAGCATTTTCCAAAATTGAGGCATATTTGAAAAAGGGTTGTTAAATTGAGGCATACTAATATTACAAATTTATTGCAGAGTTTAAATTTAGGCATACTAATATTGAATATTTAAATAGACTTCAAAATAAAAATTAGCTACACTCAAACTAAGTCATGTGGGACAGTTCAAATGGTATAGGTTACGTTGAGAACATATATTTGTTGTATAGGAGAAGCCCGAAGATCAATTTTACGTTGAGAACATATATTTGTAGTATAAAAATTCTTGAAGTTTGTGTATTCTACTTTTATAAAATAATTAGACACAATTCCCAATACAAATATTACCTTTTTTTTTACCAAAATAAAATTAAACCATATATAATATGACAAAAAATAATATCATTACAATTTACAACCAATAAATTATATAAGAACTCGTCTGGGTCATCTTGTCGCTAATCACCATATCACCACCACACCATCATCATCACCATCACCATATCATCACCATGCATCATCATCATCCATTGAAATGGTCTTCTCTAAGACAGAAGATGATGTGCAATTTCCTTGATGGATCGGTTCTAATGGGTTTGTCCATTTTAACGGTTCTAGATTTATGTTAATCCCTGTGTGTATTTGAGTCTTATCCACTTTATATTGAGAATAATATTTTAAATGAAATGCATTAAGTTTGTTCTTGTCAAAAATAAAAGGTCTTGCATTTTCAAAAACAAAAGCTCGTAAGTATTAGTAATTTTTTTTGGTACATAGACAAAATTATAAGTCATTGAAAACTCACACATTTAAAGTGGAGGGTCAAAGTTCCAATCTCGATCATAAGTGTCCGACTTAATAATTTCAGAATTTTCAACTAATTGAGCTAGAATTTATAGACATATACTAATATTATGGAGTATGATTGAAAATACATCAATTACATAATAAAATCATTCGATATTGTAATACTATCAAGGACTCTTAAAAATATAATTGTCTCCAATAAACTCCAAAATTTTTGTCAAGCTTCTTGTAGTCGTAGACAAACATTTTGATTTTTTTACTTCTGATCATCATCTTTCGAAATTACATGCTCCATACTGTGTCGGAACAATATTATTGATGACCACCACCACCATCGCCATATCTTCATGTTCGTCGTCTTCATCATCGTCATCATCTATCAAATGGCCTGGTCCAAGACAAACATGTTGAAACCCGGCACAAGGAAATAGCTCATGTGTGGTAGATCACAAGTCCTTTTGTTTTTTGTGGACGCGCTGCAACTTCACAGAAGAAAAAAATGGTTCTTTAGGATAAATAAATTAAACATTAGGTAAATACTACTAGTACAATTTTTAGATTCACAATATTGCAGATTACTTTGAGTTATATAATTGAGGGAATTTGCATATAAATAAACATTAGAGAGATTAAAATGTGAATCTAATAGTATATGTAATCGAAATCTCAGATTTAAAAAGTCTATGACAACACAATATGATGCTATTTAACACAAATCGTGTTAGATTTGCTATCAATTAATATTACAATTAAAAAAATTGTACTTAAAAATAAAATATAATAAGATCATGGTGTTATTATTAAATGACTTACATAGTTTAATGTTTGGAATGTGAGTAAAATAACTTTGTGAGTATCAACGAAGAATCAAATAAGATTTCATCTTTGTTGCATACAAAGATAGAATAAGAACTAATTATATGAATCATGTTCTTGATAATTGGATATAAATAATGACTAATTAAGGATACATAACTTTGGAGAATGGGTTAGGAAATGTTGTTGAATTGAAGTGTATATACAATGAAAGTGAACAATATATAAAAGTAGAATTGCTTATAAGCAATGAATGTATGTAGAGATATTTACATATGAAAAATATGACATTTCTATTTCGTGTATTATACGCCCTCTTTTTAAGAAAACTTTTTAAAAAGATAGGCAAAATAAGGACCAAGTCACATGAATTATATATTTTCTTCATATATGCTTTAAATAAATCCAAAAACTATTAGCTTTAAAAATGATAAAAGTATAACAAAATTAAGGCTTTTGTTAATTAGAATCTCATATACTCACTTTTTTTTTTGGTTTATCTGTACCTATCACTTGTGTACAAAAATGTTTGTTGTGCACTTTTGTTGCTTAGCAACTTTATTATAGGTATACGTAATATCAAATGAATGAGTAATTCAAACTAGATATATGTAATGAATATATTTTCTCTAGTAATAATTTAATTCAGTGCTGATTTAGATTTTTTGGAGGTTCAAAGCAATTAATTATAATGAATCTTTAATAAATAAAAAATTGTATAAAAAAAACATAGTGTTATATTTTTTTGAAAGAACATAATCTATATAAATTATAAATAACATTAACAAATTCAAAATTAGTCATTTATCTCAGTAACTAACATAATAAAAAAGGTTCTGTAAAAAAAACATAATAAAAAAGGTCATATCCTAATCTATATCATCAAAATATATTTTAACTAACTACTTAAACATGAAATGTGAAACAACACTTTTTTTATTAAATATTTTTACATTGTTTAAATCAAATATGATTGAATTTAATAATATAACTACTTTTTTTTTAGCCCCTTAAATTTAGAAGCCTAAAGATGAGGCTTATAATACCTTGCTTCATCAACAGCCCTGCTTTAATTGTACTACAATATTTATTCTAACAACCCCAAATGTGTATTGGTGTCGGCTTAAAAATGTATTTTTCACTAAATCTTAGATTTGAATTCTTCTTTGAGTCAATTTTTAGGTTTAATTATACATTTGGTTCCAAATGTTTGAGATTTATTTAAAACTTTTAAAATATTTGAGACTAAATTGAAAATTTTAAAACATTTAAGATGAAATTGAAATCTAAAATAAACGTTTGAGACAAAATATATAATTAAGCCCAATTTTATTATGTAGGATATTGATTTTACAAATGTTGTTGACTAGGCATGTTAGATATATAAATAAATAAAATTATTTGATTAAAAACAAATAAACATTTTTTATTAAAAAATTTAAACTTATTTAATTAGTAAATAATTAAGTAAGAGGAAAATAGAACAATGTTCTTTTCAACACCAAATTGCACTTTCTTCATCAAACACATATTTTTTCCCTTTTATTAACTTTATTCCCTATTCACTACCACGTTAAACTTCTTACTCCGTTAGCTATTGACATAGCACAAAAGATCAACACCACAAATTAACCCATGCCAAACCCTCAACTAAAACATGTTAAAATTGAGGATTTTTTTTCTTGCTCCAATGATTATTCACTAGTAAAGTGTGCTTTATTCAATTTCAATCATGTTAAAAGATGCATTTCTAACAAATTGGTAATCAAGGACAATACTATTGAATTCTTCAAACTCATTTTATGGGTTATGCTAAGTTCTTCAAAATTCTTATACCTAGTTTTTATAAGTTCAAACCATTCAACTGAGTTCAATTTTTTCTGGATTTTTCTGGGAAAAATATGAGATTTTGGGATGAGTTTATGTGTTTTATCCATGAATTTATGATTTTTAGTTCAACTTATGTATCTCTTTTAGGCAAATTTTATGGTACAATAGGTAAATTATAATGTACCGGTACAATATGATTTGAAATAATAGAAAAATAAGTATATTATGAAGAAAAAAAACTTATGTTTTAAAATGTAATAATAACTAAATACTCTCTCCTTCCTTTTTACGCTTCGTTTTAGAGAAGAAAAAAAAAACTAAAATAGAAGAGTGTATTTTTGCACCTTATTTTTCTATTATGGCTATTTTTTAAAATATATATCAGATTTTTAATCCACCAATAAATTTCTACTTTTTTACAAACATTATCTATTTCCAAAAAAATTATAATATACTTTATTTGAAAACAAAAAAAAATTGTATACAATAAAAAGATTATATTGTTTCAACAAAAAAAAATATACTAAATTTTGTCAATAAAATAAAATAGAAAGGAGGGTGTATAATAGGTAAAATATAACCTAAACTGCCAAAAAGACAAGTAAAAATGAACAAATATTTTTTCTAAAACGACAAGTAAAAAGGAACGGAGGGAGTATCATTTATCAAAATTGTCAAAAAAATATATTTTTTTTATTGTTTTTGAATTTTTATTATGCATAATAGTGAATATTGATTTTTTTTTATAAAAAAAATTAGTATAATGTTTATAAAAACTAAAATTGTGATTTAATTTTTTTATAAAATTATGTTCTCTAAAATATGATAGTCCATAAATGAATTTTAATTTACAAAAGTAATTACTTATTTATCATTTTGAAAATTAAATATATCGATATATTAGTATTTGCTAATAAACTGTAGAAGCTCCCTTCCTTTTACTATTTTTATTTCATTTATAACTTTATTAATAAAAATAATAAAGTTATCTCTAAAGAAAGGGATAAATAAAATAAGGACTTATTCAAAAATTGGACACTCAATGTTTTTTATCATAAAAAACTCATTAAGGACTTATTAAAAAAAAATTGTATTTTTGAAGAAGTGTAAATAAAATAAAAAATTATAAAGACCAAAATTAAAATGAACTATATTTGTAGGAATCAAAATTCTATATAATCAAAAAAATCATATACAAAAAGCATATGAGATATAATACTTTGACTCAAAAATTGTATTGTAGGAAACATATTCCATTAACATTATAATTCACTTCACATTGAATTCCAAACTTACTAAAAAAATATCTTCAGGTAAACCTTATTTTTTCTTTCGTCTTTGTCCAAAATATAACAACCTTAGATGAAAGTTTGATAGAATACTCTCTATCATAAAAATCTTCACCCAGCGTTCAAAAATTAACTTCATCAAAACATTGTTACTAATATTAAATATTAAAATAAACTACTACAAAATAACATTTGACTACACTCAAACTAAGTCATGTATGACATAAAAGAATATCATTACTTCTAAGAAATAGGAAAAATATCGCCGAGGCTCTCATAGAATTCGTCCAAGTTTTCTTGTGGCTCACCACCATCACCATCATCATCATCGCCGCCGCCACCACCACCACCTTTCCCATCAGCCTCACCACCACCACCATCACCACCACCATTCCCATCAGCATCGATATTACCATCACCATCATCCATTGAAATAGTCTTCTCCAAGACAGAAGATGGTGCAATTTCATTGGTTTCTCCATCAACTAATTGATTTGGTGCTTGCAAATTTACATTATTTGATGATGATTGTTCAAGTGCCGGTGGAACATCATCACAAGTCTTTTTTGTGTACACATACTGCATCGATCCTCGAAGAAAAATGGTTCATTAGAATATATAAAATATGTATGTAATAAATAGAACAAAAATATATATCATACTATATATATACCAAGATCAAATTGTAATAATGTTACTAAATTTTGCAAAAGGAAGTAATAATGCTAACCATGTTCTTAGATTCGTCTTCATAAAGGCTAAAATAATCTCCCACACCTAGTTGGTAATGCTTCACAAGATCTTCTGTTACATCAATAGAAAAAAAAACTATTTATGAAGCCAATAACATGAGAATTGTCACAATAGTAATTAGCAACATTAATTAAGAAGTAGTGTTCTACCTGCATCTTCCAGAACATACATTCTGGAATTACCATTAATCCAGTACCTGTGGTGCAATTTCAAACTATCCTCATTAGAATTTGGAAGGTGAGAAAAAAAATGAAAATTATAGAAAAATCAATCCATCATTTTTACTTACCTGAATCTCACTTTCCATTTAAGTCCTGGAGAATATACATCCTTAAAAGCAATTTCGATCCCTTCATTGATAGGGGCTGGAAGCATTTTCTCAGCCTCGTTCTATTTGATTGGATTATATATGGGAAAATATATTACATTTTGGAAACCAAAAAGATCAAAAATAAAATATCACTTTAAACAAGAAACAATTTTAATTTGTTATTATAAACAAATATGTGGTGACCTTTTTCATGTCTTTTTAAATCTCAAAAATATAATTTGTAAATTATTAAATATATCAAATAATTTGTTTTATAATTATATGAAACAAAGGGTCATCATAAAATCAAACATGGAGTATAAGCAGGTTGAGGATTATTGTCAAGTAAAGAGAGCAAATGAAATGCATGTAGACAAAAACTTTTTTTGGGAATTGTAGAAGAAACATTTTTTTTATGCAATCTTTTTTTTGACCATGCAATTTTTTTTTATTGTAGAAGAAACATTAGTTTGTGCCGGAAATGTGGGGTGTGAGGAAAGGATTGTTGTCCTATGCAAAGAGGTTGGGATTCATGAATGTAGAACTCAATATTGATTCAAAAGCGGTGGTACAAGTCATAACAAAGGGCAGCATGCAAATTGTAAAGTGCAATGGAAGGAACGTTGGTGTAGAACATCATGAGGATGGTGGTTTGGAATGGGAAAATAAAATTGTATATACTTGTAGAAATCAAATAAGTGTGTAGATGCTTTGACAAATATTGGTTGTAAGATGGATGAGAGGATTAATTTTTATGAGGATTTTGTCCATCTCAGCTTTATAGAGAATTGTTATTTGCTGATGAATTGGGAATAACTGCCCTAGATTAATTTCAGTACTGTGATTTTTTTTATGGGCTTCGACCTCACAATCATAAAAAAAACAAAAAAACAAACAAACATGGGAAATTTGTTTATATTTGTAGAAATCCAACAAGTGTGCAGGTGCTTTAACAAATATAAGTTGTACGATGAATGAGAGAATTAATTTTTATTAGTATTGTCCATCTCAGTTTAAAGAATTGTTATTAACTGATGAATTGGAGATAACTGCCCTAGATTGATTTCAGTGTGATTTTTTTTTTGGGCTTCCACCTTATAATCATAAAAAAAAAAAAATACAAACATGCAGTGATGCAATTATAAACTAGCTAGCTAGTCAACAATTAATTTAAACTTCACCCTTGAAGAAGAAGCCCTCACCTTTGGGAGGACAATGCGGCGATATTTAACGTCACTATTTGTCAACTCCTTTGTTATAATTTCTTCCAATTGCTATCCTCATAAATCAAATTAAAAACAAAAATACAAACATTAGTGACCACAAAGAATAATTTCCACATATATACAATATTGTATGAATCATGAAATTTTACTTAAAGCTTAGCTTAAAAAATATCACCTTCCCATCTGGAGTGGCAAAAACATGTGGAGTTCTATGTTGGATATCTTGGTATCGTTTCCTTCTTGTCTCTTCTTCCTTCAAACCAGCTCTAGCTCTACGCTTTTGTAACCTTTGTTCCCTAGCAATTTTTCCCCTCATTGCATCATTCATCTTCCTTTCCTCTTCACTTTGAGTTTGAATTTGAGGAGTATTTGGAATTGTTGAAGAAAAGTTACTTTGTGATGTTGGAATAAAATTGTTTTGATCAAGTTGATTCATTGAGGTATGTATAAGATTATATGGCAGTGGAGGGTTTGAGAGGTTTTGTTCTTGAGTGATACAATGGTGGTTTTTAGGGTAGTGGTGGTTTTATATGCTGAGTTTAATGATCAACAACGAGATTGTCTTGTAGTGTGTGTAGTGACGAAAAATTGTTTGGTTAAAGTGTAAATGAATGAAGTCGAGTTTTGATCTTAGATTCATCTAAGTGGATATTAAATTTTGGAGCCGTAACAGAGGACCTTAATATGTAAAAATTGACAAATGTGTAAAGTTGTAGTATTAATATTGAGGTATTGTGTCATGTCAGGTGTGTATGTATGCCAGATAGACAAGGAATTCTGATATTGAGATACAGCTATAAGCTATGAATGAAGATATAAGAAAGTGTAAGTTCAAAATCAAAAGTGAGTATTATTATAAAGGAAGATTAATATTTATGATAAAGATGAAAAATCAATCATAGTCCCCCTTAAAACAAGCGTTGGCATACAAGAAAGTTGCCAGAGTGTTTATTATTGTCTTCATCTATCTGAAGGCATAAATAAAGTCAAAGCAAGTCAAAATATAAACTAGAATTTATGTCTCTTCTAATTTGTATGGGACCTACAAGGACCAAAATTAATTTCAGGTATGGAAGTTAATTAAGGATTGGAGAAAAAGAGAGAGAGAGAGAGAGAGAGAGAGAGATAAGAGAGATAAGAGAGAGAGAGAGAGAGAGATGTGAACATTGGTGAACCTTTTAATTAACTATGGTTTTATAGGATAGTGCTCCCCTATTTTATAGGCGAACAATGAGTAACAATGGTGTGTGAAAAACTTGAAACAAAAGTGTTAGATCACTCGCTTTGACCCTATTTTCTAACATTCACTCTCTTATTGAATAAAATTCATATAAATCTTATCGCTTAACATGAAACTTCATTCATATAACGGTGTAACCTCGGTGGATTTTCTCCAAAAAAATATGACATTAGTTTGAATTTTATGACTACCATTCTTTTTGTCTTTGAGATACCATAACTAACAATATAAACTAGATTACAATTGTGTTCACTTATTTTGTTTCATAAAAAGTGATTTTTGTACCAAATAAAAGGAGATATTTTTTTATGATATAAGGAGACTTGAACATTTGCAATAAAATATGCACTAAATATTAAAATTTATTTAGTCAAAAAGAAATTTCTAACATTTATTACTACAAAATACTATAATAAATTAAATACCATATCTTTTGACCAAAGGTAGAATATAAAACATTAAAATTTGTGAAGTTTTAAAAATTAAATATTTCTTTATAATTATATTAATATTAAATTAGTCAACTAGTATTGTATTTCTAATATAATTTTAATTTGTTATTCATAGTTGTAGATATTTAAAATTGTCTTAGAATAATTAAATAAAAATGATAGTAAGAAAAGAATATATGATTTATTTAACTCGTGCCACTGAATATTGTAATATATATAATTCAAATTGTCTCGTTGAACGGTTGTGATTCATTATTCCTTAATCAAGGATGGACAGTTCAATTTTCGTCTTGGGTACGCATCAACTATAAATATCTGAGTCAATTGTCCCATCCACATAAAGTGCTTCCAATTCAACGAAGAAAATAGTTATTGGTTGCGACGGTGGATATAATGGTCTCAACCAAAAATATTGTAATAATGGTCCTTTAACTATTTTTCGTTCCGTTTTGGTCCTCTAACTTTCATTCCGTTAATTTATTTGGTCCTAATTGTTAGAAAAATGTCAAAAACGAGAGGTAGAAGCCTCTATTGAGAAAACAGACATCAGATTTAGATTCAGCGTGATTAACGAGAGGTTTTAGGGTATCGTTTCGTAAGCTTTCGTGACTATAAAGATCACCGGTGATGTGGATGTAGACGGTGATGGAGGAAACTCCGTACGCGATGAAGAAGAAAGTCTTTGGCCACGAGACGTTTTCCTATTGGATCTCACACCAAAGCCACCAAGTCTCTAAGTGCCACGTACGCAAAATTAACATTTTTTGCATTTTTCTAACGATAATTAGGACAAATAGATTAACATAATGAAAGTTAGAGGACCAAAACAGAACGAAAAAATAGTTAAAGGACCAAAATGGAACGAAAAATAGTTAAAGGACCAAAATGAAACCTTGAAAATATTTAGAGGACCAAAAGTATATTTAAACCTTTTTAATAATAAAAAAAAGACTCATGGTAAATCTAATCATACTCCCTCATCCTAATCTAATGATTAATATTCATTCTCATATTTTCATATCAATACCCCATTCTCATAATAGTCGCCATATATATATATATATATATATATATATATATATATATATATATATATATATAATAACATTATATTTTAATGAAACTATAATCATTAATATCTTCCTTGTATCAATTTTGACTTTCTAATTACTCTTAAATGATAAGGTTTGAATCTCATTTCGTATGATATAACGATATAACTGTGAAATAATTTATAGTAGTATTGTTTTAAATAGTAATATTTCATTCCCAATAAAAAAATATAAGTAAATTAAGATTAATTAAGTATTTTGATTCTTTAATCATTTCAAATTTACCTCCCACTTTAAATACAATTTGGGACATATAATTTATTATTATCATAGATGAACTTAGAGCTGTTGTATAGATTGAGGTATGCGGTCATATATTTTTATGATAGAGACAATTCTTTTAAGCTTTCATCGAACGGTTGTTCTATTTATTTTGGATAATACATTGGTGTATTTTATGTTTATTCATTATCTTAAGAAAAAGACATAAAATAAAAAGGTGATGTAACCTTGAAGATTGATTAGTAAGCTTGTGAGAGAGTTGATTGAGTTTATGTGTGTTATTTAATATATATATATATATATAAGATCGTTGAGATTCAGTGATAAGTGAATTATAATGTGTTTGAAATCTGTATTCTACAAGACATTTTTTATTAGGAAGACCAAGTTGTCTACCAAGGGATGGATTAATACAAATACATTATTTGATGAAAATAATTAAATTTTTCTGGAAAAAAATTGGAATGAGGTGTTGTAAGTATATAAAATTGAGGAGCGCTGCTATATACAGCGAATTTGGTTTCCCGAATTCATCCCGAAGTATATTGGACCCACCGTTTTTAATAGTTATTTTTTCTTTCTTTTTTTGAGTAAAAAAATAATAGTAATAAAATAATATAAATTGCATCGACTCTGATTTACATATGATGAAGTTGTGATGATAGGTTAAAAAAACTCCATTGTTTGTTGTGATCGATTAAATTAAAACCAAAAAACTACATATTGACTCTAAGATCACTAACAAGTTCAACACATAAATATACCAAGCCCTAAATTGGTTCATCATTCAAGCACATTCACTCATCATCCATTGCCCAACCAACAACTTTTATGCAATTAGTGAATGATGTTTTAATTACAATTTGAATATTTTGCACGCTGCAATTCGAATGAAAATCAATTGTGATTTTGAACTTTGATTTTGAAACAAATAGGGGAAATAACAAAATCCAACTGCAGAGAGGGAGGAGGTGGTGGTTTATTGAGTGGGCGGTGGAAAATTGAGTAAATGTGAGAGAGAAACAATATTATTAAATACGCAAGTGGGGGTGAAATATCATTCGCGAGCCTATTCTTGAAGAAAATTTCGCTATAACAAGCATTTTCCAAAATTGAGGCATATTTGAAAAAGGGTTGTTAAATTGAGGCATACTAATATTACAAATTTATTGCAGAGTTTAAATTTAGGCATACTAATATTGAATATTTAAATAGACTTCAAAATAAAAATTAGCTACACTCAAACTAAGTCATGTGGGACAGTTCAAATGGTATAGGTTACGTTGAGAACATATATTTGTTGTATAGGAGAAGCCCGAAGATCAATTTTACGTTGAGAACATATATTTGTAGTATAAAAATTCTTGAAGTTTGTGTATTCTACTTTTATAAAATAATTAGACACAATTCCCAATACAAATATTACCTTTTTTTTTACCAAAATAAAATTAAACCATATATAATATGACAAAAAATAATATCATTACAATTTACAACCAATAAATTATATAAGAACTCGTCTGGGTCATCTTGTCGCTAATCACCATATCACCACCACACCATCATCATCACCATCACCATATCATCACCATGCATCATCATCATCCATTGAAATGGTCTTCTCTAAGACAGAAGATGATGTGCAATTTCCTTGATGGATCGGTTCTAATGGGTTTGTCCATTTTAACGGTTCTAGATTTATGTTAATCCCTGTGTGTATTTGAGTCTTATCCACTTTATATTGAGAATAATATTTTAAATGAAATGCATTAAGTTTGTTCTTGTCAAAAATAAAAGGTCTTGCATTTTCAAAAACAAAAGCTCGTAAGTATTAGTAATTTTTTTTGGTACATAGACAAAATTATAAGTCATTGAAAACTCACACATTTAAAGTGGAGGGTCAAAGTTCCAATCTCGATCATAAGTGTCCGACTTAATAATTTCAGAATTTTCAACTAATTGAGCTAGAATTTATAGACATATACTAATATTATGGAGTATGATTGAAAATACATCAATTACATAATAAAATCATTCGATATTGTAATACTATCAAGGACTCTTAAAAATATAATTGTCTCCAATAAACTCCAAAATTTTTGTCAAGCTTCTTGTAGTCGTAGACAAACATTTTGATTTTTTTACTTCTGATCATCATCTTTCGAAATTACATGCTCCATACTGTGTCGGAACAATATTATTGATGACCACCACCACCATCGCCATATCTTCATGTTCGTCGTCTTCATCATCGTCATCATCTATCAAATGGCCTGGTCCAAGACAAACATGTTGAAACCCGGCACAAGGAAATAGCTCATGTGTGGTAGATCACAAGTCCTTTTGTTTTTTGTGGACGCGCTGCAACTTCACAGAAGAAAAAAATGGTTCTTTAGGATAAATAAATTAAACATTAGGTAAATACTACTAGTACAATTTTTAGATTCACAATATTGCAGATTACTTTGAGTTATATAATTGAGGGAATTTGCATATAAATAAACATTAGAGAGATTAAAATGTGAATCTAATAGTATATGTAATCGAAATCTCAGATTTAAAAAGTCTATGACAACACAATATGATGCTATTTAACACAAATCGTGTTAGATTTGCTATCAATTAATATTACAATTAAAAAAATTGTACTTAAAAATAAAATATAATAAGATCATGGTGTTATTATTAAATGACTTACATAGTTTAATGTTTGGAATGTGAGTAAAATAACTTTGTGAGTATCAACGAAGAATCAAATAAGATTTCATCTTTGTTGCATACAAAGATAGAATAAGAACTAATTATATGAATCATGTTCTTGATAATTGGATATAAATAATGACTAATTAAGGATACATAACTTTGGAGAATGGGTTAGGAAATGTTGTTGAATTGAAGTGTATATACAATGAAAGTGAACAATATATAAAAGTAGAATTGCTTATAAGCAATGAATGTATGTAGAGATATTTACATATGAAAAATATGACATTTCTATTTCGTGTATTATACGCCCTCTTTTTAAGAAAACTTTTTAAAAAGATAGGCAAAATAAGGACCAAGTCACATGAATTATATATTTTCTTCATATATGCTTTAAATAAATCCAAAAACTATTAGCTTTAAAAATGATAAAAGTATAACAAAATTAAGGCTTTTGTTAATTAGAATCTCATATACTCACTTTTTTTTTTGGTTTATCTGTACCTATCACTTGTGTACAAAAATGTTTGTTGTGCACTTTTGTTGCTTAGCAACTTTATTATAGGTATACGTAATATCAAATGAATGAGTAATTCAAACTAGATATATGTAATGAATATATTTTCTCTAGTAATAATTTAATTCAGTGCTGATTTAGATTTTTTGGAGGTTCAAAGTAATTAATTATAATGAATCTTTAATAAATAAAAAATTGTATAAAAAAAACATAGTGTTATATTTTTTTGAAAGAACATAATCTATATAAATTATAAATAACATTAACAAATTCAAAATTAGTCATTTATCTCAGTAACTAACATAATAAAAAAGGTTCTGTAAAAAAAACATAATAAAAAAGGTCATATCCTAATCTATATCATCAAAATATATTTTAACTAACTACTTAAACATGAAATGTGAAACAACACTTTTTTTATTAGATATTTTTACATTGTTTAAATCAAATATGATTGAATTTAATAATATAACTACTTTTTTTTTAGCCCCTTAAATTTAGAAGCCTAAAGATGAGGCTTATAATACCTTGCTTCATCAACAGCCCTGCTTTAATTGTACTACAATATTTATTCTAACAACCCCAAATGTGTATTGGTGTCGGCTTAAAAATGTATTTTTCACTAAATCTTAGATTTGAATTCTTCTTTGAGTCAATTTTTAGGTTTAATTATACATTTGGTTCCAAATGTTTGAGATTTATTTAAAACTTTTAAAATATTTGAGACTAAATTAAAACTTTTAAAATATTTAAGATGAAATTAAAATCTAAAATAAACGTTTGGGACAAAATATATAATTAAGCCCAATTTTATTATGTAGGATATTGACTGTACAAATGTTGTTGACTAGGCATGTTAGATATATAAATAAATAAAATTATTTGATTAAAAACAAATAAACATTTTTTATTAAAAAATTTAAACTTATTTAATTAGTAAATAATTAAGTAAGAGGAAAATAGAACAATGTTCTTTTCAACACCAAATTGCACTTTCTTCATCAAACACATATTTTTTCCCTTTTATTAACTTTATTCCCTATTCACTACCACGTTAAACTTCTTACTCCGTTAGCTATTGACATAGCACAAAAGATCAACACCACAAATTAACCCATGCCAAACCCTCAACTAAAACATGTTAAAATTGAGGATTTTTTTTCTTGCTCCAATGATTATTCACTAGTAAAGTGTGCTTTATTCAATTTCAATCATGTTAAAAGATGCATTTCTAACAAATTGGTAATCAAGGACAATACTATTGAATTCTTCAAACTCATTTTATGGGTTATGCTAAGTTCTTCAAAATTCTTATACCTAGTTTTTATAAGTTCAAACCATTCAACTGAGTTCAATTTTTTCTGGATTTTTCTGGGAAAAATATGAGATTTTGGGATGAGTTTATGTGTTTTATCCATGAATTTATGATTTTTAGTTCAACTTATGTATCTCTTTTAGGCAAATTTTATGGTACAATAGGTAAATTATAATGTACCGGTACAATATGATTTGAAATAATAGAAAAATAAGTATATTATGAAGAAAAAAAACTTATGTTTTAAAATGTAATAATAACTAAATACTCTCTCCTTCCTTTTTACGCTTCGTTTTAGAGAAGAAAAAAAAAACTAAAATAGAAGAGTGTATTTTTGCACCTTATTTTTCTATTATGGCTATTTTTTAAAATATATATCAGATTTTTAATCCACCAATAAATTTCTACTTTTTTACAAACATTATCTATTTCCAAAAAAATTATAATATACTTTATTTGAAAACAAAAAAAAATTGTATACAATAAAAAGATTATATTGTTTCAACAAAAAAAAATATACTAAATTTTGTCAATAAAATAAAATAGAAAGGAGGGTGTATAATAGGTAAAATATAACCTAAACTGCCAAAAAGACAAGTAAAAATGAACAAATATTTTTTCTAAAACGACAAGTAAAAAGGAACGGAGGGAGTATCATTTATCAAAATTGTCAAAAAAATATATTTTTTTTATTGTTTTTGAATTTTTATTATGCATAATAGTGAATATTGATTTTTTTTTATAAAAAAAATTAGTATAATGTTTATAAAAACTAAAATTGTGATTTAATTTTTTTATAAAATTATGTTCTCTAAAATATGATAGTCCATAAATGAATTTTAATTTACAAAAGTAATTACTTATTTATCATTTTGAAAATTAAATATATCGATATATTAGTATTTGCTAATAAACTGTAGAAGCTCCCTTCCTTTTACTATTTTTATTTCATTTATAACTTTATTAATAAAAATAATAAAGTTATCTCTAAAGAAAGGGATAAATAAAATAAGGACTTATTCAAAAATTGGACACTCAATGTTTTTTATCATAAAAAACTCATTAAGGACTTATTAAAAAAAAATTGTATTTTTGAAGAAGTGTAAATAAAATAAAAAATTATAAAGACCAAAATTAAAATGAACTATATTTGTAGGAATCAAAATTCTATATAATCAAAAAAATCATATACAAAAAGCATATGAGATATAATACTTTGACTCAAAAATTGTATTGTAGGAAACATATTCCATTAACATTATAATTCACTTCACATTGAATTCCAAACTTACTAAAAAAATATCTTCAGGTAAACCTTATTTTTTCTTTCGTCTTTGTCCAAAATATAACAACCTTAGATGAAAGTTTGATAGAATACTCTCTATCATAAAAATCTTCACCCAGCGTTCAAAAATTAACTTCATCAAAACATTGTTACTAATATTAAATATTAAAATAAACTACTACAAAATAACATTTGACTACACTCAAACTAAGTCATGTATGACATAAAAGAATATCATTACTTCTAAGAAATAGGAAAAATATCGCCGAGGCTCTCATAGAATTCGTCCAAGTTTTCTTGTGGCTCACCACCATCACCATCATCATCATCGCCGCCGCCACCACCACCACCTTTCCCATCAGCCTCACCACCACCACCATCACCACCACCATTCCCATCAGCATCGATATTACCATCACCATCATCCATTGAAATAGTCTTCTCCAAGACAGAAGATGGTGCAATTTCATTGGTTTCTCCATCAACTAATTGATTTGGTGCTTGCAAATTTACATTATTTGATGATGATTGTTCAAGTGCCGGTGGAACATCATCACAAGTCTTTTTTGTGTACACATACTGCATCGATCCTCGAAGAAAAATGGTTCATTAGAATATATAAAATATGTATGTAATAAATAGAACAAAAATATATATCATACTATATATATACCAAGATCAAATTGTAATAATGTTACTAAATTTTGCAAAAGGAAGTAATAATGCTAACCATGTTCTTAGATTCGTCTTCATAAAGGCTAAAATAATCTCCCACACCTAGTTGGTAATGCTTCACAAGATCTTCTGTTACATCAATAGAAAAAAAAACTATTTATGAAGCCAATAACATGAGAATTGTCACAATAGTAATTAGCAACATTAATTAAGAAGTAGTGTTCTACCTGCATCTTCCAGAACATACATTCTGGAATTACCATTAATCCAGTACCTGTGGTGCAATTTCAAACTATCCTCATTAGAATTTGGAAGGTGAGAAAAAAAATGAAAATTATAGAAAAATCAATCCATCATTTTTACTTACCTGAATCTCACTTTCCATTTAAGTCCTGGAGAATATACATCCTTAAAAGCAATTTCGATCCCTTCATTGATAGGGGCTGGAAGCATTTTCTCAGCCTCGTTCTATTTGATTGGATTATATATGGGAAAATATATTACATTTTGGAAACCAAAAAGATCAAAAATAAAATATCACTTTAAACAAGAAACAATTTTAATTTGTTATTATAAACAAATATGTGGTGACCTTTTTCATGTCTTTTTAAATCTCAAAAATATAATTTGTAAATTATTAAATATATCAAATAATTTGTTTTATAATTATATGAAACAAAGGGTCATCATAAAATCAAACATGGAGTATAAGCAGGTTGAGGATTATTGTCAAGTAAAGAGAGCAAATGAAATGCATGTAGACAAAAACTTTTTTTGGGAATTGTAGAAGAAACATTTTTTTTATGCAATCTTTTTTTTGACCATGCAATTTTTTTTTATTGTAGAAGAAACATTAGTTTGTGCCGGAAATGTGGGGTGTGAGGAAAGGATTGTTGTCCTATGCAAAGAGGTTGGGATTCATGAATGTAGAACTCAATATTGATTCAAAAGCGGTGGTACAAGTCATAACAAAGGGCAGCATGCAAATTGTAAAGTGCAATGGAAGGAACGTTGGTGTAGAACATCATGAGGATGGTGGTTTGGAATGGGAAAATAAAATTGTATATACTTGTAGAAATCAAATAAGTGTGTAGATGCTTTGACAAATATTGGTTGTAAGATGGATGAGAGGATTAATTTTTATGAGGATTTTGTCCATCTCAGCTTTATAGAGAATTGTTATTTGCTGATGAATTGGGAATAACTGCCCTAGATTAATTTCAGTACTGTGATTTTTTTTATGGGCTTCGACCTCACAATCATAAAAAAAACAAAAAAACAAACAAACATGGGAAATTTGTTTATATTTGTAGAAATCCAACAAGTGTGCAGGTGCTTTAACAAATATAAGTTGTACGATGAATGAGAGAATTAATTTTTATTAGTATTGTCCATCTCAGTTTAAAGAATTGTTATTAACTGATGAATTGGAGATAACTGCCCTAGATTGATTTCAGTGTGATTTTTTTTTTGGGCTTCCACCTTATAATCATAAAAAAAAAAAAATACAAACATGCAGTGATGCAATTATAAACTAGCTAGCTAGTCAACAATTAATTTAAACTTCACCCTTGAAGAAGAAGCCCTCACCTTTGGGAGGACAATGCGGCGATATTTAACGTCACTATTTGTCAACTCCTTTGTTATAATTTCTTCCAATTGCTATCCTCATAAATCAAATTAAAAACAAAAATACAAACATTAGTGACCACAAAGAATAATTTCCACATATATACAATATTGTATGAATCATGAAATTTTACTTAAAGCTTAGCTTAAAAAATATCACCTTCCCATCTGGAGTGGCAAAAACATGTGGAGTTCTATGTTGGATATCTTGGTATCGTTTCCTTCTTGTCTCTTCTTCCTTCAAACCAGCTCTAGCTCTACGCTTTTGTAACCTTTGTTCCCTAGCAATTTTTCCCCTCATTGCATCATTCATCTTCCTTTCCTCTTCACTTTGAGTTTGAATTTGAGGAGTATTTGGAATTGTTGAAGAAAAGTTACTTTGTGATGTTGGAATAAAATTGTTTTGATCAAGTTGATTCATTGAGGTATGTATAAGATTATATGGCAGTGGAGGGTTTGAGAGGTTTTGTTCTTGAGTGATACAATGGTGGTTTTTAGGGTAGTGGTGGTTTTATATGCTGAGTTTAATGATCAACAACGAGATTGTCTTGTAGTGTGTGTAGTGACGAAAAATTGTTTGGTTAAAGTGTAAATGAATGAAGTCGAGTTTTGATCTTAGATTCATCTAAGTGGATATTAAATTTTGGAGCCGTAACAGAGGACCTTAATATGTAAAAATTGACAAATGTGTAAAGTTGTAGTATTAATATTGAGGTATTGTGTCATGTCAGGTGTGTATGTATGCCAGATAGACAAGGAATTCTGATATTGAGATACAGCTATAAGCTATGAATGAAGATATAAGAAAGTGTAAGTTCAAAATCAAAAGTGAGTATTATTATAAAGGAAGATTAATATTTATGATAAAGATGAAAAATCAATCATAGTCCCCCTTAAAACAAGCGTTGGCATACAAGAAAGTTGCCAGAGTGTTTATTATTGTCTTCATCTATCTGAAGGCATAAATAAAGTCAAAGCAAGTCAAAATATAAACTAGAATTTATGTCTCTTCTAATTTGTATGGGACCTACAAGGACCAAAATTAATTTCAGGTATGGAAGTTAATTAAGGATTGGAGAAAAAGAGAGAGAGAGAGAGAGAGAGAGAGATAAGAGAGATAAGAGAGAGAGAGAGAGAGAGAGATGTGAACATTGGTGAACCTTTTAATTAACTATGGTTTTATAGGATAGTGCTCCCCTATTTTATAGGCGAACAATGAGTAACAATGGTGTGTGAAAAACTTGAAACAAAAGTGTTAGATCACTCGCTTTGACACTATTTTCTAACATTCACTCTCTTATTGAATAAAATTCATATAAATCTTATCGCTTAACATGAAACTTCATTCATATAACGGTGTAACTTCGGTGGATTTTCTCCAAAAAAATATGACATTAGATTGAATGTTATAACTACCATTCTTTTTGTCTTTGAGATACAATAACTAGCAATATAAACTAGATTACAATTGTGTTCACTTATTTTGTTTCATAAAAAGTGATTTTTGTACCAAAGGAGATATTTTTTTATGATATAAAGAGACTTGAACATTTGCAATAAAATATGCACTAATTATTAAAATTTATTTAGTCAAAAAGAAATTTCTAACATTTATTACTACAAAATACTATAATAAATTAAATACCAGATCTTTTGACCAAAGGTAGAATATATAACATTAAAATTTGTGAAGTTTTAAAAATTAAATATTTCTTTATAATTATACTAATATTAAATTAGTCAACTAGTATTGTATTTCTAATATAATTTTAATTTGTTATTCATAGTTGTAGATATTTAAAATTTTCTTAGAATAATTAAATAAAAATGATAGTAAGAAAAGAATATATGATTTATTTAACTCGTGTCACTGAATATTGTAATATATATAATTCAAATTGTGTGGTTGAACGGTTGTGATTCATTCTTCCTTAATCAAGGATGGACAGTTCAATTTTCGTCTTGGGTACGCATCAACTATAAATATCTGACTCAATTGTCCCATCCACATAAGGTGCTTCCAATTCAACGAAGAAAATAGTTATTGGTTGCGACGTTGGATATAATGGTCTCAACCAAACATATTGTAATATATATATATATATATATATATATATATATATATATATATATATATATATAATATTATATTTTAATGAAACTATAATCATTAATATCTTCCTTATATCAATTTTGACTTTCTAATTACTCTTAAGGGATAAGGTTCGAATCTCATTTCGTATGATATAACGATATAACTGTGAAATAATTTATAGTGGTATTGTTTTACATAGTAATATTTCATTCCCAATAAAAAAAATATAAATAAATTAAGATTAAGTATTTTGATTCTTTACTAATTTTAATTTTACCTCCCACTTTAAATACAATTTGGGACATATAATTTATTATTATCATAGATGAACTTAGAGTTGTTGTATAGGTTGAGGTATGCGGTCATATATATTTTTTTGTGGACTTAAGACTAATTTTTTTGGTGTGTATGTATTTTGGTCTGCATGGATTAGACCATTAAAATTGTTGATTATGTAAGTTAAATTCATCGGTTTGCGGGTTGGCTCATATAACACGTCTTTTTTATTATATTTTCTACTACTTATGAATAATAATTTAGTCTGATTCATGTCCAAATTCAATAGTAAAAATTATTCTAAGCAAATATATATCTAAATCCTATAAATGATTATTTAAGTTCTTATTAAATATCATTTGTGTTCATTTTATGGATTTGAGGATTGAGGTGTGTAGAGAATGATAATCTGCATAGTAAGCAGTATCTATATTACATTTTAGATATTCATCAGTAGGTTTCTTCCAAACAATATCTACTGTATTTGCAGCATCACTGTGAGCTATGTTGCTTGCTTTGCATGAAATTCCAATCATGTAATGCATCTCAAGCATGCCGAGTAACATTGAACACCGATGGGCGTTGGTCGTTCCAACACTTTTGGTTCCATCTCCGCCAAATTGTCCATAAAACCATGGTAATTCTCGCCACTATTTTCGATCCTTGTTCAGCCATTATTTTCTGCAACATATCAATGCAACCTACTACATTTGTTATATACCGATCTATGTGATGTCAATCTTCTGTCACTTTCCACACATCATGTGCTTTAGTACATCCAAAGAACCAGTGCCACTCGTTCTCTTCAAAGTTATCGCATAGAGGACATTTATTGTTGTAGTGTACACCTTTCTGCACTAATCGACTTCAGACTATAATGCATCCTCTTAACGGGAGCCATATAAAGAACTTAACTTTTATAGGAACATACAGTTTCCACATTTTCTTCCAATTTCCTTCAACTTTGAGATGGTTATTATCGATGACCACTTCTATAAGGTGGTAATATGTTGATTTCACCGAATAAATTCCATTTCTACTAAGTTTCTAGATCGGCGTATCCTCACCATGTTGAAGATTGAGTGGAATTTTCCTTATCTATACTATATCTCTTGCATTAAACATATGCTGGATAAGTGTGTAATTCCATGAGCTCATGTTATGATCAATGAGTTCAGACACCAACATGTTTTCATAACCTTCCACACAAACTAATGTGAAGCATGCATTTCCAACATCACGCAACCAAGGTTAATTCTATATGTGCACTTTTGCTCAGTTCTCAATATCCATCTCAAGCTACTTTTAACAACCACCTGTGAAACATGGATACTTCACCAAATATAGCTTGGGTTATGACCCAATTTAGCCTCGAGAAATCCCCCTTTCCAAAAGTATTTAGCTTTGAAGACTTTATATAAAATAGTATCATGGTTGGTTATTAACTTCCAACCTTGCTTCCCTTGCATTGCCAGATTAAAGTTGTACATGTGTCGAAAACCTAGTCCTCCGTGTTCCTTACGTATTGTAAGTTTCTCCCATTTTAGCTAATTGATGCCTCTCCCTTGTGTTTTGTTTGAGCCCCACCAGAACGAATTAATCATTTTTTTTCAGCTCCTCACCTAAGGACTCAAGCAGCATAATCGTGCTCATACAATAATTCGGGATAGATTGGGCAACCGACTCCACCAACACATCTCTTCCTGATTTTGAAAGATGTTTACCTGACCAACTCTAGATCTTTTTCCACATTCTATTTTTTAGTTAACCAACAATGGCTTTCTTATTCCTTCCTATAATTGAAGGCATTCCTAAATATCGACCCATGCCTATAACTTCATTTACTCCAAGCATAGCACATATTTTTGTTTTTATGTTTGCAGGAGTATTCCGACTAAAATGACTATGAAAAGGCCTTTGGACAAGCCATTAATTATACTAAATCAGAGGTCTAACATATTTGTATTATATAATATAATAATATAATTATGATACATTCATATATATATATATATATATATATAAGTAAAAATCATAATACACATAAAATCCACAATCAAATATATCAAGCATATCACTCTACAAGTTTTTATAAAAATTTAAATTTATTTGAGTATTACATTTGTTTAAACGACATTGGCATAATTAATCAATACTCATAATTAGTATAAGATATGTCATACATTTAAAGAAAAGTGTATAAATAAAAAAGAGAGAATATCACTTTACTAAATTACTCTTCTTTTTATATACAATTTTTTTATGCATTAATTGTTCAAAATCAAGTTGTTCACAAAGTTGCATGACAATAACATAATTTTTTTTTATGCAATCATAAATAAATTAAATAATAAAAGCAAATAACAAAAACTTGAGGTAGCAAACACCTAACCCAACAACAACACAAAAGTGTAGAAAACAACCCAAAAGGTTAATACAACAATGAACAACCTATAATTGAAGGCATTCCTAAATATTGACCCGTGCCTATAACTTCATTTACTCCAAGCATAGCACACATTTTTGTTTTTATGTTTGCAGGAGTATTCCGACTAAAATGACTATGAAAAGGCCTTTGGACAAGCCATTAATTATACTAAGTCAGAGGTCTAACATATTTGTATTATATAATATAATAATATAATTATGATACATTCATATATATATGTGTGTGTGTGTGTGTATAAGTAAAAATCATAATACACATATAAAATCCACAATCAAATATATCAAGCATATCACTCTACAAGTTTTTATAAAAATTTAAATTTATTTGAGTATTACATTTGCTTAAACGACATTGACATAATTAATCAATACTCATAATTAGTATAAGATATGTCACACATTTAAAGAAAAGTGTATAAATAAAAAAGAGAGAATATCACTTTTACTAAATTACTCTTCTTTTTATATACAATTTTTTTATGCATTAATTGTTCAAAATAAAGTTGTTCACAAAGTTGCATGACAATAACATAATTTGTTTTTATGCAATCATAAATATATTAAATAATAAAAGCAAAGAACAAAAAGCTGAGGTAGCAAACACCTGACCCAACAACAACACAAAAGTGTAGAAAACAACCCAAAGAGTTAATACAACAATGAACAACCTACACAAAAGTTTTATACAAAACAAACTAGATCAAAATCGAGTGAAAGAACCAAATGTGAAGCCCACTAATACACATCAACACAATCTAGCAAGCCCAACACGGGACTCGAAACCAAATTGCAAAAGAAACCGATGTATGAAAATGCAATCATTGCAATAAACCAGAGACAGACTGAAAAAGAACCAATATATCTCTTAAAGAATGACAAATGAATATAAAACTGCCAACACGGTAAAATAAACATCAACCGACAACTCCTTCGTTGCAACAACATCAACAACAACAAGTCAAAGACCATTTCTAGCCTACTCTGCTATGAGCATGGAGGAGAGCATATGACGACAACAAAAACCACAAGCCCCCTGCCAAATAACACAACTCCAACCAACATATATGAAGAACCAAACTCGCAGATACATAATTGAGGGTCTTGATCCTTGCAAATTTTAAAAAATATGGAAACAAGTCGGGAAACCAATCTCTAGAAAAATAACAAACAATACAAGTTGCCGCAAGATGGTGAAATCCAATCTAGAGACACAACCGACCCATGTGATGAAAGAACCAAAAACAGGTTTAGAACAACCAACTCCTTTCGCATACATCGATCCACGAAGAGGAGGTAAGAGAATCTATCGCGGCAGCGCGCCTACGGTTAGAACTTTGGAGGCTGGAAATGTGAAGCGAAGGGTGGAGAGAAGCCACACCTCATCGCCTCAACCAAATATTTATAAGTGGTAAATAGATTAAACAAATTAATATTATGTTGCAATTAGGTCAATTATTTAGGGACAAAGGGAATAGAATTTAGAAACATACTAGTTAATATTGTTTGAAATAAATTATTTTTTAAAATATTTTTAATATAGATTTACTTTTTATTATATTTGAAATTGAAGAATTTAATGATTTTTTAAGTACAAAATCTGGTTTTCATTTACTCAATAAATAGTATTAAATTAAAAAAAATGAAAGTATATCCTTTAGTCAAAAAAAAAAATGAAAGTATATCCCACAATTAGATCTAATTAGTAATTGTAATGTAATTTTTTTAAGCAAACGTCGTAACTACAAAAACTATTTAACAATAAAAATATTCCAAAATAGATGAATGAGAAAGAGAGACAAGGTTAAAGTTTCAATACAATACTTTAACATATATAAATATTTATATGTCAACTTTTATTATTATATTATATAATTATATAATAACAGTGCCGGCTGCGATATTTTGGAGGTTCCAAGTAAATAATAAAAATTGACCCTTAGTAAAAAAATTATACCAAAAAAATATACTACTTTTTTTTTTTAAGAACATCATATATTAAAATTATAAATAGTATCAATAAATTCAAAATTACATAAACAAAATGTCATTTTCTAATCAACATTTTAGCTAATTAAAAAAAGTCTCCTTCCTAACATTTTTTGAAGCAAATTCTTCAATCAAGTCTTCATATTGCATATTTTCCAATAAATCATTCTCAATTGCTATCATTGCTAACCAATTAAGTCTTTCTTGTAGGTCCTTTAAATATTTTTTATTTTGTTTGGGTCAAATATAGATTTGATCTAATACTATAAGTACCCAATAATTTGTTTTTGAGGCCCCATTATTTTAGACGCCCCAAGCAGCAGCACTGCTTGTTTGGGGTGAGGACCGACTAGGGGACCCTTCCCCTAGGAATCAGAGGGTGAAAACAAAAATAAAAAGTAGTTAAGGTTATAATAAGAAAAAAAAAATTAAATATTTCATTAATAATGTAAAGTGATTTATATTTTGGTACAATTTTTTTTCCTCAAAACAACATATATTTTGAAAGAGAGACTAATAATGTTGAGTTATTATTACTTAAGCATATGTAATAGTCGTAGTATAAATTGAAATAGCATGCATATCAGTTTAGCAAGGGTTGTTAGGTGGGATAATAAACATAACACAATACTAACACATTATATTACCATTTGAAAATTTTAGTGCAGGCATATGCCCCCACATCCTTTGCTGTGGATCCGTCCCTGAATATGAATATCACACATAATTGTTGTAATATACAAACAACATAACTTTTTTTACATAGACAACAAATGAAAAAGTAAAGTCATTTTATTTCATTTTTTATTTTTTGAGTAATTTTTATTTTTTGATATATAAATGAAATGACAAAACCAATGAAAAATGACACATATACGAATAAACTTTTTTATATTTTTTATTGTAATGATTTAGATCTATACTACGTCACACTTTTAATTACGAAAAAGCCCAAAGTGTTCGGGTTTGGGTTTATCCAGCCCAAAAACAAAACAAAAATGGAGAAAGAGTGTATAAAAGCCCACAATCTGTAAAACCCTAACCTTTCCTTTGTTTCCGAAGCCGCAAACGAAGAAGAGGGTTAGTCGCGGCTGAATCAGACCGAAATTGCAACATGAAGGTTTTGATTTCAAACTTCACAATTACTTCAATTCTTTGATTTTCATTTTGTTTTTTCAATTGAATAATTTTCTTCTTTTTGTTTTTGATTTTCAGTTTAACGTTGCGAATCCAACCACTGGATGCCAGAAGAAGCTGGAAATCGATGATGACATGAAGCTGTAATAATCTTTTTTTTTTCATTTTAATTATATTTTGTATAATATAGAATTTGTTAATTTGAATTAACCATGCTACTTTATAATTTTACATTTTTGGATGTAATTGTTTCTTATAATTTTACATTTTTGTAAATTAAATTGTAGTTAAATGTATTGTGAATCTGGTCTTTACTCGAATGAATATCGACATTTACTCGAATTTGATTTTTACTGATATGCAATGTAGTGCTATTGATAGTTTCTTTAGTATGTTGGTATTTGGCAAAGTTATTTATGTAACTTGTTTTTGTTTGATGATTGAATTATATTATTTATTGCAGTCGTGCTTTCTGGGACAAGAGGATCTCACAGGAAGTCCTTGGTGATGCTTTGGGCGAGGTATGACATTTAGCATGAGATTTATAGTGTCTGCTATAATGTTTTGAGCAGAGTTGGAAGTGATTTATTTTGCTATGTTTTTGCTACCTACAGGAATTTAAGGGCTATGTTTTCAAGATCACTGGTGGATGTGATAAGCAAGGTTTCCCAATGAAGCAGGGAGTGTTGACACCTGGTCGTGTTAGACTCTTGCTCCACAGAGGTAGCAGTTTTTTCAAATCTTTAATCTATTTAGCTTTTGGCAAATTTTGAACAGATTATGATTATAATTGGTGTTGTCGTTGCATAGGCAATGTTACAAGTTACTACAACTTAGTGACTTACTACATATGTTGCCTTGAAATTTTTGCCAATTGAGTATTTATGTCTTTGTGGGCACCTGTATTTCTATGCAATGACTTTTGGATCCCAATGAAGTTCATTTGTTAGTGATATACGGTTCGTAGTAAAGTTTGTTTTCCACTTGGTTGATTTTTTTATGTTTTATGCACTTCTGCAGGAACTCCTTGTTTCCGTGGATATGGAAGGCGCAATGGAGAGCGTAGAAGGAAGTCTGTTCGTGGATGCATCGTCAGCCCTGACCTCTCTGTTTTGAACTTGGTAATTGTGAAGAAAGGTGAAAATGACTTGCCGGGTCTTACTGATGTTGAGAAGCCTAGGATGAGAGGTCCAAAGAGGGCATCCAAAATCAGAAAGTTGTTTAACCTGTCAAAGGAAGACGATGTGCGAAAATATGTTAACACCTACCGTCGAACTTTTACCACCAAAGCTGGTAAGTTACGATTCCCCAAATATTGTATTAGTTGTTGATGAAACATTGGTGTTGAAGTAGCTGTTCATATTTATACTTGTCCGAAATGTCCATTGTTTCAGAACCAACTGCCATATTGACATTGTTCATGTTTGTTCTATTGCATTAGTGGGGTCTTACTATAGTTTTCTTTGGTTGTAAGTAAAGCAGAATGTGAATTTCATTAGAGGTAGTGATACTTTAAACTTATTCCCTAGGCCAAAATATTTGCTGATTCACCAGGAGAACTTGTGCTGTCAACATGCAATATATTTTTTCAAACCATCCTATCCAAATTAGGATACATAATTTTATATAAGGGCTAGAAGACCCATTTGTTTTCACTTGTAATTTGTGATGGACTTGATGGTCCCTTACTCTATTTGAGTGACATTCTGTGAAGTTGGATCGATACAGATGTTTATGATTTGTAGTCTTAATGGCGATTGTTTGATTCCAGGGAAAAAGGTTAGCAAAGCCCCAAAGATACAACGATTGGTCACTCCTTTGACACTCCAAAGGAAGCGAGCAAGAATTGCAGACAAGAAGAAGAGAATTGCCAAGGCAAAATCAGAGGCAGCAGAGTATCAGAAACTCCTTGCATCCAGATTGAAGGAGCAGAGGGAACGCCGAAGTGAGAGCTTGGCAAAGAAGAGGTCCAGACTATCCACTGCTACAAAGCCAGTCACAGCATAAGCAGCTTTTAGCTAGGAGATATGGTGAAGTTTGAACTTTGCCATAGTTTTCAGTAGTCTTGTTCCATGAGGGTTGTTACTTGTTATGATAAACATTTATGATTTTCCAATTTGAAATACATTGAGTTTACTTACTTATTTTTGAATGTTGTGTTTGAGATTTCAATTGAATTGAAGGATTTTTGCCTAGTTGAAATATATCTATTTGATCTTCCGTTGTCATAACTTCTAATATGCACATTTTACATGTATATCCGTGATTAATATGAACAAATGTTTTAGGCTAGCGTAGAGATTAAATGCTACATTGTAGGACAAAAAAGTGTCGAATGAGTCGTATACTGTTCGGAAATTATCATTGTAAAACCACAATCACAACCCATATATTCCAAAAACACATATTCAAATCACCTTGTAAGTTCGTAACTGATGGTAGACTTCTTTAACATTTTTCCTTTTTTATCTAATTCCCTGCATTTTATTTCATTGAAATACATTTGATAAGTCAATGGTGTTAAAATGCAAAGTTCTACAAAAATAAAATAAAGGAGTACAATATTAATTTGTGTAATAAATATAGTTACCGAGTCTAAATTTTTCTTAATTCTTCATACATCGTCTATGAATTCTTCTCTTTTGAAAAACTACAAATTAAATCACAAAATGTCATTACAAATATAATATATTAAACATATATCGAAAGAGTAATATATTACTCGGCTCGAGAGTTGCATGCAGATGATACCCAAATTTTTTATAAAAAAACTTATGACATTAAAAAACATGAAGAGTAAAAACATCGTTTTTCAATTTATCAATTCTTCTAGCTTGACGACGGTGCCTCCTGTTTATTATTGCAGCTTACAAAAATAGAAAGAAAAAATAACTTTGTATATTAATATAGATTAAAAAAATAATTACAGAACATGATAAATTGGTACCAAAATATGATAAATGAATGAAATGTTTAGTATTTAACTTTATCCAACATCAACTTCCTTTTTCTTTCTTTTCAACTCTTCACATAAATTTAAGATAAAATGGAGAATAATAACTAAATACAAAATTTATGTTCCATCCCAATGGAGAATTTAGTAGTTATGCGATAAAATGATCTCTATCATTAGTTTTTTTAAGAGCAATTGTGTTTTAAAACTTTAGTCTTTAAGAAAGTGAGAGACAAAAGTAAACACAGTAATCTAACAACTAAAGATTTAAAAACTAATACGCGATTAGTAAATACTGTAACTTCAAGTTATTGAAAATATAAGCACATAAGGTTTTTTTTGTCAAAAAAAAGAAGCACATATGGTTGTAACTCTAGAAAATTTTCTATCAATTTCATTCATTTAAATTGACAGAGTACATCGATGCAATACAAATTTAAAATAGCTAAAAACAAAAAGGATAAAACTGCAAACAAACTCACAGTATGCATGTTAATAGCATAAAACGGAAAATTGTATATGCCTACAAATGTGATTATATTGAAGTGTCCGGACTACTCAAGCCTCCAGATTTGTAGCGTTAATGACACTAAAATCATTGATTGGATTTGCACTTGATCAAAATTAATCCTTCAACCTGAAAAAAATGAAACGCATAAAAGACGGGAAAAACACCGTACAAAGACGGGAGAATAATACACCATACCGGGAAAACAATATCATACTCTGATGATAAACTTAAAATGTGTGAAAATCACTTATTTTGATAAGAAAAAAGCAAAAACAATTTGGAAGGGTGATTTTGGATAAAAAATTAACCCTAAACTACTCCTCTTTGGTGGATGGAGAAAAAAAAGAAAAAGTAGGGTTGAGGGTGGCGGCTTGGAGAAGAGAGAAAAATTCAAAAAAAAAAAAACTCAAATGTTTGAATCTCTTAATTAGGATCTTGGCTCCACCACTCACTAAATACAGAAAAGGAGGACAGGAGTAAAATATAGAAACGGAACACTTGGCCAAAGAAATCTTGCATGTGTTTTGGTTCCATCTAATTAGCTGTAATTTAAAATTTAATGAGAGTATCTCATCTATGTCACTCATGTGAGTGGTAGTATAAGTGAATTCCACTTAATAAATTATATTATTTTATATTTTTTAATTATTTAAATCACCAAACTATATTTTTCAAATATTTATACGACTCATCCTAAAATTTTGAGATGGGCTCCACAAAGCTCACAAAGTTCCTCTTTTTATTGCTGGAACACAAATAAAAAGGAAAAAAGACCGTATACAAGTTTGGATACATGGTCAAGTTTGACTACAACTTACAAAGCCAAATATCAATAACTTCCTCAACATAATGTTCTCTTCTATTGAATGTTGAAATATCACACTTTATTCTCTCAAGTACACTTGAGAGAATCAATTTTTCGTTATAACAAATGATCCCACTTTTGAATTAGGATTTAGTGATAAAAAAATACCAGGTGATAACGGCGAAATCCACCATTATCTTATCTTATATTTACATACGCGAACATTCAGGAATAATTATTTTATGTAAATTTTAAAATATGAATGTGAGTTTTAAAAAATATGTATATAGAGGAATGTGAATTATTAAAAAATATGTATATAGAGAAAATTTCATAACAAAACAAAATAGAGGAAATTTTCTTATAGCATTTACAATGGAGAGTTCAATTTTTTTTTTTTTACTTAAATAGATTTCACTTATAAATATCACTCATTTATAACTTTTTAATGATAGTCCTCACTCTACTACTTCAACTCAATGCCTCTAATAAAATAGTAAATCAAATTGATCAAAATGGAGGGGGGATGAATAGCTCAATTTGTTAAGCTGATCAGTTGAACTAAAGTTAATGAGTTTATGGAAGTCCAGAGTTTGAATCCTAACAAAGAAGAAAAAAATGTATAATATACTAACAACTAACATTTATCTATAAAAAAAATTGATCAAAATAGAAAAATCAAAATGTCATTCAATAAAAGTTGTCTAGACACAAAAAAGAAAAACAGTATAAGAACTAAAATTGGAAAGGGTTTCCTCTTTCAGCCTATAATTGGATATAACACATGCTTGTGACATTTGAATGATGGGCGGCCATAATTGGAATGGAAAAACAAACTACGGTTCCGTTTGACTCGACTTATTTTTTTCTTCTTAAAAATAGTAAAGAAAAAAAAATTATATTTGACTCAACTTCTCTGTATTTTTTACTTTTTTATTTTATTTATCTAACACTTTTAAAGAGAAATATGACGAAATTCAATTTTATACTTCTCTATTTCATTTTAAAAATATAAAAAAGTTAAAAATAAGCCGAGTCAAACGAGTTCTATATACTGTACACACAAAAGTCCTGCTCTCCACATAATAATTTATATTTGCATAAATATATGAAGAAATAACAACGCATGCGACTTGACTCACTTTTATGAGTCTTATCCTATGCTGTGATTTTCACAATATCAAAATAATACAATTCATTCCTATCTTATTATATATAGTCATCAAGTCACCATAATATATATAGAGGAAGATATCAGAAGAACCAATAAACATTATTAACACCAAGTGTTATATCAGAAGAAGAGAGTATAGTTTTATCACTTAACAGAAACAAAGCTTCAAGGCCATGTCCACCTTTATACAAACTTCTCTTTCACAGGAAAACTTCTATTCATTACTCCCTATGCTTTTCTATACTATCTTTCCACTATTTTTTATTTCTTTTTTCTTCATCATCAAATATTGGTATTGCAATTATTCTTCTGTCACCACAAAAAGCTTACCTCCTTCACCTCCAAGATTTCCTCTACTTGGTAATCTTCATCAACTTGGCTTATTCCCTCACCGATCACTCCAAAAATTATCTCACAAATATGGTCCTTTAATGCTTCTTTATTTTGGGAAGGTTCCAATACTAGTGGTTTCCTCTGCTGATGTAGCTAGTAAAGTCATGAAAACTCATGACTTGGTTTTCTCTGATAGGCCACAACGTAAAATCTTCGATATCCTTGTGTATGGCTCCAAAGATGTAGCAGGTTGTCCATATGGTGAGTATTGGAGGCAAGTACGGAGTCTCTGTGTGTTACACCTTCTGAGTAACAAAAGGGTTCGATCTTATCGTCATGTGAGAGAGGAAGAAACTTTAAGAATGATGGAATACATTAAGGAGTGTTGTTCGTCTGCATCACATGTGAATTTAACTGAGTTGTCTTCTACAATTACTAATGATGTAGTATGTAGGGTGGCTTTAGGAAAAAGATACCGTGAAGGGAGAGGAAAGAAGTTGCAGGAGGTGTTGCTGGAATTTGTGGAGTTACTGGGTAGTGTATGTATAGGAGACTATATACCTTGGCTTGATTGGTTAGGTAAAGTGAATGGTTTATATAGCAGGGCAGAAAAATGTGCCAAATATTTGGATGAGTTCATAGAACAAGTTATCGAGGAGCACATTAGTCGTCGGTCTGATGAAGATGTTAGTGTTGATATTGACGATCAGAATGATTTTGTAGATGTTTTGCTTTCTGCTCAAAAGTCTAATGCTATTGGCTTCCCAATTGATAGAATTACAATCAAGGCTATCTTACTGGTGAGTAGCAATATCAGTCATTTTCATTTATATTTGACAGATTATTCTTCTTTTTTTTGTTGCATATTTGTAATTTATTCATTTTTATTCATATTTGTAATATTGGTCTATCATATGGCGGATTGAATAATTTTTCTTCTTTGTTAGCCCTTATTAACTTGATCATACTAAACTTATGCAACAAAATTTTTCTTCTTTGTTTGCCCCTGTGATATAAAGAAAAAATTAGTTAGTTTGTTAGTTAAGACTTGTTAGCTTAATTAGGATCACTATATAGGTAGATACATCTTATATTTATTGAATAATCTTTTTTCATTCAATCAATTCCAAACAATAAATTTTTGTCTCAAATCTCAATTTAGTTGCACTCTACCATACCATGCTTCTCAATAGCGGAGATAATAGATATGCTGCAACATTCTAACTTTGCAGTTTTTCTAAAATCTTGTTTACATATGATTTCTTACATATATTTTTCTCCTTGCATGTAGGACATGTTTGCTGCAGGTACAGACACTACCTCTACAATCTTAGAGTCGGCAATGACAGAATTGTTAAGACACGAAACTGTGATGCATAAACTGCAAGATGAGGTAAGAACTGTGGTTGGTAACAAAACTCATGCAACTGAAGAAGATTTGGTTGACATGAACTATTTGAAGGCTGTGATCAAAGAAACACTTCGCCTCCATTTACCAGTTCCCTTACTAATCCCCCGGAAATCAATGGAAGATATTAAACTAAATGGCTATGACATTGCAGCCGGAACACAGGTAATAGTAAATGCTTGGGCAATTGCACGAGATCCTTCAAGTTGGGATGAACCTCTAGAGTTTAAACCAGAAAGGTTTATGAATAGTTCAATTGATTTTAAAGGATCGGATTTTGAACTTATCCCATTTGGAGCGGGAAGGAGAGGTTGTCCTGGAGTGTTTTTTGCTATTGCTGTGAATGAATTGGCGTTAGCAAATCTTGTTTACCAATATGATTGGAAATTACCTGCAGGATTAGCAGGGAAAGATTTGGACATGTCTGAGACTTTTGGCCTTACTTGTCATAGAAAATTCCCTCTACTTGCAGTAGCTACCAAATATGACAGAAAATGAATAAACTGTTACAATACAAATATACAATAACCAAGAGTCCAAGAATGACATTATTAAATAGTGTGAAAACAGTTCGAAATTATATTTTAATTTTTATGTTATTGTTAAAAACTATAATTGAACAGTATATATTGATGTTTGAACTTTGAACAAATTTAGTTTTGATGTACTAATAATAACTTTTAAACACATAAAAACATGGTCTTAACTCTTAAACTAAACTAAACAAGACACTATTTTTTCTTAAAAGTAATATCTCCGTTGTACCGCCTCTGATGGTCTGCATATGATCAAGCGGATGACCGCACGTTGTCTGGCCACTGAGTTAGGGGTTTGATGGGATTAAACTTAACCTCTGAACTTAAAATTGTTGCAAACTAGATGTAAACTATATTTTTGAAACATTTAAAACTACATTCAAACAACTATGTAATAAAATGGTCAATCACAATCCTCTTCGTATACAACATGTCGGTCATACAATTTTACATCACTAAATGATAATGAATGATCCAATAAATCAGATACCATTAAATATTGTTAGCGAACTTACCTCTGGACGTTCATTATCACCTCTAATGGATGCAGTTCTCCATCCAACCATATCTAAAGTTTTTATAAAGGAAAACCAAATAAAAATATATGCAATAAGAAATAGAAAGAAGTAGGAGATATGAAGAATGATACGATCATTGATCACATTTGCATATACAACTCGACATTTGAAAGTGCACAATGTAGACCTACACAAGGCAAGACAGAGTCATTTGAAAGACATGAAGATTCTATAACGAAAACAAACTCTTTGAGTCTCTGTAAAAAAAAGTAAATGGACACGAACAAACATACGTGAAATAACAAAATAACATTCATCAGAGTCTTTCACCATTCTTATAAGCAAGGGATGTGTTCGCTTAATGCCATCAGAAAGGAAAAGATGCCGAGATGTTGATCCACCTATATAAGGAACAATTAGTCTTGCAACTTTCTCACCTGTAGTCCCAAAAAGCATTGGAACTTGGAATTAAAAACCCAGTTGATCAACAAGTTTAAATAGAAAATTAGCAAACATTGATGCAGAGCAACCTTAAACCATAAAAAAGAAGGGCCAAACACAATTGTTTTCATATCTCCAACTATGATGTCAATCTCCTATAGCGGTGTGTAGCGCTGAACCCCAAAAACGCTATAACGGCATAGTGGGATGACCGTAATTAGGAAGACTGAATACCATGTACAAAGTAAACATAAATTCCAATAACATACATAAATACTAAAAAACACAAAATTAAAGGGACAATGAAACTTAATAATTATAATCAACTATTTCCCATCAAAATAAGCTCTAATATAATCAAAATGACATCCCAAATCTAGTTCAAAATGTAATCAAAATAACATTCCATTAATTTATCAAAAAAATAAAAATAAATAACATTCCATCAAAATCAAGTTCTAAAAGTACTCAAAATGACATCCGATTAGAGAAAGACAAAAAGCAAGTTCTAAAAGTAAACAAAATGAAATTGCACAAAAAGGAAGTACAAGAACAATAACAAAGCAAGAAGAACAACCATGGCAGAACAGGAAATAGAGAAAAGGAACTCTTTAAGCCCTATCATTTTATCACTAGATTAAGGAAACAAAGTAAATGTTAAGATGCAATGTTTATACCTGATTACGACCATCTGACCCTAGAAAAGGTGTAGCAATTGTTATCAAACTCATTGCCAACAAGCCGCATATTGTACCTACCGAGTCTGTCATACACTGTACATTGTTTGAGTTCAGCATAAGTTCATTTTCAGGTGTCTTATACAGTCATCCAATGGCATATCATGCCACCAGTTCTCCCAGTGAGTGAGCGACAAGACAAAGGAGATTTTACGAATGTTTGGCTTTCTTTGAATCACGTGCGTGACTTAGGAGTTTGATTTCCTGTTAATTCTTAATAGTACTAACAATCGTGTATAAAATGCAACGTTATACAATTATATATATAGAGTAAAGATCTCAATGGAATATATTTTGATATGTAATTTTCTGTTCAATAGAATTATATACATCCACACACACACACACACACACACGCACACGCGCACGCATATATAAACTTATTGAACAGTGTTAAAAATTCCAATGCATCCGCATAAATGTTCGTCTTCACCTTTCCATAGTTTTTTGGACTTGTCTTCTCTTTTGGTAAAACAATAAAATAAAAATTTCTCAACCAAAAAATATCAAGTCAATCTCGTTGAACACACAAGCGAATGTATTGGTTGTCTCTAATTGAACACCCTCGTCTCATCTTGCATGAAAGCAACAAATCCTAAAATGCTTGAATTCTAACGTTTGTATAAAGCATTGATACTATATTTGTCAAGCTTAAAATACATAGTTAATCAGCTATTTTATTATTATTATTATTATTATTATTTTGATAAATATTTTTTATGACACAATTTTTTGATAAATAGTTATCAACTCTAAATTGATTTAACATGTCAGTTGTGCGCAAAGGATACTCAGTTTAAACCAAAAAAAAATAATTACCGTGCTAAAGTAAAATGAGTGCAAGTCTTGCAGAATATTTAAGATCATATCTTATGAAGATCGCATGTTACACCAATACTAAGACAGTAAGACACTACTATATATTGGTCATAATACTTATCAGTAAATGATAAAAACCTGTTATCCGATAGTTCCAGTCAAATTGGTGTCATTTTGTAATTGTCAACAAGCAAAACGCAGCACAGTTTTTAATCCAAACAGGTATTAATTTTTCTTGTGTTTTCCTAGTCTAAAACAAGCTGGTCACTTAACCAATGTATGTCCTCTAAGCCAACAAACAAATATGTCCCAGCCAGAGTGAGATATTAAAAATTAACATTCCTTCCATAGCACCATGCCACTACCTCCATCATAGACAGATGCAGAAATGCATAGTAGAAGATTAGAAACAGTAAAATAGGTAGGGTATACTCGACCAACTGCAACTCAATGAAGTTGGTTTAGAATCGTCCCCTGGAGTATCCCACATCAATTATTGACTGAACTGCAAAGTTGAACTCTATTTGAAAGATATGAAATATAGGAACGTAATGAGAAACAGAAACACACAGGTTCATTGCGAACTATTCGTATATGCACCAGGTGCTGGATGAAGCAGAGACACCAAAGCACAACGATTAAGAGGTGGTTCGGTGATCTTAAACATATTGTAAATGAGGTACACCAAATGTTAAATGAGATTGATATAGATGCACAATGAATTGGTAGAGAAGCTAGAATTTCTTTAGCAGTAAAAGAAGACTAATAGGTTAAAAATGATGGCTGAGTCAGTTTTAAACTCTAAAAAAGATTTCCAAATGCCGACTACATCTTTGGTGGATCAAACCACTCATCTGAGTAGCTCCAATAAAGCTAATCAAAGTACATAATAGAATTCATTGCTAGATAACTAAAAAGATTACAACACAAGCACTGAAATCAGCTATCAAGGTTTCAAAGATAAAAGATGATCATTATGGAACAAATCATAATGCATATTAAGATATTAAAAAGAAGAGACTCTAAAAACAGAAGAACTTGTACATACTAGGTTTAATTGGAAGATGAAAACAATGTAAAAATTAAATTAGATAGAAGAAAGACAAATAATAACATGATTCAAGCACCTCAAAACATTTCATTCGTTTTCTAATAAATTACTCAAACCATCTGGCAGAGACATTAAACATGAACAATTTTGTTTCAACGGATAAAGCCTAGAAGAGCTGAACTTAAACTGCTACAAAATTGAAATTACTTCAAGGGAAATCATTATCTAGATCTAAAGAATTCAATGTCAGTACAAGATAACTCATGCCCATAACTAACTGGCCTGACTATAAATATAACAAACAATGCAATACAATCACTACACATTTGTTCATCGGAGCAAGGAAACAAGTGCAAAATCATCCTGCAGCAGCTTCCATCAAAAGCAACAAGAGCAATCAAATGGACAGAGTCCGGTATTTCCACCATCTCCTTTATTAAGACCTAACTCCTCTTCAGTATAAACGGCAAGCCCGTCTTCTGTTTTCTTTCTTGGTCGAGAAGGCCCTCGTCTAAATACTCACTTTCATCTAGCCTTTTGGGTTTTTTCTTGTCAGTCTTCTTAGTTTTATCCGTACTTTTAGTTACTTCACCGGCTTTCCCACTCTTTTTCACATCAGGCTTCTTTCTCTTTTTTCCAGCAAATATTTCGTCAATTTCACTAGTTGCCTTCTTCGGTGCAGAAGAAGGCTTTTTCTCTTCCTCAATGGTGTTCTCTTGCAACTTTTTTGGGGTTTTTGTAGATTTCTTATTCGACATTGGTGTGAATAGAAAGCTGCATTACATGTACATAATATTGAGAACTAAACTGATAATTAAACATACAAAATACAAGTATTGCACTTAAAGTTTTTCTTCTTTTATTGGTTTTCACCACCAGCCCACTGGGCAAACTAATCCGGTTCAGGACGAGTTCTGACGTGGCTCCGGTCAGTAGTGTACTTAATGTTTATCTATGAAGCACGGACCCCGCACACACACGGATAATTTGTTTTTTTTAAATGATCTAATTCAATGTAATTGTCCGACCTAAGACACGCCTAATCTGAGGAGTGTCCGTGCTTATGGATTACTACGATTTGTAAATCGCGCCCGCCGCTTTAGTGCAAAGTAGCGGAGTAGAGGTCTACGGCCTCTTGTACGACGGTATTCTCTTTTAGGGGCGGATATCGCCCCCGCAAATCGCATCTCGCACGCGAAAATAAAAAGAAAGGAAATTCCGAAAATAAAAAGACAAAAAATGGAAACAAACCTGGAGGAGTGTTCTGATGTTTGTGGCGGCCGACTACAAATTCCGGCTGCGATTTCCGGGCAGTTGAGTTCAATGAACTGATACAAAGGCAAAAAGGCGCTAGCCGAGTGCTATGTCTTTCTCGTTCTTTTTTGTTTGTAGTGGAGCTGCTGAGTTTTGTTGTCTTTATTAATCATATGGGCCTCCATTGGGCTTGAGATTATTAGAATCTCATCACTAATTGTTTTGATAAATGTTACTACTCCGTATTCAAATATAAGTTGTTTCGACCAAATCATACAAATTAAGAGTATAATGAAAAAATAACATTAAATATTTTATTGATATTGTAAAGTGATTTATATTTTGATATAAATTTTCTTCTCAAAGTGACTAATATTTTAATACAAAATATTTTTCTCTGAAGTATTCTTCTTGAATTGCTCTTAGGCTTTGTTTGGATGAGAAAAGAAAGTGGAAGGAAAGAAAGACAGAGGAAAGAACATGAGTAGTAAACGAATAGAAAGTGAAATGATTATTTAATTGTTTGATATAAGTGAAAGTGAAAGGAAAAAATGATGTATAAATTTAAAAGGTCAAAGTTGTAAACTTATTAATCTTGTTGGATATGCGTGTCATTTCAACTAAAAAACATCCATTGTCCCACTTCCCGTCCGATTTTGGGAGGATGACATTTTAGGTGAGTCCTGCCAATTTTTTTTTTCTCTTTTGATGTCAAACAGTAGAAAATAGAATATTCTTCCTACTCTCTCCTCCTTTTTTCTTTCCTTTTAGTTTCTCTCAACCAACCTTAGTGTTAATTTTCTCAAATTTATCATAAGATATTTTTCGATAATATCAAAGGTAAATTTTGATAGTAAAAAATTTAATTGAAATATATTTTCTAATGGTGTATCTTCACTTGTGTGAGCAATGAAGAGAGAAGAACATTCATCAATTGTTTTCATCTTAAGTCGGATCGTAATTTATTTTTTTTTGAAATGGCAATATTTATTCAAAGAGGATCAAAGTACAAGGAGTACTTCATCCACAAAGAGGATGAGCACGGAAAGACTCAAACCTAAACCCGAAACATACATCAAAAAACTAAAAGGAAAATCGGCACAACCCGCCCAAAACAAACTACCTCAAAATACAATCTAAAGGATTAGTACTCCATTCATAGAATAAGCACAGAGTCTTGCCCTTAAGCGCTAAGAACCACTTCCAAGACACATATTTGATTCCTTCGAATACATTTTCCACCTCTAGAGCTTTCATCCGAAAGATAGCCTCATTTCTAGCTTTCCAAATCACCCAAATAACCGCATGCCAAATCATCAATATACCTTTCCAACCACTCTTTTCTCTCCTAAAAGAAGTAAGGAAGGACTCGAACAAGGACGAAATATCCGCCGGCAACACCGAGACCTCCCCAAACCAACTATGAACCCGGCACCACACCGCCCTCGCCAACGGACACGAGACAAAAAGATGATTCTCCGTCTCCGGAGATCCCATACAACACACACGACTCTCCCACACCTCTTTGGACCACACCGCGCCGCGCTAAATTCACTCTAGTCGGATCGTAATTGTTTTATTTTTTAAAGTAGTCAACGGCTAAAATTTCACGCAGGAAATAAATAGAGTGTTTTCGAATTTGACTTTTATATATAATTTCTATTAATTGAGTTAAACCCACAAAGACAATCTGTTGTAATTGATATTATCAATTCAAAAAAATCTTGTAGAAAAAAATCATTAAGTTAAAAGGACGACTGCACGGTCAAATTTTCTCAACACGGGCAATGTAATATTTTTTGCCACACCTATAATCCTATATATAATATATACCAATACACACAGGGCCGGTGATGCACCAAGACATTATAGGCAATGTCTTTGGGCCTCCAAATTTGAGAGCCACAAAATTCATATTATTAGGTACTTATATTATTAGCCCCAATCCTATTTGATTCAAAAAAATTCATATTATTCATTTTTTTTTGAAAGCTCGGTATCCGGCCTAAAGACCGACTAATCCGAGAGGATCAATCCCACCGCCCACTTGCGGGGACCCCATTTAAAGCCAGAGTTTTTTACTCTGTATGGACTTAGCCCACCGAAATTGGCACAAGTGGGAATCGAACCTGAGACCTTGTGAGGAGCAAACTCCAAGGACCCAAGCCAACACCACATATTATTCATATTGATTAGAATATTATATTTTGCTTATGTTAGTTATAGAGATAAATGATTAATTTTGAAGTTATTGATACTATTTTAAATTTAATTTTAAAATAAATATTTTTTTGGTGCAATTTTTTTTATTAGGGGTCCGATTTAATGATTTGCCTTAGACCTCCAAAATGTCAGAACCGACTGAATACACACATATATTATACCTACACCTACGTCTTGAAGAATTCTGGCTAAAGGTTTCTGTTGGTAAATAAATATATATCACTTTTCTTTTAGGGCTTGAATATGTTGGGGGATGGTTTCACCTTCAAAGTAGGTGATGGAAACACTAATATTTAGTTTCAAATTTGCTCCAGCTGATGTTTTTTGAAGATAGAAAATGTGTGGGACGACAATGGTTAATTTATTGCAAATTGCAGTTATTATAATTTGCTCTTATCCCAATACCATAGTGAACGTTCACAAGAATCTTGGTTGTGGATTTGAAAGTTACATCTCTCAACTAGCATGCAATTCTTCTTATGACAAAACATGCACAAGCCTTTCTCCATCTAAAATATTTTGTGCCATCATAGAGTTCATGTCTACTCTATTTTGCAGTGACGTTGAAACCATTCTTCATTGTCTTATTTATGTTCTCCCACTGTTGAAACTTGGACTTACTGCATGTTTAATGATATTCAGACAATGTGTCACAATGTTGGCTCGAATAATATTTCAAGTATCCTTGCAACCTTAATTAGTGGTTGAAGTGGGTATCATAGTTATTCCGATTGATAACTTTAAATATTTGAATCTTTTCCAACAAATTTATATTTGAAAGAATAGATCATGTGAGCTACAACAATTATTCAATTATTGGTTGCTTATGATCTAAAGATTACTAGAGAATCCATGTAAAAAGATTATATGGGATAATAACTAATACTTACGTATTTTGTTATGCTTATTTTAAGTTTTAAGTTGATCGTCCACATTTAAAAAATTTCAAATTGCGATTCCTCACATTACTAATGTTAGTATAAAATATAAGTTCGTTATTTCCATCATTTTAAGTTAATGTCGTTTAAAAGTTTGACGTGAGTACGTGGCACTCCCTTAAGTTATCTACGCATACGACTCTGTTAGCTACATAGACGATTTAAATGGAAATTCGATAAAAATAATAATAACTTATTATAATGTTACTAATGTATGAGGGACTAACTTAAAACTTTTTAAACGTAATTAGGAGTCCAAATTTTTACATACTACATGCAATATTCCTACCAATTGAATTAAGGTCAACTAACGTAAAATAACCAATTAAAACCTAGAATAAAGTATTTAAGAGAACTATATATGTAGTGCCTAGTTTGAACTTTGAAGCTTCAAAAGGATAGATCCCATCCCACACCTCATGAGAGTATGATACATGCACTATGCCAGAATCATGAAACTTCTCACTCTCACCTAGCTCTATGGTTCTAGGCACCTGAATTGAATACAAATGAAATGTTCTCTGCCACTAAAGGACAACATACAAGTTTGAGTGTTTTCAGCTTAAATTCCTATTGTGTGTAACTGTTTTGAGCCAGACTAACATAGCCCACATACAGTTTCACACCATTTTAGGATCTATATGCTTGGTAATATTGTACTATTCTTTAACATGAATTTGTCTAAAGTAGATAACAAGAAAAACAATAGTAATACACTTTGCATGAACTAACAATTTCTTAATACATGAAAAACCACACACCAAAAGTACCAAACCAATCCCACATACATATAAATAACCCAAATCAAAGTAAATAATATTAATCACCCCCCCTCTTCTATACCATACATTATACCCTCAATAATCTCCATAACCTAACCCCTTCCAAATGTGTTAAGAAAGTTAACTAACATTAGTTCCTTCATTCATGAAAAGAAGGAACTAATTAATGACAATACATTAGAGAAATAAGGAAAAATAAAGGATATGTCATTGCATATACACATTACAAAAATTAATGAAAATTAATTAAGATTAAGACCAACTTACTCAATCAATCAACTATGGAAGAACTAGCATATAGCACCAAATGAAGAACCTCCATCATCTCTTGATCTTCATCCTTACAAACACATGATGAGAGAAGAGGATCCGAGGTTCATCTCAGCGCAAATTTTCTCAACCTTGAAATATAAAACTAACAAGGTTGATGAAAAGAATATATTTGCAGCTGACATGATCTCTCCGATCCTAAACTCTCTCATCTTTAACTATCTTCTTCTTCTTTTTCTTCAATGTAAGTAAACCAAACCCAATTGACCCCAAATGAAAAAACCAAAAAAAAAAAACAGCATTTTTCAGCAATAAACAGAAGCCTAATAGAACTAAAGAAAAAACCTTAAAAAGATAGATAGTTTTGAAAACCATGCTTCATGTTTCTAGATCAGTGAAGTAACTGAATTAGGACCAATATTATTAGGTTGATGATCAGTACTCCAAACACTACTCAAACCAGTTGTTGTTGTGTTGTTGATGTTATTATTATTATTATTCCAATAAAGAGAAGAAGATGAATCAGATAAACCCATATTCTCCATCTGGTTTTGAAAACAAGCACCATTACCATTCATGTTGATGTCATTACTGTTATTCCATTGATCCAACCTATTCAGTCCTTCTTTTGAAGTCATCATCTCAACTTCACTTCTACTATTTCCTTCCATTTTCATATCATGTTGATGAAAAAGATCACCTTTCATGCCACCGCCACCGCCACCACCAGTACTCAGGAATTTCTGTTGAAGCAAAGTAGAGCTAAGTAGAGAAGACATAACTGGAGTTGAAGTAGAAGAAGAACCAAAGATGGAACTAAACCCATTTCTGTAATCATCATCATGATTATTATTAATATTATTAAGATTAGCTACTAAACCAGATGAAAAGGCTAATCCAAGACCATTCTGCTGAAGATTATGATGATGATCATAACCAGAACCAGAAACAGAAACAGAACTTGAAACTCTAGTAGAATAAGAATTATTAAACCTTGTTGCAAAAGGAAAATTCATGACATCATGACAAGAGTTTGAGTTACCATAAAGAAGAGTATTGATATGGTTTGAGGTAGAAGCAACATCAAAAGTACTATGTTGTTGTTGAGAATTCGAAGAAGGGTTTGAATTGGCAGTAACACTAGTAGGAGTTGAAGAAGAAGGTGAATCAATGTTGGAAGAAGAAGAGTTATGATTTGGTCTTTTAACACGTTTGTTTTTTCTACAACCACCACCAACAGGAACATTTCTAAGCGTTCCACCTCTTGTCCAATATCTTTTACAAGCTTTGCAAAAGTGTCTTGGTTGTGATAAACTATAGTTATTGTAGTAACAGAATTTTGTGTTTGATGAATCACAACGTGGACATCTTAAAGCTTGTTGTTGTTGTTGAACAAGTTCTTGTCCTGGTTTTTCCATGATTCTATTTCCACCACTTGAAGAAGCCATTGAAGAAGAAAGCTTGTTATGATGATGATCATCTATCTCCGAACTCTACAATGAAAAAGATAAGAGAAGAAGAAAAAAAAAGTTTAGATATTTTTAATGGAAAAAAAAGATGAAGAAAGAGAAAGTGTTATTAAGGTAGTGCATGTTTTAGTGAGTGGTTATATTCTGTTCCAAGAGGAAAAAAACAAAAATTGGGTGGTCATGTAATTTTGTCTAATAATTGAGAAAGAGAAAGAAAAAGAGATGAAAAAAATGAAAAAACCTGTGTCCATTTGTTAGAAGAAGTGATTACCGTTTTCTCATGATCATCACAGTTACCAAACATTTTGGTTTGTATGTGAGATTGTTGAAATGAGGAATGAATAATCAGACAAATTGAGCAGTTGGCGCCTTGAGTTTCGCTTGATGGCTTTACAAATGAAGTGAGTAACAGTAAACAAAGAGAGTGAAGAGACTAGGTAGCTATCTACAAACATAGTATTATATTACTATTTAATTAAATCGCCTTGAATTTCGATTTTGTAAAATTCGTATTCGTTAGAGCGAAATGAAATACTTGTACATGGTGCACAATATGGACGCACTTGTGCACCATAGCATTAACCAATATAATATATGTTAGTAATTTGTTTATTTTTTGTTTTTCACGAGTAATATTCGATTGGATTTATTAATCTGGTTCAGAGACATTCTGACATCAAATGATTATAGCATCGCTTATCAAAAAAAAAAGTGATTATAGCATCTTTATAAGTGCAATCACTATAATATTTACTATTGTTTCTCACAACAGTTTTTTATGGAACATGTGTAATGAGTTTTGAAAGATCAAATTGCAATCATCTCTAATCTTTTTTATCAAATCTAACATCAATTACCATCGGATAAACTAAATTTAATACTAATAAATTGAATTGTGTAGCTAGGTTCACGTGATGGGTTTGGACTAAGATGGAATTTATGTGATTAGTATATTGAGGAGTGGAATATATAAAAAGAACATTCGAAATCCAAGAAAGGGACATAGAGGTAAAGCGGGATTAGGATGAATCTTGAGTGGTTCAAGAAATAAAGAACACACACTCACATAATATACTCCAACGTAATAACATTCTTTTGTGCAGAGAGATAGGGTGCAATGCATAGAGGGAATCCCTAAGACATGATCAGAGCCCAAGACATGTTTGTAACAAGGCAAATCTCACTTCAATTAGCTAATTCAAAAATACTACTAATGTACTAATTTACTTCATATTTTTAATCAATAGTTTTCCTAATGTTGGTCAAGAAATTTAACATCAAAATCTTAACATGAATAAGAGAATTGCATGCAACACTATAAAATTTTAGGCAAGTATAAAATTTTACTCATTCGCATGGCCAGTCGATATAAGTGGTGATTGGATCAAAGATAGTCAATTGATTTCTACATTGTTTAATTTCTTTTTTTTCTTGAACAGCGAAAGAGATTATTATTTATATAAGAATAGGAGGAAAAAGTACAAGAACATTGTTTAATTTTGATCTAACGATCACCAATGTGTTTACTATGTGGGTGCGTAAATTTGTGACCGCAACAAATCGAGATCTACAATAAAATAGTTCATATTTTAAGAATTAAGAGGGTATGCATTATTATTAAAGGGAGCTGAGACAAATTAAGAGAGTGTAAAGGGAAAAAATAAGAACAATAAGTTTGTATTATGAACTAAAAAGTTCCAAATGAAAGGGACAAAAAACAACCATGTGGCTTTCTACATCTGAAACACAAGGAGACCATGCTTTGTACTATAGTAATTTGTAATTAAAAGCATCTTAATTTTATTCTTGTCTCATGATCCATGTTGACCAAAGAGATCACTTTTTTTTAGTAGTAAATAGTAATAATCTAAAAGACAATAAACCGTTAATGGAGTGTGAGTATGTCAGAGAGTGATCTGCAGGAAGAGGAGATCAGGCAGCCATGAGATGGAACCTTGATGTACATAACATAACCATGTGGTAACCAAGCAGCTAGTAAGCTTTAAAGCAAAAAAGTAATAATAACTAATTAAAGAAAGATAAAGCAAGAAACACAGATGAAGATATGGGTGAATAAACAGATTTTGTAGTTCTTCAAGGGATTTTCTTCTCCAATTCCCTACTTCCCATCATTATTCTCCATCAGATTAATTCTCTGTCAAATAAACCTTGGTAGGAGTATTTGCTAACTAAAATATTGTACATCTACTACTATACTACACTTTTTACTATTTCATATGTAAGGTTGTACTTGTGCATTCATTAATTATAAGCAGCATGAATTGCTACAAATAAATAAGATTACACAACAAGTCCATAAATTGCTAACTTCATATGTAGTCTATAAAAGTTGTAACTAACATGATTATGTTCAAAACATATATTTAGTTGATATAAATTTTCTGTTGACATGCATGGTAATGGATTTGTTACCATGTTTTTTTTGATACTTATATAAATGAAATAGTAAGTCATTAAAAATTTAGATACACAAAATAGAGTGACTCATGAGGTTTGAACTTTGATCATGGACATCTGACATAATAATTTTGATATTTTCTATCAGTTGAATTTAAATTTATGAACAAAACAATCGGAGAATTCACATAAATTGACCGCAAACTTCAACTAACTTTACCTACATTTTTTACCATAGAAATGGTTGCCCCGTCTTTTATTTAGTACATCGAAAAGATAAATTATTTCCAGAAAAAATTGATTCATTAACCTCTTCTTATCCAACTCATACGCTCCTCAGCTCATACTACATAAGTTATCCTATGGGGACGGTTGCACCGTTTTTAAGTTGAGATTAAACCACATTTTCTCATAGTGATTTCTATTCTTTTAACTTAAACTTACAAATTACTACAAATCCATTTACAGGATTACCTTTAAACCGTATGTACTTAGAAGTTAAGTATGAGTCAATTGTGTCGCATCAATGTGGAAAGTGAGTGTGTCTTTTATTAGAAAATTGAAGAAAGAACAAACATGCACGCGAAACTACATAGGGAGTGACATTGGTCAATTTAGAGGGAAGAGATAACAATACAATAGAGAAGTAGAAGAAAGTGGTGGTGGAGAAGGTGGGTCCTAGGTGCCACACTCACTCAGTCATTGAGGACCCCATCACCACAGGACAAGAGATTCCAATTTTGCAAGCATGAAAGAAACCCAACGCGCACGTTAAAGGGAACTCTGTAAAGTTAGTTTCATTCATAAATCACTAAACATATTAGTATTAAGGTTTGGGGTATTTACCCCCAGCTATTTAAAAAACATTTAACCGATATAAATCTTTATAAAATAGACCGTTGGATTAAAAGTTTGTATGATATAGATTATTTGTGTAAAATTTCAGACAAATTTAAAATTATTTGATATGTTATTGAGACGCATCAAAATTAACCGTTTCTGTGATTTCATATAGACCGTTAATCTTTATGTGTTTCAATAACATATCAAATGATTTTAGATTTGTCTGAAATTTTACACAAATGATCTATATAATAGAAACTTTGAATCTAACAGTGTATTTTATAAAAAATTATATCACTTAAAACTTTTCGTAGTAGTTAAAGATATATACACCAAATTTTGTGGAGGTACACAAGTTGGCACCCAGTATTAATAGTAAGAGAGATTATATTAGTGAGAGACTATGTTGGGGGACCAAAGCATCAAATCCAAGCCAACTGTACCCATCAAAAACTGCCCACAATGCACCCTTAACAATGTGCAGACATAGATCTCACTCTTTATTTCATATCCATTTTATTTCATTATTGGCCACGTACTATTATAATATTAATAAGGACACCCACTTTGTTAATTTCTTGGGATTTTCATCTAGTTCAAAGACTTTTCTGCCCTCATTCTTGTTATCTTTGCCTTGGCCTGGAATTGGTTTGATTGTCGTTGTTTATGTAAAATCACGGTAGATCATTACAGTAAATATAAATCATGTCAAGTTTCAGTTAGTAGATCGACGCTATTTGATTTGATCAAAATTAGGCCGTTGAAATTATAAATTTGTTGTGATTGTATGTAGTGTAAGGAAGAATTGATTATAGTGTAAGGAAGAATATGAATGGAATTTTGCGGAATAAGATATTCCTTATGGTGGACTTATACATCATGTTGTGTACGTACCTCATGTACTTATTACTATTCCACAGGTGGTGGTGTCTACCTTATAAAATTCCAAACAAAATATTAGACCACACGAGAGTGAAACACATGCTATTATGGCCATGGTAAGTTAATCATCATTTCACTGGCAAATTTGAAGTTTCACGGTTAAAAAAAAACAGATAGATAGTATGATTGCATATAAAAAGATATTTACCAGAACAAATTCCTCTAAACCATATTTAGAATTAGAAAGTCTTCTTATCCAATATATAGACTACTAGCTAGTATAGAGAAAATTGATGCATGCCTCTTTCTATTGCTATCAATTGACAACAGCAACACATAAACTACCGAAAATTTGCTTGTATTCATCTCCCTTGGTCTGAATATGAATTCCCTTCGGTTGAGATATTCGTACTGTCACACAATTAGTATATTAATAACAGCTGAATCAAAGATGCATGTATTAGTTGTGTGAATGTATATATTCAAGGAATTCATTTTCCCCTTAAGCAAGGTTAGGTGGTGCTTTTCAAATTATTATAAAAAAGAGTTCAAGGTGAAGGTTCATGGTTATATACTTAAATACATATTAAAGATAATTTAATATGAATAAAAGATAGAGCACAATGAGTTGCAGCGTCAAACTTTTTAATATAGTAAAATTCAACTTTTGAAAAATTACGTCTCTAGACTTAGGCGACACAAACATTGCTATGCATAACATTTAATTTATTTCAAAAGGTTTACAACCTCTGATGCTAGTAAAGCAAAAGTGTCAAATGTAAATGGTATAAAAATATGTTGATTGTTAGAACACACTTTCTCATGTTTGGTCATTTTGCTTGACGCAACTCTTAAAACTGTCTGTAAAATCTGCAATTCTTAGTCACACATCCAAGAAAACTTCAGTCAAGTCTACACAACCATGTTTCCCTTCTATTTATTCATACACCATAATATATGTTAGACAAAATATCGAACTCTCTGTAGTCAGCCAAAAAGTTCACCGATGCCTCTTTCATTTCTTTATTTATAAAAATTGAATTTTGTATATTGACATGTTTAATTTTTAGATTATTTTTTAATGTTTATGCAGCTGATCTTAGTGGAAAATAATAACTATTTGATCATAGTGAAAAGTAATTACCAAGCAATATTAAGCAAAGTGTATACACCTTAGAAGTAGACCATAATAAGCAAGCATAGAAAATTCCAGTAAAGAAACTGGTCATACACTGTCTTTTAACAATAGAATCTACCACTTAAATCAAACACTTATGCCTTTGGACTGTAGTTTATGGAAGTTTCAGGTATATTCAATCCTGTGGGGTCTTTGAGAATGTTATAGAGGGACTTTTCTACTGAAATGAGACGATGCTCCAAAATTATTATTTTTCAATTCTCTTGGAATGGGTGTGAGAGCTTAAAATGGTAGTATAAAAACTGAGCAATAGAAATCAACTTGGTTTGGGATTCTTTCTCTTTAATTAATTCAGACTATATCAATAAATAATTGTATCATGGAAATGAAAGATAGAGAAAAACAATTAGAAGAGACCAATTTTATGGTTGCAAATTTGCAATGTGGCATGAGATGTTACTTGCTCCCAACCTGTCAACAGATCATATGTGCAGATATGAAGTTTCTATATGAATAATAACTATGATTTTTAATTATTGTGACTTATAAATTAAATGTTATGTGCTTACATAAACATTCTCTTTAATTTAATTATAATATAGTATTGTTAGTGTCCATTATAATTTGTATTGCTAAGCATATGACATGTATGGCCAGATAGCATTTCTTAGGGAGCATAATAAATTATATACTATCATAGCATGCTATGGGCCCTGTTTAGGATTTTTTTTAAGAAAGTGAATCAAATTATAGGTCCACAAGCCTTAAACAACAAGGTTCCATTGAAAATACACCACTCATGATGATAAGGTGTAATCTTATCAAAATCATATGTTAATTGCCCTTAATATCAGGATTCGTGATTAGATTATAATTTTCCATTTGTAACAGGGGTTTATCTAGCTAAAATCATAATTTCCTTTACAAATGACCATAACTTAAAAAAACTAGTCATTTGTGACTGATTAACCATTTGTTGATATACTATCTATATCAACAAGATGCATCTTCTTTTTTGAAATATAACGTGTATTGGTTTGTAGAGTCAGTGGGCGTTACAATCTTCTTATCACATCATTAACTTATTACATCTATCACATAACATTTTTTTTCCTATGGTGTATACATTCATATGGGATGTACACAAAACATTTTCGTATAAAAATACAAAATGAATGTCAGTCATATCAAATGTATAAGCCTACCTACTAGCATAGTCCTAATGTCCTAGTTTGTAGTTTTTATGCCTATGAGGTGAAAATTCTGAAATGTATGTCCGGATACAAGACATGGTTTTCATAAATAGAACTATAGAAGCTGCATGCTTCTTGCAACATGTATCATTCTGATGACAAACAGTTATGTTCATCAATTGGTCCCACCATAGAATATTGTTCTCACCCTCCCTATTGACCAGATCACAAGACATCTCTACTTGCCTTGCCTACCTCAAGAATATATTTGTCTAAAGTAATCCTTCCAATTACAAATAATTGTTTATCAAACTCTGCCAAATCTGTCTAAATATGTAAGATCTGGTGCTATGAACAAACATGTAAAGGTGGTTCTGTTTTGTATTTCAATCAATATTGGTAAGTGTCAAAATAGAAGAAGCAAGTCAATGAAGAGTTTTCTTACATCACAAGCTAACCAACTATAACTAATTGTTAGTTATTGGTTTTTTCTGTTTTGATCCAATGGCTAGCATTGTAGTTGATATTTGTTAGTTAGATGGTAGTTACATGTTTAGACTTGTATAAATAAGAGATGATGAATGTAAGTGAAGTTAAGTTTGTGAATAATCAAAATTCAGTTTTCAGCTTATGGCTTATTCAATGCATAAGCAGTTTTTCATTCATTGTTTCTTCATAGCTTAAGCTCTAAGTTCCTTTGTTATCTTCAACAATGGTGTCTGATCTCAATTTTTACATGGTATCAGGAGTAATCACTATGATCTCCGCCATTGTTTCCTTGGTGCTTTGAGCTTCTTTAAGTTTTTTTTCCACAAACTTCTCTACAAGATCTGTGTGATCTTGATTCTTCTTCGTTTCTTTTTCATTTCACATCGTGTTTTCTCGTTTTCTTCTGCATTATGTCTCAAGCAAGCTCAGCGAGTAGCATCAATGGCGACCAAGCCGTTTCTCAACCTCCTCAGAACAAGGGATATCAAAATGATACCTTGAATCCATATTTCATGCATCCAAATGAAAATCCTGGAAACGTGCTTGTTACTCCGCTTCTGTCAGGTCCCAACTATCACTCATGGTCACGCGCGATGACTGTAGCATTAAGATCCAAGCACAAGTTGCATTTCATCAATGGATCTTTGCCTCGCCCTCATGATGATGATAGAGATTCTATTGCATGGGATCGATGCAACACGATGATTATGTCATGGATTAGCAATTCTGTTGATCCAGAAATTTCCCAAAGTATTCTATGGATGGACACTGCTTCAGAAATTTGGAAGGAACTCAAAGATAGGTTCTATCAAGCGGATGTTTTTCGCATTTCAGACATTCAAGAAGAGATCTACACTTTGAAACAAGGTGAATCTTCTATCTCCACATACTATACTAAGATGAAGAAGTTATGGCAAGAATTTGATAATTTTCGTCCTATCCCTGAGAGCTTCTGTCTTGAAAACTGTCAAGCAAATGTCAAAATGAAGGAGTATAAAGATAGTGATCAAGTGATTAGATTTCTCAAAGGTTTGAATGATCAATATAGTGTTGTTAGATCCCAAATCATGTTAATGGAACCTCTTCCAAATATAGGCAAGGTTTATTCCCTTCTTGTTCAGCAAGAAAGACAATCTTTACTAATTTTTGATGAATCCAAGATTCTAGCTGCTAATGGTTATCAAACACAGGATAACAATAACCATTCTTATGGTAGGGGATCAAATTCCTCTAGAGGAAGAGGCAATGGTAACAAGAAACCTGCATATGGCAGAGGAAGAGGCAAGGGAAACAAACTCTGCACTCATTGTGGTATGACTAATCACATTGTTGATGACTGCTTTCAAAAGCATGGCTATCCACCTCATATGAAGAGAGGAGGAGCAGTGAATAATTGTGCCAATAATGGAAATGAAGAGGATTCAAAATCAGTAGCTGCTTATGAAGAGGATAATGAGGACTTGAATTCAGGTAAGTTGTATTTTACCCCAGATCAACACAAAGCTCTACTAGCTCTTCTCCAAAATGCCACAAATATGCAATCTCATAATGTGAATCACATAACCTCTCAGCCTTCAACTAGTACAGGTATTCTTTGCACCATTCCTCATAATTCAAACACAAATGACACATTTATATTAGATTCTGGTGCCAGAGACCATGTTTGTCATTCCATAAAAAAATTTCAGTGCATGAAGAGAATTAAACCAATTCAACTTAAATTGCCAAATGGAATTCAACTTAAATTGCCAAATGGTACTTTTGTTACAAGTCATTTAGCAGGTACCATTATTTTTGACAAAAACCTGTACATTACCAATGTTTTGTATCTTCCAAAATTTGCTTTTAATCTGATTTCCATATCCAAACTTACAAAAAGCCTAAATTGTTTTTTGTTGATTAATGGAAATAAATGTATGATACAGGAAATTTCATCCCAGAAGATGATTGGTGTAGCTGAGTTGAATCATGGATTGTACACTCTCACTACAAAATATACTTCTTCTACTGCCTTGTCAGCCAAGCAAGATTTCAGTTTTACCATTCCCATTTCAACTGTCAATAGTTTAAATAGTACTAAGTCCATAGATCCCAATAAAGAATGTAATATGTGGCACATGAGATTTGGCCATACATCTTTTGATAAACTTGTTGAAATCAATAAAAATTTCCCTTTTGTTAAGTTGTCCAGATCTAAAATTCCTTGTGACACTTGTTTCTTTGCTAAGCAAAAACGTTTACCTTTTGTCTGGCTATTTGATACTGTACATATGGATATTTGGGGTCCTCTTTCAATCCCTTCCATGTCTGGCTACAAATACTTCTTAACTGTAGTTGATGACAAAAGTAGATTTACATGGATCTATCTAATGAAACAAAAATCTGAGACATCAAACTTGGTTAAAAATTTCTTTTCTATGGTTAAAACACAGTTTCAAATTCATATTAAATGTATTAGGACTGATAATGGCATTGAGTTCAAATTGGTGAATTTTTTCTCTGAAAATGGTATTATACACCAATGCTCTTGTGTTGGTACACCACAACAAAATGGGATTGTGGAAAGAAAACATCAACATTTGCTTGGTACTGCAAGAGCTTTACTTTTTCAGTCACATTTACCTAAAATTTTTTGGGACTTTGCCATTAGTCATGCTGTTCATATCATTAACAGGTTACCAACCCCTTTCTTGACTAATAAGCCACCTTATCAGGTTCTTTATAATACCTTACCTGATATTTCGAGTTTAAAAGTTTTTGGTTCTTTATGCTATGCTGCAACTTTGTCTGCACATAGGAAGAAATTAGATTCTAGATCCAGGAAATGTCTGACTTTAGGTTTTAAGTTTGGAGTCAAAGGTCATGTTCTATTTGATTTACAAACTAGAGAAATATTTGTGTCTAGAGATGTGGTTTTCTTTGAACACATTTTTCCTTTTCAGAGAGAAAATGACAATTTAGTCAAATATGCTACATTACATAACAGTATTCCTTTGTTTGATGATCCTTTTATTGATTGTCATGACTCTTCCCCTGATCATTCTCCCTTAAATGACCTGAACTCAACATCTAAATCTCTTCCTAATAATTCTACTATTGTTCTAACTCCTCATAACTCTGATAATTCTACTCAACCTTTAGTTTCCCCACACATTGCTTCCAATACAAGCAACTCTGCCAGTACTAATCCCAACGTGTCTAACTTACCTTGTTCATCTCATAACACTCCACCTCCTCCTATTATTCAACCTGAACCTATTAGAAGATCTAATAAGGTCACTCAACCTCCTCCTTTTCTTGCCAAAACCTACTACTACAACCTTAACTGTGCTGCAGTTCATGATTCATCCACAGACACATCACTCTCATCTTCTAAATGTAAGTATCCTCTATCTTCTTATATTTCTTGTCAACATCTCTCTTCTGCACACCATCATTACATTTCAAATATCACCAATATCTCTGAACCTACATGCTATGAGAAAGCTATTTGTGATCCAAATTGGACAAAAGCCATTACAGCTGAGTTAACTGCTCTGGAGAAATATAACACTTGGAAACTTGTTCCATTACCCAAACATAAACATGCTATTGGTTGCAAGTGGGTTTTCAAGTTGAAATTGCATGCTAATGGTACCATTGAGAGATACAAAGCCAGATTGGTTGCTAAGGGTTATACACAAACTGAGGGCATTGATTATATGGATACTTTCAGTCCTGTTGTGAAGATGACAACCATTAGAATGTTCTTAGCTATAGCAGCAATACAAAATTGGCCATTATACCAACTTGATGTCAACACTGTTTTTCTTCATGGAGATTTGAATGAAGAAGTATACATGACTCCACCTCCTGGCCTAGTTCTTCCTTCTAACAACTTGGTCTGCAAACTTCAAAGATCATTATATGGCCTTAAACAAGCCAGCAGACAATGGAATACTAAACTTACTGACACTCTTATCTCCTCTGGATACATTCAATCCAAATCAGATTACTCTCTTTTTACAAATCAAGCTTCATCTGGTTTCACAGTTATTTTGGTTTATGTGGATGATCTTGTTTTAGGGGGGATAGATAGTGAAGAGATACAGGAAATCAAAACACTATTAGATGATAAGTTTAGTATTAAAGATCTTGGAACTCTCAAATATTTCCTAGGTTTTGAAGTTTCCAGGACACAAGCAGGTATCTCTATGTCAAAGGAAATATGCACTTGATTTAATTCAAGATACAGGACTTCTAGGTGCCAAACCATGTTCCACTCCAATGCAGCCACAATTACAACTACACTCTACTTCTGGTAAAGTCATTTCTGATCCTACTGCATATAGGAGATTTATTGGTAGATTGTTGTATCTCACTCATTCTAGACCAGAAATTGCATATGATGTCAGTAAGCTGAGTCAATTTCTTGCTGCTCCTACTAATGAACACATGTTAGCTGGGTTACATGTGCTGAAATACATCAAAAATTGTCCAGGACAAGGATTATTTTTTGCTTCAAAATCATCTCTTAGTTTGAAGGGTTTCTCAGATTCTGATTGGGGTGCTTGTCCAGACACAAGAAGGTCCACTACAGGCCTATGTTTCTTCTTAGGTAACTCATTGATCAGTTGGAAAAGTAAGAAACAAAATGTAGTATCTAGATCCTCTTCAGAAGCAGAATATAGAGCTTTGGCACAAGCTACATGTGAGGCACAATGGCTTAAATTCTTGCTGCAAGACTTCAACATTGCTCATCCTACACCCATAGTGTTGTATTGTGATAACAGGTCAGCACTTCACATTGCTGCTAATCCTGTATTTCATGAAAGATCCAAGCATATTGAGCTAGACTGTCATGTAGTCAGAGAGAGATTGCAAGCAGGACTCATTCATTTGCTACCTGTATCATCAAAAGAACAAGTAGCTGATATCTTGACAAAATCTCTTCATCCAGGTCCTTTTCATATGCTGCAAGACAAGCTTGGAATGATTGATATCCATTCCAGCTTGAGGGGGGATGTCAAAATAGAAGAAGCAAGTCAATGAAGAGTTTTCTTACATCACAAGCTAACCAACTATAACTAATTGTTAGTTATTGGTTTTTTCTGTTTTGATCCAATGGCTAGCATTGTAGTTGATATTTGTTAGTTAGATGGTAGTTACATGTTTAGACTTGTATAAATAAGAGATGATGAATGTAAGTGAAGTTAAGTTTGTGAATAATCAAAATTCAGTTTTCAGATTATGGCTTATTCAATGCATAAGCAGTTTTTCATTCATTGTTTATTCATAGCTTAAGCTCTAAGTTCCTTTGTTATCTTCAACAATGGTGTCTGATCTCAATTTTTACAGTAAGGAAGGGGAAAGTGTTTGTAAGAGTAAAATCAAGTATAACTTAAGTAGAAATATAACTTAATCAATGAACAACTTGAGATTCAACATTAGATGTGTGCATGATCTTACATATTTCCCCTTCCTTACAAACAAACATGATCTTACAATTACAATATAATTACCCTTTGATAGAAAAAGTTTTGGGTGAGTATCAATCGTTATTATGTACTACGTAATTGCCAGAAGAAGACAATCACATTTGAAATATGTAAAATCATGCACACATCTAACGTTGAATCTTAAATTGTTCATTGATTACAAAACCTTGAAAATGGTAATGCATCATATTTTGAATATATTTTTTGAAGACCGACAAAATTGTTCTCATGAGTTTAGCTCAGTTGGATAGAGAAATTGTATTATACATTACATGCAAAGGCCAGAGTTCAAACCCCCCGACATGTCACTTAATTTTGAGTGAATTTTTAACCAATAGACTATTTGACAAAAAAATTAAATTGGGAAAAATTGATAAACAACTAATTTATGGTAAATATAAATGAACCAATATATGATAAGAGTATTTTAGTAAAAATACTTTTCTCTCTATTATGTTTATATATTTTATTTTTATTTGTGCAAATTGATGAATTAGGTTAATTTTTTTAAGAACGAGGGAGTACTGTAGAAGCTAAGATATTGGATCCTTGTTTGAACTTTTGATGCATTTTTTGTTTTGTTTGAACCTTGTTTCAAAAATAAAACTTTTGAATTTTGATGCATATAAAGTATAAACCCACTATTAAACGAGTGACTAATGAGGTTAGATTGCCTTAAGCTTCACCTCTTTAGGGGAAGACTGGACCAGGCCCTAAATTGATGATGCCTCTTAATGGACCGATTCCTTGTTTGGGTTTTGGAGGGGGTCCGGGGTCCCCTACGTGATTTTAATAATTATAGGAGTTTTTCTTTTGCCACCCCCTAATCTTCTTCTGCACACTACAATTTTTTAAGGTTTCAAAGTTCTATGACTCTGGTGTTAATCGAAGAAATTCATCAACACTATTCAACTTCAAAAAAATAACACTCGAGCTTTAGAACTCAAACACTAAAAAAAACGCTTCTAATTTTAGAACTCGAACAATTTATATAATATACACACAACTCCATCTATTCTCCTCATTCTTTCAATTTTCTAAAAATTGTCAACAACAAAAAAAACCTGAAAATCCGAAACCACCTACATTGTGATATTTTTCTTCAAATAAATCTCATTGTTGAAGTTTTTAAGCACAAAATATAATTAAACATGTTGGTACAAATTTTTTTAGTTCTTGGTTGCTTGCATGAATTTTTTTTATTTTTGAAACTTCTAGTTTGGCTTGACTTCTTTTTTTTTTTCACTAAATTTTGCTTGAATTCTACTATTTTTTTTAATGGCAAATATATTATCAATAAGACAAGTCTTTGTTCAAGATGAAGAGTGTATATACATCTAGGTTAGAATTGTGAAGGAATGCCACTTATTCACCTCATAATATGAAATTCTAATCATTGAACAACCAGACTAAAAAAGAATCACGAAGGAATTCTTTAAAATGTATCTTTTATATATGTATATTACACTAATTTTAGAATGAAAGAAGTAGCATAAAGCAATGTTGCATAAAAAATGAACGTCCCTATATTAAACTTCACTTAAGCATATGTGACATAAAATTAGATTTATGATATCCAAGAGACCAAGACCATGCAATAGTCCTATGCATAACACGTGGAGAAGCCATATAGGCCAAAGGTTCTAAATGAATTCACCATATCATATTTGTTTCCTTGTTGAATTCAATTCTATAATTTTCAAGATCTGGTTGAGAATTGGACTCATCCTCTCAACGAAAAGGACTATGAACAATAGTGAATCCGGGAAAGAGGGGGACACAGAGTTTTGTTTTTTTCTAATAATTTTGTCCACATTGAATAAAAGACATTCAATTGGTGTGTTGTGTTTTATTTTATGCATTTAAAATAATAGGACCCCCACAACTAAGATGGAAATGAACATTATTAGATGTCATTTTCGTTGTTTATTTTACATCGGGTAACTAAGAACATGAAATGTGTATATCTATTTTTTTTTTCTTTTCTAAAATTGACAGCATAAGCAGCCAAGAAAAAGTTCTCCATTTAGAAAATTTTGAGTTATGTGGAGAAAAAGAAGCTATTCAGGGTACAACTTTTGCTTCTCAAATCTATAAATTGTAATACTACATCCACTTTATTATAATAAACAATGCACTTTTTAGATTTATTAAAAATTAATGTATTTTGTAAAAAAAAAAAATTAATGTATTTAGTTTTTATTGTAATTCAAATATATAAGTTTTATAATGAATCTAAAAAGTACGATGTCTTTTATAATAAGAAATAAAGGTAGCAATAATTAAGAAGACATTGGTTCAAAAGTGGAACGGCGCTCATACTAAGATTTTAGAGAGAAAAGAAATTTATTCTAAAAAAAAAGGCCTTAATTTTTTATTAATTTGGTTATAAATATGAAATATGTATGAAAATTATAGTTTAGTTGGTTAGAAGAATAATGTCACAAATTTTTCTTAACTTAGATTCGAACTTTAAATTTTCTATTTGATTGTTTTAAAGAATTCACTATTAAACTTGTTTCAAAATCCTCCATATATATAATCACAAGTGAAATAAAATCTTGTGGAAGAAAAAGTTCAAGATTTATCAATATATAAAAGTTCAAACCTAGCCAAAATTATATAAAATTATAACAAAAGCAATTATACATTATTTATCAGTCTGAACATGCAGTACATTACAAAAAAATATTTTAATAATTTCAATTTTGGGAAATTCCTCTCAGCAGATGCAACAACAGTTAACATGGATAATTATGACATTGAATTCAAGTGATTAATGAATTTTATTAAAATGATAAATTTCGAGAGAATCTAAGTTTTATTTAATGGTAGAATAATTTGTTGGATAGACTTTACTTATCTCGTAGTCAAACTTTAAATTATATTAAGTCTTCTTCCCTTAAAAATCAGAGATATACCAAAAAAAATAATGTATTGTTTATTTTAATGGCTAAATTTATTGAAAGAGTTTTAACCCAAGTGCAAGATCACACAAACCCGGGAAAGAATCATTAGTAAAAAGCACCAAAAAAACAAAGTAGCACATATGTATAAACTTGAAGAGAAATCAATATCATAAAAATATTCACTAGAGAATTTCTTTAGTTATTTTTGAAGGTGCTAACATAATTGAGATGTCTTAAATTCCATCTTTATACTCTTGTGACCCTTATAAAATAAAAAATCATAAAAATACTTAATTTTATTTCAAATGTTAAAACATAAAAAAATTGTTAACAGAAGTAAAACATGAGACAAATAATTTGTCTCATGTTTTCTCCATTAATTTTTTTCTATCTCAACTCTAATCCACCCTTTATATGTTTTAATGATATAAATACCAAATTATTTCCTTATACTTTTTTTTTTTGCATTGAGAAGATCGTAATTACCAACTCCACCCGTGGTTTAGACTCTTGACTTGACTAAACATATATTTTTTTTACATATATTTTTCTTGACTAGAGATATATACTTTTATAGCATGGGAGGTAGCCGCCATGGTAAGAAATATTTGGAAATACTTACACATGATTGAGAACCACTAAATAAGGCAACATTTTTTCTACCAATAGGAATCAGATTCAATCCACTTACTCATACATATATAATTATTTTTACAATATTCTTTGTGTAAAGAAAAGTCCACAAACAAATGAAGTAATTAGAGGAGTAAAGAGGACAATTGTTTATAGTCTTCCCTAGGTCTTCTTGTACTATTCACACCTAACAAGAAGTAGGCTTTTAATTCCACCATCTTTTACTGTTACCCTATTGCTAGTTCACGACAAAGAAAATATGAAGACCATACCACTTGTGGTCCTAATACATTCTCTCATACTATTCATCCTTGTGATGTTTCACTATTTATATTTATATACATAAAACAAGATTCTCTGTCAGCATAAATCTTTAGTTTAATCGAGAGAAAATGTTGAAATTACTAAGTAAGTTATTCATGATTAAGGTTTGAATCTCAATCTCTCTACTTCTCTCCACTTTATGTATCAGTTTTCAATAGTTTGTTATTTCGTCTATTTACAAGAAAAGATAGATTTTGTATACGGTATTTTCTCCACATAAATAAACCACCTTGTTTAATTAATTTCTAGATCTCTCTCCCTCTCTCTCTTTGAAGTTATGGAGACAAGAAGCTCAGAGGGAAAAAGGAGTTTGAGGAACAAAGAGAAGGTGAATAATGATTATGAGGAATTAGAAGAGGAAAGTGATGAAATGGATTTTGAAGAGGAAGAAGATGGTAGAAAGAAGAGGGTAGTGAGAGATCTCTATAGTAACAAAAGAGGTTCAAACAAAGCTGGTGGCTCAAATATTAATCCACCATGTTGTCAAGTGGAGAATTGTGATGCTGATCTGAGTGAAGCTAAACAGTATCACCGGAGACATAAGGTATGTGAATATCATGCTAAGGCACCTGCCGTACACATTGCAGGGATGCAGCAAAGGTTTTGTCAGCAATGTAGCAGGTTGACAAACCCTAATCTCTTTTAACTAATTTTTTTATTTTTTGAGTTTAATTTCATTATATAATTTTTTTTATATCTATTGTTGAAGAGTATACTAATTAGTAGATTTGTTGAAGAATTTGATTACTATTTACTCTTTTGTCTAAGAAAAATAACTGTCAGATGTTTCGAACACATAAACAGACAGACACCGTATAAAAATATAATTTTTATTTTCTAAATCAATTTTTAATCATTTGACCAATATGAACACTTATGCAAGATGCATTGTATACAGTATTCGAATACAGTGTCGTTTTTTGTGTGTCTATATAACTCAGAAATGAAGTTAATGTAAAATTGACCTAACTTTAGAGGGAGGGAGCTGGAATGAGTATTTTATAAGATTGAGTGGAGACATGCTTATTAGAATCTTTACTTGTATTTTAATTTGTCTTAAGCCAAGACTCATCTGCTTAAGTGCTTATAATGTTTTCAAGTATATAGCTGTTGAAAGAAATTAAAAAATTACAAATATTATTTTGTTAAATTAAATTACATTTTTTGTCCAAAAGTTCATGTTTTACTATGGTTCATTAAGGTTATTTTGGTTTTTTTACTCCTTTAAATTATAAATATTATACAATATAATTGATCTTTGAAAAAAATTATTTTATTTTAATTCTTTAAGTTATGAATGTTAAACACTTTGATTCTTTAAACTATAAAATTTAGGCAATTTAATCATCATAACAGTGACCAAAACATCTTAAATTTATAATTTAAGAGATCAAAGTTTTTAAGATTCATAATTTAAAAGATGAAAATGAAACAAAAATATTTTATGGATCAAATAATCTAATATTTGTAATTTAAGATATTGTTATTAAATAAAACAAGAAACTTAAGAGATCAAAGTAAAATCTAACTAACCTAAAGGAACACAAATATAATTTAGCAATTTTGTTACTATACCTTCAAAATTTTACTTGGACTTTTGACTAGTGAAAAGTACTACTTCCGAATAGTAATAAACTGTTTTTTTTTTTTTTTTTGACAAAAGTAATAAACTGTTCTATATGTGACTTAATTTAAAATGATATATTTTTCAAAAGAGTACGAGTACCCTATTTTGGTTAAAGTAGTTTGGTCCTTACTTTGTGCACGGTTGGATTATGTATAGTTGACCAATAACTATGTGGTTCTTCTACATCAAATTTATTTTTAGATTAATAGATCAATATTCCTGTAAAATACACAAAAAGTTTTGCAATATTTTTTGTAATTTTTTTTGTTGAGAATCACCCCTATAATGTTTGATTTTTTGCAATACCGCCTTGAACTCAATCAATCATAGTATAACCTCCGCAAAATATAATTTTAGCGGGGGTTTTAAACCGCCGCAAATAAAAATCGCTGCAAATATAATTTTAGCAAGGGTTTTAAACCACCACAAAAAAAAAAACCGCCACAGAAAATACTATGGTTGATTGTGTTCAGAAGGTATTGCAAAAATTCAAACATTACAAGGAGTGATTCTCAAAAAAAAAAAAAAAAAAATTTACAGGGGGTATTGAGCTATTAACCATTTATTTTTTGGGTTCAATTCTACATTAAACTTTTATTTTTTTTACTTGAAGCCTTTGTTTTTTTTTTTTTTTTTACATGAAGCCTTTGTTATTGGAGCGTCTAAAATGAAAATTTTAATTTACGGGTTATATTGTACTCTCATACTCTATTTTAATATTCTATATTTTTTCTTATAAAAAAAGAAGAAAGATTTTAAAACTCCCAAATGGAAAATCTTGGGTATAGAGATATCTCAACACTACCCTTATGACATATGTGCGTGTTTGGTATCATGCGAATATCTCAGAATCACGGTGATTCACTATAATTTTGCAGAAGTTACAAAGTGTAGTTTTTAGAAAATCACGGTGGATTATCGTGATTCTAAGTTCTGACATTCTCACCGCGATACCAAACATAGACATAGAGGTTTTTCAACACAAATATGGTTATTGTAAAAATATTAAATTATAACTAAAAAATTTAAAAAGAAAAAATATGAATCTAATATGTCACTAATTAATTCTATATATATCCTTAAATTTAGTTATGAAGAAATTAGAAAGAATTTTTGGTAAAAAAAAAATTAGAAAGAATTTCAACTTCTCTATTTCTAATTTTAGTCACTAACTTTTCTTCTGCAGAACTTTAGTCAATAATTCTTCTTCATATTCAATGCAATTTAAGCATGACATTATTATAAACAATCTATAACATTCTTCACTAAGGTAGTAATTTACTAAGGTATGAGAGTAGGTTCAAATCCTATATATAAGCTTCATAGCATTGAAGTAACTTTATTTGAGGGAAGAGCATAAGAGTTGGAGTGATAAAAAAAATCATGAATTGGTTCAGTTTTCCTACTCACTAAATCCTATAGATAGATTTATTTATTTATTCTGAGGGTGTGTTAAATACAATACACCAAATACATACATGGATATATCCTATTAACTTCCTCCACTTCTTGATCATGTAGAGATTAAATTAGGAGTCCCCATTGATCCATTCAGACAACTACATTATATTGATTGATCATAAATTTATAATTATTTAATTCTATTAAGGCCATATAATATCTAAGTATATATTGGGACAACGTACTCTCACTTCACTTGCATATTGAATAGTTGTAGTTTGTATTTTGTAATGGAAGCATTTTTGGGTAAAGTGAAGAAGATGCAAATATCACATTTTTTTCATGGGTTGATTATGAGTTGGAGGAGACATACTTCTATTTTAGTGTGGTGGTTTGTGGGTAGAGGGATTCAGATTTTTATTACACTCTAATGCATGATTTAACTTTATTTCCTAACAAGGATTTGGAAACTAGGCTATTGTTTAAAATAAATGAACAAAAATTGTGTTCTCCATATTGATACAAAATTTCAAATGTCTATACATCTTTCCTGTTCGACTAATATTAGTTCTATTCAATACTCCTACTTTGTTTTTCAGATTCCACGAGCTATCGGAATTTGATGACTCAAAAAGGAGTTGTAGAAGGCGTTTGGCCGGGCATAATGAGAGGCGTCGCAAAAATGCAAGTGATTATCAATGAGAATGATTTCATCATTAGATGGAATAATTAATAAGGAATATTGAAGCCAGCAAAAATGATTGGAATAAAATCTCCCATTCAAACCTTCAAATATATGTTGCATTGTTGCTGGTCCCTAAGGATAGATATGCTCTCTATCTTCTGTCAATCTTATCCCTATGTATGCTAATAAAGACTATTGTTGCTTCTATTTACATCTAAATCATGTAATAATTTCACTTAGACTCGTAATTAAAATCATTCTTGAACACATGACTTTTGTATTTGCTTACTATGTTACAAGTCCTCTTGTGTTTATGGGTCACAAACATGCTTACCCTACCGACCGATTTTATAACAGTTGTGTTATCTTAGATTTAGACTTCAATTCGATAGCATTACTTTCTCAAAAATGTGATATCCTTAGAGCAGGGGCGAGCCTTCTCTAGGGCGGAGATGTGTCATAACACCCCTAAAATTGAATTTCCATCTCATCATCATATATACGATTTAAAAATATAATTTCAGTCCATTGAAGAAATGCTCTATCCATAAGAATGAAGGACAAAAAAATACATGTATAGGGGCAGTTAATCATACCCCTTGTTTCAACTTTCATTAACCAAGCTCCCTAGTGTTAAAGCAGCTTCAAATGTAATAATGAATGCTGTCTACGTATGTAAAAATTTGAAGGAAAAAAGAAATAAAAATTTGAAGATCTTCAAATGCAAACTATTAAAACATTACTCGTTTCATTCAAATTTGTTCTAGTGTGTAAAATGGGGTTTCATGAAAGCATGCTTGAGCTTTGTTGTATGAGCATTGAGCAGTGCTATATCTCGCGAGATGCATAGTCACGAAAATAGCAAAAGTATGTGTGTCATATATTGAGAAGAGACGAGGAAATTTTCACTGAATTTTCAATTGAATATTGGTGGAAAACATGGGTCATTGGCCAATGAAAATATTTCGCTATGTGAAGCATTTTCCTTGTTGTATTATCTGCAATAGAAATTAGGTAGACTTAAGAGTCTAGAAATATAATACAACAATCATCACTTTACGAGTACGATAATTAAAAAGACATCAAATTGCAAGGAACTAACCTCAGTCGTGCTGCCTAATGCCTAGCATTTTCATTGCTAGTTCCCAGGTGACAATTGTTGCGGCATTAGCCGGAAACGCTCGACTTACCGTGGGACCTAGACCAGTATAGCACCCCTTCAAACCAGTCCTCTTGTAGACCTACAAAACAAAACAAAAAAACAATTTAGGCCTCTCTGATCTCTAGTTTTTTTATGATTGTCAATAAACGAAACACATGAAGAAAGGCTTGAGAGCACTTACTGAACTTAAGATCTTAAAAGGATTTCTCGGACAGTTTTTATCAGGGTTTGTCTGAATTAGAGTCTTCGCGACATCAAGGGGCATAACTACCAACCAAAACTGGTAGAACAATCAAGCAAAATCACAACCAAAAAAAGTTTAATAGGGTTAATAGTATATTTAGTCGTAAACTACATACGTAAATACATGATGGGTTCTAAAGATGCTTACAGCCACACCACTAATTCCACCAGTAACAACTCCAATTCCAATTTCAATCAGGTGGCTGTAATCGGAGGAAGCAGGTTTGATACGTGAATGCATTTGAAAACGCATGTATTCATATACACTGAAAAAGGTAGCATTCCCTATAGATTCTCTAAGCAATGTTGTACTACTTCCACGAAATACTCCTTTCACCTGAAAGTAATTCCATCAGCTATATATAATACATTAATCAATAATCATAATGTCGCAGAATTTCCTCACCCCTTCCGTTTTTAAAGTTTTAAGAGCACAATCAAGGGGACTACTGTATCTACTTGAGACAGGAACTAAAGAGTCGGTTCCTTGGATCTGCATCCTACACTGGAAAAGTTCAAATTAATTTGAGTGGTTATATAGACAATCGACCAAAGAAACTGCAGTGTATGTACAAACCTTAGGTTCACTTACCTTTATCAGTTCTGTTGGACCTAACACAAAACTGTTGATGGCACCACTAAAAGCTGCAGATGGTATTATCACTTCAGGTCGTGGCGCACCGCTTTGCACGCCTCCCTAGAATAGTGAACAGAAACAAAAGTCGAAGGTGTAAGTAAAAGCATGCTATGAAGTTATATGATACACCAAAACAACAAAAAATTCCAGAATACCATTAAAAAGATCATATATACTCTATTGAATAATATCATTTTAATGCACACCTGAAGGTACTGTTTTGTCTGGGAATAAATGCCAAAAAAGAGAGATCCTTCCAAAGCCATCCCAGCAAAAGATGACGTTGCTCCTCTATAAAATCCTTTGATCTGGAATAGAGTAGGTACTAGTTAGGATTTTCAAATCATTTCCCTCAAAATCTCTTATTGAAAATGAAAACGAATAAGAAAAAGAAAACTTGGTTTTGCAAACAGTTAAGAGATATAAAATCATTAGCCCCAGAAAAAGAGATATAACATCATTCATAGAACACCACCTATATGCTCCAACAGTTTATGCTTTTAGGATAGTTAGCCTTTGACATGGCCTCATAGTCACTATATTTAAGAGTTCACGCGTTCAACCACTGCCACCCCCATTCTTTGTGATTAAATTACATGTGACGACCACGTAAAATGAGCCTAGTCTTACACACATGTCGATTCAATATAGATAATATCAGCAAATTGCATGTAAGATAAGATAAAAGTAACTTTGGACATACAAGATATATTTATAAGGCAACAGTTAAAATCCAGTTTTAAAATTTTCCTAAGAGATAATCAATATTCTCTCTTTCTTCTACAACTTCGGCGGTACAAAAAAGTTAAAAGTGAAAAAAGTGCAGGTGTAACCAATCAATATTCAAAAGGCAAGATGTGACATCCAGAGAGAGGGAAACAATTACACTTGATAGGAAAGCGTCGCAACAGAAAGGAACTGAAAATGTTAATGATGACATGCGTAACTGATGTTAAGCATAGTAGCATGCAGATTTTACAAATAATAACCAAAATAAGTCCAATGATCAGCTTCCATGAAATATAACATCCAGTTCAAACTTGACATCATTCAGTACAAGTTTAGATGTTTGATTACCTCAAATCAAAATTTATTTTACTTTCAAATCTCAGTTTGACTAAAGATGAAAAGAAAAGAAAACTTTTGTAATTTTGTGATGGGTTGAAAAATTTACGCAAAGTTCAATCAAAAAAAGAAAAACTTAAGCTAAGTTTAACATCAAACTTGCTATTAGAGTAAAAATATCCAAACATATATTACTTCACTTCAAATCCAATTTCAACAAAATGAACTCTACAAAATCAATTTCAAATGTTTACCAAACAGAAATTCAATGTTCACCTAATTAGACTCCAGAAACCGAAGACAAATATCAGATGGCCAAAGAACTTCATTATTACTTATTGAATGATATGATAGTCTCATAATTAATAGAATACTAAATCTAAATTACTAAATAAAACGATATCAATCAAGTAATGATCCCATAACATGCCTAATTGCCTAAATTATTATGATAAACTACAATAGGGCCAGACCTCCTGCTTTATACACAAGAAATCATATTCTTTTATCACTGATACAAGTTAGCAGTTATCTATATTTCACATTCTTCTGTTTACTTCGAATGATTAAAAAAATCTTATATTATCTTTGATATTATAGAGTATAGAAAACAAAATTATGACAGGTAAAAAAGACATACTCCTTCAGTCTTTAATATCCTAGCAGTGCAATGCAATCCATTTCTATACTGAATTAGATGTGCTTCGGTGTTGTGCGTCTGCAGCTTCACCTATTAAATGGAAAGAAAAACTAATGTTGGTAAATAGATTGTTTTCCTAAAGGTAGATAAAAACTAAACATATAATCAAAGAAACACAAAAAAATCCTTAAGTCAGCAACAAACGTTTATGTTTGTCACAAATCAAAAACAACAATCCATTAACAATTACATTTGCAACTATAGGGGCAATGATTAGTGGAAACACTATTAGTGGCAGTTTAGTGTCCTTGCCCTGCCCTGCCCGCAATTTGTCCGATTAGTTTTAAAATCAAACATAGTAGGACTAAAGTTGTCAGTCATGTCCAGTCTCTTAATTTTTGGCAACGCGCCTAAGTGGGTTTTTAAGAAACCCTAAATAAATAAATTTGAGGATAGAAAGAAAGAAAGGGTGATAAATGAAAATTGGGAGTGAACCTTAACGGTGTCAAAAGGGTGGCCAGTAGCAACAGCGGCAACTCCAGCGAGTAAGCCAGCGACATAATCCTTGTAACCTGAATGTGAAATCTCGGTCATATTTCTCTTGAATTGAACTTGTTAACTACATATATATGAACTCTATTCTCGTGCACAGTATGAAATCGTTGGTGCCGCTGTAGCCGAAATGCGGCTAAATTAAAGGTTAGAAAGAAAGAGTGAACCCAACAAGATCCAACTTGTTGCGTCTACTGTCTACTGCATCTACTACTGCAGTGATGCACGGGTACTCCATTTTAGGGAGAGTATCGGTACCGGGTATCGGTAGAAATATTTTGTCTAAAAAAATATTTTATTTGTTTATAAAAAGATTATTACCGGATACGTACCGGGTATCGGTAGAAATATTTTGTCCAAAAAAATATTTTATTTGTTTATAAAAAGATTATTAACTTTTTTTTTTTTTGACAAAATAAAAACGACGTTCATTCATTCAAATTGGTAGATTACATTGAACAATACAGATTCTAAATTGCTAAAAACTGAAAAAGATTAATCTGCGAACGAATTCACAACATCTACGTTAATAGCGTACAAATATGACAAAACCTACATATATGATTACATTCAAGTGTTCGGAATACACATGCCTCCGAAGCTGCAACGTTGAAGACGCCAATATCATTGATTGAATATGCTCTTGAACAAATTTAATCTTCAATCTGAACCGAACAAATACCGCACGAAGACGGAAAAACAAAATGCCGCACAAAGACGACGAACAACACAACGTCGCACTAAGACGACAAAATCACAATAAAAATCAAAATATATGTGTGAAAAACACTTATTTGAAAGAAAGGAAAGGAAAAAAAACAAGTTAGAGGGGTGATTTTGAGTCAAAAATTGACTCTAAAACCACCCCTCTTTTGGTGGATAAGAAGAAGACTTTTTAGATTAAAAGAAATTGGGGGTGGCGGCTGTGGATAATAGCTATGTAAAAAGAGTAAGAATTATAATGAATGAGCAATAAGAATGTGAGATATTGGTAGAGATGGATTGAATCTATTTGATGGAACTGATATTTTGAAGTTGCTGATCTTTCTTTCGATGAACCTGAACTAAAGACAACTCTTTTAAATGATGATGAAGGGGGAAATATTGAGATTCGGTTTTGACTCAATGAATAATGACATTTTTAAAATGTTTGTTTTTGATATTGCTTATAATTTGACTCTTTTTGAGCAAATTATTTTTTAATTTGATATGATTGTTTTAATGTTTTTAAACAATTTTAATTACTTTTAAAGTGTGTTGTTTAATTATGTGTTTTAGTAGTATATTTTTATTATTTTATTTATATAATTATAAATAAAAAAAATTATACCAACATACACGTACCATAGTATTTCTGAAAATGTCGTACCCCGTACCCGTACCAGTACCGAGTACCGGTACCGTATCCGTACCATGACAACGCTGGTCTACTGTCTAGTCTAGTTCATAAATATTAAAGAATGCAAAATTTTACTAAATTAATTCTACTTTATTATTTCTTTTTTGATGGAACTAATTCTATTTTATTGATTTGGTTTTTCAAAATATGTGTAAATATAGTACTACATTTGTTCCTTTTTACTTGTTTTAAAAGAAGAAAAAGATTAAAATAGGAAAATATATTTTTGTACCTTATTTTCCTATTATATTTTTTTTAATATATTTAGTAAAATGTAATATTGAAAAAATGTTGCATTAAAAATTAAAAATGACATTCATTTTAAAAATGACAATACATTAGTATATCCTCTCTTTGCCTTTTCTCTAGCATTTTATTTTTGACTTAATATAATTTTACTTTAAAAAAATTAGAATATACAAACAGATCATATATCTACTATAAATCATGAAACACCGATTATATATATATATATATATATATATATATATATATATATGGTTTAATTATTATTTTGGTCTCTTAACTTATTTTTTGGTTTTATTTTGATTCCTTAACTATTAAAAGTTTTATTATAGTCCCTTAATTTATTTTATAGTTTTTGTCCCTTAACTATATGACAATTACTCACAATGGTCCTTTCCATGGTTATGTGGACTAACATTTGATGTGGTCTCTCATAGATCTCAATTAATCTTTTAATTTAAACCGTTGAATTTATTGGAACAATAATAGCCATTAAATTTAGATTCATCATCATCATCTTCAAATAAACTTGAAATAAAATTCAGATTTCTGAATAAAACTCAGATCTGCAACAAAAAATTCAATCCAACAACAACCCAGATCTTCAGCAACAACTTAGATATGTTTCAACAGTAAACAAATTTAAACAAAAATTCTAAGCACAAAATCAAACATTAAATCAGTGTTTATTTAAGATTATGGTGATACCAAAGGACAAACTACCATCTACATGTACATGCTTCTGTCTAATTTTCCCTCTAAAGTCTAAACTAGCAAACTAATAAAAATTGATTTTAGGCAAAATTGGAATTTAAGGTTACTCTATGACAGAATTCATATGAGAATTAATTTTTAACTGTTAAGTTTTTAATTGTTGGTTTCCCTATAAATTCTATTTGATAGGAAGTCGTTGCTCCCCAGTCCCTATTTTCTAGTGTTTCAGTTATTTAGTTTTGTATTTAATCACTTTCAAATCAATGAATTAGCAATATCTCTGGAACAAGGATTTTCTTACATTTGTAACATTTAGGGATTTTGCTTTTTAATTTGGGTATTTAGATTTTTTTCATGGATTTGTTGGATGAAGTTAGTGATGAAGATGAAGAACTAAGAGAGAGAAGATGGAGAACAAGAGAGAGAAGAGATGAAAAATAAGAGAAATATTGACCAGATGATGATTCACCGTTATATTCAATAGACAAGCAAATCCTACCGTTAAATTTTTAACAAAAAGATCAAATGGCTCAGATTAAAACAAATTAATGGAGAGGACTAAAATGAAACTTGTGGGAGAAAGTTAGCAAAGATCCTCCCACTACTTTTTTACTAAAATACCATTCATACTATTTTAATTTTTTAAACCATTATCAAATAAAGGTTAATTTTGTAAATGACACTTAATTATGTTTTTTTTAAACAAAACATTTTTTTTTAAGAAACAAAACATCTAAAGATCATATTCTCAATTTCTTTGAAAATTTTAACAGAGTCTGCATTGTTGGATTTCTTGTAAAAATTAAAAACTTGCATCGTTTAAAAAACAATGCTAGCTAGCTAATTTTAATGATATATTTACTAAAATTAAGGAAACATATTTTTAATATTTTGTTTAAAAGATAAAATAAAACGTAAATTACAAAACTAGTCTTACAATTAAAAGTGGTTTGCATATTTTGTTTTTGACTAAAAACAACGGTGTTCATTCATTCAAATTTGTAAGGTACATCAATCGACATCATAACATATTCAAATTCGCTAAAAACTAAAAAGGATAAATCGGCGAACAAGCTCACCGCATCCGAGTTAATAGCATAAAACGGCCAAATGATAAAGCCTACAATTGATATGACAAAATATAAATGTTCGGATTCCGAATCTGCAATGTTGAAGACGCTAAGTTCAATGAATCTGCCCTGAAGTTGGATTGAAGCAAATTTGCAAACCTGAAACAAAACAAACACCGTACAAAGACGGGAAAACCAAACACCGTACAAGCACAACGTCGCACAAGACGGGAAAGCAAAACAACGCCGCACCAAGACGACGAACAACAAAACGTCGCACTATAAGACGACGAAATCACAAAAAAATATTAATACTATGTGAAATTCACTTATTTTAATGAAAAAAGGGAAAGAACAAATTAGAGGGGTGATTTTAGATAAAAAATTGATCTAAAATCACCCCCTTTGGGTGGATGAAAAGAAGAAGAAAAGGTAGGGTAAATAGAGAGGAGCGGCGGCTGTGTTTTTGCATAAAAGTGGTTTGCATATATAGAATTCAGTTTTTAGCAAATATGTAGTGGGAAGATGCTTGCTAACTTCCTCCCACATGTTTTTAGGTGGCAGAAAGTTAGCAAACCCCTATATATATGTATATAGAATTGCTAACTACGACGCATGTAGGTCAACGTTAGCAAGTATGACCCACATAAATTACTCCCCCCTCAAACCTACTATGCGCGCCCCCCATCCATTGCTCTGTGTGCCCCCCACATCTCTACGTGCCCCCCATCCATTGCTCTAAGTCCACTTGAAAGTATTTTGAATCTCTTATGACTGAAACATACCAATACTTCCAAGTTGTTTAAACATGGCGCAATTTCTAACAAACAAAAACAACCTTTGATTTCTTTTAAATTTTCAAAATGCACCATCAAATAAAGCTTTTGGAGATGTGTAAATTCAAGGAGAAGAGAGAATGTATCCTTTTTCAACTAAAAACTAAACAAAATAATAACAAAATTAAAAACATAAACTTAAAAATGAAGGATAAGTTGAAGTATTATACCTTATAAAAGAAACCATGAATAGTCAAACAAGTTGGCTGATTTTAGCAAGGAATAAATGTGCTCAGATAATTTCGACGAAAGCCAATATCCTCAAAATTGCCAATTATTTGAAACGCCTTTAACTTAGGCGTCGGCAGCCGTGTAATAGAGAAGGTGAACCCACCGAACGATTGTAACAAAAGATCCTTATTGTCACATTACATAATTTAGAGAACATTACGTTGAAATCTAATTATTTACCATTACAATCTCAAAAGGTGAACTAGTAATCATTGTCAAACATTTTGTAAAAAATCTTAATCGTTTGTTGATTTCTTGTTAATTGTCATTGTATTTTGTTGAGGATTTGTTTAAACCAAAAAGTTTCGATTACTTTCTTCCTTTCTTCAAACACATTATTAATGTTTTTGTACAAATTCGCCTCATGTTCATATACACTAATTGTTTGTTCCGTAATTTTCTAAATTCATCACACAAACAAGAGATCAACTAGATTCTCTATTTTTGTTTGTTACTATTATTTATGTCACAACTATTTACACAAAATGTATAATGAAAATTAGATACTTCAATCACCTTTTCTTTTGCATCGATAATTTAGAATTTGTTTTCCATTTCTTTGTACATAAAAACACTAAAATCAATAAGAAATCAAGATTATAACTAATTTGAAAAGAATAAACACTAGTGATTTTAACTATTGTTCATAACTAAAAATCCTCAACAAAAAACAACAACAATTAACAAGAACCCAACAAACAATTAAGATTTTTTACATAACGTTTGACAATGATTACTAGTTTTTTTTTATTGAGAACCTACTCAAAACAATTTATCAAAGACATTAGAACTTCAAAAGTATTTTGCTTTGTTTTTTATTATAAAAAAAAGCGCATAACAAATAGTATTCCACCCTCCATATCAAATGTTTGGTTTTAGGAGGAGTGTGAACTTTCCACTATCTACCCCACCCTCGATGAACCTTTAACTTCAACCACCTCATTTTATCATTTTTATAACCCGATTGAACCAAATAGATACCATCGTTTTCTGCCTTCCAAATCAACTTATCCTCATGAATCATGTCTAATAACGAAACCACGTTAATTTAACTAGTTTTAGCCTCTAAAAATAAATATGTAATTTTTATTAACATACCATCTTTTAAATTCAGAAACATGACCCGAAACCACCATACTATTTTTGAGATCCTAAACATGACCCTATATATTTTGTCGATTTGTTATTTATTACATGAGCAAGGTACTTTAGTTTATAAATTAGCACGTGCTGAGTAAACATATATTAGTTATATTGACCCATATGAAATAAATAATTAACATGATATATAAATAAATGCATCTTCTTTATCCTGTTTCATAGTTTAACAATGATAGTAATTCTTGTATGTTTTGTACTGGTCATTTTCTTACTATCATTGGATCCTTTAATGAATGATAGTTGATTAAAATTGTACATGAGAGGGCTAAATAAATGATACAAGGTTGATCAAAGATCGAATAGGAGAGTTCTTTAAGTGAATTCTTTAATGAATGATAGTTGATTCGTATAAATTAGTTTTTTTTCTACAATATTATGTCACAACTATTTACACAAAATGCATAATAAAAAATTGGATACCTCAATGAACTTTTCTTTTGCATCGATAATTTGATATTTGTTTTCCATTTCTTAGTACTAAAAAACACTAAAATCAACAACAAGAAATCAAAAGTATAACTAATTTGAAAAGGATAAACACTAGTGATTATAACTATTATTCATAACTACAAATCCTCAACAAAAAACAATGAAAATTAACAAGAAATCCATAAATGATTAAGATTTTTTACATAATGTTTGACAATGATTACTAGTTCGCCTTTTAAGATTGTATTGGTAAATAATTATATTTTCAACGTAATTTTCTCTAAGAGAGGATGTATCCCTTTTCAACTAAAAACTAAACAAAATAATAACAAAATTAAAGACATAAACTTTTGATTTTAAAAAATGAAGGATAAATTGAAGTATTATACCTTCAAAAAGAAACAATGAATAGTCAAGCAAGTTAGCTGTTTTTGGCGAGGAATAAATGTGCTCAGATCATTTCGACGAATCGAATCATAAGCAAAATCTAAAAGCATACCAACAAATAATGTAGATAGTTGATGACAGTTTTCATAGCCAATACCCTTAAAATTGCCGATTATTTAAAGTGTCTTTAACTTAGGCGCCGGAAGCCGTATAATAGAGAGGGTGAACCCACCGAACGATTGTAACAAGAGATCCTCCAAAACAACACATCCTCTTATCATCCTTTCTAAAAGATCCTCCAAAACCACACCTTCTGAATTGTTGTGTTTTATTTTGTAATACTTAGTGTTTATTTATTGTAATAAAATTCACATTTTTTGATAAAATAATATTTATATTTTTTTTTGTCGAGACCGGGGTAGAGACTCCAAGGGTGATAGTTTTGAGCTTTTGTTCTTTCTGGGATTTGATTTAGTGGACTTTTCTTTTTATAACAATAAAAGATAATTGTACTAAATGTGTAAATATACCACAATATATAATTTAGTTGTACCTCTACTACACTTTAGTTTATCTCAAAAATTCCTTTAAGAGATGAATTTTTAAAAAGGATCAAAGGAATACAAATTTGCATATGATAGAATTTTTTTACTTATAATACTTACCTTAAATTGTAAAATGAAACACAGATTTAGTAATAATTACAAGTAGCTAGAGCACATGTTTATCATGTTAACATGTGTTGAAAAGTAGTTGGTTTATCATAAGAATGAATTTTGAAAGAATATGAGTTTGATTTATGAATGATACAATATTTTGACCATGTTTATTTATTTCGCAGCGGAGAACTGTAGATTACTAGAGTCTCTACCCCTAGAAACCCAAAAATTAATATGAAATTAAAATGAGTATCCAAATATAGAAAATAATTGTGTAATTTTTTTTAGTGTGACCCTCATTCTTATAAAAAAAATATAGTGTACTTTAAATTGATTAAAAATATTTAATAGTTGTGACCAAAATAAAATAAAATAAAATTTAATAGTAAATTTTTAAAGTTTTGTTTTAATTTGACCACAAGATATTATCAATAGTTATTTCCTTTTCTGTGATATTGAATAGTTATTTTTATTATGAAATATTTTTTATTTAATATTCATGAAATATTCACTTTTTATTGAATAGTTTTTTTTATTATGAAATATTTTTATTAATAGTTAATATATTTTTGTGAATTAGGTACCTATACACACAATTGCAGAGATGATAAAATTCTCATGGCTAAGTTTGTCAAACAACAGATTATTCCAAAAATTTAAGTTGTTAAGAAATGTCTTAGTCAAAGAGGCTATGATATTATGTCAAATAACTGATTATTTCAAAATTTTAAGCTATTAAAAAATATCACATCAATAGTTTTATATTATTTTTAACAAAATTGAAATATAGGACATAATGTCTGATTAAATTGATAAAAGATCTCTATTAACATATGATCAAAATGCTCTTGGGTAACATTCATGTCAATATAATGTCATTAGTTTTCATATAACACTTAACTATAATTATATTTTTTTAAAAGTACATATAATATTGTAAGGAGGGAGTATTAAATTTTTTATATTAAATTTTTTTTCATAATTTTTTAATACTCCCTCCGTCCCGAAATATAAGGGAAAATAAAAAAATCACACTTATTAAGAAAACCAAAACATAAAAATTTGAAACATGATTTTGTGTGATTTTTCTTAAAATAAGTTACATTGGAAGATGTAAAAACATTTTTTATTGGTTGTTGTTTATTGATAAAAGGAGAGAGAATGAAAATTAAATGCAATTTGTATTTAATTTTATGAGAATAAGTAAAATTAATATTTGGGAAAGATAAATGTTTATTTTTTTCCCTTATATTTTGGGACAAAGAAAATGTATTTTTTTCCCTTATATTTTGGGACGGAGGGAGCAATACATATTTTGATATTTAATTAGTAGTCAATATATGTCATTAATTTGGTCAAAAGAAAAAGAAAATTGGTCAAAAGAAGAAGAAATACCGTTAAATAGAATGGGAGAATAATCAAGTGTAAATAGCTTTGCATAAGACGAGTACGCCTAATTTTTGAGAGAAATGACACGCATGAAGAACACGTCACCTTTCAAATTAAGAAATTGTCTTTAAACTTATATCGCGTCAAATATTTATTGGCTACAATGACACTTCATTTTTGGTCAAAAGAAAAAGAAGAAGAAATACCATTAAATAGAATGGGAGAATAATCAAGTGCAAATTGCTTTGCATAAAACAGGTACACTTAATTTTTGAGAAATGACACGCATGAAGGACACGTCACCTTTCAAATTAAGAAATTGTAGTCAATATATGTCAATAGATTGTAGTCAATATATGTCATTAATTTGGTCAAAAGAAAAAGAAAATTGGTCAAAAGAAGAAGAAATACCATTAAATAGAATGGAAGAATAATCAAGTGCAAATTGCTTTGCATAAGACGAGTACACCTAATTTTTGAGAGAAATGACATGCATGAAGAACACGTCACCTTTCAAATTAAGAAATTGTCTTTAAACTTATATTATATTGTGTCAAATATTTATTGGCTACAATGACACTTCATTTGCATTTGCATTCATATAAATGAGTATAAAACCAACCTAAGAAAAATCAAATCACAACACTTTAATTATAATGTCAAAAAAATAAGAATTTTCACGAGGAGTCTCTCAATTCTCAAACATAATGAGAAGACTATGAGAATCATATCCGCAACCCCAGGATACTTGAAGATGAAGCAGGTAAATATTTTGTTCTTCTCTTAATTATGTAATTACTCTGCAATTTCATATGAAATTTGAATGTGTGAATATTGATAACTTCTTAATCAGATCTAATAAATAATATAAACAACAAGGTACATGTACTTAGTGTAAATTGTATATACTAATAGGTTGATTAATTTTATTATATGTGTAGGTATTATTCGAAAAACAAGAACTATAATGGAATACATGCATCACTTTTGCAAAGTGTGCATAGACAAGTGCATGCTTGCTGGGTATGATCTCAAACTCTACTTTACCATTTCACATATTTGTAGTTTTAACTGTATTGATAATTTATTATAGTTACGATAAACTATTTTCTTTTCATGTATTGCAGCAAGTCAGTAACAATAATGAATGTCCAACATGTCGTAAACATTGATGTCCATACATCCAGTTGGGATCTCGTACCATGCCACAAACTGCCCAAAGGGTTGTGGAAAAAATGAACAACACCATTCTCTTTCTTTTGAGATCTAAACATACAACATTGAGATACTATCAAGACGTCACAAACATGAGTTTAAACTAACGAATAACAACAACCTGAAACTGATGCACCAAGTCCAACAATAGTGCAAGGAAATTAAGGCTGACAATTTTAACATTTGTCAGCCTTAATTTCCTCACGTTATTGTTTGATTTGGTGCATTAGGATCAGGTTTTTGATTTTCGCCAGTTTAAACTCATATATGTGACGTCATGGTAATATATCAACACCTTGTCAATTTAGTCCTTCGATGGAAGAAATGATGTTGTTCATTTTTTTCCGCAACTTAGTGAATCGTTTGTGTCGTGGTCCGAGTGTGCATAGAATTCTTGAATCGTTTGTATAATGGAATGCATGCATCACTTTTGCAAAGCGTGCATAGACAAGTGCATATGCGTGTTAGGTTTGTTCTCAAACTTTACTTTACCATTTAACATATTTGCAGTTGGAAATTTGTATTAATAATTTATTAGTTGTAATAAATTGTTTCCTTTTCATTTATTGCAGTAAATCACTAACAATGAATGTCCAATATGCTGTGGAAAATGAACAACACCATTAATTTTCTTTCAAGGACTAAATAGACAGAGTTGAGATACTATCAAGACATCAAACATGAGCTTAAACAAATGAAAATCAATCACCTGCAACATATGCACCTAGTCCAACAATAGTGCTAGGAAACTAAAGCAAACAAGTGCTAAAATTGACGAAGAAAAGAGCATTAAGAGCAATTAGTTGTTTTCTCAATGTGCTTTTTTCATCAGTTTTAGCATCGATCTGTCTACCTTATTTAGTTTCCTTGTAGTATTATAAGGTTAGCTACATTTGTTGCAAGTGGTTGATTTTCACCAATTTAAACTCATATTTGTGATGTCAAGTATCTCAAAACCTTGTATTTAGTCCTTGGAAGGAAGATAATGATGTTGTTCATTATTTTATTTTTTTGCAACTCTTTGGATTGTTTGTGGCATGGTAAGAGATCCCAAGATATCTAAAATTCTCTATCTTTTACATCGTAGACATCCATTTTCCTTCTTTTGTTCAGATCGAGGACATGCTAGATTAATCATATGAAGGTGTTCATTCGGTGCCTTTTGTAAAGGGGATGTATCATCAGTACTCTTATAGTACTCTGTATTTTGTAATGGGGATTAATTGATTTTGTTATATGCCTTGTTTTAGATATATCTTATGCTTTGTTTTTAATTTGTTATTAGAATTTATTGCAAAATCTAGTAATGTTTTAATTTCAGTACATTGTGAAATGTATCCAAAAGTGTGTGTATATATATATAGTTAACTACTTATACTACGCAGTGTAGATTTGAATTGCCTGTTTTAACTGTTTCACACAGTTACATGTTGTAAGCAATTTCGAATGTCCAAAACTATTAAACGGTTCTAACTGATATTATTTATTATTAATTGGACTATCTATAATAATGACTAGTGTATTAAGGCATCTACATCATATATCCTTTTCCACAAAGTGTATTAATATATCTTGTTTTTTGGAGATGTGTGAGAGAATAAAGTTGGGAGATGATAAACCTTGAGTACATTATTTTTCACTTTTCTTTTTTACCAAAGAGAACTATGAAAAATGGTCACATGAATGTTTTGTTTAGCTCTCAAGGTTTAAGGAAGATTAGTGAGAAATATTATAGTAATAATTAATGAGTCAAGAGTTTGTCTTGAGAAAGAGATTTTTTTTTCATAATACAATTTTACGTAAAATGGAGGCACTCGAAAAAATGTATTGAATGAGTTTTGGTATAATTGTATACAAATCAAAAATTTATTTATCATAAGGATTATTAAAATTCTCTACAATAACAATTTTTCTCATGTTGACATTATAATTCCTAATTTCATTTATTCAAACTTATAATCTATTTCACTGTTTTATTGAGGTTCGTTGTTAAAAGCAAGAGGAATTTGGACTCTCAAATTGGATTTTTTGCGTAGAAGTGTGAGCAATTTTATACGAAAGTTACATTAGTGATAATGTTATCTGTATCTCTTGCAAATTGCAATGTTTTAGTAATGAACTATTTACATATGCTTACTTCCTAACGTGAGTTTCGGATTTGTGACTTTGTGGAGAAGAAGGAATCCATATGTTCTTGTGGTTGAGTTTTTTTACCACCAATTTAATCTGGTTTGGGGATCAGTTCTAGCATCAAGTGGTTTCAGCCTTCTTCCAATTGCAGTTGCGGAGAATTAAACTGTGGTCCTCCCTATAAAGTTCAGCGTCAATCACCACTGAACCAACTAACACTTGGTTCTTTTCGTGGTTGAGTTGAGGAGACTGCTTTTGTACAAAGAATCTAAAGGAGAAGCTTAATGTTCATGTGGAATACTGAGATTTCCTTTTTTTACAGGTGACATTACATTATTACAAGTGAAAATTCTAGATTTTGATAATCATTTGAGTTTGTTATATAGTAACAAGATCCAATAATTTTGATTCTAATGTTTTGTTATGTTTGTTTTTTGGTACATTGAAAAGATAAACTGTTTCCGTCTGAAATTGATCTTTAAATTTGCCTATATTCAACTCATATGTTCCTCAACTCTTTAAACTTAAATTATCCTAAAGGGACAATATTATAGTATTTCTTTTGAACTTTTTAACATATACAAATTTACACATAATAGAAAAATCTTATTTATAATACTTATTGTAAATTGTAAAAAGAAAAATAAAAAATATAATAATTAAAAGTAGGGCACATATTTATCATGTTAACATATGTGATTGAAAAGTGTTGTTGTAACATCCAAAATCTGTATACGTAATCATATATTAATTTTGATTTGAAACTTGTATAAGAGAAATTATATATTAGGTGATATTTTATTCTTATTTAGTCATACTATTTTTAATATTAATTCTAGTAATTATTTAGTAGAATTAGTGTCCGTTTGACCCGGCTTTTATTAAGAGTAAAAGCTGCTTTAAGCTTAAAAGTAATGAAAATAGCTTTACAAATAAAGTAAAAGTTGTTTGGTAATTTTTTTTTGTATTTAAAAGTACTTATCTTTCTTTTTTTGTATTTTAAACTAAAATATTTTGACATAGTTTGTAATTTGTACTTATCTTTTTGTTACATAGTGTATTTTGATTATTATTATTTTTTTCGAGATAAATCTCTATATTTTCTTCATAAAGATTACTCCCTCCATCCAAATTTAAGTGTCGCAGTTAACCAAATCACACACTTTAAAAAAAAGTATGTAAATGAAAGAGAAAGAATATGATTTTTACAAAAATATCCTATCTTTTTATTGGTAGTAGACATTAGAATTCTAAAAAGTAGATTTTTGAATGTTTGTTTCTCTCACCTAATGATTGTTTTAAGGAGGTAAAATAGGAAAAACCAATGTTATAAATAATATGTGGCATTTATTTTGGGACAAACAATTTTGGTAAGTAGGACACTTATTTTGGGATGGAGGGAGTAAACCACTTTTTTTTAATAAGAACTTCATAAAATATGTGTTTGGTCCTACTTATGACTTATAAGAGAAATAAAGCTAAAATAAAGTTAGGCCAAAATGAACTTAGAATGAAAGTGGGGTAGCTAACTAATAGCCATAAATTTATAGTATTTGAAATTAATAAATAAATAAATATCGATATGTATGTGTGCTATTAGTTGAGGTGATTAACATAAATATAGGAGTATTAGAAGTGTTATCCAAACTATGCTAAATTATATGGTTAGTGGAGAGTAGTCACTACAAGAAAGCTGTATTTTAGCTTCTAAATTTAGCGTCGGTCCCCGACACTGACGCTACTAGCGTCGGCTTGGCAGACGCTAATCCACTTTTTTTTTGTTTTTTTTGTTTTTGTTAAAAAGTAGCGTGGGTTGGTCCGAAGCTATAAATATAAGGGCCGAAGCTACTATTTTGTAATTTTCTTGCCTCGGCCGGTCCGACTCTACTTCATTTGCAAGTTTAAAGAAAAATAAATAATAAATCGTAAAAATAAATAAAATTTACTTGTTGTTTTTTGTTTGGTACAAAATAATGTTATTTCCTCTTTTATATTTTTTGGAAGAAATTTCCCTCTTTTTTTTTTTCATTTGTCACAAAAGAATTTCAATCCCTCTCAATTTTCATTTCATCCCTGACAAGAAGAAATTTAGGGTTCAAAGCTTCAAAACCCATTGAACAAATCGAACAACAACATGAACTTAGGGTTCAAATCTGCAAAAGCCATCCAAATCCATTGAACCTTCAAACTCATCCTCAACACTTAGGGTTCAACGCCGATTCGGTCAAAAGGGTTGTCGTACTGTCAAAAGGATTCGTCATCGTCACACGAGTAGCCGTTTTCGTCATAGTCAAAACTCGTTGCCGAATTCGTCGTCGTCTAAAGCGAATCTCAAATGCGATTTTGTTGTCAAGCTATTTCTGAAGCGCGATTCTGGTGAGTTGCCTTTGGTTTTCTAGATTATGCTTATCAAATGTGATGTTAGTTGTTATTACTGCTTATGAAATGTGATTGTTAGTTCTCAAACACAATACCGTTTTATTATCATTTGGAATATACTGTTAGTTTGGACTGAACAAAAATACTTTTTTATTATCATTTTGTTTTTTGATTAATAGTTAGTTGTTAGTCATATTGTTTATTCCAAAGTGGGTCATGATCTTGTGTTGATAATGTGAGATTCTTTGTTATTGTGAAATTGTTTGTTAGCAAAGGGACTTGTTTTGTTCTAGTAAACTCTGTTTACTCAATGTGAGAGTTTGTTTGTAAATTCTCTGCTCCCTTTTTGTTCAATAGATTTCTCATGTTATCAGTTCATTACTAATTATTTTTGAGATGCATTCTAGTTTTTCATTTAACCTATCAATTCTTATTAAACAATTGGGTCAAATTACGATTTATATTTTACTTTTAATCAAACGAAATGATATGTCCTTCAAATGATTTCATCATGTACACAAGAGTCTTTGGATGAGGTGATTCATATTAGTTAAAATTGCAACAAGTTAAAGTATATCTCTTTCAATTGTAGTGTTGTAGTGGTTGTGATTGAATCCGGTCTTAAAATATGCAACAATGTCAAAACTCATAAAATAGTGTTTTGTGTCAATTCAACTGTGATTCTACTCGATTTAAGAGATGAGTGTTTGTAGATGTGCGGCCGATGTTTTATAAAAAAATGGTTTAACATAATGATATGAGCTTTTTTAACAGATAATCAGGGAATGGGCTGCTGTCTGCTGAGCATGACATTATTCTAGGTAATACTATTCCAACTTATCATTATATTTGTTAAGACTTTTAGGAGAAATAGAGGACATACTACACTTCAAATGATAAGTTATTGAAATGGATATTTCTATAATGACAAGCCTCTATGATGCATCATTAAAAGGATGTGTAACTACCTTAAAAACACTTATCCAAAATGACCCTCTTATTTTTAGTAGAGTTTCCCTCTATTAATTCTCTGAATGGAACACTTATCCACTACACATAGCTTCTTTTCTCAGACATATGGAATTATGTCAAATTCTTCTTGAAATAAATCCCAATTTAGCAGGTGAATTGAACTCAGAAGGGCATTGCCCTCTTCATCTAGCTTCTGCAAAAGGACACATAGAAATAGTGAAAGCGTTGTCGCCAAACGCGGAAACTTGCTTGTTAAGGGACAAAGATGACAAGCTTCCTCTCCATTTTGCTATAATGAGAGGACATTTAGGAGTCATTCAGAATCTAGATGAGAAATAAAGTTTTGGGGTGGTTTGTTTATTTGTATTGTAGCGCTTTAGTTTTCCTGCAAGTGTATTATACCATCTTTAATTGTATTGGCTGTTTTATAATTGAGATGGAAATGAAAGTTTGCTTCAGCCAATAATTTTAAAATGAGCGTTGTTGTTCAAATTGTGGGTGTATGTCACAAGGAGTTTGTATTTTGAAAGTGGATATATGAAAAGAAAGAATTGTATTGACTAGTATATTCTGCTACTTGCATATCGGTTATGTGGTGTTTTTTTAAGTGTGTCTTGTTATTACTAAGAGTTGGATGTGGATTAGTGTTGATGTCTTTTGGTGCATTGTTTTCTTTTTTCATATTTATGGAGTATGAGTGTTAAGAGGAGTGTAAAAGTGATAGAGTTTAATTACAATTGCCTAATCATTTTTAAACAGCTTGAGTTTTTTGGCCTCTTTATGTAGCTGTATTGTCTGTCTGACCCGAGGTGACTTCGTGAATTTTTCGCTCGATTGCATTAATCCTTGCTCTGTGTTTGCAGAGTTGCAGCTTCCTCGTCTGCGCCTCTGCAAGTTTCTCGTGCGGATAGGACTGGGAAGATCAAGAGCATGGACCTTTTGTGCCAAGGAAATATGATAATGGGAAGATCATTATACAACCTTACGGCAAAGGGTAAGTTACATACATAAACCAACTTTAATTATCTAGTTACATATATGATGCATTGCTATTTTAATTTTTGAATGTGATGTTGCTAAGGTCATTAGATATCATCTATGATGTGTAGTGTTAAAAATAGAAAGGGTATAAAAGGACGGGAAGCAAAACAGAGAAAGTAGGACAATGAATATAGGTGATAAATTTGCAAGAGGCTAAGTATATATAGTAGTATATATAGTAGTAACCATGTCCATGATGAGAATTGAGATGAGACCAATCAGACTTTTGGTAAGTATGTATAAATGAGAGAATTTAAGCAACATGATGAATTAAATATGCACAGAAAATGCAAGAGTTTCTAACAAAAAGTTACAAAACACAGACATAATGGGTAAAATTCACAAGATTAGGAAAAATGCATAACTAGAAGTTATTAGAAGCCTTACCATTTCAATGTTGTCATTTTAATGCTGACGGTTGATTTATAAGATTTCAAAGATTAGTCAAAATGGCATATAAACAACTCTTAACTTCTTTGAACTTCTTTGCTCTGTATGATATTTTCTTTCTTTTACTTGATGAAAATGATTTCTTTTTTTGTTGTAGAAAGTGAAAGTGAGAAGAAAGAAGAAAATGAAGTGTATCCTCTGTGCATGAAGTATTATTCATTAAGAGTAACACTAGTTTCATTATACTGTAAGTATCCATTCTCTTAGATAATTCACTAAGAATGAATTATGATTAATTATAATAGATTGATGGCCTCTTATAGTTACTCAATGCAATTAATTAGCTCTTGGAATGAATGAAATAAGCATTGGTATTGATGCTATGAGTGATCTAGAAAAACAAGCTTAGTTTGAGCCCATATTTTATTCAAGGGAAAATTTACAAGCTCTTGAAGAATTGAAGGTAGAGATTGAAAATTAAAAAATATCTATTAATTTTATGTGATATTGATCGTATACACGAATTTTTAAAAGGAACTCTTAATTTTAGTTCACATTATTATTTGCGATCTTACTAATTTTTCTTTATTGTCTCCTTTGAGATATTATTTTTCACTAACTTTGATTATTTAGTTTATACAGAACTGCCCAACACCTTCACAAGATTGTAAAAGGGTACAATGTTGTGTACAAGGCATTATATAGAGATTTAGAGTATTTGCTACAAATGCTACAGAATTGACTGGGTACATATGCATTTTATTTTTGTATAAGGCATCTTACATATTTTCTCTATGGTTGATTTTAATTTTTGTAATTGATTGGCTATATATGTTTGTTTATGGCAATCAGGTTGTTTCCACAAAGACCCTTAGATCAGATAAACAATGTGTATGGCAAGCTGATAGCATCTCTTATGCAAGGAAGAAAATGTTCCTGAAAAGATTCTGCGCTGTGGTACACATATTACACTTCACTTAAGATTGAGCGATATTTTTTCTGCATTTTTTTAATACAGTTTGTATGTAATATGCAATGTAATATATCCTCATATTTGTCATTAGTTGATTGTTTTACATTTTGTACTACAGTTCTGCATTTTTTATATATCTCATGCAAGAAGCATTTCATTCATGATTCAATAATTATAAACAGTTGTGCATTTTTTATAATCTTTATGTGGCAGACCTATTTTATTTTTGTTTTTAATTTGATATTTCTTGTGCTGTACTAGTTGATTAGTTAAATCTGCTAACTCAAATGATTGTGCTTCTCTTTCACTCAACTTTTTTCTGTCACATTAATATGATTTTGTAGTTTAAGTCTTGTCTTAAAATCTTGTATAAAAGTATGTTATAATGATGCAGTTTAAGCTTCATAGTGAATCCACTATATTTTATTCATTATAGTAGGTGCAAACCAAGGCAATCGGTGTTGAATCAGGGAATATTTTTTTTTAAAAAAACTTAATATTAGCGTCGGCTATACTGACGCTATTATATTTTGTTGACTTTATAATCATTAACCTTAGAGTCGGCCTATCCGAGGCTAACGTATTTTGTTGACTTTCTAATTGTTCCCATCTTTAGCGTCGGATGTAATTTAGAAGCGGCTCTTGACTCGGCTTAGCCGACTCTATACTAGAGTCGGATGGCCGTAAGCCGACGCTATGATTTAACTTCGAGCATTTTAGCCTCAACCACGACACCGACGTTAATCCGACGCTAAAAGCGTGTTAGAGTCGGTTTTTAGCCTTTTAGCGTCCGCTTTGATCCGACGCTAAAAGCTGTTTTTCTTGTAGTGAGTAGGTTGAAATGAAAAATACAATTAAATGAAGAAAGAAAGAAAGAAACTGCCTTAAGAAAAGGAAAGAAGGAAAACACAGAGAACGTAAGAAAGAAAAGAAAAACCTAGAAGAACAAAGATCTATCTACATCAATAGTGAACACCAATGAGAAGATAGGAATAATTGTTCTATTTTATGTTGAATTAATCTTTTATACTTGAAAAGTTACTACAAAGATAATGCTATAATTAACTTATTGAATTGTTATTATAACTGTTTGAGATGAGCTTATGCTCCATATAGATGGGTCTTGTACCTCACATTAGATGAGTCTTATATTTCATATCAGATGAGTTTTGTACCCTATATCAGATGAGTTTAATACTCCATACAGATGGGTCTTGTACCTCATATCAGATGAGTTTTATACTCCATATAGATGGGTCTTGTACCCCCATATCAGATGAGTTTATACTCCATATAGATGAGTCTTATACTCCATATCATATGAGTTTTATACTCCATATAGATGAGTCTTGTACCCTATATCAGATGAGTTTATACTCCATATTGATGAGTCTTGTACCCAATATCAGATGAGTTTTATACTCTATATAGATGGGTCACGTACCCCATATTAGATGAGCTTGAGCTCCACATGATGAGATGATATTCACTTCATAGAAAAGAGTACATCTCCATATAATAATGAGACTTGAGTTGAATTTTTTTATTATTATAACTACGAAACATTACTAATTTGTAAAGGTAAGAGTTTGAATTGATTATTGAAAAATGATTATTTTGAGCTAGATAAGCTATTTATGTTACTTATGTATTTTAAAGACTATTTTGAGAGAAAGTGGATACCATGGTTGATTTTTTCGGTAACGCACCGGCTGAGAACAATATTTACTTCCTTTAACTGTGTGTATTATTCACTGGGATTATGTATCTCATTAAAGTTTTTTTTTTCCAGAGACACTAACTGAGACGGAGACCATTGGCAACGTCAAGAATTGAAGAGTTCGACATTTTAGAAGTATTAGTTCATTAAGATTAGGGTTGAAGTTTGAGAATAAGTAGACAGAAGTTCACATAGTACTTTTATTATGGAGATTGGTTATTAAATGTCCAATTTTGAGTATTTTGGCATGTCATGGATTTTTGGATGTATAACTTAACTTTGGATTTTTAGATATTTAACTATATATTTAAGATTTATTTTTTTGGATGACATTTTTCTTTCTTGTTAACCTTAAATGATAATAGTATCAAATTAGACATTACAGCTGTAAACGGTCTGAATGTCTTAACTCCAATGAATCTAATCATGGTGGTGATGATGGTGACTCAGCTACATTACAGCTGTAAACGGTCTGAATGTCTTAACTCCAATGAATCTAATCATGGTGGTGATGATGGTGACTCAGCTCTTTGACAAGGTGGGGGGGGGGGGGGGGGGGTTTCCTGCACAAAAAGGGACTCCAACGCTCAAGTCAGTAAGTGTGAAAGAAGATAAAATTAGGGTTATGAATCGTACCATGAGGTGGTGTGAAACCACATATTGATAAGCATTTTCCTTCATGGATAAGCAGGGACGGATCCAGACATAAAATTTTAGTGTGGCCAAAATTTTAAATACGTTTACAAAAATTCATTCAAAAAATTTAGAGTTTATTAATGATTAAATAAATTTAGTTTTAGTAGGAATTAAAATTATGTGCAAGAAAATTTTAATTGGACTCAAAATATAATAAAAATTAAGTAAGAATTGAACTTAGAAATTTTTATCGAGATATGAATTAAATATAAAATTTTTAAACGGAAAACGTTCAAGATAAAAATAACAAAAAATCATGATCTAAAAATCAAATTTTGAACTCGTTTTTTTTTAAGAAAGTTATTCTAATTAACATACTTGCGAAAAAGTCATTCAAAAATACACGTTGAGTTAACTAGTACAGACCATGATTGAATGCATAATATAATTTTATAAGGATTAAAAATTTAATACAATTAAATATATTTAGACAATTGTCATTTTATATGACCAAAAAAATATATTTAACTATCATATATATATAAGAAAAAAATATAAAAAACCATTGTGGCCTTGGCCACAGTTGGTCCCTTCTTGGATCCGTCCATGTGGATAAGGATGAATCCTGTGTAGGAATTTGAACTATTGGGAGTTGTGCCGGTTTATTCAACGGTTGAGATTGAGCTGTCGGAATCCAGAAACTTCTGTTTAGGGCGTGTGTACAGTAGCATTTATGGTGGAATACCCTTGAAATCTGAGACGGGTCCCCACGTATAGTGGGCCTGGATATGTACTTGGGTATTGGGCCTTTGGTCAGTCCAGAACAAAAAAATATATTTCAAAACCAAGACATTAGACACAAGTAGTTATTGAATTTTACCATAAGAACGAATATCGAAAAAAATTAAATTTTATTTTTAATGAAACAATTTATAAACTGCTAGAGTCTCTTCTCATTGAAACCAAAATATTAATGCATAAAAAAAATGAGTATTCAAATATAAACAATTAGTGTGTAATTCTTTTTTTTTTGCTTCGGCCCTCATTCTCATAAAGCAAAAAAAAGTACATTTTAAATTGATTAAAAATCTTTAATAGTTTTGACCAAAATAAAATATAATAATATTTCTTTCAAGTTTTGATTTCATTTGACCAGAAAATATTATTAATAGTTATTTCCTTTGTGTCCAAAAGTTCTAGTTCACAAACAAACAAAGATTTGATTTGACTAAAAGTTTATTATTTGGGTTACAATTTGACTAGAAATTAATTTTTTTACACAATTTGACTATCAGTTATTATTATTAGTTTTTTTTTCATTGGTATAGTAATACTTTATTACTTTTTCAAAATAATTAAAAATAATACTTTATATGATTTTTTTTTTCTCGAGACCGGGGTATCCACCGCTGAACGCGTTGACTATTCCCTCGCTAGATACTTTATATGATTAATATTATCATTTTATTAAATAACCAATGTATCAATTTAATAAAATGAAAAACAAACTTGGTCAAAATTATTTTTTAGAAAATTATATATATGTTATAAATGATGTATTATTAAATAATTTTTTTATAATACACATTAATTTTGATACTAACAATAGATATTTGGTAGTCAATAATATGTGCTATTATTTAGTAAAAAAAAATATATGCTATTATATATATCATTAAGTTGGTCAAAAGATGTACCAAAGAAAAAAAGTTGGTCAAATAAAGAAGTGATCACTATGTCCCATGAGCTTAGCGCAATTGGTGGACATCGCATTATATATGCAGGGGGCGGGGGTTCGAACCCCGGTCATCTCACTTCTCCACTTTAAAAGTGGAATTTCTAGCCGCTAGGCTACTTGACCAAAAAAAAAGAAAAAAAAAAGAAGTGATCACTATAGTATAAAATCAACTTAAGAAAAATCATATCATTTACAACACTTGATCACAATGTCAGAAAATAAGAGTTTACAAGAGAAGTCTCTCAAAAAGAAGGAGGAGGTTGATCAGAATCATATCAACAATCAAGAAGAATTTGTCAAAGAGAATGGAGAGACTAACAAGGAGATGAATACTAACATGCCCCAACAATCCAAAGATGAATTTGGTAAGATTTTTCTTCTTCTTTTAAATCTTAATTATGTAACTATATTGATTCTTGCATTTGTATATAGGAGTTTCCTTGATTTGATTTAGTACGTTACTGATTATCTTGCTTATTTTTTGATTAGGATTAAATGAAATGCATTCACCTGACACTCATCAAGAAGATAACAAAGATGAAGATGATAATGATGATGATTATGATGATGATGAGTATGTCAACTTAATTCCTATTTTCTTGCCTCTTGCATACTATATCTTTTACTATTTTATTCTTAAATCGTTTATTTACCTCTTGAAATTTATATTTGAATTTGATTAGTACTCTATATGATTTTAAATATATTCCAAAATTGCATGTGTTTTAAATTTATATTTCATGTACCATGTTTTAGATCAAAGGAAGTATATGTATTCACGTATGTTAATTCTTCGAAAGTGTAAATGTACGTATAACACAAGTATATACTTATTGTGCAAGATTTCTTTTTGTGTGTTATTAGGAGATTCAGGAAAGTCTTATATATTCTTATTAATAATTTAAAATGAAGATAAATTTTAGAAAAGAAAAACTGAAAAATATATTCAAAATGTCAACGAGACCTACATTTTAATCTTTGTCAAAACCTCTATTTATTTGCAGATATGTGAGGATTAATTACTCAGATGTATTAGACGAGATTGAGTGTCCTATTTGCCATGGTACGTAATTTACAATTGATGCTAGATTCCCTAATTTATTACTTCAAATATGGATAATTTTGCTAAAAGCCTAAAATTTTTGCTCAAATGAGAAATGTATAACCACTAATTAATCAATTTAAAAGGCCAAAATGTTGAACATGCTGGTTCAATATAAGTTGATGAGAAAATCTAAGGTAATATTTAGATAATAAAACATACTCCTATAAGTAATAATGGGAACAATGTTGTAATAATGGGGCAATTTCTACGAACCTCTTAGTTATAATGCACACTTCTAGATACATCCCACATTTTTCTATAATTAAAACATTCATAGATTTTTCAACTTTTATCTCTAAATTAAACATCTCAAGTAATAATATTCACATGGTATATAGTGAAATATTGTGTTTGAATTTATATGTGTAGGCATTATTAAAAACACAAGAACTATAAAGGAATGCTTACATCGTTTCTGCAAAGAGTGCATCATTGGGTTTGTTCTTAAACTGTCACCATCTTTGTTTATCAATATTTCATAGATTTTTAGTTTATATTGTATTGGTTTATTACCTATAAACTGTTTCTTGTTTTATTTATTTCAGTGCCAAACAATGTCCTGTTTGTTTTACTCATTGTCCCACAGAAAGCTGCATGTTAGATGATCCAAATTATGATGCTTTAATTTGTTGGATTAATGAAAGAATTGTAGTTGCTGCTGAACCTTTTGTTGCTGAAGAACTAATTGTTGCAGAAGAAGGTGATGATGGTGCACAAGTGATTAACGTTGTGCCCCAAGAGATAGAGCCAAATGAAGATCCAATAGAAGAAGGTTCAATATTGGGGAAGAGGAGATCAAAGAAACCAGGGCACTTGAATATTTATTTCTGCGACCAGTTGAAGCTAATTCTCTACTTTTATTATTATGTTGTTTTCTTTAATTTACAATTTTGTTATTTCCTTTCTTAAGTTTATGCAAGTAGTTGCCAAGATTGGCTATAAATGATGTAATTGTGAACCTATTGAGGGATGTTGAATAAATCAGGATTCACTTTCAATGATAAAGTTATTTGAGGTGCATCACATGCATGCTTTGAGATTGAATACAAATTAAAACATTAATTAAGTTAAATATGTTATATCTTATATATATAAAGGGAAGCTCCTCAAGCTCCTAAACTTCCATTATGCCTATGTGACATATCTAAATGAGTTTCATTTTTCTCTTAGGCTTTCATTTTACTATGTGATAAACTCTATATCTTCTCTAATACCAATTTAATGCATAATTATACAAGTATGAATTACAAGTACATCAAAAGTTTTTTTAAGCATATAAATCTAGAGGTTGGTACATGTGATATTTATTTAAAATGTTAACATACAAGTAATTAAAAATGAAAAATATGAGATTTTTAATTAAAATAAGATATAATTAAAATGTTCTGACAAATAAAAAATAAGATATAATTCTACTAACTGAAACTTTGAGAGAAAATCTTAAATTGCAATTAAGATAATTTCAAAATAATTATTTGTCTTTGAAGTAAAATGCTATATGAACCCTTTATGTAAAATAATTTTTTAAAGTTATTCTTGAAAAAATTCCACTAAAAATTCCAAAATTATTAATTTGATTTAAATAATTATGTAACTTTTTTATTGAAATAAATATATATTCTAAAGTGTTGAAATAATGTTTAAGTTCAACTCAAAATAAAATAGTGAGATAGATGTAAAAGTAAGATGACATTTTTTAGGGTTAAATATGTTTTTGGTCCTTATAAAGTTACAAAATTTTGTTTATAGTCCCTATAAAAAAAAGTGGCATGTTTTGGTCCCTACAAAATTTTTATCAATGCAATTTTAGTCCCTACTAATTTTCAAAATTTTGAAAATTGTTTAATCATCATTAAACTTATAAATTTTTAAATAACTTTTTTTCAACCATGTTTAGAATACTATAAAAAGTTTCTTAAGAAAAATTTAGAATTTTTTAAAATGAAAATAATTAAATACGATTTTTTCAAATTTTAATAGTTAAAGATAAAAGTAACCGATATTTCGATGTAGAAATCGAATTTTTAAGTTCTTTTTTTCCGAGGAACTTTTTACAATGTTCTAAACATGTCTACGAAAAAATCATTAAAAAAGACAAATTGGTTTAACAATAAGGACTAAAAGTACATGCATAATAATTTTATAGGGACCAAGAAATGGCGTAAAAGTTTAGAGGGACTAAAAGTAGAAAGTTCATATGTTTATAGGGACTAAAAATATATTTAACCTTTTTTTAAACAAATAGTAAGATGACATGTAAAATGTTAAATTCTTCTAAAATAATAAACTATATATCTATATTTGAGTAAAATAATTAAATCATGTAATTATATTTATCATAATTATTAATTTTCATTTATATAAATATTTTAATTTATAATTTAATCGAATCCACGCAACGCGCGGGTTTATTTCTAGTTTATATATAGAGGAAAGCTCTAATTAGTAGCTCTATGATTGTGCATTAGTTTGGGATAATCCAACAAAAATAATTTGAGAGGGGATAATACAAAACATAATTTTAATTGGGGATAAAACAAAACTCGTCTACTTTACGGGAATAAAATTCTATTAAGCTTTAATTTAAAATGTTGGTGACAAAATATAATTTAAAGTGTTGATGGCTAATGGGAATGGTTAGAGGGGCAATCTCTTTGTGTTAGATGTAATAGACCTTTTTATTTATCGTTGCTAAAAAACAAATTCATATGTTTTGATTGGATTGAGGGTTGAGTTGTTTACTTGGGATGAAGACAACATTGTTTTGTTTGGGTTTTGAATATGAGATTGAATTTTGTTCTTTGTAATTTTTTGGGAGTTCTTTTATAAAGTTGATGAAAATGAAAATGATAAAGAATGATGGAAGGAAGAAGATGAAAATAAAATTTGGTTTTGAATTTAATTTACATGATCCAATGATTCTTTTTTAATAAAAAATCAAATGATAATAATTAGTTTTTTCAAAAAATAAAAATCAAATGATTAAAATTAAAACAATAACTAGTGACGTATATGGTGGACCGCGACTTACAATATCACATGTAATTAGTTTTCATTTAATACATAATTATTTTGTCCAAAAAAATAATGATCAATATATATTATTATTATTATTATTATTATTATTATTTTAATTTAAGAGTGTACCACATAATTTATTTTGTATATATAAGAAATAAGAAGTCACTAAAAAGTCATACACAAATAGTGGAAGTAACAAAGTTCAAACTCTACACATCCAACTTAGCAATTTCTGTATTTTCTATCAAATTCATATGTGTGAACATTCACTTAGTACTAAATGATAATCACAATATTTTATCAAAACAGCATATATTGGATGATCATGCATATATGGTTTATTAGGATTAAATTTCTTTTTTCTTTTTTTCCCTTTCATGTCACCAATAAAATATTCATGGTCAAAAGAAATCAATTTTTCTTTGTTTTTTGATACAAGAAATCAATTTTTTATATTAAGGCCTTTTATTATTAAAAATAAATAATTAATATTAATAAAAAAATGCTAGTCAAGCAATTTCTTTCGAACCTAATATATAAGAACAGCAAATAATTACTATCTTTCCGGGTCAGATAAGGAGAAAATAAAAACAAGAAGGGAAAAATAAAAGCTAAATCTGAAAAACAATTTTATAATCAATCGTTAGTTGGTTCAATAATGATTTGTGCTGAACTTGGTAGAGGACTATAGTTCGATCTCCTGCAACTACGATCAAGAGAGAATTGAAACCACTTAATGCTAAACTGGCCTCCAAACCATATTAAACTAATGGTAAAAATAAAAATTCATAAGATAGAAGACTCATTTGAATGCGTAAAAAAAAAGACTCATTTGAATGATCCATTTCTTTTTTAGAAGGCTCATCTACAATTATCTTTTTTAAAAGGTCACAACTTGTGCACCCCTTCAAAATTTGAGGGTACTTTCAATTTAACTGTGTACTCCCTCTGTCCCGAAATATAAGAGAAAAAAATCACTTTTTTTGTCCCAAAATATATTGGAAAAAATCAATTTCAAGAATGTTTTTTCCTTATTTTCATAAAATTAAATGTAAATTGCATTTAATTTTCTCTCTCTCCACTTTTCTCTATGCACAACAACCAATCAAAATTGATTTTACATCTTTCCATGCACTTATTCTAAGAAAAATCTCACAAAATCATATTTTTAATTCTCATGTTTATGTTTTCTTAATAAGTGTGTTTTTTTTATGTATTTTATAAAATATATATCTGTTAAAATATTATTAAGGTTATTGGGTGGTTTATGGGGTAAATATCCCCAAATCTTAAAGAGGTAGATTAGAAAAAATTACATATTTATAAGGGGGAGTATTAATTTTTTTTTTCATAATTTTTGACAATACATATTTTGATATATTTAATACATAGTCAATATATGTCATTAATATGGTCAAAAGAAAAAGGAAATTGGTCTAAGAAATATAATTAAATACATCACCTTTCAAATTGAGAAATTGACATCTCTCTCTACAAATTACTAAATTTTGACTTATTTTGACTTATGGAGTAATTAGATGGATACACCTAATCTTGTTTATTTCTTTGGACGCTCTAATAAGGTGACATAAGAAGTTACTTCTATTATATTATTTTTTTCAATTTATTATTTGGACTGTGACGAATATTTTATGAGGTTGATTCCACATTGAGTATTATGGATTTTGAAAATTGTCATGATTTGTGAATGTGTCATAAGTCTTTAACATCTAAAAAATTTAAAATTATTGTCAAAGTTTCTTATAAAAATATTGCCTTTTTTTTAAGTTATCATGATATTGGTAAGTTTCTACCGTCCTTAGTCATCTGCTTACACACGAATCAGAAATCAAATTTCTGACTAGATACTTAAGCGGATTAAAACTCTTATCACTTAGACCAATTCATTATTAGTAAAATTGTCACTTTTATTTCATATAAAAATGATTGAGTTGGTAATACATTTAATTTGTTTGACTGTTAGAAATGATGGTAAAATAGTTATTACTTTTGTTTTCTTCAATTTGGTAGAAAGTTATTAGTGTCTTTTAAATTAATAAAGAAATATTTAATTGTACTATTGTTTTAATTTGACTCGATTTTTTGGGATTACAATTTGACTAGGAAGATATTATTAATACTTTATTAAAGTATTAAAATAAATAAATATAATACTTAATGATAAATATTATCATTTTCGAATTTAATATACTACTTAATATAAAAATGGCAAACAAAATTGGTCAAAAGTTTTTTTGTAAAATTACATATAATATTGTAAACTTCCGCTTCAAAAAATAAATAATACAGTAATATTGTAAATGATGGATTATAAATAATTTTTTTATAATATATACTCCCTCCGTCCCTAAATATAAGACTTCGTTTGACTAGTGCACGTACGAAATGTATAATTTTGATCACAAATATCATTAATTATATAATAGTAAAAATTATAAAAACTTGATACTCCTATTTTGAAAGTACTAATCAAAACAAATCAAACTAAATCTTATATGCTAATATTTACATCTATGTATTATTAAAAAAATACAGTCAAAACAAGATAAATGAATAGTGCAATTTTGTCAAACAGATCTTATAAAAAGGGACGGAGGGAGTATTTGGTAGTTTGTCAAAAAAATAAATATATACTGTATTTGATAGTCAATATTTGGTAGTATCATTAAGTTGGTCAAAAGAATTAGTCAACAAAGAAAAAGTTGGTCAAAAGAAGAATAAATATCATTACACAGTACACACTATAAAACCAACTTAAGAAAAATTACTTGATCACAATGTCAGAAAATAAGAATTCTCAATAGCAATGAAAAATGAAAAAATTGATCAGAATCATATCAACAAACAAGAGAGACTAGCAATGACATGAATAATATGCAGTTGCAATCCAAAGATAAACTAATTGGTAAGATTTTTCTTCTTCTCTTCTTTTCTTATCTCAGCTATGTAATTATTGATTCATGCATTTGTATATAATTTTCATTTTATTGTTTGATTCATTTACTGATTATCTTGCTAATAATTTGTTTTCATTAGGATTAAATCAAATGCATTCAACTGATACTCATCAAGAAGAAGAAGAAGAAAAAATTATTTACGATGATGATGATGACGTCGAAGACGAAGATCAAGAGTATGTCAACTTGATTCCTCATTTCTTCCCTCACAAACTATATCTTTTACTGTTTTATTTTTAATTTGTCAAAATTTTGACCAAATTCATGTACCATGTTTTAGATCAAAGGAAGTATATGTATATATCAACCTATGTTGATGCTTCGAAAGTGTAAATGTACATGTCACACGTACATACTTGTGCATGATTTCTTTTTGTGTGTTAGGATTAAGGAAAGTCCTTTGAAAATATCAAAACATTATTTTCTTTGTTTTTGAAAAATACACATTTTCTCAAATTGTAATAATGTGACATAACTTCTACAAACTTCTTAGTTAATGCACACTTCAAGATACATTCCACATTTTTCTATGATTTGTCAAAAAAAAAACATTCCTAGATTTTTTGTAAAATAAAACATTCCTAGATTTTTCAATAAATATCTTTAAATATCTTAAGTAATTATATTCACAAGGTATAGTAAAATACTATGGTTGATTTTATATTTGTATGCATTATTCGAAAAACTATAAAGGAATGCATACATCTTTCTGCAAAGAGTGCATCATTGGGTTTGTCCATAAACTGTCACCATCTTTATATATATCAACCTTTCATATTTTTTTAGTTTGAATTATATTGGTTTATTACATATAAATTGTTTCTTTTTTCATTTATTGCAGTGCCAAACAGTGTCCTATTTGTTTTACACATTGTCCCAAGTTGAATGAGAGATGATCCAAATTTTGATAATTTAATGGCTTTATTTTATCCGAGCATAGACAAATCTGAGAAAGAGGTATGAAGTTTTTATCTTAGATAAAAAGAAAAATAATGTATATATGGTATCTCAATGAGAAACTAATCAACAAGATTTTGTTCTGTTCTGGCTTAGGAATTTATTGATCAGTCACCTATAGTGGAAGAACCTGTGAAAGGTAATATTGGTCTTAAAGAAGATGATGAAACTGTTGCAGCTGAAGAACCAATTGTTTTAGAAGAAGATGATGATGGTACACAATCAAATCAACATAATTTCCATCGGCAAATCGTATAGAACATTACTTTGATATGATGTAAATTATTTAATAAGGGTAGAAAGAACATAGTCATTTTTGTGTTAGCCAATTCCTCTGTACTTTATGATTAATTATAGACCAATTAATGTCAGCATTCAACTGGCCGAGGATGAAGAAATTAGTTACATGCATGGAAAGGTTAAGGACATGCAATGCATAAATTTAACGATGCAAACAGCTGAGCGAAGATTCTCCTTGCATCCACAAAAGTTTGTTCCGATGGAATCGGCTTGGTTTGAGCTTCATGGTTGTGCTACTCAATGTCAAATGGAATCCATCGATTGAAAAATAGGTTATAAGTAGAGCACATAGAATTGGACAAATGAGACATGTATACATATATCATCTACTCACTAAAGGGACTAGAGAGTGTGATAAGTATTGCAAACAGACCTAAAAGTATCAACGGTCTCAACTTACTTTTTCCGCTAAAAATGCTGACAATAATGATGAGTCGAAGTGTTGTGCGCCAAACATTGAAGCTAGAGTTCTTGATAAGATGATCCAACATAAAAATCTCAAAGATATGTTTGATGATTGTGCAATACAGGCGAAGGGCGAGAATTTGAAAGTTTTGGCTATTGATTATGTTGGAGGTAAATTTTTCTTGCAATCCATTTATTTTTTCGTTGATACTGCTAATGTATAAGCCAATGATGAATCAATAATTTTTTTTGATAGAAGGCTCATTTGAACAAATAAGAATTTACCTTCATCAAAGATGGATTATACATTGGCTTATACATTGATTCATCATTGACTTATAAATTGGTATTAGCAATTAAAAAAAAAGGTTGTTAGAAAAATTTACCTTCATCATAAGCAATAGCCAAAACCCTCAAATTCTCGCTCCTTCGTCTGTATTGCACAATCATCAAACATGTCTTTGAGATTTTTGTGTCGGATCATCTTATCAAGAATTCTATCTTCAATGTTAGGCGCACAACTTTTCGACTCATCATTATTGTCGGCATTTTTAGCCAAAAAAGTAAGTTCAGATCACCGATATTTTTCGCTTTGTTTGCAATATTTATCACACTCTCTAATCCCTTTAGTGAGTAGATGATATATGTACACAGGTATCATCTGCCCAATTCTATAAGCTCTACTTATAGCCTGTTTTTCAGCAGCTGGATTCCATTCGACATCGAGTATAGCACAAACCTTGACGCTCTAACCAAGCTGATTCCCTGGGAACAATCTCTTGTGGATGCAAGGATAATCTTCACTCGGCTGTTTGCATCATTGAATTTATGGATTACCTATCCTTAACCTTTCATGCATGTAAAGAATTTTTCATCCTCGGTCCATTTGAAAGCCGATATTGATTTGTCCAAAATTAAACGTAATGGACGGAGGAATGAAGTTAATCGATACCTGTGTATTTTTTCACTAATACTAGTTAGTGGACAATAAGTTAACCTTATTAAATTTATTAAATTTCTTGGGTTATATCACTATGGGTCTAGCCCAATACTCTTTTATGAAAGACGATTAAATTCTTTACATTACTTGTTTAATGAACTTTCGAGCTCTGGATTTTTGAGGGTGGGATGTTTATCTTTTAGATATACTACTTGTACTTTATCCTTGTGGTTTGATTTAGGACTACTTGCACTTTAATTTTCTCCACTTCAATTTAATGAGTTTATTCGTTGTTTAAATCAAAAAAATATCCCTACTTTTCTTTTCATTTGTTATCCTTAGTCTTCATTCATTTCTTCTTCGTCTTTTTCTTCAGAGATAGACAACTGCAAAGAGAGATTGCAAGATTGTAAAGACTGATAAAATGGCCTTAGAAAATATCTGACTGACTCCACACCAGCACCGACATTAAATTAAGCTTAATTAGTTTAATAAAATATTAATGTGAAATACATGGAGTTCTGTTTTTATTTTTTACCAGAGTTTTGTATGAAGTTGATCAAAATGATATAAAATATGAAGAATGATGGAAGGAAGGAGATGAAAATAAAAAGTTTAATAAAATTAGGCGGTGATGATTTACTATTAGATAATATAGACTTGCGGGTGAATTCAAACATGCACAAGGACCTCAAATGGTCCATGGCGTACAAGTTTTAGAATTACATAGCTGCGATATGAATTTTGTAAAATTTAATATTGGATTGAAAGCTTATATTATATATATATTATTTATGCAAAACTTTAAAAAAAAGGTAAAATTATTGTATATGTTATTGAGACTCGTTAAGATTAACGGTATGACAAGTTTTTATTAAAATCGTTAATCTTAATGGATCTTAATAACATATCAAATTATTTTTCGATTTTTTTTAAATTTTGTACGGATAATATTTATGAGCATATTTTAGAAAAAATATAGTTAATGTTATTGAGAATTGAAAATGTATCTTATATAAAAAGATAAATATTTTGTCAAAGTGACTCATATAAATAGGAACGGATGAAGGATACTTAATTATTTTGTCAAAACAAATATAATTTATTTAAGATTTTATGTATTTTAAATTTTTTATCATCGTAATTGTGTAGTTTTTTTTTTGTCAACGTAATTGTTGGACTAAATGATTAAGAAAGGTATATAAACAAAAAAAGTTGGATTGAATGGTATGGAACCATTATCCTCTATACATGTCTAGCATATACATGTCTAGCATCAATCATCAATCAGCACTAGATCAACTAACATTAAATCATTTTTATAACAAATAAACTATATAAATCAGCAAGACCAAGAAAACATATTGGAAATAGTTATCTATATTTAATATCCCCTATTATAAGAAAAAATAAGTATTAGACCATCTCCAATGGTAGGTTCTTATGAACTAGTATTTAATAGGTACTCTTATTGGATAACATGAAAAAATGGTACATATTAAGTACTTAAGCATTTTCTCTTTCTTGGTTCTTATTGGGTCTCACACATTTTTATATATTATTTTATTCTCTTATATACTTTATAACATATAATAATAATTTATAAATGATATATAGTTATTTGTGTGACTCATTAAAAACTTTTTAGAGAGGTTCTGAGTTAGAGGGATTGAGTGTTTATTTGGTACTATTATTAAAAAATTATAATTAAGTGATGTATACAAGTGGGGCCCTTTTAGTACTCAAATATTGAGGTTTTCATTGGAGATGATCTTACTATGTTTTTATCCTAAATCAAACCAATTTATAACATATAATTTAATTACATATTATGAATAGAAGGTAATCGGGTAACAAGTTGCGTCGCTATCCCTTTTCGGATTGCAAAATTCATTCTTTTAAAAACCACATCCATAAACCTAGGAGACACAATGTTGCTATGCATGACCTTTTGAACTCTATTTAAAAGATCTACAACCTCTGGTGGTAAAAAACCAAAAGTGTCAAATACAAATGGTATAAAAGCATGTTGATTATCTGAACATGCTTTTTCATGTTTAGCAACTTTGCTTGAAGCAGCTTTGAGGGCCGCTTGTCCCACAACGAAATCGTGAGTCCTCAATCCCACAAGTGGAGAAACCCAAGTCAAGTCTACGCACACATGTTTCCCTCCAACCCATCCATACACCAAAACTTCTGTTGGCCTAAATTTTGATATTCTTTCTTGAGGGTCAGTTAAGAAGTTTAAAGGCGTCTCTTTTTTATACAGATACTCCCGCCCATATAAATATATCATAAAGAACATCTCTCACAAGGTTATGCCTATATTTGAAGCCTAGAAGTTCCTTACAATAAACTTCATGTTCCCCAAATGAGTTCAAACATGCCTTACGACAAACTGGACACACTTCATCAATAGGAAATAAAGGAATCATGAGGCGATGTCGCAGGATGGTACGATACTCTACCGGCGACATATGCTGGCCTAACCCATCAATGTGAATAGCTAAAAGAATAATCCTGAGCATGAGTTGCCTGTAAACACCCAAAAACTGCTTTCTATCTTGCTGTCATGTTGAAGGTGACATCTATGTCCTAAAAATTTTTACTAAATAGAGCACTCACCAAAACATGTTGCGGTTTAGGGGGGACGGTGTCCTTGCTAGTGAAACTGCTAACATCAAAAGTCGGAATCATATAATGAAACACATTCAAAACGCTCTCAAAATCAGAGTCCATACCACATAAACTGGTGTCTCTCAAAATATGATCTTGCAATATCCAAGACTGGGCCCTAGAAGCAACAAAAGCGTATGAGGCGGCCTCTAATGTCGAGTATAAACCCAACCCTCAAACTTTAATTGGTAAATATGCCAACCTCCATTGAAAATCCTAAAAAAAAGGTCATCCATCAACCACAATATCTTCAATCGCACCTCGTAGCTCTATATCAAACAAAATAGCCGCCCTCTCCATGTGAATTGGTTGGCACGTCCTTAGGCCAAAAAATAATTTCACGATGCCCATGCAAGATCGGAGTAGAAGAAGTGCCCATGCAAGATCCTAAATTATAAGCAAAAAGAGCAACTTATATTAAAAGTGCCCCTGAGTGTTTCGGGGACACCGTTTAGCATTTTCCTTTTTTTATCCTCTGGTTTCTAGGGGAAGATGGCCTAATAGTTTAGAGTTTGGGACAAGTTCTGATATCAAATTCGAGGCAGTTGCAGGGGATCGAATCATGGTCATCCATACTAAATTTAACATCAATCACTACTATACCAACTAATATTTAGTCATTTTTATAAGAAATAAAATATATTAATCATCAAGACCAAAAGAATGTATTGGAAATAATTATCTTTATTTAATACCCCGCAGTCCCATATAAAAAAAATAAATGTTATCCAAAATCATAAGCAAAAAGACCAAATTTTATCAATTTCAATATTGACTTTTATATATTCTCATGTTTTTTTTTTTGAACTGCAAAATATATATATATATATATATATATATATATATATATATATATATGATTTTTGATAGGTACAAGGAGTACATTACAAACCTTATTATCCTCTAACAGGATCAGAGCCTAAGACAAACAAAAAGGCTAGAGTGCTAGATACAAAAATTAAATTCAAATTACATTTAATTTACTCTTTCTTCTTTTTTTCCATAATCAATAACAAGTAAAAATTGTGTTTACTTCTTCCCATAAAACTTATCTTAATAAAACACAAAAATTCTTATTTAAAATTCTTATTTAATTTTTTTTAATGAATATGATTTTTTTTTCTTATAATATAGGACGGAGGGAGAACTCCTATAAAATTAAATTCATTCGATGAATGACCCTATAAATTTAAAATATTTGTCAAAGTTTCTTGTAAAAAGGTACAGAAATATTGTCACTTTTGTCTCTTATTTTAAAATGATAAGAGTTGTACTGTGAACCTAACTCAGTTGATAGAATATTTGTTTATAATATGCAGAGATTGAGGTTTAAATTTTGATACACTCACTTATTCATCTTTAAAGTATAAAATTTTAACCATTAGAATACTTAACCAAAACAAAAACAAAAAACACCAGAGTTAGTAATACATTTAATTTGTTTGAAATCCTGATTATAAAATATAATTTCTTTTTTCTAAGTTTGGTTTTCATTTGACTAGAATTTTTTTTAGTTACAATTTGACTAGTAATTATTAGTTTTTGGAAACAATTTGACTAGAAGTTATTACTAATAGTTTTTTTTTCCTTTTATTGGTATAATAAATTTTTACTTTTTCAAAATAATAAATAAATAAATTTAATACTTTATGATTAATAATATCATTTATCAATTTAATACTACTTAATATAAAATGATAAACAAAATTGGTCAAACCTAATTATTTTTGTAAAATTACAAATACATCGTATATGATGGATTATTAAAAATATTTTTTTATAATACACATTAATTTTGATATTAATATTACATATTTGGTAGTCAATATATGCTATTATATACAGTATATCATTAAGTTGGTCAAAAGAATTAGTCAAAAAAATAAGTTGGTCAAAAGAAGAATAAATATCATTAAATTGGTCAAAAAAGAAGAAATATCACTATAGTATATTAGTATAAAACCTACTTAAGAAAAATCATGTCATTACAATGATCACACATCAGAAAATAAGAGTCTTCAAGAGAAGTCTCTCAAAAAGAATGAGGAGATTGATCAGAATCATATCAACAACCAAGAAGAATTTGTCAAAGAGAATGGAGAGACCAACAATGAGATGAATAACACCAACAATCCAAAAATGAACTTGGTAAGATTTTTCTTCTTTTTTTTATCTTAATTATGTAATTATATTTTATTTTTTTATTTGTATATGAGTTTCCTTGATTTGATTCAGTTGCTGATTATCTTGCTTATTTGTTTTCATTAGGATTAAATCAAATGCATTCACCTAACATCTCATCAAGAAGATCTCATAGAAAAGAAGAAGAAGAAGAATGATGATGATAATTAAGAGTATGTCAACTTGGTTCCTCATTTCTTCCCTCGCATACTATATCTTTTAATGTTTTATCTTCAATCGATTATTTTACCTTTTAAAATTTATATTTGAGTTTTGATTAGTATTCTATATGATGTTAAATATAAACAAAAATTACAATGTATTTGATCAAGATTTTAACCAAACTCATGTACCATGTTTTATATCAAAGGAAGTATATGTATCCACGTATATTGATTCTTCGAAAGAGTATATGTATCAAAACATTATTTTCTTCGTTTTTGAAAAATGCATTTTCTCAAATTGTAATCCATATCTTTTGTATCACAATTGTTACCGCGTGAATCTTATAGATTCTTTCTTTTTTCAAAAAAGTCTTATAGATTGTTATTAATAATTTAAATTTTAATTTTAATTTTTTTTTAAGAACATAAACTAAAAATAAAAATTCAAAATGTCAACGAGACCTACATTTTAATCTTAGTCAATTCCTCTATAAATTTGTGTTTATTTGCAGATGTGTGTGGGTAGATTGCTCAAAAATTACATGAGATTAACTGTCATGGTATGTAATTTACAATTGATGCTAGATTCCCTAATTTATTAATGCAAATATGGATAATTTTGCAAAAAAATTTGTTCTAATGGAAAAATATAACAAGTAGTTGATCAATTTAAAAGGTCAAAATGTTGAACATGTTTGTTCAATATAAATGGATAAGAAAATCTAATGTAATGTAGTATTTAGATAATAAAACATACTCCTATAAATAATAATAGGAATAATGTTGTAATAATGTGACATTACTTCTACAAACTTCTTAGTTAATGCACACTTCTTAGTTAATGCATAACTTCTAAAGTTGCTGGTGAAACTGTTGTGGCTGAAGAACCAATTTTTTCGGAAGAAGGTGATGGTACACAGTCAAAACAACATAATGTCCAACGGCAAATTGCATAGCACATTAGTTCGATATGATGTAAATTATTTAAAAAAGGTAGAAAGAACATAGTCATTCTTGTGTTAGCCAATTCCTCTGTCCTTTTATTCTTAATTATAGATCAATTAATGCCAGCTTTCAAATGGATCGAGGATGAAGAATTTTTTACATGCATGAAAAGTTTAACGGCATGCAATCCATAAATTCAATGATGCAAACAGTCGAGCGAAGATTCTCCGTGCATCCACAAGGGCTTGTTTTGAGGCAATCAACTTGGTTGGAGCTTCAAGGGTTGTGCTACACGATGTCGAATGGAATTCATCAGTTGAAAACAGGTTATAAGTAGAGCTCGTAGAATTGGATAGATGACTTGCTTGTGTACATATATCATCTACTCACTAAAGGGACTAGAGAGTGGGATAAATATTGCAAACAGACCAAAACATATCAGTTGTATAAACTTTTTTTTTCAGCAAAAAATGCTAACAATAATGATGAGTCGAAAAGTTGTGCGCTGAACATTGAAGATAGAATTCTTGATAAGATGATCCGGCACAAAAATCTCAAAGACATGTTTGATGATTGTGCAATACAGGCGAAGGGCGAGAATTTGAGGGTTTTGGCTATTGATTATGTTGGAGGTAAATTTTTCTTGCAATCCATTTCTTTTTTCGTTGATACTGCTAATTAATGTATAAGCCAATGATGAATCAATAAAAAAAATTTGATAGAAGGCTCATTTGAACAAATAAGAATTTACCTTCATCAAAGATGGATTATACATTGGCTTATACATTGATTCATCATTGACTTATAAATTGGTAGTAGCAATTAAAAAAAATGGGTTGTTAGAAAAATTTACCTTCATCATAAGCAATAGGAAAAATCCTCAAATTCTCGCTCCTTCGTCTGTATTGCACAATCATTAAACATGTCTTTGAGATTTTTGTGTCGGATCATCTTATCAAGAATTCTATCTTCAATGTTCGGCGAACAGCTTTTCGACTCAACATTATTGTCGGCATTTTTAGCCGAAAAAGTAAGTTTAGATCACCGATACTTTTCACTCTGCTTGCAATATTTATCACACTCTCTAGTCACTTTAGTGAGTAGATGATATATGTACTTCAGTCTCGTCTTTCCAATTCTATGAGCTCTACTTATAGCCTGTTTTTCAACCGATGGATTCCATTCAACATTGAGTACCACAACCCTTGAAGCTCCAACCAAGCTGATTCCCTTGGAACAAGCTCTTGTGGATGCAAGGAGAATCTTCGTTCGGTTGTTTGCATCATTGAATTAATTGATTATCTGCCCTTAACCTTTCCATGCATGTAAAGAATTTCTTCATCCTCGGTCCATTTGAAAACCAACATAATTAATTGGTCTAGAATTAAGTTTATAATGGACAGAGGAATGAAAGTAATCGATACACTTGTATATACTTACTAATACCAGTGGACAATAAAGTCAACTTTATTGAATTTGTTGGGTTATATCACTACGGGCCTAGCCCAATATATACTCTTTTATGAAAGACATACTCTTTTATGAAAGACGTACAATTACATCCTCTAGATTGTTTGTTTAGTTAGCCTTCGAGCTAGAGTTTTTTAGGGGTGGAATTTAAGACTACTTGTACTTTATTTTTCTCCTCTTTAATTTAATGAGTTTATTTGCTATTCAAATAAAAACAATAACCCATGGTGCACAAGTTTTAGAATTACATAGCCGCAATACAAATTTTATAAAAGCTTATATCATATATATATCATCCATGCAAATATTTTAAAAAAATGTTAAAATTATTTGATATGTCATTAAGATTAACTGTTATAAGTTTTTATTGAAATCGTTAATCTTAACGGGTTTCAATAACATATTAAATGATTTACAATTTTTTCAAAATTGTGTACAAATGATATATATATATATATATATATATATATATATATATATATATATATATATAATTTGGAAAAAAAAATAATCTTATTGAGAATTGCAAATGTGTCTTATATAAAATGATAAATATTTTGTCAAACTGACTCTTATGACGGAGGAGTGATACTTAATTATTTTGTCAAGACAATAATGATTAATATTATCCTTATTTTAAATTTTAATTTTAATAGTACTAAATTTTTTTTGTGCATAGACGAAATTACAAGTTATTGAAAACTCATATATCTGACCTAACAATTTTGATATTTTCTATCAAAATTAGAATTCCTTGACATTTAATACTACTTCATATAAATAATAATCAAAATATTGGTCAAAATACTTTATCAAAAATTGCATGTATTAGAATTACATTTCTTTTTTCTTTTCCACTCATGTAAAAAAAAAATGTTCATGGTCCAAGGAAATCAATTTTTTCTATTAAAGTCTTTTTCTTATTAAAAATAATTAATTAATTTTAATAAAAAAAATTTGGTCAACCAATATCATTCAAACATGAGGAAAAGGAAAGAATTATTATCTTTTAGATAAGGCAAATAATATTTTTCAAAAAAAAAGAGAAACAAAAAATATAAGTAAAAACAATTTCATATTACCTTCGTCCCTATTTATATGACTTTTGACTAATCATCTATCTCTTTTTATATTTTTATAAGATTCTATTGCAATTTTCAATTACATTTATCTTATAAAAAATATAAAACAGGACAGATAATTAGTCAAAAATCATATAAATAGGGACGAAGATAATATGAAATTGTTTTTTCTTTTATTTTTCGTTTCTCTATTATTATTATTTTGAAAAATATTATTTGCCTTATCCAGCTTTGAAAGATAGTAACTCTTTCCTTTTCTCATGTTTGAATGATATTGGTTCACCAAAATTTTTTTTATTAAAGTTAATTAATTATTTTTAATAAGAATAAAACCTTAATAGAAAAAATTGATTTCTTTTGACCATGAACATTTTTTTTTTTTTGAGAAAGACCATGAACATTTTTTATAAATATTATAATATAACATAAATAAGCTAACATGTAAAAATATCATTCATTTTCAAAATAGTTATTACTACTTTTTATTTTCTTAATTTTCGTAGTTTAGTCAACAATATTATAATTAAATATAGAGGTAATAATATTTTTCCTTATAACATAAAACAAAATAAAATAAATTTTCTGAAAGAATAAAAATCTTCAGCAACATCTTCTATTTCGTTCTCTCTCTCTCAAGTCAAGACGTTAAACCACACTTCGCAACCACCGTCGTCGTCGTTTTCCTCCGCAGTCTCGGCCACCGCCGTAACTGCTCCGGTTTACATAGTTGCTAGGTTTCCCTTCGACTATAAGCAATGCCGGCACAGAAGCGTTCGTTCGAAGAAGCTCTCGAAGAGAATGAAGAGTCTGAAGATGAGATGAACAACGAGGATCAACCTAACGACGAACTCGGTAGATTTTGTTTTTTACTTATCTCAATTACGTAACTGTTTCGTGCATTTTCGTCTGAATTTCTATGATCTGTTTCGTTATAGTGATCGTCGTTGTTAATTTTTTTTATCATCTTTGCTTATTTGTTTTTTTCTTTTTCAGAATCGGATCAAAGACAGTCATCTGATAATAGCGGCGACGAAGAAGAAGAAGAAGAAGAAGTAGAGAAAGAAGATAATGACGATGAGTATGTCAACTTGATTTCTCGTTACTGCATTTCTTCACTCATATTATACTATTATTTATCGTTTTATTCTTTTGATTTTGATTCTTCAATATTTGATTATGTGTTTATTCATATGCATGCTCTTGTGCTTAATTATCTTGCTGTAGTTGGTTTTAGCTTACTTTTGTTGACTTTTCACAATTTCGTATGCGTGTGTGTGGGTGATTTTGGTTGGTTGTATTGTTACTGCTTGAGATGATTTTTCTACTGTTCCAAATGTTGCGGATAAACCTGGGATTTCGGCATAAGCGATAAATTTCGGTAAAATGTGATGTGGAAGTGTTATAAATTATTCTTATCTTGTGTAATGAGATTGCATCATGGTGTTATTTTCAACTTAGTAACGTCCTATGAAGCACACACAGACATGGACACATGTCGATGTAGTTAAATTTTTTGAGAAAATGATATATTTTAATGTTATCGTAAGTGTCGGTGTTGTGCCGGTATCGGACACGCCAGCACACGCCTATTCCGAGAAGTATTTGTGCTTCATAGGTACTATAGTCCTTTGATGTCAATGTTATTTTCCACTAGCATGAACTATTCTTTGAGAACTGAGAAGCATTTTACCTAGGCTAGAAATTACATCAACCTGGTTTTTTTGGTTCAGCTATTTATTCCGATTAGAATCTAATGACATTTTTATGGGTAATCTAGTTTGCTAAGCTAAGTGAGTGAAAATTTCTGTTTAGCATGAGGTGATTTTTTTTTTTACTTTGATGTTACTTTGACAAAAATCCTTCATCTTGAAATGAAACTGTTTATATTTTGTCCTTTCCTAAATATTATATGCAACATTTGCTAATACTTGACATTATTGTTTATTTGAAGATATGTGTATATAAAATTGTCAGATGTACGCAAGGAAGTTCAGTGTCCTATCTGCCTTGGTATGTAATTCATAACTGTTGCTAGAATTGCGTAATTTATTACTATAAATATTAATCTGTTTCCTTAAAAACTTGTTCTAGTAAGAAAGATAAAAGTTATTTTATTACTGTAAATATTAATCTAAGGTAGTATTTAGATAACAAGTTAACAACAGACACCATTTTTTTCAGAGTTTAGTTATGATACATAGGAAGTCATGAATGGAAGTTAATTCACCACTTCTATATCCTCTTGAATTTGAAAGAAAAAAAAATAATAATACTGTACTACTACCAGCCATCTCTATTTTCCTGCTTCACATTCCGCATTTATATAGTTATTGCATGGCAATCATTTGTCATCTTGAGCACCATGGACTTCCGTCAAGGTCCTGGTAGCAGGGAAAGGAAGGGGAGCCAGTGTAGGTTGGACCTGCAGTGTCTGAATCAAAATGGAATTTTGAGAAAAGAGATGGAAGGGAAGGGTTTTAAAGTGGAAAAACTTGGAGAGCACATTTTTCTGATGCGAATTCTAGTGTGATGTTGGAAACCAATGGGCGGTGTTGTGCTTGCATTTTGAGGCCAGACAAAACAGAAGAATGGTCTGAGTGAGAAATGTTGTTTTTGGAGTTAGCACTAGAAGTTAGTGATGGGTGAGAAATGATGAGAGGAAGAGAGCACGGTGGATGGGTGAGCGAAACAGCAAGAATGTTGTAATTGGACATACACCTGCTGGATAGCGAGCAATAGATTTATCCTTAATGGAAGTTGTGTGTGTGTGTGTGTAAATGGATGAACTTTTTATGTCATTTTTCAAGATAAGCCAAATGCTGCATCATAATTATTTGTTATCATAATGGTCAGATGATATACTAAGAGACGATTGATTTCATTGTATGTGCAGGCATCATTCGAAAAACAAGAACCGTAATGGAATGCTTGCATCGCTTTTGCAGAGAGTGCATAGACAAATCTATGCGTCTTGGGTTTGTCCTCAAACTGTCACCATCTACTTTATCTTTTTACATCTTTGATGGTGGAATGGCTTTAGTTTATTAGTCGTAAAAAATTTTGTTTTCATTTTTTACTAGTCTGAACTGGTTTTTAATGCAGTAACAATGAATGTCCCACTTGCCGTACACATTGTGCTAGCCGACGCTCGCTGAGAGATGACCCAAACTATGATGCTTTGATTGCTGCTATGTATCCGGATATTGACAAGTATGAGGAAGAGGTAATATGTATATATCATTTTGAATTAAAAAAAATCATCTGAATGAAAAACTAATAAACAAGGTTGTGGCATAGGAATTGGCTTTGCATGAGGATGAGATTGCTCGCCATAAGCAGGTGATACTTCACTCGAACATTTTTTGTATATGGATGTCTTGTTAAAGGAAATCAAGTGATTTTCCTATCACATTACAGAAAGTCAAAAATATGAATAATAATAATATTGTACCAGAGAAAATTTCGGTCCCATTTACTTTGCTAAAGCATTTCCTACTTTCATTTTCTAAAATATGTATGTGGTAAATTTTGTTAGAGTCTTGAAATACTAGCTAGAGATGATGCATTTCTGAAAATAGTGAAAACCATTTTTCAGCATTTTCATTGTTTCCAAAAATGCACACAATTGTTCACTTCAAGAATTTACTATCTCCTTGTTAGAAAGTAAAATTAACACAAAATTTAGAAAATGAAAATAGAAAATGTCTTCACAAAGTAAATGGGGCCTAACATTTTGATAGCCCAACTGTGCTGTTTAATTCATGTTGTTTTAGATGCTTAGAAAGCCTGGGGTGGAATTTTATAACTTTAATATCGTATAGTCCAAGATATTATTTAGGGCATCTATACATATTAGCTATATCATGTTGAAATGGGGGTGCTAATTTTGCCTCTGTTGTTTATGTAAGCATCTCTATAAACCGGACAGATGGCAGTAGCCCTCTGTATATAATCTGAGGAAAATAGTCAAATCATAGTTCTTCTCTATTTATGATTGTGCAATAGTTTGCAACAGTCACAACTCGCAACACACTCAATATTCAAAAGGATTGGATACTTTTGTGCAGTGGACGAAGTTTTGTTATAATGTGGACGTATGATCATTATTAATCAAGAATGTTGTTCATCACTGTTTACTGTTACTTTTCATCTGCATGATTTTTTACATTGGCTTGTGATACTAATAATTCAAGAGTTCTATCTTTTATATCAAGTTCCAAGCATCCATTGCCCAAACGCAAAAACGGCAATCTGACGCAGTGAGTAAGAAACGAAATGCCAAAGCAACAGCAGTAGCTTTTGTGAGGAGATCACAAGGCAACTATCGAACTTCGCATCTGAGACGCAGAAGAAACTTTAGAAATGCTGGTGACTTTCAGGTGTCCAATGACAACAAGGGTAGGAATGATAATGATGTGGAAATGGACTCATCTTCTGATGATGGGCAGACAGAAACCCAGCCAAGAAGATGCAAAAGAGGTGGAGAACAAGAAGCACAATTTCCTCAGCATTCTGCCTCTACTGATCCAGATGGAGTTGGTGATGAAAATACTCCAGAAGTAAATAGAGACATCATAAGTGCATCTGGTACACTTTCCTGGGGGAAAAATGGTCACCGGAGTCACAGCCGAGTCAATGGAAAGAATGCCAAAAACAATCGCATCTCCAAATTGGTTGAACATCTTCGCAACTCGGCAGCAAATGATTATGAGGTAAATCTTTTTCCTAGTAGTGATTTTTTTTTTTTATTAAAATAAATTAGATTAGGGGAGACACAGCCTTGTACAAGATCAAGGAGAACCACCAACCTCAGCAAAGATTTACAACAGAATTTACGTATAGTCGTATACTATAGCTTACCAAGTACAGAATTCCGGACTTTAATCCAAGTTACAGTGTGAGTAGAAGGTCCAGTCATTTGTGTCTATATCAGTTTGTTTTTTCCTAGTAGTGATTGCTTAAATACTAGTGGTCAGTGGACTATAAATTGTGAGAACCTCTGGCCTTCATGGTTGCCCAACCTATTTGAGAATTGAGATCCTGTACTAACACTTAGAACTGTGCTCTGGATTCATCTAAAACGTTGGTAAGGTCATATTTGTACAATACTTGTGTTGCGATTATCATTCTTTGCTTTAGTGCTCATACCAAACATTGATAGGATCACTGATTTGCCATACGTTATTTCAGCTGCCTGCCTTTCTGATGCTTGTCTCGTTTGATGAGCAAAGAATGCCAAGTTTGAAGGAGCCGTGCCTTACTTGCAAGCCTACTTTGTCAGTTAACAAACTGTGTGAGGTTGTTCTCTCTTCCTCACAAGACATTTCTATCTAATCTATTTCTTATTAAGTTCGATTATTTTTCAATCCACAGCATGTTGCAAAAGAAACTGCGCTGCCTGCGGAAGAAGTTGAATTGTGGTTGGTACTAAAGCCACGGGTTAGCACTGTAGGAGGTGAAAGAATCATTGATCCAGACAGAGATAATTTACGCGTTCTAGGAGACCAAGAAACATTGGCTGAATTGGTGGGAGATTATGAAAATGCCGGCTGTGGTTATCTGGTATACTCTCAAAGTCGACTACCATCATATACACAAATATTTATTGTTTTTCCTCTTCCCATTGTTACAGTGCCGGTTTTTGCTCTCTTGTTATCTGACCTTTCTCCCTGTTGTTGACAGGTCATGGCTTACAAGAGGAAGTTGCAGAATTCAGACGGATTGAGCTGATGAACAGTCAGTCACCCGAAGCCTTCTTTGCCAAGTTCTCAATTATACAGAGCTATAAAATATATCAGTTTCTTTATATTCTTCATTTTTAATACTTTCCCCAAGTTACAGAAAAAGGGGGGTGAACCCTATTTGTTAAGCGCACAGTAAATTAGAACCACAGGTGTGCGTTTTGCCAAACTCCAGGTTTCTTGCAATGGTCTAAAATATTTTGGGGGGAAACATATTCTCCTGAAATTGTGTTTGCTGTTTAGTAATCTTTACAAGTCACCGTAATTGGCTTATGTTTAAACAGACTTGGTTAATATCAATGTTTTAAGAACCGGACCAGAAATCGAACCGGTGAGACCTTCGGTTCATGGTTCAATCGGTTCAACCGGTTAAACCGTTATTAAACCGTCATTGAACCGGATTATTAATAAATAAGTAATTTGTGCAAAAAAAAATTAAATTGGCCCATTTTTACAAGTAATAAATAAGCCCAATCAAAAACAGAAAATTATGGTAAGTCCAATAACCCAAATTTGTCAACAAAACAAACAATAGTACAAAAACTTAAAACCCTAGTTCTATGATGATAGTGCCGTTCTCAGTGTCTCATTTCCATCTTCCATTCTCTACTTCCCCAATTATCATTTTTCTTTTAGAAAGCTACCTTCACTATTATTTAATTCTTCTATTTTGAATTGAAAAGTGTTATCAGCTGCTTCCTTTACATCTTTTGTCACAACCACTGTGAGTGGTGATAAGGCGGCGAAATGTGGTTATGTCGTTATCCTATGTTCCGTTCCTGTGCTGTATTCTGAAGGAGAAAGAAAATCTGGAAAATTTGATTATTTTTTTTACTTTTTACACAATCCGGTTTTCTAAAACCGGGACCGGTTCTCCAGTTTTACCGGTTCGCACCGGTTCTGGCCGGTTCTTCCGGTCCAAATCCTGGTTCCCATGACTAACGGTTCTGGGTGTGCGACCGGACCGTTACAGGTTCCGGTTCTCGGCTGAACCGGTCGAACCGTCCGGTCCGGTTCGGTTCTTAAAACATTGGTTAATATACTTTTAGAATTAAATTCCGACTCAGGCTTCATTAATAATTACAGTAAAACTTATAAGGCTTTGTCTATGGCGAGGAAAGAAAGAATTCTTCACCAGTGAATGCACAGCTATGATTGTATGATATACGGTCCTTTGCAGTTCCACATTCGCGCTTTTATTCTTATCGTGTCCACTTCGAATACATGAATGGTGTGATGGCTATGTAGATATGTTTGAGTTATTTATTTATTTGATAATACATATGTTTGATTTAGTAAAGGAAACAGTGTTGTTAAAAGGAGAAGGCATTCATTGGGGGTATTTTACCTTTGTTTCTTATTATAATAGCAAGGGCAATTATGTTGATGACTAGGTGTTTTGGGGCTACGGATGGCGACAGTGACTATTGATGGAGGTGGGTAAAGCTCAAAATGGAACAGTGGCATTGGCAATGCCTTCACAAATTTTCAGAGTTTTAACTACTAACTAGTACATGCAATATGAAATATCAGATTGGATTCTGTTTAAGTCTAGAGTATTAATTTTCATGTATTCTACCACCGTGACTCCAATAAATGATCTTCATTTCTCACAACCAAAATAGTAACTTTAAAGTACATTAGGTGCCTTTTTATTTATTCTGCTATAAACACCACAAACGACTTTACAGCAAAGAAATGAAATAATGAAATACCTGTGAAAATCTTCCATTTCCATCATGTGACAACTATTAAGATTCATCTAATTTCACTTGACTAAATGCTTCATTCATTATCACATCATGCACACCGCTCCTATTCAATCTATTCACGTTTCCATGCCATTGTCCAGCAACTTCTCCTCTTTACTAAAGAAAACTCAAAACCCATTTTCAGAATATTCATGCAAATGCACCTTATCACCTCATTTTTATCTCAACACAACTCACATACCGAGAATAATATATTAGAACATGCCATTCTTTCTCCTCAAAAACTTTTTGGGAGCCAGAATGAAGAAAGGCATAAGAACCTTCTGCAACACTGATGGGTCAACCTCAACTCTCAACCAACAAAATAGTACTATTGGCCATGGCACCGGCAACCATAGCCAAGTCGACATTACAAGCAGCAAGGTAAGCTCTCCTTTTTTGCAATGTAACAATTCAAAGCAAAACACACCAACACTAGAAGATCTTATACTACAATTAGAAATGGAGGAAGAGTTGGCAAGAAAAGAAAAACTCAATGAATATAGTGGAATAAGGGGAAGGATGTCAAGTGTTAACAACTCCGATATCTTAAGATCTGCAAGAAATGCTTTGAATCAATATCCAAGGTTTTCACTTGATGGAAGAGATTCCATGTATAGATCATCTTTTGGAATTATAGAAGGAAGAAGATCAGTTTGTAGTGAAAGAAGTTTGTTAGAAAAGAATGAGTTAGAACCAAAGGTTGATGAAAAGGTTATGTGTTTTCCACCAACAGTTGCAGGGGTGAGTGTGGTTTGGTGTAAACCAGGGGTTGTAGCAAAGTTAATGGGTTTGGAAGCTATTCCAGTTCCAGTAAGGAGAAAAAGATGTGATAGCAAAGACAAGATAAGTAGTAATGGTTTAAGGAGAAGGTCATTTGAGAAACATGATTTGGAGAGAAAACTAGCAATGGACATGCAGGGTTATCGTGATCACATTGTTAGAAGAAAAAATAGGTCTGGTTTTTGCTCTAATAATAATGGATATTGTATTATGAAACCGGTTTCTCTAGAAGCTATGGCAGGAGGTCCTAGTAGTTGGCAGCCAAGGAGATATGTTTAGAGTTTTGAATGTTTTTCTAAAACTTGTTACTGCAGTAAGGATTTTTAATTTATTTGATGTTAAGGTAAGTACTATAATGCATGTAATGCCTCCCAAGGTTAATTACTATACAAGTTTTATCCATTTTACTTCCACATGGTAAACATGCGTGCTACACGGGTTCGGTTAAACTATATAGTTAAAATATTTTTATAAGTGAAAAATAATAATTGTGATCTATACCTATATAAAGAAGATACACTCTTTTGATATGACCTGCTTTTATTCCCATCTTACCCTCAATTTCAAATTTCAAATTATTCTCATAACAACCAAATTTGAAGAAATCATCAACAAAAAAATATCAAATTTAAATATAAAATAATAAAAAATATGTATCACACAAACAGGTACGTTCGTATCACACAAACGGGCACGGTTGGCCCGCTAGTATGTATAAATACATTGTTAAATGATACATACTATTTTAAAATATGATTATATTTAATATTAATATATGTATGAAAAAAAATTGTTTAGAAATATAAGATTTTTTAAAAATTATTAAAAAATTTAAAATTTTAAGGATGATTTAACAACTTTTAAATTTTTAAAAAATAGCAAGGACTAAAACTGCATAAATAAAAATTTTATAGGATCAAAATATGTCATTTTTTTGTATAGGGACCGAAAACAAAATTTAATAATTTTTTATAGACCATAAACATATTTAACCCATTTTTTAAAGTAAACTAGTGACTATAACTTTACATTTCAAAAATAAATAACTGGAGAATTTTAAATTTAAAGTTCGACCTCTATATATTGCAATGTATTCATCAATTAAAGGATGGTAAGAGATTTCTTCCAGCTTAATCAACCTAGAATGCAGTAGTGTTAAATTTTCTTGAAAAGAGTTTTGTCATCTTTTATGGTCCTATCCGGCTCAAACCAAAAAAATCTATCATTTAAAAACATTGATTTAATTGTTTTGTTTACGTCAATAAAAAAAATTAAGTGAAACTATTTTCATTGGTTGGAAACTTACCCAAGAGGGTTAGGTAAAACTCAATTGTGATAGAGCATATAAAAGCTCAAGTTCTCTTTCGGGGTGTGTTGGCCTGCTACGTGATAGCAATAAAAACTGTTTGAATAGTTATGCTCGAAAAATTGGCTCATGTGGCGTGCTACATGCAAAAATGTGGGGTATGTAAATTGGTATAGATATGGCTTGGAAGAGGGGGATAACGCATCTTCATGTGGAGAGTGACTCAAAAGTTTTAGTTGACATAGTAACATGGAATTGTAAGATTAAAGGAAGTGTTCCTACTTTGATTAGGCGTATCCGCGATCTAAAGAGTATGAATTGACAACTCCATATCAGTCTATCTCTAAACTCTTTTGATTTACATAATATAGAGACTCCTCTTGAAGGGTTTCAGAATCTCTTTTTTGATAACGTCTTTGGCGCTTATATGCCTCGAAATGTTAAAATAATTATCTAATTTTTATTTTTCTTCTCTGTCCTCTTTTTGTACAAAAAAAATTAAGTGAAAAAATTATAAATCATGTGAGTCAAAAAAATATAATAATTCAATCTCATTACTCTACCTTCTAATTACAAAGCCCAATTGGAAAAAGGCCGAAGCTAAAACAAACGTGATACCCTAACCCTAATAGCCCACAATCCATAAACATGCCTATAAATTTCATCTCCAATATTCCAATCTTCATTCACTCCCCACCATTCCTCGCCGCAGCCTCTCATAATACAATTTCATATTCACGTGGTTGAGTTTTAACTGTGTTTTAATATGTGTTATGTGATTTATTCAGTTCAATAATATTTTCATTACTTACAGTTTTTAATTTCTATATTACCTACCCAGTGAGGAGGATCTCCCAAAAATTGATAGGAAGTGCCGTATGACACTCTAAACAGCAGCTCCGTTATAAAGAATGATCTCATCCGCCGATTAACATTTTGTTGTTATCGGCAGAGATCATTCTTTTACGGAACTGTGTGTGAGATTTGAAACGGGTCTCCTGAGGGTTGTTATTATTATATTTTTTTTTATATCTTTAATATTAGGTCTGATGCCACGTCTCTGGTAGCTATATGCTCTGACCAAAGATGCTATGATTAGACCAAAATCAATAGTGATTTTTCATTAATTTCGCATTTTGATAGGAATCTGTTGATCTAATAAACTATGATTTTGCAGAGCCGATTTGTGCGATTACATTTCAATTTTATCTTATTTTTATTGTTATAATGAAGCTGATGATGATAAAAATAGATCTGGAATTACCGTCTGAATAGATTTATTCTTTGATGTAAATTTCTTGGCTGTGGTACTGAGGCTTCAATTTCATGTATAATTTTGTGATACTAATTGTTCCAAATCATAGAAAAATTTAGAGCCACGTTTTTTTCTAACAAGATGAGTTTTATGATTATTAAACTCCTCGTATAACAATTATTGCCAAATACTTGTCAAATATTCAATTCATCAAACTGTTGGAAAAGTGTTATTTTTTTATTTTATTTAACTAATGGAATTCGATGTTTGTTGCACAATATAAACATTTTGATTTTGAATATAGTGTAAAGTACAAAGTTTTTGAGAAAAAATCAAGTAAATTTTCAATTTTTTCTCACTTTTGCAAAATATGGTTAAATACTCCCACAAACTAAATTACTAGTTTACAAAATGTTAATCCTTGTTTAATCACGTCAATTTCAATTAACTAACAAAGTTAATGATTTACATGTGTTTTAATTAAAAGAGATTTCATCATACATATGAGTTAGATATAAGAGAATTAAAATGTTGTATGTGACTCATTTTAGCTGCTATGCTAAGGAGTTTTGTCCCCCATGTTGTTCCTATGTACAGTAGTTTTTTTTCTTTTCTGGGCGGTGAGTCCTCTTTGTAATACGAAATTGTTGCATGTGAGTATGTGACATACGAATAAAAAGAGGTAAATGACTAAATTTAATGGAGCAACTAGTAGTGAATGTTTCAAAATTCCAATAACTGACTGCATAGCCAACTTTTTTTTCCATTTTAAAGAGCGAACATTATGGCAGTTAAAAAATTACTGTTTTCAAGACATTCAAAATTAAATGACATATTGGCCAATAAGTGATTGTGTGATAGGCAATGTCTATCTATACATTAGAGAAAATCAAGCTACATTTGTTTTTATGGTTGAGATTTATAAATTTAATAGTTTTTATGTGGTGGTTGAACTCTTTAGTTTGTATAGGCATCGACTAAGTTGATTGTTTGTTTTATTTTGGACGGTTGATTGATGTACATTTAATATTGTTCTTTCCGGCACTCCTTATGCTAGTTAGAATTCTCAATTTTTTAATATATTTAATTATGGCTTGTTTTGAAAAAAAGAATTCAATAAGAGTTTGATTGAATTTTTTTCACCAACATTCACTTCACTCATTCTCTCATTTCTTTCTCTATTTTTTGTTTTAATTTTTCTAAGTTTCTTATAAAATTCCGCATAATATATTGCCAGTTATTTATATCATTCTTACTGATATTCTCATGTGATCATAGTTTATAACTGTATGATAATCAACAATGTAATTTTTACAGACTAAATCAGAATGATATGTATTCTATGCAACGTAAAAAAATAGTGTAAGTTTTTCATGTGTCTAAAGAACACACTTCAGCTTCAATGATTATGCTAGTGTTTTGGGCACTAGTTAAAGTTAGCAAGAGAAATAATATTTTTATTGAAAACAGTGTTTTATTCTTTTATAAAAATATAATACACAATTTTAAAAATTTCTTTACCACTTTTACTTTTTTAACCATTGTTCCAAGAGTATTATTTAATATTTTTCTTTTCCCATGTATAAGCAAAATATCATTCATTTTTCTTTTCTTTCTGAAAATTATAACCAACAATCTTTAACAATTAAATTAACACTATCGAAGTTCTTGTGAGCTTAACTCAGTTGATAAGGACATCGCACATTATGTGCATGGACCATGGTTTGAAACTTAATAGGCCACTTATTCACCTTTACAATTACAGGTGAAACTATAGCTACTAGACTACCTGACAAAAAAAAAATTAACACTACCAAAAAGTATTGAATTTTTTTTAAGACTACCAAATTGTCTCTGTTAACTCAATTATTAAAGACATTGTATATTTATTTTTTTTCTTTTGGTATATAGGTACATTGTATGTTACATGTTAGATTACAATTCAATTGAAATTTTAGACTTTTTTTTTGGCAAAAAATGTCTTTAAGAATTTAAAAGACTTCGAAGAATTTTACTAACTTTTAAAACTTTTTTAAAAATCTGCTTACAATTAGGATTTTTCAATTTGAATTATGATGGATTTACAATAGAGATTTTTGGGATTTCAAAGTATTGTATAAATTTTAAAGATTTTAAAAAACTTGTTACAAAAAACAGCTGAGTGAAATTTTTTACATAACCCTAATTTATTCTCAATTTTCCAATCAATTGTTGTACAAAGTTCATAAAAACATCAGATAAATGTATCGATAGTAGAACATACTACATATAGCTTTGATAAATTTACCAACAATCATTGTACATGTAACATTATGTCACACTTCTAGCAAAGTAGTAAAAGACAAAGAACAGAATAGTATCAAATGACCAAACTTCTAAATATATGTAACACCTTGAAACAAAATGTTTGGTACTAGAGACCAAGAAAATGAATTTAGAAAAGTCTTTGCTATTTCAAAAATAATTATACAACAATTATATTAAATACAACCAATTCAAACAATAGAAAAACATTATTTTAAATTATGACCCTGACTGTGATCCGGTAACATAGAAGCTCTATACATTGAACTGCTGACGAGTAGCCCGAACATACTTTTCAACTTTTCAATGTCAACTTAAACCTGGAAACATCATCCCAAACATAGTGAGCACAAAAACTCAGTAACATGTCTGGTGTACTAGACATGGAGAAATCCTCTCATATGAAAATCTTAAATAGACAACTCTTGCTCCTAATATGTAAGTAACCAACGTAATATTGATTCTTTGTATAAGAAGTCCTATTACCATATTCTAACAATAATTATTTACTATACTTAAATACTCAGGATTCGCCTTTTCACTAGATGTAATAATTAATCTAGGTTTGCCCTGCAGTACTTATCATATAATAATACTCAGGATTTACCTTTTCACTGGATATAATAATTCATCCAGGTTTGCCCTGCAGTATTCATCATAGAGTATTCAGGATTTGCCTTTTCACTGGATATAATAATTCATCCAGGTTTGCCCTGCAATGCTCGTCATCTAGTATTCAGGATTTGCCTTTTCACTGAATATATAATAAATCATCCAGGTTTGCCCTGCAATACGCATCATCTAGTATTCAGGATTTGCCTTTTCACTGGATATATAATAAATCATCCAGGTTTGCCCTGCAATACTTATCTTTTATCATCTAGTATTCAGGATTTGCCTTTCTACTGGATATATTAATAAATCCAGGTTTGCCCTGCAGTACTTATCTGTAACTATCTAGCACTCAGGATTTGCCTTTCGACTGGATATAATAACAAATTCAGTTTGCCCTGCAATACTATCTAGCAATTATATATATATATATATATATATATATATATATATATATATATATATATATATCCTAAATTTTATGATCAGCCAAGTTGTGTTCATTCTATAACCACAATGCAATCTCATTGTACCTTTATATAACTTAGGGTAAATCAAATATCAAGTCTTAGAAAAGATTTACACAATGCAAGAAACAAGTGCAAGACTTACCTACATCAACAACAAGGCCAAATAAAACATACATTAGTGATAGAGATAAAACTCATGGACAATAACATAATACTATAACTGTCATTATGTCATACATCTTGTATACACACCGTTCTATTACAACAGTCCCAAAACTCAATTTTCATTAATCTGCCCTAAACTTCGACAATTTAATTAAAATATCAAACGATGTCTGATTTGGGTAAATGACCCCTCTTTAGAAAGCTTAAGATGTCTAGATTATAGATATAATTTTTATTTTGGTGTTCATATCTCCAATTGGTTCAGTTCAACTAAAGAACACGATCAGGTACGAAAACAGGACAGTGAATTTCGTCAAACATGTATGCATGATTTCTCCTATTTTACTCAACGAAATTCGATGGTTCTTGTGTCTAACCTGAAGGGAAATGAGTCTACTTTCTAATGGTGAAAGAATAAACTCTAGAGGATATACGTAGAAGAAGTTATGGGAAAAATACTAACAGGGGGTCAATACGGGATTGATGAAATTAACCCTCTCACTTATCAATTTCACATAAAATCATTCACAAACATTGCATACAACTAAAAGTCAATTACTCAACACATCATATAGCATAAATGTTCCTCTAACATGCTTATACCTAACTCTTCAATCAATTTTAAAGTCACAACAAAAACCCCTTTTCTTAATAAGATCTAATTCCAAAATCTATAATTTCTTAGATGCAAAATCATGAATCCAATGTGTGCAATTAAATAAATTCCTAAGTACACCCTAAGAGAGGTTTAGAGTTTGGGCTTAAGACGATGTTACCTTAAGTGGTTTAAATCCAAGCTTTAATTTTCTTCCTTTTTCTCCCAATTTGGAACCCTAGATTCTACTTCAACAAAATCACTTTCTCTTTGATTCTTCAATCCTTCTGCTCAATACTCATGAGTTCTCATATCATGCATGTGCTTAGACAAGAAAGGGTTTAGGTTATGCTATGAATTGTTGTAGTTAGAGAAAACTAGGTTTTTCTCCCTTTTCTTCTCTTTTCTCGTTATTTTCTTTCTTTCTTTTGGATAGATAGTTAAAATCTGAATTTTGGGAATGAGGAGTTGTATGTTGAGACAAAAAAGATATTGGGCTGCATTTACTATGGGCCTAGGTGTGAGTCCTAATAAGAAAAAAAAAAATACAATTGTTCACTTTAACTATCAAGTCTTCTAATCTACTCTTATATTTAACTTATGCTAAGGTATTTTTATTTTTAATGTCTAACTTACTCTACTATTTAAAATTATAATAAAAATTCAAATCAACATAAACTTAAACTTTTAATAGTAAAATGGAAGTTTAACAATAATAAAGGAAATATAATTGAACTAAAATTTGAGGATGTTACAATATAATTATTTGGAATGACCATACTGCTTGAGGTGTATCGTCCATTTTTGGAAGAAAGATGATGATGAAGAAGAAGCATGGCCGTATAGTAATCAATTGTTGGAAAGAAAGAAAAAAAAGAGTAGAAGAAAAGAAATGGAGAAAACAATGAACAGGAAATGAGGACAAAAGAAATTTCTATTGAATAGGAGAAAGTCTTGAAGGTTTTGGTGAGATTGTTCAAATAATATTATTTTTTTATTTTTAATTAAAAAGTCTCTCACAATCTCGTAAAATCCATTTTTAAAAGAATACATCAAAATCTGAACTTTTTGAATATTAAGAGACATTTTGGAAATATCATCGGATTTCATTGCATTGAAAAAACATCTTAATTATTTTAAATGAATACCACAAGATTGATGTATGTATCTTTTTTAAGAATCTTGATTGAATACCACAAGATTTTATCATATTAAAAAAGTTTTTAAAAATCTTTAAAATTTCAATCCAATACATAGAAAAATTAACTCTAAGGATGGTACTTATTTTTAATTGGACCGTATTTTGTTACCTTTTTTCAACTACTTTTTTTTGTAAATATGCACTTACAAATTTATTTTTGACTAACTTACAAAATGTATTTTCTTTTTTGAGTATACAAAAATGTAATTAGATCTAGTGATCTACAAAATTTAATTAGATTAGATATACCTTTTCATGCTTAAGAAGGGTCATGCATATTGAGAAAAAAAAATCACACAATTAGATCAGTAGCTCTTCACGGAAATTACGCATATATTCTGAAAGAAAATTAATATTAATATTATAGATATTTTCAAAGGATTGAAAATCAAAGTCACTTTTTTGTTTTTTCAAAGGAATGAAAATCAAAGTCACTTCAATTGAATGCAGGCCAGGCCTTGTGTTTACCCTTTCAAAAACAGCAAGGTCTAGTCAACACCATGACCACAGTAAAATGTACTAGTATTAAACAGTAAGAATTAGTATGTATAATCTAACCTCACACCAATAAAAATACTAACAATATTGCCATAACAAATTTAAATACAAATTTAAGAATATTGCCGTTGTAATATTCACCGTTATGCATACTTCTCCAGCATGAATCAATGATTCAATGACCCAAATTAAATGTATTTGAAACAATTAAACTCTTAAGAGAAAGATTTTTACCAAATAGTTATACTTTAGTTTTTTTTTTGGTTAATTTTTGTTGTGGTACTAGTAGGAATCAAATCTCGGACCTCCTTATCATTATACTCACTATAGCATCCACTCCAGCCACCAAGTCATTTTTATAACTCTCTTATACTTTAGTTTGTTTTTTCTATGAATGTTATATTTTATAAGTAATTATTTATACGAGTTTATACACTATAATCTATGGGCAAACCCCGTCAAATATAACCTTATATTTTATTAAATCTTACTTTCTAAAAAAATATTTTTCATGTCAGCATATACAAATATGGAATCACTTAAAAAAAATATGGAGTAAGAACTCTCATTTAAGTATGGAGTACGAACTCTCATTTAAAAACATGTGATTATCAATACTATAGACCGTTAGACGAAAAATTGAAAAAAAAATTACGCTTGTAAGGCGACTAAACTACTTGATGCCATAATTTGTCCACAACTCGACTAGTCAATCTAGTAGGCCGAATATTGATGGTGGAAAAAAATCGAAAAAATTATACTTCAATCTTAGAACATCGACTTTAAAATAAAACTTAAATATGACACCCACTCTTCATGAATAATGAGATTCATGGTTCCACTTACTTTCCCATAAGCTTCATCCTTGTCATAGATAGATCATCCAGGTTTGAGTCCTAGTCAGTCTTTGGGATCCAACGAATTTAATATTTTAATAAAAAAAATAATTAAAAAAAACATAAAAGAGAGATATACACTAATTAATACTACTTATAAATAGCAAATGACTGGGTATAAAATCATTAACTATGTACTATAGTATACGTTATGTAAAAGTGCTCAATTAATTAATTATATACACGAATACTCACCATGTAGTGTATTTATATATATGGCCTAGATGACCAATTTAGTCATAAATCAATGGGTACTCTACAAAGAAATAAGCATAGTTCTGATGCAGCAAGAGACAGCATTTCAGCTGATTCATTCTCTTTTGCTGGCCTTGTTTCTATTCATGACCAACAACATCAAAATCACTTTACAGCACCTAAGCCAAACCCAGATTTTGAATTTTCCACAACCAAAACAGAACTATATTCTACAGTTTCAAATCCATTCAAGATCACACCTGCAGATATGTTGATTTCTAATGGACAAATTAAGCCACATGCAGTTGCATTTCAACCAAACAGATCTTTTTTCACAGATCCTCCACTTTCCCTAAGATCGTTATTAGCCATCGATATTGAACAACATATCAATCGAGAAACCAGTAGCAGAGCAAGGAAATACCATGAACAACTTGTCAAAGCAAGAAACCTTAAAAACAAGGAAAGAACTGAGACAAAAACATGGCTTGGCCACAAAGTGTTAAAGTCTTTAACATCACCTTGTCGGAAATGTGAAGCCGTGCAGCCAGGAACTATTAAAGGATAAACTGTTCCACAAGAAAGGTACTCGATACAATGACAATGTTATTATAAAGCTTCTCTATCTATGACATTTTTCCCAACAAACCCCAGAAATCAATGCCATGGGCAATTTTGCATTTTCTGCTGGAGTTGTGTTTGATGACAGAGTGATCAGATACTGTTGCTGCATCAATTTAATTTGAATAATAGGGATTATATATATGGATATTTTACTCGTCCTTTTATATGACTTGTATCTTGATGTAAATTATGACTCAATTATGCATTGCTAAAATCATTGATGTATGACTGACTCCTTGAAGTGGTAATGTTTTATTTTTATTTATGTTTATGTTGCGATCTTTTTAGGCTTGCTACCGTCGAATTTATATTTGAAAGTTCAAGATCTAAAAAAATCAAAAGCACGTTTTAGAAGTATGTTTAATAGTAATACTCTTTGTTTAGATATTAATGTGAATATCTCACTCAATAACCAAAATGTTGGAACATGCATGTTGATTTGTTGAATGATTCTGGTTAACATTAACCAAATAACAATGCTTCCCCAGTTAGATCTGTCGCGCCTAGTCATGAGACCAGTATTCTGTATGGTAAGAGAATCCTGCATCCACATATGGTCAGCATTTTTCATACTCTTGAATTTACTTCTCTCACACTCCCAAGTGATTATTTTGCCAAAAAATAAAATGGGGAGAAGAGATCAAGATTTATGGTTACTTCTCTCACACTCCCAAGTCGTGATTTTTTGGGCCATGAATTTGCATAAAGATTCAATCACAACAATATTGCAAATGCAGACATTACTCACAAGGTTTCAAGAAGAGAGTATCTAAATGCAGAAGTAGAATAAAAAAGTCGAGCAAAGTACACAGAATTTTGGAGGTTTGAAGATAATGTATGTATTCCTACCTTGTTAGTTGATATGATAACCCGGTCATGTAAAGACTCTTCAGTTTCAGCCACACTGTCATTGCAGTGTCTTCATCTGCAACTTCTAGCAGCACCTCGTCTCCCAAGAAAGAATGACAGTGTTGTGGACATTACTAATAAAATCCTTCCCCTTGTCTGTGAGGGTTGCAGGGAGTCCCAAGGCATCAATCAAGCCCTTTATACAAGAAGGACTTTCATCTTGATCCTCCAAATACTAAAATCACTGTCACCTGTAAATTTCTTCATATCAAACTTTGGTTGTATGCATCACAGAAATTCTCATCAAACTAAGCTCTAGATGCCACTTGCTAGGATTTGTTTGTGGACTATGCATTTGGATAAAAACTCGATCACAGTAATGATGCAAATGCAGGCAGCATTCACAAATCCTAAAGAAAAAGGTGTCTAAATCAAGGAAAAGAAAGAAGAAAAAATAAAAGCAAAAAAGTTGAATTATCTGAGGTTCGGAGATGACACGCTCCTGCATCCTCATTGAGTTAGATCTCTTCCACTGAGCAACCTCCCCAGATTTGCACTCATTATTTTCTCTGATAAGTAGTATTTTATTAATGAATAATCAGCCCTCCCATAATGTTCATCAATCTTATATACAAGCTATCTAACAACCTAAGCTTTTAGTTAAAATAATTTGGAATGTTGGATAATGATGTCCTAACTTTTAATAACAGATTGCAGTGGCTAACACATCTGCATCAGGTTTTGATTGCAACGAGCATCAGCTGCAGTTGACCTAAAATGGCAGCAAAGCAACTGCAATTTCAATCACAATTTCAAACCTTGATCTTGTGTAAATTCATTCACTTGGAGTCTTTAGTTATATATGTTCTATTACTACACGAAAGGGAAGTAACTACCAGAGTAAAGAAAAACTAAACAAAGGACCAAAATATTTATCGTTTTAACAAATGGATAACAGAACAAATCCTATTAATCTAAATGTATCGCTAGAACAGTAATCTAACTTTGCACATATATTAGATATATTGAGATCAAGTAAAAATGTTAACCAAGTATCACAAAATATGATTTATTACTCTTCCAACCCAAAAGAACTGCAAGATGTTTGCTCAGGCCTGCCTAGTATATGCCCTCAATAAATACATAGCAACATCCAGTGCCGAATAAAAATATATATAAATGCTAGAAACAAGCCAAGCCTGTGTAGCTCCAACTAGAGAGTTTCTAGCTTAGCTACAGCACTTGAATTCATGAAAAGAAGCAACTAGCTAGGGATTTTCTGTGTCGCTTGAACTAGCATGAGCATCCAAATTTAATTCATCTTCAACATCATCAACTATCCTCCATCTGCAATATTCATCAACAGTAATCAAATTTTAGCTTGCTTAACATAATTGATGTCAAAAATTCAAAACCATAATTTACGCCATACCTCTCGAGCACAAATTTCCCTTCTTTATATTTTTCACTTTTCTCATGTGCTATGACCTGAATGAATCCAAAAGCATTATTACTTCAAACTGCATTGAGCTCATCAAAAGGTGATGCTGATATATGTAGAAATAAGACCAAAATTGATTGAGATAGACACTTAGAAAGAGTCAACCTAGTGCTTGCATGTCAATGATGTTATGATGTTTGTTCCATAGATAATCCTCCTAAATAAATGCAAAAGCCATCTCTCTCCTAATAGAGTTAAAAGTTCAAATGCTTTGAGATTTTCAGCCCAAACAGGACTTTAAACAAATCCAGAGTTTCATGGAATGCATCAATTTAAATTAACTTCTTATGGAATAGAAAACAATTTCTTTAAATTAAACGAATAACATACAAAATAGATTGGGAAACCAGAAAAGTCATGCCTGGATGCTCTTTTATTTGTCAAAAGTTGTTGGCAATTTATATTTAAGTGTTTGAATTTTTAATTTACCTACATATTCGATCAAATTGATTGCTAATTTTAAATTGCAAGACTGACCCCCAAAATTAATGATGTCAACGAACTACCTCTTGTATAAAAAAAAAATACTTGTGGAACCCCCAAATTAAATTCCAATAACGCAGAAATACTCAAGTCCAAAAAACTTTCTGCCCAAAAATATTATTTATTGATTAAATTTTCATTAACATTCCATATTATCAACATGATGTGTTATGGTAACCCCTAAAGTGACCAAAAGAATGACGAAAGAAAAGGGAGGTGGAAAGGAAAAGCTCACATATTTCCATCCCACAATTTGTCCACAGCAGCAACAAAATATGTCTTCAACTGTGTGCATTCCAGACATCATCAGTCTCTCTACTTGAGTCCCAAGTGTGATATTGACTCTATCAAAGACCAAAAATTAAAAAACAAGGATATATGTAATAGTCTGTCAAGAAGATGCTATTGCTATATGGGTGTTTCATGATAAGAATGCTAATTGTGCAAGCCAGAAGAAAATCTCAATATTTTATATTTTATATCAATTACAAACACATAAATATTCCAATCCATTTTCCCAAACCATTAGAGAAAAGATGGTTTGGGATGGGGGTTAAGAGGCCCTTGCCCAGATTGATTACTGAATTTGTCTGAAGCGCAAAACTGAACAGATATCAAAGTAGATCTACATGCAAGTGTGAAAATAAACATGGAAGACAAAAAGGAGAAAGGGGCGCAGAACAGAGAATATAAACAAATGTTTCAAATAAACTTACACTTCACTGAAAAGGTATGCCCTCCCTCGACCGCAGGTGAATGACTGATCATCATAGAGAAATAAACACAGTCAAATTGCTATGACATATCAGAATACTTGAACACAAGAACTAAGTACATTTTCAACAATGGACCATATAATAACAATTAACTAGGACAAGACTACTATTTAACAGTTGAAGTTGCTTTTATATTTTTGGGGACTTACATAACTTGCTCTGTATGATATTACAAATGTAGCAAGCAAAAAACAGCAATCTAGCATCTCCACTACCAGTCAAATTACATTCCAAGAAATTATGTGTATTTATATGGAAGGAGAAATGCACCGCAAAAGTATTAAGATATGAAAAGAAGCAACTTTACAATGTTATACATCTTACATAACAGACTAATGTTTGTACATAGACGTTAATGCAATTTAAATCTTTGTACTGCTGCTACTGTGTTTATAAGCGACATAAACAAACTTTTAAACAGCAATTACATAGAGGAGATCTGGCTCCTAAAAGCCAAGAATCAGGGGAGAGCCATATTATAATGAGAATTACAGGTCTGACACCTACACCGGAGGTAGAGTAGTAGCTGTATGACAATAAATTGGCAAGGAACCAAAAGGCAGGTGACTCAAAAGTTATCGTATAATTTATACCGATAACTTCATAATTTGAGTATGACAAAACAGACTCTTTGTTCCATGTTGTTTCTTTGGTCTTTTACATTGAAATAAGTGAAAGAAAGTCCTACATGGCTCTGTGCACATCCTTCCACAGGCTCTAAGAGAAACAGATATGTTTCTTATAAAGAAGGGCATGCTTGTCCATTCAATCACCTCCTCTTTTCATATCTTCCCTTTTGGTAATGTGTCTCAATTCTTTTCAGAGAACAACATGGTTCACGTTTTGTACGAAGTTCCTGGTTTAAGAGAAAAAAAGGCAAGAGGAACACTCATTTGTTTTCCAAATCCACGATCTCCCTCTCATCAGAAGAATTGACGGTAGAGTTGTGGACGGAGACACAATCTACCTCCATTAACCTCAATTTCTGGCTAAAACATTTATCCATCTACCTATGAGAAAAGTTAGCCATTTCATCCTAACCTACACTACACTATGCAACACCAGCTCAACGTATAATTCTTTGCAGACTAATTAGTTGGTCCAGTGGTGATTGGTGCTGGACTTAGTAGAGGGGACCACGGTTAGATTCCCTGCAACTGCATTTGGGAGGGGACTGAAACCACTTGATGTCAGAACTCACGAAGTCTCTTTCCCTCGCTGAACTTTCATCCAATAACTAATTATCATCTTATATATTTAGCTCAATTTCCAACCTAATATCATCTTAGCTCAATTTCCAACCTAATATTATTTTTATATATATCACTAATAATGCATTTCAAAACTACAAAAAGCACCATCATAACCTAGGTTCTTGTCACAATTTCTATAATTTATTTAAATTATCTTTGAAATATTGATATAAAAATGACATATATAACAAAAATCTAGATAGATAACTAGTAACTATTAACTTCGTAATTGAAGAGATGAAGAATAAAATTGAGAGAGAAAGAAGAAAAGGAAGTAGGTACCCGAGAGAGAACGTGTTCGGCAAGGGCAAAAGGGGTATGGCAGAAAATGCATCGGTAAGCTCTTCCTTCCAAATCAAGAAAGAAAACCCTACCCATTACTTACACACACTGCTAAGTGCCAACCAACCACGGTGGAGCTTCGATGTTTAGAGAAGATGGGAATGGGATCGTGTGCGTGACTTTGGGGAGAAAGAAAAATCAGGACTTGCTCTCTTTCTCGTTTATCCCTAAATTAATTAATTCATCTCACTCGAACTTTAGTTTCTCATCAATTAATTATTTTCTTGATTTTAATTACTTAAATGTAGATTTAGGGGTTATTAGATTAGGATTTTGAGGGATTTTAATGGATTTTAAGAGTCTTGTGTTATTCAATCTTGATTTTTTTTTTTTTTCAATGCTACAAAATCCGTTGTTATTTAATCAAGATTTTTTTTTTTTGTATTGTAATTTTTCACAAAATCCTGTGTTAAAAATCTTGATTGTAAAATATCTTTTAAAAAAAGTCTCTTAAAATCAGTATAATCCCACAAAGTCTTTTAAAATCTTCAAAACTTTTTTTATCAAAATAATCCCTCAAAATCTCAATCTAATAACCCCCTTAATCTCTATTTTAATAAAGTCAGTTATATTTAGTAAAAAACAATATTTTTAATTAAAATAAATTAAATGATAAATATAACCAAAAATATTAAACTTACTTATTAAAAATGATTTTCATTCTCTTAAACCAAATAAATTAATATTTTTAAATTTTAATAAAATGTTTATAAAATATAAAACATTATTTTTATTTTTCATAAAATAAACTAAAAAAAATACCGACATCACTTCTCTTTTCAACACTTATTTTTAATTAGGTGAAACTTATTGCAAATCTGACCACTCGTTAAGAATTTTTTTATAAGACAAGAGTACAATAACAAAAAAAAAATGGAAGACATTCCAATGAAGTTGGGATATCTTGCAGATTTCCGTCATTGTCAAGTACTCATATATATTATTGAAAAAGAAATACAAAAAATTGGGAGACATAAACCTAACACAGTAAATTCATACAAAGTGTAAGTCTACCCAATTAGTTGATACGAAAAAATAAAAACAACACCATGGATGTCTAAAGTGCGGCGTATGGAGCAACCGTCAACACGGAACAAATCCATAAACGAACAATCATCTCTTTCAAGCTAAACAGTCCAACATCAAATAGATTGAAGAGTGTTTCTCCTGGCGTATGAATCGTCTGCTAACATAGAGGCGATCCAAGATCCATCTGTAAAAAATAACAAGCCTTCAATGCCCTTTCGCGCTAAAACTATCCATTTGAATTTCGCGTCTCGATTACAAATCGGGTCAACACACCCCGGAACTTGGACATTCATTCGTACCTGCAACCAATAAGTCTGAATTCAATCAAGGAGGATTGACATGGATTTAAGACTATCCTCAAATTTCCAACATAATGATGCAAATTTGTAAGCTTTGGAAACCTGCATCACCCTCAAGAGGTTTGATCAATCAGAAAATCAAAATGAACGCTTGACCTCAGAATCAAAACCATACAACCATACTCTAACAGGTTTGAAAAACGTAGCTAACGACAATCTATCAAATCACCAAGGTGAGTGAAAATTTTTGTTGGAAAAACCGCTACCATAACGATAACAAGTCAGCCAATAATGTAAATCAGTAAAACATCGTCAAATTATTTGCAAACTCAGATCTGAAGCTACCCAAATCATGAAAGACATATGCAGAACTGACGACAGAGGTGCGGAGGATAAGTGTTGCTCGTCGCACCACGATGTAAGACTTGTTTCCAAAATAAATAAAAAAATTCACATTAATTTCAACTAATTAAAAAATAAATGTTAAAGATAGTGTTGAAAAGAAAACTTTGATAATACTCCTCTCATAAACAATTGAGTGTTAAGATTAAGTGTGTGTTTGGTTTTAATTTTAGGTGGTCTAGAATTAACTTTGGATGTGTAGAATTAATTCTGACATGTTTGATTGACCAAAAGTATAATTGATTTTGTTTTCAGAATTGATTCTACTTGAAACTATACATTGTAGTTTATGGTTTTAGAATTCATTTTTACACTGAAATTTACTGTTCAACTCACTTTTAGTTAAATGTATCCAAACAAAAATCAATTCTACTAAACTCAATTCTATTAAAATAATTATTTTTTTAAAATAAATTTTATTAAAATCAATTATTTACACCGGTAAACCAAACACACGTTAAAAGAATGAAGTGATAGTTTATCATTGATAGACTTTATTGTCTTTGACAATCCAAAATAATAGTACCATGTTATCTTTGAAATTATTGTTATGACTTAATACGCGGTTATCAAATTACTTTTAGTTTTAGTACTACTGTTGACCCAAATTCAAAAATCAAAGTCCCCAAGTTGACGCATCTAATCCATGCCTTACTCGTTACTCACATAACATTGATAGAAAAATGGAAACATGTTTCCTGGAAATTTTCTGTCACCAAGGCCACTTTCGTCTTTCGCATTTTCTAGTAAAAGTAGATTAATCCAACATGTTACTCATTTACTATTTTGGTAATAATCTAACATGGTAGAAAGTTCTTCTTTGCCCTGTATTGTTCAAACCGGAAAAAAAAAAACATTACCAGAAAATATCTCCATGAGATTTTTAACTTTAGGGTGAATTAGTAGTTTTCAAATGAGATTTTATCTTCAAAGTTCAATGGTAAGGTAAATTTTGGTGAGTGAAATGTAAATACCTTTATCACCATAACCTCAAATCAATTACGTATTATATATAAAAAATTGTTATCTTCAATTATAGGTCAAAGTTAACAATGTTTGATCCACATGAAATTACTTAACGTCCTTTCATTTTCTTTGCGCGCTCCCAGCTACTCACATGTGAGCCCCCCACCCCTTTATATATATATATATATATATATATTATATATGTGTGTGTGTGCAGCAAAACAAATCACTTCTCGAAAAAGGTCATGCCATGTATCAAAGAGTCTCTTGTTGGATGAGAGATGACTAATATATGTTTACAAGTGGATGCGATTTATATTTACACATCAAATTATCGGGTCACCCACTATTTTTATTTATATATCAAACTTAATAGTGTTAGACGTTACAATGTGTGTTACAAGTCGATTTTGCATGTTTGAATGAGTTTCAACTTAAATTATGCAACAGTATAGTAAATGTCTAACTTTGTTAATTTTTTTTTTTAATTATATAATTATTGCCATTTGAGCAAAGTCTTGCTCTCTTATATATTTTAAGTTTGTTTTGGAATGTTAGAATGTTTTTAGTGAATATGTAGTTTTAAGGGAAATTTTATAATACATATGAGACGCAAATGGGAGTTGTATTGTATTTGTCAAGGGTAAAAGGAGTTGTATTTGTAGCCTTTTAAAACGATATATGCTGTATTTCTCTTTCCTTTATTGTGTATAAAAACAATGAACCCTTAGTTAATTTGTTCTTGGCTTGTTGCCCTTAACTCTTAGCATACATATGCTTAGATTTATATAGCTAAAGTATGAAATTGTACAATGAGGTGGGGAAAAAACTATGTTCACACTCCTAGACTATAGTTTAACAACCACATGCAATTTTGTAAAATATATATTGTAGAAAGTCAAATAAATTAGAGAATATACGAGATATCCTAGTTTAACAACCACTGTTTTATTAATTTCAACATCAACAGAAATAAACAAATTCAAGCTCTTTAAATTATGAAATACTAGTATATTTTACAAAAAGAAATACTCAAAAAAATTAGGCACCGATTTCATCTTATTGCCTTCAACACTTGTCAAACTTTAGAATACATTTTTTTTGTATAAGGACTTTAGAATACCTTTTAAGATTTATAAACTTTAGAATACAATTGAAATTTCATGTATATTTTTTTTTTACAAATATGTACTCCTTCCGTCCCAAAATAAGTGTCATTCTTGCCAAAATTGTTTGTCTCAAAATAAGTGTCATATATTATTTATAACATTAGTTTTTACTATTCTATCCCTTAAAGCAATCATTAGGTAAGAGAAAAAGTAAACTCAAAAATCTACTTTTTAGTATTTTAATGTCTACTACCAATAAAAATAGAGGGTATTGCAGTAAAAGTCATATTTTCTCTCTTTCTTTTAAACACTTTTCTTAAAGTGTGTGATTTGGTCTGCGACACTTAAAATGGAACAGAGGGAGTATTTTTTTTTTCATTAGCAATTTAATCTTGTTCGAAAGTCAATTTTAATATCAAGTTGGTTTCAACTCCGTTCAAACATAGTTGTGGGTTTGAAACATTTTTAATATATTGGTATTAAATAAACATCACACTTAATTCACCCAATTATATTTATATTAGTAATTAATAATAAGTTGCGTAAAAATTTTGACGGCGAATATTCTATAAATATTTTATCAGACAAATATAAATATCAATTGAACTAAACTTGATCATCATGACCATATAAAAAATAAAGAATATTTTTACAAAGAATAATATACATGATCAGAGTTAATATTCTGATACATCTATTTATTCACGTTATTCTATCAACCACATCGCAGGAAAGAAAATCAAGTGAACCTTAGACCTTAGGACCAGTTCTTCCCACTTGAAAAAAAGTGGGCAAATATGTGAACCGTTACGTTAGTTACCATGCCATTGCCATACTGCCACGTGGACGATAACTAGACACACGCAAGCAAGCAAGCCGCCTCCTTCCTCTTTCCCATTCACTTTTGTCTCTCACCAATCACCATCCTCAATTGAAACCTCCATTTTATTATATAGTATTTATTTCTTTCAAAAATTAAAATAACCAACATTTTTTTTTTATTTATTTAAAAAAACTGTCCTTTTTACTTCTCCACAAAAATAATCAACATCCCCTTGATTCAACCAAAAATAAAATAATATGACCCGCGTTTATGACCCTTTGAAACGACTCATTATAGTACTACAACAACATGATGAACAAGAAATTCACACTTATGACCCTTTCAAACATTATCATTCATTATTATATAATTATATAATCATCATATACCACTTCAACACTTGTTTTTTCTTCTCATTATTATCATCATCATCATCAACATTCTCATCATCTGTGGTGAAGATTCATCAAACTTTAATAGCTACAAAATATTTGGTGTGGCTATAGTTAGAGTAATGGGTTTCAATAGCTATGGTGGAACTATTGGATTGGATCCTCAATTAGCAGCTGAGAAAGCTGTTAGTGTTATTGGTCAAGGATATAATCTATGCAATGATATAAGATTCTCTTCTTGTAAATCAAGGTTAATTCAAATTGATAATACTAGTTCTAACACAAGAGACCTTGTTTTTCCTTCTGGTGTTGTTGTTCCTAATGTTCCTTTATCTATTAAGTCTGATAAAGGTGACTGCACTCGGTTTCGTTCCGATGTCCTCCCTTTCAATCAGGTGAGTCATTGCAACTTTTCTATTTGTTTTATTTCAGATTGAATGCGTGTCTGGTGTCTGATTATATTCGAGATAGTGTTAGTGTTAATGTTTCATAGATGATTTCTATATGTTTGTTCTTATTTTCAACTAGTTGACTTGCATATATAGCCTTACTTTGCTTTATCAATAATATGATATTTTAATTGTGATAAAGATTTCACAATTATTAATTTTTTATTTTAATAAATAGTTGAATCATTAGATATGTTTCATCATGGATATTTATGATTGTGTTTGTTTGATCACTAGCAGTTAAATTTTTTTCAACTTGTTCCTTTTAATCATTTGACTTTTGAAGACTGAACTGTGTTAACTGTTAAGTTTCTGTTACTACCCTTCCTTTGTTTCTGTGTTTTTTAAATTCCTATATATGGCAGATGGTATTTTTGGTGTGTTTGGTTGTGATAAAATGAGAGTCTGAATTTCGGTGAATTTGGACTATTGCAGATGTCCGAGCATTTCAACAGACAGCTATCTTTGTCGGGAAAGATTCCATCCGGCCAATTCAATAACATGTTTGACATGAGAAAATGTTGGTCCAGAGATGCAGCTTTCACTAAAAGCCTTGCCTTTGATGGATGGTTCATAACATTGTATACCGTTGAATTAGATAGAACTAACATTACCCTTTCTGATACTGTGAAAAAAGACGTGCCTCATTCGTGGAACCCTGCTGGTCTTGCTGAGTAAGTAATATTGTAATTGTTATCCTTCATTCTCTTCTTGTTAATAGTCGTAATAAAATATCACAGGATTACCTATTGCTAAAACTATAATAGCCTTGATTTAATGCTTAAGCAGACGATTCCTAGATTTTCCCCTAGAGCTGACATGATTAAGTACAAGTTTCTCGCAGTTCAACTTAAAGTTGATTTCATTTTTTCTTGTTTGAAATGCCTTACTTAGATCTTTCTTTCTTTGATAAGTATAAAATCCTTCTATATGTTGCTTGGACTTGGCATAATAGTGTTTTAAACTAAACATCGTTCTTCAGGTTCATCGAAAAGTATGGTACTCATGTTGTTGTTGGTGTGAAGATGGGAGGTAAAGATGTAGTTCATATCAAGCAGTCAAAAAAATCGGATTTTCAGCCGACTGAACTACAGAAATTGCTTAAGCAATTAGCAGACGAGAGGTTTTCTGCGGATTCAAATCAAAGCTCTAATGTCAATCCTGCAGCAAAATCAGCAAAACTAAAGGTAAAAGATAAATATGCTTGTCTTTCTAGAACATGGAGATAAAAATATCAAAATGGAATTTTAAAAGTTTTAACTTGTGTAAATATTCTTTGATCATGTTTGCAGGATGATCATGCGAAGCTTAGGGGACAGAACAAGAACAAACCTCCATCGGTTGTTGGTAGGCCAGTTGTAAAAAGTCACTCCAAGAATGATGTTAGTAGTTTTCTCTCTCATACTTTGTTACAGTATATTTTACAGGTTTACTTTATGTGACGCACCTTGTAGCTATTTTCCATCTAATGAATACATGAACTTGTTATATGAATTTCTTTTTCAGGATATAGTAAGCATTTCTGTTCGAAGAGGAGGCATTAATTTAAATCAATCTTATAACCAGTGGCTATCAACAATATCACAGTCTCCTGATGTCATATCAATGTCTTTGGTTCCTATTACTTCACTACTGAATTCTGTCCCAGGAAATGGATTTTTAAGTCATGCGGTGAATTTGTATCTTAGATGTGAGTAAACACCTGTGACTTCGGTTTACCTCGGCCACATTTTTTATATTATTTTTTCCTTCTGGAATATGTTGGTGCATCAGTTTAAAAGTTTTCTGTTTCAAACAGATAAACCTGCAATAGAAGACCTTCATCAATTTCTAGAATTTCAGTTGCCACGACAATGGGCACCGATGTATGGTGATCTGCCGCTTGTATTCGACCATAAATATAAAAGAAATGCATCTCCATCACTTCAGTTCACTCTTATGGGACCCAAACTTTATGTCAATACTGTGAAGGTAATTCATTCTTCCAAGTTCCAATACTCTTTAATAGTCAGAAGAAGTTTAAAAACCTGTCACAACATTACATGTGCTCTAATATTACAAAGAACAAATTTCGGATCAAGTTATACATATTATTGTCATCAAAATTATCAAATCAAACACTAACATAATATTTTACTAAAATTAAACAATCTTCAATAAGATTATGTTGCTGAATTTTCAAAAACTGTCCACATTTTTATTGAAAAGCTTTTATGACAAGAATGTAAGGAACTTGACACACATTTTTGTTCCTTACAAAGTTTCATACTTCATTTAAATTTAAATGGAAGATTTGAGCAGGAACACATAATTAATGTAGGAGCAGTTAGCACTGGACAACTCATGTTTGACATTTTTTCAATAAGCAGGTTGACTCCGGAAACCGGCCTGTCACAGGTATTCGATTGTACTTGGAAGGGAAAAAAAATGACCACCTATCAATACATCTCCAGCATCTTTCAGAGGTTCCAGGTCTCCTTGAAATTTCAGAAGATCACAGTTATGATCCTATTGACGAATCTGATGACCGACGCTACTACGAACCGGTGAAGTGGAGCATGTTTTCTCATGTCTACACAGCACCTGTACAATACAATAGCTCAAGTATGGATGAGTCCGCAGCTATCGTAACAAAAGTATGGTTTGAGGTTAAGCTAATGGGAATGAAGAAAGTTCTTTTCTTAAGGCTTGGATACTCAACAGTAGCATCTGCAAAAATTCGCAGATCAGAATGGGACGGACCTTCAACGTCATCTAGAAAGTCAGGATTTTTTTCAGCATTGATGAGTACAAAGCTTAGCAAAGAATTACATTCACCTGAAAAAACAACTAAAGTTGACATAAACTCGGCAATTTATAATGCTGGTCCACCTGTTCCAACAAGGGCACCCAAAATGCTTAGTTTTGTGGACACGAAGGAAATGGTAAGGGGTCCAGAGGATCCACCTGGATATTGGGTTGTCACTGGTGCAAAGCTATGTGTAGAAGATGGCAGAATCTCAATCAAGGCAAAATATTCATTGTTGACTATATTGTCAGAAGAATCTTTGATGTAGTGATAGTAAGAATTAATTTGTTCATGTTGTTTTTAGTCAGTTGTATATATATCTTATATCATTTATTTGAAAGAAAAGAAAGCATATTTTGTAAATGTCATATGGCGCAAACTGACCTGAATATGGCAAATTCATTGGTTTTTAGTAGAGCTTATAGTTTGTTGATTTTGTTTGGGCAAAATTGCCTAATAAAGAATAGTATGTGGAATCTGCAATCAAAATATTGCATTTTTTATTTTTTCAAATCCTTGCAGAATAAAGAGCTGCTCCAATAGAAATGTACCAGGTTGGTATCTATTTTCTCATTGTATGGATTGATGAGGAAATGAAGCTTTTCCTTCGATTGTGTAAACTTGGTTAAACTATCTGTTTCTCTAATTGTATGGAACATGTATTTAGTTTTTTTGGCATTCAATTGTTCGTTATGTTTTGGTCTTGCCTTTGTCAATGTATGGATTGTTGAGGAAATGAAGATAATGGTAGCAGATGAGGGTTGCTTTCTGGTTTATAACATTTTTATGGTTTGTAAATGGTTGTTGAAACTCAAACTTTGGTAAATGGTTATTGAAACTCAAACTTGATCAGTAAACCGGAATGCTTGATTGTGGTTTATGAGGTCTATGTTTTGATGTTGCAAATCTATTAAGGTATGGATTGATGTTTGCTCTATTATGAGTTTGTGAAAGGTTTGAAAATAACATGTAAAGAATATTATATTTAACTAAATATTAAATTTATGGTGATTTGATTGAGTAACCTATGAATGGTGCTGCACACACTGGTTATGCCACAATCAAAATATAGATCTTTGTTAGCATGCAAACTGATAAATTATTAGGAGATCTATGAATCTTTAACAAAAACCAGAAGCACTAATGCAGTTAAGGTAGTTTACAGAAAACACTGAAGAAATGTAGAGAACATTTGTTGTGCAAGATTCATCTACATTCTATAAATACATAAGCATATGAAGCCTATTTGTACCATGTTAATAATATCCATACTATGGTTATCAACTTGCTTGAGTTATTATTCTCATTTTATGATTGATAATGACTAACATTGAATGTTCTCAAACCATAGGTGCATTTTTAGGCTTTAATGTTATTTATACTAAAATATTTACATAGGATTTTCACTAACTGAATGCTAATTGTTCAAAATGGTCTATGTTTGCTTGTCGCTGCAATAATACTATTCCAAATGTTCTGCAAAAAATGAACTTATCTTGATATGCTATTTTCCTACTAGTTGTGTAATTTGCTCTTATGGTTGTTTAAGTGCTATTAACAAAGTCCATGAAGTTCAGTGAACTCAGTTCAGTTGGTAGAACATTGCATTATATATGCAAGTGATTGAAATTCGAATTTTAATCATTCTACTTATCAACTTAAAGGTGGAATTCAAGCCACTACTATTTGAGACAAAAAAAAAGTGTATGAAATAAATTATAGCTTAAAATAGAGTCCCGCAAGTGAACGGTCGTATTGGACTCTCATATTAGTCGGCTCCAGATATCAAATTACTACTATTTTAATAAAAAAAACAAAAAAACAAAATCGGTAATCCTTGTGGTGCAAAACTTAGGTTAGCAGTAAACTATCCAAACGCGGTGCAAAACAAAATAAGCCCATCCAACAAATTCCAGACGTGTTTGGAAGGGGATGCATTATCATCTCATCCGTTGCCGAAAACGACTCTGATACCAAACATTGCCGTATCAAACGAGTTAATTGCTCAAATTGTATCCACGTGTCACGATATGATTGGTTGACTTGCCGTGGCGTAAACGCAACCCCAAATCAATTTTTCTCTATAAAAGCGAAATCCTCATAACGTAAAATTCATATTGTAGTTTTCGTTTCGTTGAAGAAAAAAGAAAACCCTAGCACACAGTTTATCAAAAAATTCAAGGTATCTTCTGCCCCCAATCTATTTCTCTCTAAGATTTCGATTGTTATTTAGGTTTTCAGACTTCGATTGTTGTGGTTTGTATTTTTTTATTAATCGATTGTTGAATTTTTGGCTTTGATTTTGATCTGAATTATTCTGTCTTGGAAATTCTTCCGAATTGAATTGTGTTCATGATTTTAATCTGTCAATAATCACATGTTTGCGATGATTTTCGACGAGTAGATTATTTAGCCAATTTGTTTCAATATTTTTTGTTGATTGAATAAGATTTTCAGATCTCTTTAGGGTTTGTATACAAAATTTGTCAGATCAAGATTACTTTGTTGTATGATTATCAAATCTCCTGTAATTAGACTATTCTGAATTGTAATTACAATATTGTTGTTGTGTACTTGTAATTAAGAATGGTTTATTGGTAGAATTTAATGATGAATTTTTGACAAATGTATCATGTTTATTGAAGTGATTATATTGGTTTATCTTTTGCTTTGTTACATGTAGTCTTTTCACTTTGTAGTGATCATTATAAAGAATTTGTGATTAATTCATTTGTTGTTGATTATGTAGATGCAAATCTTTGTTAAGACCCTCACTGGCAAGACCATAACTCTCGAAGTTGAGAGTTCAGATACCATAGACAATGTTAAAGCTAAGATTCAAGATAAGGAAGGGATCCCACCGGATCAGCAGCGTCTGATTTTTGCTGGAAAGCAGCTGGAGGATGGACGTACCCTTGCTGATTACAACATCCAAAAGGAGTCCACTCTTCACCTTGTTTTGCGTCTTCGTGGTGGTATGCAGATTTTTGTGAAAACTCTCACTGGAAAGACCATCACCCTTGAGGTGGAGAGCTCTGATACCATTGACAATGTGAAAGCCAAGATTCAGGACAAGGAGGGTATCCCCCCTGACCAGCAGCGTCTGATTATTGCTGGAAAGCAGCTGGAGGATGGACGTACCCTTGCTGATTACAACATCCAAAAGGAGTCCACTCTTCACCTTGTTTTGCGTCTTCGTGGTGGTATGCAGATTTTTGTGAAAACTCTCACTGGAAAGACCATCACCCTTGAGGTGGAGAGCTCTGATACCATTGACAATGTGAAAGCCAAGATTCAGGACAAGGAGGGTATCCCCCCTGACCAGCAGCGTCTGATTTTTGCTGGAAAGCAGCTGGAGGATGGACGTACCCTTGCTGATTACAACATCCAAAAGGAGTCCACTCTTCACCTTGTTTTGCGTCTTCGTGGTGGTATGCAGATTTTTGTGAAAACTCTCACTGGAAAGACCATCACCCTTGAGGTTGAGAGCTCAGACACCATTGACAATGTGAAGGCTAAGATACAGGATAAGGAAGGTATCCCCCCAGACCAGCAGAGGCTCATTTTTGCTGGAAAGCAGCTTGAAGATGGTAGAACTCTTGCTGATTACAACATCCAAAAAGAGTCGACTCTTCACCTTGTTTTGCGTCTTCGTGGTGGTATGCAGATTTTTGTGAAAACTCTTACTGGCAAGACAATTACTTTGGAGGTTGAGAGCTCAGACACTATTGATAATGTGAAGGCCAAGATACAGGACAAGGAAGGTATTCCCCCAGACCAGCAAAGGTTGATTTTTGCTGGAAAGCAGCTTGAAGATGGCCGAACCTTGGCTGACTACAACATCCAGAAGGAATCTACCCTTCATCTTGTCCTTCGGTTGAGGGGAGGCATGCAGATATTTGTGAAGACATTGACAGGGAAGACCATTACTCTGGAGGTAGAGAGCTCAGACACAATTGACAATGTGAAGGCTAAGATACAGGACAAAGAGGGTATCCCCCCAGACCAGCAAAGGTTGATTTTTGCTGGAAAGCAACTTGAAGATGGTCGGACTTTGGCTGATTATAACATTCAGAAGGAGTCCACCCTTCACCTTGTTCTTCGTCTGAGGGGAGGTATGCAGATTTTCGTGAAGACTCTTACTGGTAAGACAATTACTTTGGAGGTAGAGAGTTCAGACACAATCGATAATGTCAAGGCAAAAATACAGGACAAGGAGGGAATCCCACCAGATCAGCAGAGGTTGATTTTTGCTGGGAAGCAATTGGAAGATGGAAGGACCCTTGCTGACTACAACATTCAGAAGGAGTCTACTCTTCACCTTGTTTTGCGTCTTCGTGGTGGATTTTAATTAGTTGAAAGTTTCTTGTGATGTGCTGAAGTTTTACTATTGTTTTTAGTTTTTATGTTTTCAGAACTTGGGTTGGGTCCTTAATGGCCCTGAATACTATCATTTGATCTTTGTGTATGGATGTTCTTCTAGTTTTACTTAATGAATGTGGACAAATTTGTGTAATTAGTTGTTCTGTTTCGTCCGATGTTTAAAAAATTATCGCTGCGCTTGAAATCCGCTTACCTCTATTAGAGTAAGCAGTAGTTTTCTATTATACTGCTGTTGTAGATACTGTTTTCAGGTTGGTGAAATGTGTCACATCTGCAGTGTAGTGGTGTTTTGTCTTTTAGATGAAAAGTTTAAACTTCAATCACAAAAACACAAGATTAAACTTGGTATATTGTACTTGTTGGAAGGATGGTCATGCCAAGCAGTGAGAACTGATACAGTTTTCCAGCTAGCAACGATGCGCATAGCATGTTGGCACTCTTGATGCCATCCTCTAGTGCAATCCAAAGATTTTATTTTCAAGACCTAAAATTTTAAAATGTGTAAATACTACTTCACGATGAGGACTTAGTCTATCCATTGGAGATGAAGTTCTTTAACTGTATGAGAATGAACTTTTAATGAGAAGCAAGGCATTGAGCACACCATGTTACAATATCTCCCACAACATGATGGTGTGAGCAAGACAACAAATATAGCGTAATGGAAATGACAAGGTCAAGGATCTTCTTAGTACTAAGAGTATGCATGCCTTGATGAAATCATAATACGTTTGTGCTAATTTCACGTTAAAGTTAAGAAATTTGGACTTGAGTCTGCACTCATAGTAGTTGTTTTTTTTTATCAATACTCATGGTAGTTGTTGCACGATCATATGGAGATACTTATAGTTTAGGGTTTCAAGTCAAGGGAGAGGTAGGAAAAGGTTTAAACTTTAAAACAATAAAATATTGTATGTGTGCCTGTGTTTGTGGCAACTAGATTACTCATCAATAAATGGAATTATGAAGCATGGTCAGAGTGGAGTCTTCATATGTCAAAAGAAGTATACAACAAAAACATTCAAACAATTACATATGTTTTATGAACAACAAATATATTATTAATATAAATCAAATCTCTGCACAAAATGAATAAAGATCGGTAGAAGAGAAACAATTACATATGTATGATCGCAAAAAAGCATCAATACTCCAATGAACTAGAAGGATTTGATTAGTATTATTGTAGAAGCCTAATTGGTTACTCAAAGCCCAATTGTGATATAATATATAGCTAATTAGCTATAATTGCTAAGATTAAGCCATTTTGGCATTTTTGGCTACTTTGAGGCTCTTAAATCTAACGAAGTTTCTAATTATTCACTATCATGTTGCAATACCAATTCCATGTAATCCTATCTTTCAAGACAATCCAAAGCATTACAAGATCAAATTATTTTCATAAGGTAAGGGAAATACAAAGAGAAGGTGAAGGGTGAAATTACTCTATCACAAAATTCAACCTAAGACTCTGCTAATATTTGATTTGAAGCCTGAGATTTAAATTGAGTGTTAGAGGGTCTGTTAATTTTGCAAGTTCTATATTCATATATATTATAATAAAGACTTTATGCTATTTCTGCACATTGTTTCCTTTCATTTCTATTTCCTGTTCTTGTGACAAATAGTCCAATTAATCGTTCTGGTGAATACTATAAAATCGCAAAACCAACGGTTACACAAATCGTTAGTCTTAACATGCAACTAACTCCGAAAATTTTCTAAGCAATTCAAGATCAAAAGTAGTGTTTGAATTTGAAGAACAAAACAACTAATTATTTATTCATTCATTTATTTAAGCAGAAATATTTCACATATTACATCATATCTCAGACATCACATAAAATGTAAAACATTACAAGCAAAACTCTTAAGAACACCAATTAAACCAACCGATTAACAGTTGTTAATTCTGAGTTTAACCAGAGATCTCAATTGACTTAACTTCAGGCTTCTTAATCTCTTCTTTTGGAACAGTGACAGTGAGAACACCATTCTCCATTGAAGCTTTCACTTGATCCATTTTGGCATTCTCCGGCAATCTGAACCTCCTTGTGAATTTTCCACTGCTACGTTCGACGCGATGCCATTGATCGTTCTTATCTTCTTTCTCAACGTTCCTTTCTCCGCTTATCTGAAGAACTCTATCATCTTCAATCTCAACCTTCACTTCTTCTTTCTTCAGTCCTGGAAGATCAGCCTTGAACACGTGTGCTTCTGGAGTTTCCTTCCAGTCCACTCGTGTGCTCACAAAAGCAGAATTATCACGAGGGAATGAAGCAGAAAGTGCAGAAGAATCGGGAAATGGAAAATCGAGAGAGAATGGATCGAAAACGTTGCTCCTTCTGCCACCGAAGAAACTTGGAATCAGCGACATTTTTTTTCTACTCTGGAATTGATTGAAAATGGAGTTTAATTGCCAATAGCTATGAATGAATTCAGTTTGCATGAATCACAATTTGGGACGAATTGGGTATATAACGAGAAGGAGGAATGATCATATAACTTCCAGAAAACTCTGTTAATTGATTTAGTTTGTCACTATTCTCAGTTCTTGAAAATTCTCAAACATTCTCGAGAGTCCCATGATTCTTCTTTTTTTTTTTAAAAAAGAAAATGTCTTGTGGATTTTGAAGCCCGGATAAATTAGTCCATTTCTTTTTTGGGCTCCAAAGGGAATTGCATCATTGACTAATTGGATTGGATAAATCAAGAATGAAATTTGAAAACTTCTTGTTTGCGCCCCCTTGCAATTCAAACGCTTCTTTGGAAATTACATAATTACCCTGCTCGTTATTTAGGCGGCAAACTCAATATTCGCAACATATGGTGCGAATCAAGCATTTTTCAGCGTTTTAATATGTTTAGGTGTCACAATTGAATGTAAATTCAGTTTTTATTTTGCATAACTAACATAATAATTAACAATTTTTCAGCGTTTTAACATGAGGATTAATTGTCAAAAAAAAAACATGAGGATTAATGAACTTTCTGTTATTCTGATTATTTACACTGTGTCAACCTCATCAAAGTCTACATGTTGCTCTCTCAAATCAACACTCCCTACCACACACTTAGAGAAGAGAATCAATGTGCAAACTTTTTCGCTAAACTTGAAGCTTCTACAGACACTGAATTTTTGACTCGTACTTCTCCTCTAGAAGACATTCGAGATTTCTTAAGAATGACGCGATGGAAACTTTGTTTTCCCGTGAATAGTTTTTTTTTTTTAAGTTTTTTCTTTCTTTTTAGCTTCTTTAAAAAAAAAGGAGAGTACGAGTTCAATTGAAATATTTTAATAGCTAAGGGAAAATCTTTGTTGCAAGTAGGGGTGCTCAAATCTAATCTAATTCAAAAAATAACTGAAAACTGAACCGAAAAAACTAAAAAAAAAAAAAGACAACTTTTTGATGTGTTTGGGCCAACTCATAGCTAAATCGATTGGTTCAGATTGAACTTCGGATGATTTAATGATAACCGAACTGAAGCATGTGTTATAAACCCCAATTATTTCTCTATTTTTATCACAAAAAAAACTATTTCCCTATTTGCATTAAATTAGTAATAATTTTTTCTTGACTATAACAACGCGCATTCTCAATTACTTCTCTCTTTTGTTTCGTCTCCTTCAAATCATTGTCTTTCAAACCATCATTGCTTCTCTCAAACCACCGTCATCTCACTCAGTTCTCTCATTAGTTTCATCTAACAATATAATTATTAGTTGTTTGCATAATTTTTTTAACAATTAAAATATAATTTTTTATATTCACAAATATTTATACATTGTTTATTTAAAAAGCGAATAAATTGAACCAAAATAAACCGCATAAAATTGGATTGGGTTGATTTGAATATATATTTTTAATATAATCATCCAAAAATTGAATCAACCAGCATATTATTTTCTCTTTAGATCGAATAATTATTAATCTCATAATTGATGCAAACTGAACCATGAGAATAGGGATGACAAAGAAACCCATACCCGCGGGCCCCACCTTAACCCGAACCCTAGTTGACTGGGTTTGGGTTCGGGTGACACCCCGATATTTCGGGTTCGGGTTTGGGTAGTGTCAAACCTACGCTCGAAACCCGAAACCACACCCGTTATATATTAAATTATATAATTATCTATCTTACATTAGCATATTGTAGACTATTTTAACATTGTAGACTATTTTTCATCATTATTTTAATGTTGAAAACATTGTTAGCATATTGTAGACCGTAATTTCGTTGAATTTTTCCGTATTTTTTTTACTTTTGTTAATGTAAATTCGGGTGGAAAAATCTGAACCCAACGGATTCGGGTTTGAGTGTTATTTTGTTACCCGAAAGTCACTTTAGGTTCGAGTTTATTCGACATTTCAGGTTCGGGTTTGGATAGTATCAAACCTGCACCCGACCCTACCCGTTGCCATCCCTACATGAGAACCCATAATTACAAGTTCAATGGTATTTTGGCATAATGCAAATAATGCAAATTGAAAATAGTTGAAAAATTAAAAAGGAAAAACTTTTGTTAGAAGAAGTTTCCCGAGGCGGTTTATCAAAACGAATTTGATACCAAACGTTACCGTATTGTGAGGGTTGACACCTCAAAGTATTTCCACGTGTCGTATTTTGATTGGTAGAGCTTCCGTCACCGTAATGAAACCTCCAATCAAATTTTGCTATAAAAGCAAATCCCGTAAACCAATCATCACATTGAATGCAATTTACAAACAAAGTTTTCATTCCATCGTATCGCAGAGAAATCAGATTCGTACCTCGCTAGCACACATCGCCGATTCAAGGTATCATCTACTTTCTCTTATCCTACCAATTAAGCCTTCGATTATAAGCTCTCGTTTAATCGATTATTATTTTATCAATCAATCAACTTTCGATTATTAGGGTTTCAAATTATTTTTTCAATTTATAGTAATTGTTCGATTTTTGTTTCACGTGATGGAAATTCTCATGAATTGAATCGTTTGCTTGATATTACTGTCTTAATAATAACTCAAGCAAAGGTCTATGTGATAATTTTCATATCTGTGATAAGGTGTTATATGTGTATATTAATTCGGTTCCGGATTTTGTATTGTATGATTCTAATATCACTTTCAATTTTATTAGTCCGATGATTTTGTTTTGATGGATTCATTGAATGATAAAAGTGTAACCATAGCGATTACCCAAAGTATTGATTGTTATGGAGAATGTGATGAGTAAATTTGGAGAATGTTCCTGCGAATATAATAGGAATAGGATGTATTAACGAATTGAATCTGATTAAAGAAGACGTTTAGATCACTTTAGGGTTTGTATACAAAATTTGTTCGATCAAGGTTACTTATTTTATGATTATAAAATCTCCTGTAAATATATTAGTCCAGGTGTACTTGACAGATCTATTCTAAACTGGAAGCTGATTTATCAAAATATTAACTATTGTCCGGAATATAGTTGTGTGTTTCGTGTAAATTAGGATTGTTACCGAATTTCTTATTTGATTTATGGGTAAAATTTAATGATGAATTTTTGAATAATGTATCATGTAAATTGAAGTGATTATATTGCCTGATCTTTTGCTTCTAGTCCTTCGTTATATGTATCTTTCCACTTTGTAGTGATCACTATGAAGAATTTGTGGTTGATTCTTTTGTTTTTGATTATGTAGATGCAAATTTTCGTTAAAACCCTTACTGGCAAGACCATTACTCTCGAAGTTGAGAGTTCAGATACCATAGACAATGTTAAGACCAAGATTCAAGATAAGGAAGGGATCCCACCCGACCAGCAGCGTCTGATTTTTGCTGGAAAGCAGCTGGAGGATGGTCGTACCCTTGCTGATTACAACATCCAAAAGGAGTCCACTCTTCATTTGGTGTTGCGTCTCCGTGGTGGTATGCAAATCTTTGTGAAGACTCTCACCGGAAAGACCATCACCCTTGAGGTCGAGAGCTCTGATACCATTGACAATGTTAAAACAAAGATTCAAGACAAAGAGGGTATCCCACCAGACCAGCAGAGGCTCATCTTTGCTGGAAAGCAGCTCGAAGATGGCAGGACCTTAGCTGATTACAACATCCAGAAGGAATCCACCCTTCATCTTGTCTTGAGACTTCGTGGTGGTATGCAGATTTTTGTGAAGACCCTTACTGGCAAAACAATTACTTTGGAGGTAGAGAGCTCAGACACGATTGACAATGTAAAAGCCAAGATTCAGGACAAGGAGGGTATTCCCCCAGACCAGCAGAGGTTGATTTTTGCTGGAAAGCAGCTTGAAGATGGCCGAACCTTGGCTGACTACAACATCCAGAAGGAATCTACCCTTCATCTTGTCCTTCGGTTGAGGGGAGGCATGCAGATCTTTGTGAAGACATTGACAGGGAAGACCATTACTTTGGAGGTAGAGAGCTCAGACACAATTGACAATGTGAAGGCTAAGATTCAGGACAAAGAGGGTATCCCCCCAGACCAGCAGAGGCTCATTTTTGCCGGAAAGCAGCTCGAAGATGGCAGAACCTTGGCTGATTACAACATCCAGAAAGAGTCGACTCTTCACCTTGTTCTGCGTCTTCGTGGTGGTATGCAGATTTTTGTGAAAACTCTTACTGGCAAGACAATTACTTTGGAGGTAGAAAGCTCAGACACTATTGACAATGTTAAGACCAAGATACAGGACAAGGAAGGTATCCCACCAGACCAGCAAAGGTTGATTTTTGCTGGAAAGCAACTTGAAGATGGCCGGACTTTGGCTGATTATAACATTCAGAAAGAGTCCACCCTTCACCTTGTTCTTCGTCTGAGGGGAGGTATGCAGATTTTTGTGAAAACTCTTACCGGAAAGACCATTACTTTGGAGGTAGAAAGTTCAGACACAATTGATAATGTCAAGGCAAAAATACAGGACAAGGAGGGAATCCCACCAGATCAGCAGAGGTTGATTTTTGCGGGAAAGCAATTAGAGGATGGAAGGACCCTTGCTGACTACAACATTCAGAAGGAGTCTACCCTTCATCTTGTGTTGCGCCTTCGTGGGGGATTTTAAGTTTTTGGATGTTGCATATTGGCTCTTTTTATTATGATATGTTGAAGTCTTTCCAGTTTACTTTTTAATGTTTCTGAACTTGTTGAATGGGTCTTGATGATGATGACCTTCAAAATTTAGTTTGCTGTGGTATTTGTATAATTCTGTTCTTTGATTTAACTTTGTGAACATGAACTATTTGCCATCAACTACTCATTTGTTTTTTATCTGATGAATATTCACGTACCTTCTTCTATTTTGTTACTGCAACTGCGTTTGAAGTCTGTTCATGTAGAGGTTCTGTGTTACTTCATTAGATTTTTTTATCTATGGTTGTAGGTACTCCTAGTTCTACCAATCTCCTTTTCATAGTGACTTTTCATAATCTCCTTTTCTTACACTAAATAAAACACAAATGGTTTGCATTTAGTTATTGGTGCAGAGCTAAAACATTTTTTGCGAAGAAGGCTCTAGCACAATCACACTACACCTTACACCTACTACAGCTTAATGGTGCGCCTGTGAGAAAATAAATAGGACACTACCACATTTCTTAGTTGTGGCTTTTCAACCCTGAGTTCTGAATAGAAAAACTCTATTTAACTTCTGGTTAGGGAACAAACCAGATTTGGCATGACATGAATTCTATTTATACTGCAAAATGTGGAAGATTTAGCAGAGATGAAAAATATATGGGAGCCTGGAGGGCCAAGAGGTGTTGCGAAGATTTACCAGAAATTCCTGTTCAATATTGATTGAATTTTTTTGGTATGCAAAATATCATGAGCATGAATTTTGCTTCCATGATATAAATATTTTTTTGCAGCATTATATATGATTGAATATTTATAGTAGTGTTTTTTGTTATGAAAATGTTTTTGGTTTTGTAATTACTGAAGCACATGCAGCAAGGACTTTTAGTGTGTCTCTTTGTTCATCTTTCACTTTGTTGCATGAGCAGCTGTAGTCATTTAGTGGCTAGAAATTCTATTCGTAAGGTAGATAAGTGGAAATTCTAGTCATTTAGCCCTCAAACTATGTGTTTCCATTTGGTTTGCTAAGATTTACCTTGAAGTCAAAATGGATTTACCTTGAAGGAATATGCTCAAGTCAAGTGTTTATAGTACATTTCTCACAAATATTTTCCTCAATTACAGAATCACAATATACCTGCATTACCCATTAAATGTAAAGTCAATTAAAGCTATATTTATGATACATGCTAATTTTATTGTAGCTTCCAACATTGTTCATTTAGATTTACTGCTCTAACTAAGCATTTGACATCATAGACTAATAATAGACCACAGTTTGACATCATAGATTTACTTGCAATTGCTGTTCCAAATAATTGTTCATGACAAGACCAAGTATTTAAAGAACTGATTAATTTTCTGGCTTAAGATCAAATTATTTCCGAAGAGAAATACAAAGAGAAAGTGAAGTGATCAAAAGTAGTGTTTGAATTTGAAGAACAAAACAACTAATTACTTAATTATTTATTTAAGCAGAAACATTTCAAACATTACATTATCATATCATATCTCAGACATCAAACAAAATGTAAATATTATTACAACCAAGACTCTTAAGTACACCAATTAAACCATGCTAATTATGAGTTTAACCAGAGATCTCAATTGACTTAACTTCAGGCTTTTTAATCTCTTCTTTTGGAACAGTAACAGTAAGAACACCATTCTCCATTGAAGCTTTCACTTCGTTCATTTTAGCATTCTCTGGCAATCTGAACTTCCTCAAGAATTTTCCACTGCTACGCTCCACGCGATGCCATTGATCGTTCTTATCTTCTTTCTCAACGTTCCTTTCTCCGCTTATCTGAAGAACTCTATCATCTTCAATCTCAACCTTCACTTCTTCCTTCTTTAATCCAGGAAGATCAGCCTTGAACACGTGTGCTTCCGGAGTCTCCTTCCAGTCCACTCGTGTGCTCACAAACGCGGAATTCTCACGAGGGAATGAAGCAGAAAGTGCAGAAGAATCGGGAAATGGAAAATCGAGAGAGAATGGATCGAAAACATTGCTCCTTCTGCCACCGAAGAAACTTGGAATCAGCGACATTGTTGATGGAAAGTGTTAATTGGCAATTGCTATGAATTCGATTCGAAGTGTAAATCACATACTATGATGGCGCGGGTATATAAAGAAGATGGAAGAATGATCATGTAATTTCTAGAAAACTCTATTTTATTTATTGATGGATAGATTCTGTCACACTGTCAAAAGTTTGGAAACATTATGACTGGGGTTCTCTACAACCCGAGAATGATCTAGATAATCTAAGAATGTTTTTGGCACTTCTATATTCTACTAGTAGTTAGACATTATAATGATTTTGTTTCTACTCCCTCGTTCCTTTATTATACTCCCTCCATCCCATTATATAAGCCCCTCTTACTAAAATCACACTTATTAAGAAATGTTGGTAGTGTAATTATTATGTCTAGTTTGTGTGTAAATTTTACTAAATTGTCATTTGTTTGTATATGTATTTAATTTGACTTTTCACATTTCAATGCAAGTTAGTGTAATAATTAGGAGTATGTGTAGGGAAAAAAGTAATGATTGCATTTAGTAATTTGTAAATGTAAAGGGGCTTATATTTTGAGACTAGACTTTTTTTGATAGAGTACTTATATAATGGGACGGAGGGAGTAGCTCTTCTGACCAATTTTAGTAGTAGTGTAATTATTGTGTAATTTGTGTAGTAATTTTATTTTTATTTTTGATTAAAAATTAAAATATTTGTTCATTCAAATTTATAAAATACATTAATTGAAATCATAACATATTTAATTTCACTAAAAATCAAAAAAGATGAATCTGGTAACACGCTCACAGTATCCGAGTTAATAGCATAATACGGCTTAATTACAAAGCCTATAATTGATATGACGAACTTCAGATGTCCAAACTGGCCATGCTTCCGGATTTTGAACGTTGAAAACGCTAAAGTCATTGAATCTGCTTGAATTTAGATAGAACGAATCTGCAAATTTGAACAAACTAACACCGTACAATGACGGAAAATCAAAACAAACACCGTACAAAGACGGGAAATCAAATCAAACAACTCTGCAACACTAGACAGAGAAATTAGGAAGAAGAAAACTCAACGAAAACCTACAAATATGTAAAAAATCACTTATTTTAATAAAAGAAACAAAAAACGATCAAGAGGGATGATTCCCAGATCAAAATAGATCCTAAATCACCTCTCTCTAGGGGGATGAACAAGAAAAAAACTTAAAGAAATTAGGTTTTGGGCGGCGGCTGAGAGAGGTGGCAAAAAACATTTCGGCCAAACTAGAAAACAAAAATCACACTTATTAAGAAAATGTAAAATATAATGATTGGAAGTATGTTATTTTGTAGAAAAGTTACATTGAAAAGTGTAAAATTTTTTTTATTGATTGTTGATTATGGAAAAGATAAGAGAGAGTAAAATTTTCTTGAAAAAATAAATGTTTGTGTACTTTCTCTTCTTATATTGTGGGACAAATAAAATGAACAATTTTTTTTTTATATTACTAGAAATAATTAGATATATAGTGTAAGAAAAAATATAATAAATGTACATAGTAATTTTTATAGGAATTTATATTTAAGACTAAACTTCTTTTGAAAGAGAACTTATAATTAGGGAGTAATAATTAGTGTTGAAATGTAATAGATAAGAGTAATTCAATAGAAAAAGAATAATGAATATTCTCTCAATTTTTTAAACGAATAAATAACTTGAACCTGAGAACAAATTTAAAAGAGACATCAATTGTGAGACAAATGAAGTAATAAAAATGTGGCCCACCCTTCCCATACACCCATTCTAAGTTTTTAAAAAACACAATTCATTTTTTAAAAGGTGGACATGTAAAATCATAAAATTTCATTATTTTACACATTCACCTTATAGAAAGTAAAAAGTTTTAGAAGTTAGAATCTCTAATATGTTTTATTGAGATAATTTTGCATTTTAAAGATATTACACATGATTCTTCGTGTATGTAAAATAAGATATTTCACTTAAAGTTGTAGATGCTCTCACTTATGAAAAATTAGACATTGTAATAATCTAATTATCAGGATGATCCATAATCTACTACTATAAGAATGTTGATTACATATATAATTACTTTTATATCCTTTATTTAAATATTTGAAATTAATTTCTTTTGAGGATAATTTAGTCATTTTGAAATTTCATTTTTTATTCTTTATTATTTTAATCTCTCTCTTTCTTACTTCTTCAATTTTTTATTATATTTTCTCTTTGTACTTCTCTTCTCTCTCCCTCTCTTACTTTTATTCATTTTTTATATTTTCACTTTCCATTTCTTTTTTCTCTAACTTTTCAATTTTCTTTTTATTTTTTTCACTATCAAAAATAAAATAAAATTACTACTACTATAAAAATTTTCCTTACATCCAATTTTCTCTAATTAATCTTAATAAACATAATTAGTTCACCAATTTTATATTTCGACAATTTATTTTCTCATTATTGATTTTGAAATTGATTCATTAATAAATAAGATATTTCTTTACATTCAATTTTTCTCTTAATTTTCCAATTTTATTTTATTTTCACTATCAATTTTTTTTATTTACAAAATTACTACTACTATGATTTAGTCAAAAGAAAATACTATTTACTACTTCTACTACTACTATATGGTGTCAAAAAAAAAAAAAGATTACTACTATCACTAATATTATAAGATTTTCTTTACATTCACCAATTTTGTATACATACAATTCTTTTTCTCAAGTATTTTTATATAAACAAGTGTGGTGTAAATATTAACTGATTTTTTTATATAAAATAAAAAATATTAGTACATTTTTTATGCATCTCATTCAGGAACATAAAATCCACAACGGGCACGGCGGTAACATATAACTATGTTTTGCATAAAAAATAACAAAATAATTAATATAAACAATATATTAAGTTGAAATATTTTGAAAATATAATATCAGTTTTTTAAATTTTATTATATTGACTTTCTCATATCAGTTCATATTTTTAAACATCTCAAATCAATACATATAATATTGATTTTACAAACAAAGGTAAATAAAATATACAACGGGCACGTTGTTAATATTTAACATTTTTTCTTATTAATTAATTTAATATTAAAAATATGCTAATATTAATAATTTTCATTTACTACCTTTAAATTTTTTACCACATTATCAATAAAATTCACTTTGTATAATTACGGTAATATTCTGCGACCCGTGCATCGCACGGGTCTTTTGCTAGTTTTAGATGTAACATTTGACTTCAATAAAATCGAGAATTTTGATGAGTATCACTATCTGAAAAGTGTAAATAACTTAATAATACAAAAATGTATTGCTAAAAATATATTTATTTAAAATGAAACTGGAGTAAAATTTTACATTTTTTTTTGGCTTAAATAGTCTTTTAGTCCCTGTAAATTGATATTTTTTTAATTGTAGTCCTTGAATAATTTTTTTTTTTGAAATTCATTCTTAAATGTAGAAATTATTTTGACTTTAGATCTTAAAGTTAAAATCTATAAGAAAATTTGAAGAAAAATACAAAGAAAATTTATGAATTTTTTTACGTATTTTGATTAAAAGACTAAAACGAAACTTTTAACTATTAAGAAACTAATATAATTAAAAAATAAATTGAAAGATCAAACAGGTAATTAAGCCGAATTTTTTTATTCTCCTTACCCACATCCTCTTATTATGATTCCACAAATTAGATGATGGTCCTACCTATTCTAGAAATATCTTGTCCTTGACTTTTCCTTGAAAAACCAAGAGAAAACCGGTTTTTTCTGGAACGTACTGGTTTACTCACCCATATCATTTAAATACCATGCGAGTCCCTTCACAAAACCATCGAAACAAAACAAGCAATTGAAAAAGCTTCGGTGATTTTATCTTTAATGTTCACATTACAAACAAAGAAAAATGTCGCTGATTCCAAGTTTCTTCAGTGGCAGAAGGAGCAACGTTTTTGATCCATTCTCTCTCTACGTTTGGGATCCTCTCAAGGATTTTCCATTTTCCAATTCTTCTGCTTCATTCCCTCGTGAGAATTCTGCTTTTGTGAGCACTCGAGTGGACTGGAAGGAGACTCCGGAAGCACACGTGTTCAAGGCTGATCTTCCTGGTCTGAAGAAGGAAGAAGTGAAGGTTGAGATTGAAGATGATAGAGTTCATCAGATAAGTGGAGAAAGGAACGTTGAGAAAGAAGATAAGAACGATCAATGGCATCGCGTCGAATCGTAGTAGTGGAAAATTTACAAGAAGATTCATATTGCCGGAGAATGCTAAAATAGATCAGGTGAAAGCTTCAATGGAGAATGGTGTTCTCACTGTCAATGTTCCTAAAGAAGAAATCAAGAAACCTGAAGTTAAGTCCATTGAAATCTCTGGTTAAACTCCGAAGAACAATCTCTGTTCTGTAACTCTGCTTCTGTGTTGAGATAGTGTGAAGTGTGCGTGTGTGTTCTGTTTCATTGTAATGTGTATCTCTGTTTTGTGCTATGTTTAAAACACAAATCCTAAAATTTGATTTATAGTTTTTCTTTGAAGGATCTCTATTATATTTAATAAATATAGTTTGTATTGCATTTTAATTTTATTTTTTTGATTTTCACCTTCCGGTCGAGTGGACCAATTAATTCAGTCATCATCTAAACATAGTTTGCGCCAGACTTAATAGGAAGAACAATGGTTCGATCCCAGCAACTGTACTTGAAAGAGGACCAGAATCACTTGATGATTGAACTTGCTTCAATCAGATTAAATTGGTGATGAAAACAATATATACACGAATTAATTAATGATATGGCATAAAGTCCATAAAAATCGACCTCTCTCAAGTAAAATACTAATATCCATTCACATGGAACATCCTAAAAATGGATACATGTAATTTGGTCCCTCAATGTTTGCAAGAAACTCTCTTCACCTTCCAAATTAACTTAAATATGACACAACTAGAACTTGTCTCTACAACAAAACAAGATTAACATTATCTTTGCAATTAATTTCTGAAGAAAAAATGTCGATGATACCAAATAGCAACCTTCTAGCGGAGTCGCTTTCGAATTCAATGCAAGCAAATCCGGTCGTACTCAACGATCAAGTTGATTGGAAAGAGACACCAGAAGCACATGTACTGAAAGCTGATGTACCAGGGTTGAAGAAAGAAGAAGTGAAAGTTGAGGTTGAAGATGGAAGAGTGCTTCAGATATCAGGAGAAAGGAACATGGAAAGAGAAGAAGTGAATAATGATGGTGCTCATCATGTTGAACGTAGTAGTGGGAAATTTACAAGGAGTTTTACTCTTCCTGCAAATTGTAAAATGGATCAAGTTAAGGCTTCTATTGAAGATGGTGTTCTTACTGTTACTGTTCCTAAGGAAGGTGCTAATAATACTGAACGTTTGGCTAGTCAGAATTCTCAGTGAGAACAATTTATTTTTGATTATGGGGATTGGAATTTTTTTAATTGAAATGCTCTTGATATATAAGCTACTATTTGTTTTTGTAATTAATTAGGTAATGCTGAAACAAATAAGAAATGTGTTTGTGTATGTAAGCATTAGTTATGAAATGATTTTTGTATAAAAAGAAAAAAGACATTGGTTGCTGGTTATGGATTCAAGTGTGCCTTGTAAAATTTGTGTTGTATGTTTTTCAAATCTTAATCTTGAGATTTTGTATTATTGTCTAAGAGAGTTCTATCTTGTATTCTTATATACGACATCTGCTAGAATTTTTATTTTTGACTAATCCGTAAAAATTTCTTGAATCGAACTTAAAATTACTTCATAGAAAACTAATCAACATTATGTTTTGTTTTTGTAATTTTTTTGAAACAAACAAACTTAACGAGATCCTCGGATTAACATTATACTTGAGCCATCCTAAATTAGGCCTCTCCCACGCAAACTGAATGGGATCCTACAGTTGAACAACATGCGCCAAAGGTTTGCTGCCTCATCTATAGTGCATTTTGTTTTTGACTATTCCACACCATATCATTCATGTTTTGCCAAATACAGTAAATGAGCACCGCAACTTGCATGGTTGTATTCTTATCTTCATTAATGCTAACATGTAGTAACAAATCTGCAGTGTTAAAGAAACTTTGCAGACTGTTACGGATGATGTTTCCTTGTCCAGCCGCTGCTCAGCTGTCACGGACCTGAGCATATTTAAAAAATGCACGAACTTCCTCCTTGGGCTCCTCCTCATCACACAACGGGTAGATTGGTGTAAACTCCACATGCCGTTATAACAACCGAACATGTGGAGTAGTGCAGCCCTGACACAGTCTTTACACCGCATGTCGTGCTTTTGGTGGTGCATTAACACCTAAAAACGCCACAAACCGGATCACTCCCCCAACACATGAGCAGTTGAGCACTGTCTGTTCGGCATCAAATTTTTCATTACTAACTTATAGTCAAAAATAATAATAATAATATACTCATATAATAAGTATAAACATCAAATAAAAAATCACATAAAACTAAGAATAGTTTATCAAAGAAACTTATCTCTATTAAGCCGACAGCCGTAACACGAGCAACTACAAACTCATAATTCATGATTAACCTGCAAAATAACAAACCACAATATAATATCTGAGGCGTGCTGATCGCACTGTCCTTGAGGATTTATCCGCCTCATAAGCGCAAATCCCCCAGGATTCAACAGGTTCATCCCAAGTATGAATCATACTTTGAGGTTACAGAACTTGCAAGAATACATCTCTCAAAGATCACAGGTTGATGTTAAACTCAGAGACTCAATGAAAGAGGGAAGACACTTGTATTGTTTTCTGGTTTATTTACTATTCATCAAAACAAGTTTTCTCACCCTCTCCTTTCAATAATCATTTTCTGTATTTGGTCATGTATATGTATATATCAAGTAAAGAGACGTTGAGTGGTTCCTACAATTGTGGCCAAATCAGTTGAAAAGACCAGTTGGTTACTATATACCAGGAAGCTATACAACACATGTTTAAAACAAAAGGAAACGTGAATATATTTTGACAAAGTAACAACCGGCTTTTGAAATATATAATAAATAATAATTATACAACACTTTCATCATCCCAAATCAGGTTGTCTTCTTGCATTGGGTGAAAAAGAAGCACATAGGATTGCATTTGCATTTATTTTTGTTATTAAAATGCCTATAAATGTAAGTCATTTTAATGGCAAGATTATTTCATTCAAAAGAGGAACTTGATGATCTTGTTCTAACTGCTGGTAATCTTTTTGACAAAATAAATTAACAGTAATTTAATTGCTTGAGGTACAAACAGATTCTCTAATTTTGAATAGTATGTGTAAATCTCTAAATCTGCTTCAGCCTTCACAGCAACGGGAAGCACAAATCTGAACAGTTTTTGTTTTTGGATTGGTGTATAACAGATTGATGAGTATACTATTATTTAACTAGGTAGGAGAGCCTCTAAGGACATGTCTATTATCTCAACACTGTTTTATCCAAATAATAAACTTGTACAACAGGGACGGATCCAGACATATAATACTGGTGTGGCTAAGAATCGAAGAAATTTTTTGACAAAAAAATATCAAAGAGCTTATAAATTAAATTATACTGAAATTATAAATAATATTGTTTAATGCAAATACCAACTTCAGAAGTTTATAAACCTTATCAAATGTGTTGCATTTATTTGTTTCCACAAGTTTTGTATTAAGATTTGAAAGTCCTTTTAAATTTATAAATCTTGGGTCACATTTAACATCTCTAATATAATTTCGAAGTTGATGTCGCGTCACCACTTCCGACACATCTACAAAATCATTTGTATATAACTCCACCATCCTCAATAATTTTTTCACATCAAAAAATACAAATGACGATGAAAGACTCAAGCATGAAACACATTATAAAAGTTCTTTATATAATAATAATAATAATAATACAATATATAACTAGTCTCTTCTTTTGGTTACTTAAAAAAAAAAATTGAAAAATCCACTGTGGCTAGTGTGCCTCAACCTACATCCGTCCATGTTGTACAGATCCACCCACCATTAATCAGAATATATAGATCTTTGGTTATTTGAAACTCCATTGTATACATTTGATTTGATTAGTACAAGGTTCCTTTGCAAAATCTTTCTTGAAACAATCATTGTTTTATAAGAGTGAGGTTCAAACCATCAACTTTATTATTCCATTCATCAACTCTTTCACTCCAACCACCATGTCATCTTATATCTCTAGTTCCTTTGCAATTGAAGTTTGAATTGGCGATACATTTGGCAGTTGGTTTTGATTCAAACATTGGATGTCATAAACGAGTGAAGGTACCAATGCGAATTATGTTCCGAATAATGATTTAGATGCTTTCCGAATAAAGAAAACCAGTTGAAGTAAATGTATAGTTTAAATAGGACTAAATTCAAACCAATAACACAATCTTAAACGGATTGACCGAACTCACGTATTCTTGATTAGTCAGATGAACGAGTCATTTCGGATGGTGCGTGCCACAAGGATGGAAGATCGGCATGTGGAGGAGTTATCCAAGGGAGTGACGGCGAGTGGCTTGGAGGTTTTGCAAAATATGTTGGACAATGTAGTGCTTTTGTAGCCAAACTGTGGGTTGTTTATGAAGGACTTACGTATGTAAAAAGTATGGGACTACTTGCTGTTGATTCATCAGCAGTGGTAGAGGCTTTGAAGCGTAAAATCAACGGCAATGCTACAGGAGGGGCTTTGATTAATCGGATTAGGAAGCTCATGGATCTGGATTGGCAAGTAGTTATTCAATGTGTTGATGCTCTCGCTAATAAGGAGTGCTCGTTATGTGAAGAAATTCGCTATTTTGAGGTTATGTGAATAAATTCACTATTTTGAGGTGTATCCGCCTTAGTTGAATCAGCTTCTGACTGCTGATATGTTAAGAATCTCTGTTCCACAAATTGTCGTGTTGGAATCTCTGTTACGCCCTCTTTGTAACCCAAAAAAAAGAAACATTAGTACAAAGACTCAACTGCAAGTTGGATTTTAGAGTCATTCGGGTTTTGCAGTCCTCGGCTAGCAACTTTTACGCTCCATTTTATTGTTCCTCGATTGATTTAGGTTGCAAATTATTTTGTAAAGAAAAATACACCAATCAAGTCATATGATAACAAATAATAACCCAACTTAACCCCAACAAAAAGGCATTGGTATTGATGTTTATAACTATGTATACTCATTCAAGCCCTGATTCAACACTACCAAAAAATCATATTCCCAAATGAACCGCGAATTTGTGAAATAGATAATGATATAAAAGAACACATGACTAGGGTTATCAAGATGCCAATATAACAATATAAGTCTTTCCATTACATTTTTTTATGAAAGTAAATACATCTCTAGTGAAAATGCCTACATGTGTGGGATGAATGGTAACTATCATCAGATTCAGCACTATATATGTTGAAAGTGATGTTGCCACAATATCACAATTAGGCTAACATCAAACTTCCAAAGAACCACTTATCCCAGTGAAGACATCCTTCATCAAGATCCTTAAGGTTGGATCTCATGTTTGATTATTCTTTCTAAACAACTTACAGCTTCCATTATTAGTCGCCTAACAAGGTTGAGATAAACAAATCCTGCACAAAATTAGACCTCCCGGCAGCTTGTCTCATCCTTTTCTCTCGCTCTTCAATGCTCAACGATGGATCAAAACTGCAAACAGATTACGAAGATCAAATCCATGATTCATGTATAGAGTGGAAATTGCACGTGTGATTAAGGAGTTAGACTTTATGAAAAATCACCTTGATTTCCAAATATGTTGTACAGGTGTTGTTGTATTCTTTGTAGAAGAATCTTCAGCACTTGTTACCACAGATTTGGAGATTTCTTCTGCTTCGCATGCAGGGTAATTCAAAATAAAAGAGGATAGGAATGGATCAGTAGATGCATTGGAAACTGTGTTACTGTGCGACCGGTATCCACCACCGCCACCATTAAGAAGCACCTGCAAATGAGCTTCACGGAGATCTCGACCCAAAAGGGATAATGTTTGACTGTTCGGAATAGCAACTCTTCTTAATCTGCGCCTTCTCTGTATGTAATCCTTAGTTAAGGGAAACAACTAAAGTTTTTCATTTTTCACTTGAGAAACTCATTACTTGAGAGGTCTAAGGGTCCATTTACTTTGTTTCCCATTTCTACTTCAATTGATAAAACTAATAATTAGAGAATGCATTATGAAGTTTTTGAAAATGGATTTTAAAAATAGATAGAATATTTCAAAAGATCAAAGATCCTAAAAAAGTCAAAATATTGTTTTCAATTAAAAAGAAAAAGTCACAATGAAATGTCATTCCAACGAAATAAAAATTGAAAATTAGAACTGGAAATATTTTTAGAAAGTAAACGGTCCTTAATATTTTCAATCATAACAACAGAAAGGATATCTTAAACAGGTGTCCGTGTTGCAGCGTTATGTGGCTCAACATGTCGCGTGCAACTTTAACTGAGCATACAGGACAAATCTGCATGATAGAAGAAAACAAAGTGAGACTACATACTATTGAATTTGAACCATTGACTCATCGCATATGAAAGGAACATTGTAGCCATAGAGTCAAATAGGACATGTACCAAATCAATGAATATGCAGGTAAGATTACTTAAAGCAATACAAACGCAATATGGTCAAATATATTGGATCATGTATTATTCATCTTGACGAGAATTTGTTTATCTCATATGATAAAATATGTATCAAAAGCACACCGCATATGGCTCTATTAGGTGTCAATTTGATCCTGAGGTAGGGATGTAAAGTAATAATTACAACAAAGAAAAAACAAGTCACTAGATTTAAGCTTATCCGAGTTCTTCGTCATAAAATTAATTCATACATATTCTTCAAATGCAGCACACATACATGATGCAACGAAATTAACGGTAACCTAATTGAGCATCCAATTCAGCTCAATAATCAGACAATTGTTGAGGACAACTAACATGCCACTTATGAAATGATTTAGAATAATTTCCTATCTCAACAAATGCTTGTTAGGAATATACCTCCAGAACAATCTTGGATAAATATTGAATATATATGACTCAAAGCACAAATATCCAATACATAAGGACATTCAAAAGGAAATGAACAGAAAGAAATAGTTCTCACTGGATCCATACACTCAAAGAATATAGCCTTTTCATTTTAAGCCCTTAAATGGTTTTTAATCATAAGTTCAATTTAATTGTCTAATCACATCACTAGAATTGAATACCAACCTACAATTACAATTAAGTCCTCTTTGACACATAATTTTGTTCTTCACAAAGTCTAATAGACAAGATTCAATTCTTCAATAGTTTCCTCTCTACAACTAGCTTAAAATATACCAAACCTTCTTGTTTTCATTTCAATCATTTGAAGAAGCTAATATTAATCTTCAAATAACTTTTCTATCAAAAACTACCAACAGGATCTAAATAAAACCTCACCAAACAAAAATATTCAAATTGAAAAACATAATATAAACACATAGATAGATCTAAACTATATAAGAAGAGGTTCATACCGTGACTCTAGATTCACATGAATGTTCATCTTCAAGATGAGAACACAAAGACCCTATATCAAACTCTTCATAACAATAAGGACAAGGAAAATCTGGTCTCACCTCTTCTTCAACATCAAAATCATCTATTCCCAACCGATCTGAAAAACAAACCCATAAATAAAAATCAGATTTTTATCAGACCCACATGAATTTCCTCAACAAAAAACAAAAAAGCAAAATTAAAAATCAGATTTTGATCAGACCCAGATGAACACAAACCTAAATGAGAAGTTGGGTGGTTATGCTGAAGAGAATAGTGACGTTTAGCGGCGGCAAGACGAGATGTCCAGAACTCAGAATCCATTGAAGGATCAAAGAAAAAGCTTGAAAAAAAATGGATATATTTATATATGTGATGAAAAATGAAAAATGAGTAAACGGTTTGTAATGAATGAAAATGAAAAATTAGAGATTGATTGAGATGAAATCGGGTTGTTCTAAGTTTGGAGAAAAATGAAAATGGTAAAAAGAATTGACTTTTTCAAAGAGGGTTGTGTTGTGTTGTGTTGTGGTTAGCATCAATCAAATGAAATCAAATTGAGCTTAAAACATTGTGAGGATATGTCGGTCTCTTGTTTACACTACACACGTTTGGTTTGTTTGGTCATGTTCCCTTTTTTATCATTATTATTATTGGTATATTTTTGTTATTATTATTATTATTATTATTATTATTGTGTTAAAATCACTAATATTTTTCATTATCTTGTAAGAAAAAATTTAATTTTTGACACATAGATGAGATGACAAAATCATCATAAACTCACATATATAAAATAGAATGATCAAGGATCAAATTGCAGTCATAGACGTATGGTCAACAATTTTGATATTTTCTACTCCCTCCGTCCTATAATAAGTGTAATACTTGTCAAAATTTTTTGTCTCAAAATAAATGTCACATACTATTTATATCAGTGATTTTTACTATTTTATCCGTTAAAGTAATCATTAAGTAAGATAAAAGTACACTAAAAAATTTACTTTTTAGTATTTCAGTGTCTACTACTAATAAAAAGAAGAGATATTTTTGTAAATGTCGTATTCTCTCTCTTTTATTTATACATTTTTCTTAAAATGTGTGATTTAGTCAACTATAACACTTAAAATGAGATGGAAAGAGTACGAATTAAACTAAAACTTCTAGACATAAAATCTAAGTATTTCTTTATACGTGGTTAGTATTTCTTTATACGTGGTTACAAGTTACAAACAATTTTGTCATTTTGTAATTCTAAGCTTTCAATCTAATAGTAAAAACTAAAAAATAGGTATTGGATTTGATAGTTTTAATTCAAACTTGTAAATATCATTATTTTACATTATTTTTTTTCATTAAAAATTAAAATATAAATTTGTTACTAACAATTAATAGCTCAAATAATAAGATTTGAAGGACATATAAATTGAATAGATGAGATTCAAAGTTCATTTGTTAGCATGAACAATTTATATTTTTAATGTATCAAAAAAATTTATTTTAGACTTCTTATGTACCATAAAAAGAAAGAATTTTGGATTTCTTAAATAAATAGTCAGGAATTTTTTTGACACATTCTGTGCACTAACATAATAATAAGAACATACAGTAATAATATAATAATAAAATACAATTTTGCCGTTTTGTAAAATAAAATAAAATTGTGCCGCCTCTTTTGGCTTTCCTTTTTAACTATTCCAAAGAGTTTTCTTAATCTTGTGCCTAGTTGGTTCAAATGGGACAAGCTTATCTTCAGTTCAAGGATCCAAATCTTGTAAGAAACACTTGTCGCAACTCGCAAGATATGCTACTAGTAGTCTACGTTTTTTGACTAATTTATTTCAAGCTCAATTTTTATTTTATTTTGATAATAATATTTCAAGCTCAATTTTAAGTATACATATGCAATTTGAAATTTTCATCAAATAATTAAAATATACCATCAACTAATTATCCGTTAAAAAAAAGTTGAGTTTTAATTTTTTTATTATTAGTTTCTCCAAAATTACTATAGATTACTACAATTCTGTTATATCCACCGTAATATCAAACATACATTATATTTTATATGTCCAATTGTCTTAATAAGAGAATAAGAGAATTAACAAGAAGTAAAAATAAATCCAAACAAAACTATGTTTTGGTTGAAATAGTATCAAAAACATATCGGAAGATTCTCTTCGTTGGTTTGTCTGTCTATATCTAATTATTCATTCCAGTTTGGTAGATAGATTTTTAAAGATGTAGTCTTTTGACACCTGACATTATGCACCTTATGTTAGCAATATTATCAATTCACCTTTTTTTGAACCACGCAATATCAATATCAATTCACTTGTTTTTGCTGATATGCACAAATTAAATATTGTATATGGTGCGCAAGTGATTGATTACATTATAATGAATTTTGGTTTGATATCATTTTTATTGAGCACATATATAATATAAGTCATTAAATACACATACAAATAAAATGAAGTGATCGAAATTTAAATTCCGTTTATAAACCTCCGACTTAACAATGTTAATATAGAATATGTACTAAATACTCGTAATCACATTTGTATCGATTGAATTTTACATGTAATTATCTTGTCCATATCCGTATCTATAATGTGTGATTTTATCTTATTTATATGGTGTCAATTTGTCTACCCCATAAGATTTAGAGGTATTTATCCCCATCTATTATGAGCGGTCATGAGATTAATTTCTATGTTAAATCCATACCTTCACATTTTTCACACTTTGAGCGGTCATGAGATTAACCATTGATTCCACTAATTTAGCAGAATTTTAGTTGAGTCTAGCTGTCTCAATCTTATTGGAGGACCTTTTGCATTATGAAAGCATTTGCCATGCTTCTTTTGTTTTTTGTTAAAAATTAAAGCATGTATGCAAACTTTGATATATAAACTAAGCTGCAGGAGCCTACTATTGACACCCCCGTTCTTGTCAAAGGACTTACGATTTTTTAGCATATATTTTTTCGTTCAAAATGTTCATGTTCGTAAATTAACTTGGGCTATTGGGTATTGGCCCATATAACAAGATATTATTGTCGCCAAGTTCATAATTGTATACTTTTTTTTTTGACGAGAATTGTATACTTTTTTTTTGTTAACCTTTCAATTTTTCAAAAAAGTATGATAATTTTTTTTTGACTAAAACAAATATATTCATTCAAATTTGTAAATTACATCAATCAATATCATAACATATTCAAATTTGCTAAAAACTAAAAAGGATAAATCGGCGAACAAGCTCACCGCATCCGAGTTAATAGCATAACACAGCCAAATGATATAGACTTCCACATAATTGCTCCCAACATATTTAAAAATGTATGATAATTTAAAATTTAGCAATAAAGTAAATAATTTTTAAACAACAAATTATTGCTCCCAACATATTTTTAATCCATAATAGACTTCCACATTCAATCTAATGTTCAAATATAAATTAATTAGAACTATTTTTCATTTTGTAAATTATAAATTCAGAAACTTAACTTCAATTACAAGCACAAACTTATTTCATATTGAAAGCACTTATTTTAGTTATTTATTTAACAATTGTTTCTCCACCTCATGTTTATTTATCCATAAATGGAACACAATTTTAATTATTAAGTGTATATTTGAATTGACTTAAAGTTTGTCAAAAATTATAGTACCGCAATAATTAAAATTATAGTACCGCAATAATTTTTATAAAAATTGTAGGTCTGTAATTTTTGACAATTTTGCCATTAATTCAAATACTCACTAATTTTGACCATAAACTTGGGTTGGCAAACGTGGTGTGAGAATGACCTAGAGCGGAGATGCTTTGATGTTAGTCAATCCACTTTGTTCAACCATATCAACCGGTCCTCCATCTTGAGTCACTATGTCAAATCCATGCAACAAAGTAGCAAGTGTTATTTGAATTAGTCTAAGACCAAATGAGATTCCAGGACACATTCTTCTACCTGCGCCAAATGGAATCAATTCAAAATGTTGACCTTTAAGATCAACATCCTTGTGTGTTGTGAGAAATCTTTCTGGTCGAAACTCTAATGGATCTGAATATAGCTTATGATCTTGTTGAAGTTTCGAAATGTTAGTTATGAGACGAGTGCCGGTTGGCACATGATTATCCACCAATGGTACAATCTTCAATGGACTCATGAGGCACATTGATTGGCATGGTTGTGCACAAGCGCAATGTTTCCTTGATAATAGCTTGAAGATACTCTAACTTATTTAAATCTGAATCCATTACAATATTTTCTCTACCAATTTGTGTATCTAATTCGTGTATGGCCTTATTGAGAATTTCACGGTTGTTGAGAAGTAGACATAGAGCCCAAGTTAATGTTGATGTTGTTGTGTCTGTGCCAGCTAGAATTAGTGACTGCAAATATTATGAGAATGGTTAATATTATTCTTACACTCTCTTATCAGATTAAATCAGAGAAATATGAAATATCGTAACAATGATAATAATTTTGAAATAAAAGAATCTTTCAAAAAATGTGAACATTCTTCTGTTGATAAAATATCATTGTCCACAAAAATTATTTTAACTGACAAATGTTGATATTATCGAACATTTTCACTCAAATTTAAACCTCGTAGTTGTGTATGTGAATTTCAATCGGAATTATCACTTTGCTAAGATAGCAAAAAATTTGTCCTTGTGAACTATGAGATTAGTTTGACTAAGTGTTGATTGAGCTAAAACATGAGGCACATCATTTGCTTGATGTCCGATGAAATTGACAAGAGCATACACTCAAATATTTGGGCTTGATGAGGAATAGACAAAATTATTTGACAATGTATTGCAAAGACAACCTTGTGAAGATCAATTATAAAATTGATTATGGTGCAATGAGAAAAATTGATTTTGGATGAACTATTTTGTAATATTTGGGCTTGATGAGGAATAGATAAAATTATTTGACAATGTATTGCAAAGACAACCTTGTGAAGATCAATTATAAAATTGATTATGGTGCAATGAGAAAAATTGATTTTGGATGAACTATTTTGTAAAATTGATTCTAACAAAAATTAAATCGAAAGTAAAATGATTTATGTTTAGATATATTTATGTAAAAACGAGTTAAACATTAAATTTGAGTGTAAAAATCAATTATATAACTAAAAGCTACAATTTTTAGTTTTAAGTAGAATTAACTCTACTTCATAGATATCAAACATATCGAAATCAAAACATGTCTAGAAACCAAACATACACTAATACTATAGAAGAGAAAGACATACCAGACATGTAGTTTTGATTGTGGTATGAGCATCACGACCATCAATTTCTTGATCATCAACAATGGAGATAATCACGTCCATGATTTTCAAGATTAGTCCTACTATGTTTGTGTTGATCGAGCCAAAGTTGAACAAACTCATCTAACTCCTTAGCCGTTTTCTTCATTTCTTTCTCTTTTCCATCCAAATCCAACCATCTCAAAAACGGCATCGCATCAGATATAACAAACGAACCACTCAAATTAAACAACTCCCTAAATGCTTTTCGAATCCGTTGGTTCTTTTCTCCTTCACCATCAAAACGTTCTCCCACAACAGTTCTAAACAACACATTTGTAGCTATGTCACCAAACCATTTTTTCATTTCTGTAAAACTACCCTCATTCTTTATCCAAACGTTGTAACTCTCTTTCATTGCTTTCTTCACCTCTGATTCCCTAACATGCTTAAGCATATCTATTCGTGCGGCGCAGAGTAAGTGGACCGTGGATATCTTACGCACTGTACGCCAATAGTTATCGTAGGGACTGAAACCGATCATCGAAAAGTTATATCCCAAGATTTCAAAGGCAAGAGATTTAGGACGAGAAGCAAACACTTTATCGTTTATTGTGAAACATTGTTTTGCCATTTCACTATTGCTTATAACTAAAGTTCGATGAACACCCAAACGTAAGGTGAAGATAGGTCCGTATTTGTCGGCTAACTTCCCCAAGATGACATGAGGTGGCTGGGAACCGCGTAAAAGAAGAAGGTGGCCGATTAAAGGCCAAGCACCGCCGACTTCTGGCGGTGGTGGTGGGAGTGTCTTTGAAGGTACACTAGTATTATTGTTGCTTCTCCGTAGCCAAAAGAGAATGAAGAGAAACAACAACGTGGTGCATATGGTAAATGGCAGGGTTGATGGGGAGAGCAAATTGTTCATCATATTCTTGCTTGGCGTTACAAATTAGAGTTAATTATTGCCGTAATGTGATGTGGGCTTAGTTATGTGCTTGTAGATTTGATTTTATAAATACAAGGATCGAAGAGCGTTAGTATTCGGAAGAGAAAATACACTTTGCCTAAATTAGTTAATGCAGCTTTATTTAATAGTGTGCCATGTTTGTTTGTTTTTGATAAACAATAATGTGCCATGTTAAATTGTGTTTATATGGCACATGTTAAGGTCTGTTTGGCAACGCATGTAAATAAGTTTATAGTTTAAGTTCATTATGAAAAATAAGTTTTGTTTGATAAATTTTTTCTGCACACGAATTTATAGTTTATTTTAATCAACTTTTAGCTTATTTTGATAAGCTAATTCAATTAGCTTATTAGCTTATTAATTTTTCTTCCAACTTTACCCTATCATTTTACTTAAAAATAATTAAATATTAATTATATATATATTTTTTATGTCATTTCATATCAATAAAGTCACTTTAACCGCTAATTTTACTAACACTACAAGAAAAGTTCCATTTTGCAGCAAAAGTAAAAATAAGATTGAGAGGGCTTTAGCCGTCCCAAACTTTAAGACATGCAAAGCCGTCTCAAAATTAATCATAACCGTCCCAAAATAATTTATAATATAAAATTTAATTTTAATACATAAAAAGACGGTTAAAGCCGTCCTAAATTTAAAGACAAAATGACTGTTTAATTTCCAGACGGGCTAAGCCGTCTCAAACTTAGGAGTAAATTTGAAAAAAAACGGTCCAAATATTGAGACGGTCAGAGCCGTCTCAAAATTGTGTTGAATAAAAAAAATAACACATAAAATATTGAGACATTCTAGGCCGTCTCAAAATTATGGGCTTGTTAGAGACTAAGATTGAGACGACTTAAGCCCTCTCAAAGTTATGCCAGCTTGTGAAATTTTGAGAGGGTCTAAGCCCTCTCAAAATTTTGAGACGGTCTAAGCCCTCTCAAAATTTGAAGGGAAACAGTTTGAGACGGTCAAAGCCGTCTCAAAGTTCTTGCTGAATTTAAAAAAAAAACGCGCCATTATTGTGACGGTCTAGGCCGTCTCAAAATTTGAAATGAAACGGTTTGAGACGGTAAACGCCGTCTTAAAATGCTTGCAAATTCAAAACATAGACGATTTCCCCCAATGGTTACATATTGTTGTTTATATATATCCCTCTCTTCAAAAAATTTCCTTACAAATTTCATTCTACACATTTTTTCTCTCTCAAAGTATTACAAACTATATTTCTCTCTCCGACTCTCTCAAACTTTTTTCATTTCAACTAAATTTCTATACCTTTTCAAACTTTTTTATCATGTAAATATTATCCATCAAGACTCTATTTAGTTTCTTCAAGAAATTGTAAGTGTTTATTATGTTACAAATTGTGTATAATTTTAATATTTAACATGTAATTATCTCAATTAATTTTAAATATAAATTATATATTAAAAATTATTTTGTTTCAAAATATATATATTTTTAAAAGATTAAAACGAAAAATCTTTTTTTTAACTAGTCAAAAAAATTGGTAAAAAAAAAACTGGTAAAGAAAAACGAAAAAAACTTTTTTTTAAAAAAATAAGTTTAATTTTGAGACAGTCTAAGCCGTCTAGAAATTATATCACGTCAAACATTTTGAGACGGTCTAGACTATCTTAAAATGTGTACCTTTCTGACATTAATTTTGAGAGGGCTTAGACCGTCTCAAAATTTCACAAGCTGACATCACTTTGAGAGGGCTTAAGCCGTCTCAATCTTAGTCTCTAACAAGCCCATAATTTCCAGACGGCTTAGACCGTCTCAAAATTTTGTGGCCAACTATTTTGCAACGGATCATGGCCGTCTCAAAATTAATATTTTGGGACGGTTTTTAACATTTTGAGAGGGCTTTTGGCCATCTCAAAATCATGTTTTTCTTGTAGTGTAAACACTACAAATTCAACCAGCTAGCTTATCAACTATCAGCTATAAACTCATCCGCTATAAGCCAGCTTATAAGCTATCCGCTATTTTTTACCAAACAGACCCTTAAAGGTGTGCTTCATCTACTAAATAACAAGGGAAATAGACAAGACAATTTTAACTGGTATTGTATTTAATTTTAAACTGTTATTGGGACTGGATAAATTAGGGGTCAAGGTCCGGACAAAAACAATTCTTGTACCCCTTGAACCATATGGCAAATTTTTTGCCATCAACAATAGTTGTCTAAAACACTAAAATAATATTTTCTGCACTAAATATTGTATAAGATAAAATTTGTTTAATATCTTAAACGTTTGTTCTGTGATATTTTGTCTTGTACTATCATATAATATCTTATTCAATATTTATATTTTACAGATCAAACAGATCATAAATAGTTAATAGTTAAGTGAAACAAGTTATTTAATTAAAATAAAATTTTATATCTCAGTATAAAAACATGAGAAAAATATGTGCTAACTTCTGTAGAGCAAATTGTTGTGAGCAAATAATTGCACTAACATAGTTATATTTGTACATTATTAGCTAGTGCTGTACAAGTACATCCCAGTTCCCACAAGATAGATGGATAGATGGAGTTGCTTAAATTAAAGGATGAGTCTAATATAGTGATGTTTTTATACTTTTGAGAAACAAATTAGTAAACGAATTTCTCTTTTGGGTAACATGACAAAAACTTGTCAAAGTATAGATCAACATGGTTCACTGTGTACTAGAACAACACGTTTGTTAACAAAATGGACAACGTTTTGTCAAAATTTCAGGTCGCGTACAAGTTTTATGTTCACACAAGATATACTTTAGTTTAATTTTATGAGACATAAAAACAGTAGTGTGCTGCTAAATGATAGATGACCGTATTTAATTAGGATGCATGCATGGAAAGATGGAAGAATCCAACTTCGCTTATGAAAAGAAAAGAAAGACGTATACTTTTTGTCTCAAAATCACTTATTGAATAATTATCACAGAAAATATTCATTTCAAAATCAGCATAAATTGAAAATAATTAAAATATATATTTGATAGACTGAGTGTTGAGGTGATTAGGAAAATGGGTAACCATTCATTATTTCAATTTACCCCTTTTTCTAGTTCACCCCTACATATTATGAGTCCCATTACTACGAATTCTTGTAATCTAAATCAAAGTAATTTGGTTCAGTTGTTCATATTGGAACAATTTTTGAAAAGTCTGGTATTTTTACTCTAAATTACAAGAAATGTTACTTGTAGTAATAGACAAAACTGTTACTACAAATCTAAAATGCGTGCATAGTACTAGTTTTGACGGGAACCAAAACACGTTTTCAAACTAATCCGGTTTAGATGTTTATACTGGAACATTGTTTGAAATTTCCGGTATTTTTCATTATGAGTTACAAGAAGTTTAACTTGTAGTGACAAGCAAATCTGTCACTAAAAATCCAAAATCCATGCATAGTACTATTTTTTACAGAACCTGAACAAATTTTCATACTTATCCGGTTTATGTGTTCATACCGGAACAATTGTTTGAAAATTCCGGTGTTTTGTACATGAAGTTACAAGATGTTTAAAATCCAAAATGCAGGCACAATAATTGTTTAACAGAACAGAAACAATCGTTTGAAAATTATGGTGTTTTACACGTTAAGTTATAAGAAGTTTAACTTGTAGTGACAAACAAAAATGCATAATAGAACTCGTTCTGAGGAGAACTGAAATTCATTTTCAAATTAATTTGTTTTAGTTGGTCTTAAGGAAACATCTTTTATGAAATGGCTAGTCTTTCATGTAAGAGTGAAATCTAAAAGTGTTACAATTAAAGTGTAAAAATTTTAATGACAAAAGGGTAAAATTGAAATATTGAATGATTTGTAGAAGTGAAAGGGAAAATTTTCAAAATTCAAATTGTCTGTTCAGCTTTAATTAACTTTTATTATCTGCTTGGGCCTGTTTATGTTTTTGTTTTTGTAGATTTTTGTTTTTGTGCTTTGGACCTCTTTTTTCTAGTTTCCCTATTTGTATTCGTTGGTGGGGGAAATATTCACCTTGTATTTTTTTTGGTGCGTATGGTAAGTCATGATACATCTTGTACTTTATCCTCCATTTCTTTTATATTTAATATTATTTTTTGGTTTAAATAAAGTGATAATTTATTGAAATTAAACTTACATATAATTGTGAGGTATCGGATTCAAACCTAAATCATAACATTCGATCTAAGACTACCTACAATGCAGCTGTTGAGTTCTGACTTCAACTCAAAAATCCACTCTAAAACAAAAAAACAAACCAAAACCCCAATTGCATACCAATCCATGTGATAATCGGCATAACTTATAAGCTAAGGCTTTCACATACACTGCTTGGTCTTGTTTGTCAATTGAAGTATTATTGGGCTGTTTGTTTGGTGCTGTGTTTAGAAAGCTTGATGTGTTTTGGTTGTAAGATTTTGTTTTATTGCATATAGTTCCTTGTTTTTCAGGCTTTCTTGTGTTTTTCCCTTCCTCTATATTGGCATTTCTTGTGCTAATGTATGAGTTATACAATAAATTTTGCAGATTCAAAAAAATTAAAAACCAATATGAAGTCACTACATCAAATTCATTCAATATATAAATAATAAGTGATATTTGCATTAGTTGAAGATTAAATGACACAATCTTTACCAAAAAAAAATGACACAATGCCACACAATCCCAAAGCCAATAAAATAAAAACACCACAAACAAACAAAAACTACAAATAAGTGTACTTTTGTAGAATCATAGTATGTTACGATCATGAAGTTTGACTAAAAACTTGAGTAGATAAACGTGGAGTGAGAATGACTTCAAGTGGAGAAGCTTTGATAGTAGTGAGACCGTTATGTTCAACCATATCAATCGGTCCATCATTTGGAGTTGCTATATCAAACCCATGTAACAAAGTAGCGAGTGTTATTTGCATAAGTTGAAGACCCAATGAGATTCCGGGGCACATTCTTCTCCCCGCACCAAATGGAATCAACTCAAAATGCTGACCCTTGACATCAACATCCTTGTGAGTTGTTAGAAATCTCTCTGGTCGAAACTCTAATGAATCTGAATATAACGTTGGATCTCGCTGAATTTTTGAAATGTTGGTTAAAAGACGTGTGCCTGCAGGTACATGGTATCCACCAACTGTGCAATCTTCAATAGACTCATGAGGAATATTAACAGGTGCAGCTGGATACAAACGCAATGTTTCCTTGATAATTGCTTGGATATACTTCAACTTTGTCAAATCTGTTTTTATTGCAATTTTTTCCTTACCAATTTGTGTGTCTAATTCTTGAATGGTCTTATTTAGGACTTCACGGTTGTTGAGAAGTAAAGAGAGGGCCCAAGTTAGTGTTCCTGATGTAGTGTCTGTGCCTGCTAGAATTAGTGCCTGCAAAAGATTATAATGATTTTATATTATTAATTAATGTGGTTAATTTTTTTTTAAAAGAGTTCTAAAATAGCATGATATCTTTTAACGTGGTTAAAATCTTTTTTTTTTTTTTAAAAAATATATAAATATTCTTACTTTTGAAAATACATATTTTATCGTGTATTTTATTTTACAAAGTTGAATTAAAAACATGAAATAGTTTACATTTCTTTACTGGAGATAATTTAAAAGTTTGAAAAAGGACAAAACACACAAAGGTAACCTATAGGTCCTACCAAGTGTAAAGACAAATTTGAAAAAACCACAAAATCATGCTAAACACTTGAAGAACTCTGATCTAGATTTAGATAGATCGTGTCAAAATAAATTTGGACTTAGATAGATATGAAGATAAATATGTTCCCCCAATAAAGCAAGTGTTTGAATGTTTGACCATTGGAGTTAATTTAAGGGTTAATTACCTATTATTTCCTGTAATATATATCAAAGTTATTTTACTCTCTTATAATTTTTTTTTGTTGTTTTACCCATTGTAATATAAGATTTTGTGTTTTATCCCCCTTGATTCAAGTCAACTGCCGCAAAAAAATCGTTTTAACGAGTATTGTTTTGTCTGCCTATACGGTACTCACTTTTACTTTTAGTTAATTAAGTAAGATTAATTGAAGATCCAAATTTCATTTTTAATTAAAATAATTACTATTGAATAGTGTTTTAATGTTTGAATAATTGACTTACCAAACAAGTAGCTTTGATTGCGATGTCAGAATCACGACCACCCAAATCATGATCATCAACAGTAGAAAGAAGCACATCCATAAAATCAAGTTCACCACCAGAATTCCTATTACGTTTGTGTTGATCAAGCCAAACACAAATAAAATCATCCAACTCTTTCGCCGTTTTCTTCATTTCCTTCTCTTTTCCATCTAAATCCAACCATCTCAAAAACGGCAACGTGTCACATATAACAAACGAACCGGTGAGATCAAACAAAGCCCTAAGCGCATTTCTAATCCGTTGATTCTCCTCCTCGTCCCCATCAAAACGTCTTCCAACAACCGTTCTAAACATAACGTTTATCGCTATATCCCCAAACCATTTTTTCATTTCTGTAATTGCCCTTTCAGGATTACCCTCATTCTTCATCTTAACCCAAAAATCATAACTATTTTTCATTGCTTCCTTTACCTCAGATTCCATCACTTGTTTGAGCATTATCTCAATTCTTTGAGCGGAGAGGACGTGGACGGTAGCTATCTTGCGCATGGTGCGCCAATATGAACCATAGGGACTAAAACCAAACATGGAAAAGTTATAGCCGAGAATTTCAAACGCCACAGATTTTGGACGTGAAGCGAAGGCTTTGTCGTTTAGTGTGAAACACTGTTTCGCCATTTCATAACTGCTTACAACTAAAGTTCGATGAACACCCAAACGTATGGTGAAGATTGGTCCGTATTTATCGGATAACTTCCCCAGAACTACGTGTGGCGCGTCGGATCCAGTTAAGAGGTGGAGGTGTCCGATTAACGGCCAAGCACCGCCGACTTCTGGTGGTGGTGGTGAGAGTGTTTTTGAAGATATACCGGTACTAGTTCTGGTTCTGCGTAGCCAAAAGAGAACGAAGAGAAACAAGAACGTGGCAGATACGGTAAATGGTAGGGTTGATGGTGAGAGTAAAATTTCAATCATATTTGGTTCTGTTTTGTGTTACCTCTGTTTTAGTTGGAAGGTTTTTCAATTTGTTTTGTGAGGGTAGGAATTGGTTTTGGTTGGAACTAGTAGTTTCATTTCATTGTCTTTGTCTTTACGATACTAGTATATTGCTTAATTTGGCAATTTTCTAAGTAGTAATGGTCAGTGTTGTGTCATGTTTTGGTGTTGAATTTTTAGTGAAGATGTTTGTATTTTCTGCTCATATCTGGGTACGGCTTGTGCTTGAATTTGATCTGATTAGTATTCCATATATATATATATATAATCAAAATATGAAAACAAAATATGACTCGAGAAGAGAAATTGAGATTGATTTTGTCCGACATAAAACACTTAAGTGATTTACGGTCCACCACTTGTAGGGGATCAGAATAAGTCAGGTTGAGTCAGACTTTATTAAATTTAAGTTTGATTAGTTAAAAAATTAAAGATTTAAGTTTGGTATGTAGTCTTTTATAGATTTAATTTTTCAGCTTGAGACGTAACCTTTAAAGAGTATGGTATGACCTATTAGCCTGTTTAAAAGTCTATTTGATAAGAACATAGTTAAATAAGTAATTATGTTTATATGTAAATAAAGTAATCAATTAATTGACAATGAGACTAAACTCTCTTTTAGTATTTCAGATGATACTTTACAAAATTTGACTATATATACAACATTTTTCAATTTTAATTTACAAGAATACATTTATATATGCAAAAAATTCATTCATTCATTATAAAGTTTGTAGAATGAAAATTTAGTTCAAAGTTCAATATTTAATATTAAATAATAAAATTAATAAAAAAATTATTATTATTATTATTTATTTAAATAGGCTGACCTAGTAAACTTAAAAGGTTTTTGATATAGTCTATAGCTTGACTTTTTTAGCTAAATAGGCTTATTAAAAAGCCTAGACCTGCTATATTTAGAAAAATGGTCTGGCTTGAGCCTATAAAAGTCAAACCGTAGGCCCTCATATGCCGGTCTGACCTATCATTCGCACCCCTAACCACTTGTAAATAATATTATAATAAATACAAATTTATCAAATTTAATATTAAATTGAAAGTTTATATTATACAAAATTATAAATCATTCATACAAATTTTAACAAAATTTAAAATTATTAGATGTATTATTGAGATTTATTAATTAATATTAATTGTATTCAATATGAATTCATAAACCGTTATAAATTGTTACAGATTGTGCTTTTAAATTTCTATAATATTGATATATGAAGTTTTACAAATTGTGTTACTGGAATGCAATGCAACAATATTAAATTCATTTGAGGACGAATTTTGTCACTTTTTATGGTCCTATCTAACTCGAGAGATTAACTTCTTTATTTGAGTGCAGAGGATATCCGATTTAAACAAAAAACAATATTGGTTTATTCAGCTTAAAAATTTAAAATGTTTAACTACTAAATAACCTTTTTTTGAAAATTTAACTATCAATTAAAAAAATGTATATACAACTCCATCCGCTTCATAATACTTGTCTCTTTTGAATTTTTTATATTTTTTTAAAATAAATGATTAATTTTGTTGATTTTAATAATAAAATGAATTTGTTTATTAAAATATCTTTATTAATGATAATTAGTCAAATAATTTGATGAGTTGAAATGCCATATAAGAATAGTTTACTACCAAAAAAATATTCTCCATCCGGTCTCATATATAAATAACAAAATAAAATAAAAAATAGAAAGTCTCAAATATAAGAAAAAGTCAGCAATAATCATTATTCCTTTCGTCCCAATTTATTTGTCATTGTTGACCTAATCACACATTTTACGAAAAGTGCATAAATGAATGAGATAATATGACTTTTACAAAATATACTCTCTCATTTTATTGATAATAAACATTGGAATACTAGAAAATTGATTTTTAAGTATTGGTTTCTTTCATCTAATAATGATTGTTTTAAGAGGTAAAATAGGAAAAAATCAATGTTATAAATAGTATTCTGTCTGACTCAAAATATAAGAAAAAAAACATTTTTTGTTGTCCCAAAATATAAGGGGAAAAAATAAACATTTAATTTTCTTTCTCTCCCGAGACCCCAGTATTAATTTACTTATTCTTATAAAATTAAATATAAATTACATTTAATTTTCTTTCTCTCTCTTTTTGTCAATAAACACCAACCAATAAAAAAGGTTTTTAAATCTTCTTATGTAACTTATTTTAAGAAAATTTACACAAAATCATGTTTCAAATTTTTATGTTTTGTTTTTCTTAATAAGTATGTTTTTTTTTATTTCCCTTATAATTTGGGACGGAGGGAGTATAAGTTATTTATTTTGCGACAAATAATTTTAACAAATAAGACATTTATTTTAAGACAGAGAGTACATTCAATGTCACTATTTCAAATAGACCACTATTTTTTCACATTCCCACATTTTATTAACCGTTTCCACAGCAAAAATAAGAGTAAAGTTTAATTAAATCTTGCTTATATATAATACTAAAGAAACATATTATCTTAATTTTATAAAAGAAGAAATAATTTAAAACAAAAGAAAAAGCCTTAACAAAGACATATGAGCCGAAGGGAGTATTTTTTTGTAAAATTAAGATAAAGTAGTGGTATATTTTTTTCTCTATCCCTCAAGATTTCCCTCAAGATTTGAAAGTATTTTTTTTCTGACCACTCAAAAAAAGTTTAATTGCTCTAAGTTTTTATAAAATATTATATAAATTATTTTTGTAAAATTTCATATAAATTTAAAATCATTTGATATGTTATTGAGACGTATCAAAATTAACAGTTTGTATGAAATCCTTTAGTTACTAAGGTATATGTTTGATTTTCAATAATTTGTCTGTGGTTTATACATTCTCATAATCCGGTGGAAGTGCGTCAAGAGGTGGTTTCCTACTTCCAGAATCACTTTAATTATGTGGCGTGACGACGGCCGACTTTAGACGGTGTGGAGTTCCCTCATCTATCCGTGGCGCAAGTGGAGGAGCTTTCCGCGACCTTCTCAATTGAGGAAATCCTTTCCTTACACCTTTGTAATTTGATTTTAAATTTGTCTGAAATTTTATTTAAATAATCAATATGATATAAACTTTAAATAAAACATTACATTTTATGAAAATTTATATCGCTTAAAAAAAATTATTATTGAAAAGAAATACCCTAAAATCTTAAAATCTTAAAATGTAGATAAGTTATCACCTTAAGATAATAACTCCCTCTGGTCTTATATAAACTTGCCTTAATTAACGGAATAAATCTAAACACAAAAAAGATACACTTGCCTTAATTAACTGTTCCGGCGGTATACACTTGCCTTAAATGAATATTTTAAGGCGGCGTAGCCCTACAACGTTGACAATTTAATGGAGAGGGAGGGTGCCACGCGATGACGCCATTGCCTGAGAAATTGACAGGTTCACGACAATTGTTATTTTTTTTTTTGGTATTGTCTAATTCTTTTTTCATTTTGGAGACCGGTGAATATTTTAACTTCATAAAAGAAAAGAAAAAAATATTGGACATTGGTGAATATTTTTTGTTGTGCTATTTTAAATTGTCCGGTGGCAAGTGAGGATGCTGTGTGCTACTTAAAAGGTGAAGGTGGCCTATTAATTAAAGGCCAAGCACCACCGACTCGGGTGGTGTCTTCTTACACCATGTACATTGGTCATATTAATTCAACACCTATTTTATTACTTTTTACACTTCACATCATCATTCAACACTCATTTAATTTTTACTCTCTCCAATAATTTTTTCATTAAACATCCTACCCCACCACTTTCTATACTCCACCACTTTTTATTTTACATTCTTATTTAAATTTCAAGTTTTGTTTTTATGATTAAATAAAATTACAATTGTCGATTAACATTAAATTAAAATAAACGAACACTTAACATAAAAAATTTAAATATTTTTTTTTATTTTCTTAACATCGAATGCAGTACATCACACAAATAATGTAAATAGTACGGTACAAATTAACTTAAATTAAATACAACACACAAGTAACATAATTAATACGATGCAAAATAACTTAAAATGCACTACAACACACAAATAACATAATTAGTCGACACAAATAACATAATTTTGGGAAATGTTGGAGTTTTGGGTGTATAATTAATTTTTGGGATTCATTTTACTAAATAAGAACACTTAAACTTCAAAATTAACACTAATAAACACTAATAATATGATTAAGAGAGTGAAAAATTCGGATTTTTTTTCTATGTCCAAATGAAATGAACCAAGTCTCTATTTATAGAGAATTTTTTTTTACGAATTTTGGTGAAAAAATAAAAAAATAAAAAATTAATTTGCAGTGAAATAATCGAGTTTAAAGATAAAGATACAATTAAAATCCGGTTGGCCAATAAGGAGCTGCCACGCGTCCCACTCTATCCTCTCTCCAATTTCAAACCGCGTGCCCTCTGTCCCTCACGCGCGCTGTCCCCGCGTGTTATGCACGCGCCTGGCTTCAACGAATCGCACGCCGCCGCGTGTCCTGGGCTGGCAGATTCACATTTGTTGATTCTGATCATCTCTGGCCAACGTTTGTGAATCCCTGCTCTGTTTTTTTCTGGCAAAATAGTCATTCAACACCCCAAAAAACAGGCCAATGTACATGGTCTTAGCTTTAGCAGCAGTAGAAAGAACGAAGAGAAACAATAACGTGGCAAGAGAGTAGATATTATCTATATTAATTAATATGATATTCGTAATAGTTTAAGTTTTAGGGATAATTTGATTATTTGACATAATATTAGAGCCGCTTCTATGACTCAACGTTTACGAGTTCGATCCCTCCTCTCCACACTCTTTAAATAAAAAATGGAATTAAAAAAAGTATATGAAAGTCAAACATATATACGATCCACACTTAAGAATCAATTGGCTCTTGTGTGAGAGAGTATATTATAAATACTGTAATATAACTACTGATGATGTGACCTTTATTAAAAGTTTAAACTTTTAGAATAATTAGAAAATAGACAATATATATATAACTTACTCTTGTGATATGGATATAGGATCTGAACAACATTCATAGGGGCGTAAAGCAAAATATATTTTGAGGCATTGTAAAAAAAACTACATATGGGATTTTATAAAAAATATATAAAACATTTAAATATTGCTAAGGTTAATGGTTAAACCCGTGTTTTGGAGGATTTAAGTTCTTCAACTTTACATATTCAACTATTGAAATATTTAAAATTTAATTCTAATATTATATATTTATAAACAAATAAAAAAAATTAAACTTTTTTAGTTTAAAATTTTGAAGCATAAAACTCTTGTTTGGTCGCCCTTGTGAATAGATGGAGTTGCCTAAAAATTAAAGGGCTCCAACATGACAAAGACTTGTCAAAGTATACGGTTCACTATAATACTATATACTAGAAGAACAAAGTTTGTTAACAAAATGGACGTTTATCAAAATTTCAGGTCACATACAAATTTTATGTTCACAAAAGACAAACTTTAATTTGGTTTTTTGAGATATAAAAACAACATGATGCTAAATGATAGATGACTGTATTTGAAATGTCAACTTAGTTATGATATGCATAGAGAAACCAAACTTCGTTTATAAATAAAAAGAAAGATGTGACACTCTTTGTCTTAAAATCGCTTATTGAATGATGCTTTGTCTAAGGTAGGTGGAAGATTTATCTAAGTTTTTATTGTGTACAAGCTGTAAATAATATTATAACGAATACGAATTAATTTTATAAAATTCATTGTTAGACAATTGAAAATTTATGTCATATAAATTATTCATATAATATTTATAAAAAAAATTGAAAATCGTTTGATTTGTTATTGATGAGATTCATCAAAATTAACGATATTAAATAAAAACTCATAAATCGTTAATCATGATAGATTTCAATAACATATTAAATTATTTTCAATTTCTTTAAAAATTTGTATAGATAATCTATATGATATAAACTTTCAATCTAACAATGAATTTTGTAAAATTCATATTCATTATAGCATTATCGATAAACTGTGCATGGACAAGTCTTCCCCCTCAGACTTGGCCTTTTCAGGAATATTTAACTTAAATGAACAATTGATATAATGACAAGTGCGCCTAAGATATACCTTAAATAAAAAGTGTTCCAAAACTTTCAAGAGTATCCCTACATATGGATGCCTTAGATTGACTCACAATGTTAGATTTTTATCACACTCATTCTAAGGTGAAATAATTTATAAGTACATCACAAGAAAGAGAAGAATTCAATGTTAAAGAATGAAAAGAATAACATAGCGATTTAACATTAGTGGTTACACTTTTTAGCATATTTCAGAATTAAGATAAGAGCATTGCAAGAAAGAATAGAATTATAAAATTACAATATTTGACCAATTAGATTGACTAATCATGCATAGAGGATAAAGTGATTATAATTTGTAAGTGTTAAATGTTGTCACATAAAATTCTTCTCTTTCTAGCAAAAAAATTTCCTACTAAAATTTTGAAGAAATGTTGTCACTTCTATAATGTTGTGAGTAATTTTCTTTATAAGAAAATGAATTGATAGAAAAATATGATTCACAAATCAAACAACTTTATTTATAACATATATAAGTATATTTTCTGGAATATAAGTAAATATATTGTTTATAGAATTACACATATAAATGTCAAAGTCGGTTTTATTGTACTCCCATCCATAATCTAAAATAAAACAAAAGTTACATCAAACTTATGAAAATCAAAAGTTACACATATTTTGTTAATTTTGAGTAGTAGAAATTGATCACAGAATGACATGCTAGTTCCTTGAATTTTTCTTAGTTTTGGTAATCTTTATTAGCAGAGGATCAAGTAGTGAGAGTATGCAAATGCCACAAGACATGTCTCCTTCTTGTGCTTTAGATGTATCATCAGAACAAGAACCTTTTGTTAATGGTTTGTTCTGTTTTTCTTCTAATCTCAATGTATTTGAGAAGTATAAGCGTTTTCTTTCACTTGCTCTAATTCCAATTAGATGTCCCAGTGATACACTGTTGTCTTTGAAGAATGAAGCTGTTGACTGGTTGTTACAACACAAGAATATATTAAAGGAGTTAGAAAGAGTAATTTATTAACATGTCCTTTCATGGTCTATATGAAATGATACATTACTTTGTGAAGTTGATAATTTCTACAATTTGATGTCTACATATAGATAAATGCTAGAAAAATCAAATCTCTATTTTAGTAACTTTGGTAAAATGGGAAAGAGAATTCAACTTATGTGATTTGTATCGATGTTTTGAAAATCAGATATGAGACCTCTATGTCATGGTTCAATAAGGTCAATCTGTTCAACCGCAGTTGAATTAGATATAAAAAAAAGTCACAAAAAATTAAGAAGGTATTTGAAAAAGGTAAAAATGAAACCGATTCAACCAACTACAATTTAGCCAGTTCAACCCAAATCAGCTCTGATTCAACTAGATTGCAACTTAATTGGAATCAAATCAACAGAAGAATCGACCGGTTTGGTTTGATTTTTAAAACATTGGTTTCAAATTTGCATAGAATGGTGATATGGTAGAACCCCTTTCCATTAATAACATTGATTTAAGGCCAAGAGATTAATTAAGTTGTTCATTTAGGGATACTTGATTGCATTTAGATGTGAACTACAAACATCACTTATTACTAGCATTTTCTTTCTCCATAATGGCTTATAATTAATGAAAATGAGGAAAATACTTATAACATCAAAATACTTAATAGTGTGAAAGAAAGAAAAATAGGAGCATATGAGAATTACATTACCTCTGTATCAAGATTGGAGGATGAAAATGAAGAAAAACTATGGGAAGGAATGTGCAGTGATTCCACAACTCTTAGTCTCATATTCACAAAACCAAGACCCAATGGCCACCCAATATGCATCTCATCATTCTGAGAACAATAGGTAGCAGTAAACAACATGTTATAATTCAATATGCAATATACCAATTATTAAATAAAATAAGAATGAATATATCATATATGCATATGAATGATATGATTCAATCAATATGGTTTTATGGGCTAGCTCATTATTTTTCCACATATTCCTAGATCCATTTTTCACACTCAATAGTACATCATAAATTTTCATAGTTTAATGTTATGTTCCTTATCGGTTTTAAAATTTGGCCCACATCATGTGCCTTTGCTTGATTTCCACCAATAATTATTAAAAGATCTTTATATCATAGTATATATAGTAAAAAAACTATAGTAGATTCAATGTTCAAGTGAGATCACATACAGCATCTAATTTTGACATGGTGTATGCTGAAAATGTGTTAATTTGAATCTGCCACTTTCCTAGCTTTAACACAACAAGTTACCAAATTCATCCAAATAATAATCTGTGAAAGGGGACCATGAACATTTGTTACCACCACATAGTACATGACATGTTAACATTATTAGAATTTGGTCTTTCACTTCAAAGTTCAAGCCACATTCTTACAATTAACTTTAGACAACAAATTTTGATGGGTTTTAATGAAATGTTAATTCACACAACCACTTTCATATAACATAACAATTATTTACACTAGGGGCCCTAATAACAGGGTCCATTTTTTCATGCAAGTCCATTTGGAAAGTACAATTTTTTCAGTATACAATAAATTGATAGTTTTTTATTCTTCATGCCAGTGCATTTGGAAATTGCAAATTTTAGTACTTGCATAATTAACTGCATTGCAAATTTCAATGAACATTGTTTTCAGCTAATAATTTTGAAATATATATTCAATCACAAAAATTAAAGGGTTAAATATGTTTTTAGTCTCTATAAATAAATTAAATTTCATTTTTAGTCCCTATAAATATAATAACATCAGATTAATTACATGCAAATTAGAAAGAACAACCAAATCTAATATATGACTTAGAAATAGATTCTTTCATAATTGAGTGAATCAAAAGAAAAACAGAGGCACCAACATTAAGTTTCAATTCTTGTTTATAAAGGAGACATCAATGTGCAAACATATTTTTACATTTGTTTATCACTAGCAGTAACACACTCAGAAAGAAGACATTATGATACATTTTTGCAGTTTCAACTTTCAACCCAACAATGATACATGTCTATATGATAAACCATGGTGAATTAATGCAAAGTGAAAATGGAGAAAAGAAGGCATATTTTGAATGTGTTATAAGTTCTTATTTAAGAAGAATTAATATCATGGTAACAAATTAAGTTAAGAATTATTACCTGTGAAACCACCATGGTGTTTTTGAGAACTACCTAGAAAGAAGTTGATAGCAAAATGATGATCAAGGAGGAAAAAGGAGCAATTTGATAGAGAGTGAGAAACCAATTGAGAATTTACGTGTCTCCTAACTAGTATAGTGGTATTAATTCTTACTTTAGCGTTAGACATTTAAGATTCAGGTCCCACTGCCATGTTGTTAAAAATGTACTCCATCCGATCATTATTATACATGTAAATTTTTTTTACAGTGTTTAAGAAATTGAATTAAGTGTAATTAATTTTTTTGATTTGATGTAAGACATATGTTAAGTTTACTGTATTGTCCTTTTAAATTATAAGTATCAAAACATAAAGTGGAATAATTGTCTAAAAATTAGTAGAAGAAAACAAGGATATACTTGAAATAGTAGTATTAATTATTTTAAAAGTTATTAACTTTTTCTTATAATAGACCAAAATTTGAAGTGATTTTTTGCTTTTAATAGTGATTGGAGGAGTATTTACTCCCCAATTTTTTTTTTAACCAGAATATTGGTACAAAGTAAGCGATGACTAATCTATATCGAAGAACTTGTGAGACATACAAAATAAGTTTTATCTTCCCAACCAATTTAATTTTTTTGCATACACATAAATTAGGAATCGAACTTCTGACCACATGCTTAAGTGGATCAAACTCCTTACCACTTAGACTAATTTATTGTTAGTTGCTTATGTCTATTTTAATAGTATTTCATATTTAAATGTCAATGTAAACTTAGCTAGCTTATTTGGTAGACTTGACTCAGTTGATAGAGACATTTTACATGATATGCAAGGATTGAAGTTTGATACGCACACTCATTCACTTTTAAAAATGAAATTCTAACTACAAGACTACTAGAGAAAAAAAAAATCAGATTTAAATGTACCCATAAAAAAAAATCATATTTTTAATAAATAAAACTCATATTAAAATCGAATATTATAAGTTAAAATAAAGATAATTTTTTTCTCAAAAAGAAAAGTAGAAAGATAAGGAGATATAAAACCAGAACCCTTACATATCATAAATAAGAGCATTGAAGTTTGACATGTCACAGTTTCTTCATGGTGCTCTTCGCAAAATAATTGATTTTGTATAAGATGCTTCATCACGACTCTTATCAACTCTTTCTTGACATGAAGGAAAAAAATACTTGCATAATAATATTTCCTCCTATCTCAATATCGGGAATGTAATTTACGACATGAATAACATTGTTCATGTCGCAAATCACATTTTCGATATACATGAAGACACATTGTGTGATGGTCTATCTCATATTTTATTTACAATTTTTTCAAAGATGAAGTGATGAACCCTAATTTTGTTTTCAAACCATAAACCTTTGTTTTTTTTCCTTTCATTTTTTATTGTTTTTTAATTCAAAAATGTTTCTTCTGGTTTCTACCACACAACAATGTCAGCTCAACGGAATACAAGGAATTAATGGGATAAAAGAAGGGAAAATTCTACGGTACAATACATAAATTATCATGTATCAGTACAATAGAAGATTTAATCAATAAAAAACTACCATTTGTCCACATCATCATTTTTATATTATATTTAAAAAATTAATTGTTATTGAAAGTAAAATATTATCCAACATGTCAAATAATCATTGGTCAATACATTTTATTGTACTGGTACATGATAATTTATCTATTGTACCGTAGCAGCACCCTAAAAGAAGATATCTTTAAGAACCAAGGTGTATGCAAAATGTTTATTCATTAAAGAATCATTGTGAAATCAAAAAATATTTAAAGGACCTATGTTGGAATTTCCTTCAACCTAAACAACAATTAAACCAAAAAATTTATATAGAAAGAAATTAAAGAAAGGGGAGAATAGCTAGAGGTACCACTTAGAACTTAGAAATACTTGGGTTGGGTAGGCATGGAGTGTCGGTTTTGTCACCGTACCATAAACGCAAAACTACTATTATAGCTGGACAAGTTCTATGGTACATTAGATAATTTTTAATGTACCGGTATATGAGTTTCAAATTAATACATAAAATGAATATTTTTTCAAGTGAAATTATTTTTCTATCATTAAAAACATTATAATAACTAAATATCATTAACCAAAATTTTCAAAAATATAAATTTTGATATTTTTTGAATTTTTATTCTTCATAATAGTCAATATTCAATTTTTTTAATGAAAAAATGTAAAAATATTAGTGTAATTATTATAAACAATAAAATTGTATTTTTTCTTGTGCTATTATTATATCTACAATATAATAATCAACTAATAGTGTTTTTAATTCATAAAAATAATCGTGGATTTATTAAACTACTACGTTATGTACTGATACAAGTGTACCGTAGAAGCTCCCTTATAGCTGTCGCATATCTTATTTACAAGTGTATCATAATATAACACTTACGTAAACCTTGGTCCCAATTACTCAACTCTCTATTCGAATCAGACATGGTTCCTTCCTATACTTTCGTACCACTCAACTCTCTATACGTCCACACTTTAATTTCATGACTTTGCACTTGAACAATATATATTTTGTGAGTTAAGGACACTTGGTTTATAATTATGGCACTATAATCCTAATTAGGATGATGATGATAATAATAATAATAACAATAATACGACGTCTTGCCATATATTACAGCCGATTTTCAATTCCAATGTCACTGTTTTTTTATAGATAGATTTGATCATTTAATACATAAACAATGACAATTGCTAGCATGCTTTGCTTGAAATTCAACAAGGTGATTTATTTTTTTGGTAAGGAAACTCAACAAGGTGATTAAGTGTGAAACAATATTTGAAAACAGTTTAAAATTGATGTCATATTTTAGAAGTAGAAGCTACATTTTTTTTCTTAAATAGTCAATGTTAGTTTTTGTTAGGCAAAAATATATCATTGGTCATTTATCTTATTTATTTGTAATACTTTGGTCCTTTATCTTTTGTTTGTAACAAATTAGTCCATTATCTTTTATATTTGTAACATTTTGGTCCTTTATCTTTTTTTTGTAACAAATTGCCCATTTATCTTTTATAACATATTCATATAAATTCATTTTCTCATTTTTTTTATTAAAAAATATGATACTTTTATTTTTGATAATGGACCAAAATGTTATAAATATAAAAGATAATGGACCAATTTGTTACAAACAAAAGATAAAAGACCAAAATGTTACAAATATAAAAGATAATAGATCAATTTGTTACAAACAAAAGATAAATGACCAAAATGTTACAAATAAATAAGATAAAGGACCAATGATATATTTTTGCCGTTTTGTTATTGTTAATGTTTATTTTATGAAAACATATTTTGTTTTTATTTTTTAAAATATTTCTTCATTATAACTTTCTTATAATAAAAAGATGCGAAACTTATAAAATAAACAGTTGTGATGCATTTTTAAAAGATATAATATTTTGACATTTTATTGTTTAATTTTTTAAAAAGATACACAATTGTTTACTTCAAGAGTTTAGTATTATCTTGTTATTGATAGTAACAAATAACGAGTTAAAACTAATTTTAAGAAATAAAAATAGAAACCATTTTCATAAAGTAAATAGAATCTTTCCTCCTTTTCTATCGAAATTCTTTGGCTTTTTTTCCTTCTTATTTTAATCTGGTGTATTGGATAAGAATTTGAAAGACAATTTTGACAAAAAAAGTCATGATGATTAAAAGATTTTGTTGAATTGTATTGATTTTACGGGATTTTAAAAAACTTTTTTTTACAATCTAAATTTTTAATGAGAGTACATGATTTGAATGGATTTACTAACACACTTTTTAAAATTTCAAAGTACTTTATGGATTCTAAGATTTGACAAATTTGTCAAAAAAATAAAGATTTGACAAAAAAACGCTATAAACTGTACAATAAAAAAGGATAAATAAACTATAAAGTTTGAATGAAAAAAAGGTTTTCTAAATAATATCTCTCCACTTACTTATATAAGGTATGTTCCTACACTTCTGTTGAAATAATAATATTGTTTACCACAAGAGAATCCATGTAAATCCATATACTTTTTAATTACCATGATTTGACTACCATGCAAAATTTTATAAATCCTAAACAATCTCAATTGAATACTAATGAATTCTCTTACACAAAAAATATCAATAAATTTTGTTGCCTTGAAAAAACAATTTTATTTGTTTTGATTAAATACTACAAAACTATTTTTTTTTTGACAAAAAATACCACAAGACTTTTATATTTTCAAAAAGTCGTTTAAAAATCTTTTGAAATCCCAATAAACTCTCTAAATAATTTTCATATTAATAGATTTTTCTTTTGGTGTTTTTTATTTCATTTTCTCAGTGTGACGTTTATTTGTTTTTCTATTTTGTTCGGTGCTCGTTTATTTTTTCATCTTATTATAGTGTTTGTTTAATTCATATTGATAGATCAACTTTGATACATACCGAATACTAATATTCAATAAACGCGACTCACTTTTCTCTCTCTGCGTGCCAACAACGCGACGATACGACTCCAACTCTCTCACGATGCACTCGTCTCTCACCTCAATTCCGCACCAGCGCCGTCGCGCCGCACGGCCGTCGGTGCTCACAGAGCACCACTCTCACCTCTTAAGTCTCAACATCTCTGCCTCACTCGAGCTTCTGCTGCACTTTGAAACGACGAAATCGCCAACTCTATCTTAGATTTCCTACTTTCAGAGTTTTAGCCTTCAAGTTACATATTTAATTGCTAAGTTGCTATTGCTAATTTTGATAGTGTTTTTTTGAATTTTGAGTGTTTTTGAAACCTTTGTTTGATAGTGTTTTTGAATCAATTTTACATTTGTATATGATGATGATTATGATTTCAGAATATTCGTTTGTTATTTTCTTCTGATTATAGATGTTTTGATTATACTACTATATGCCTTTCTACAATTGATTAATGTTTGAGAAACTGATTGCACTTGCTTCACTAGTACAAAAATACCTTTAAAGAAAAAGGTTTAAGTCAGTTGGACTTGCCACCTGACATAACAAGTCACGTGGTGGCGAATCCGTAAATATTTGCAACTTTGTTAGGTCAGGTGCACTCAAAACTGACTTAACAAAGATTAAATAAAAAAATATAAAATTCGTATAAAATTGCTTAAGTCGTGTATATTGGTTATCTGACTTAAGAAACGTATTTGTTAAGTCAGGTATCACTCGCCTGACCTAAGAAGTATTAATTATATTTAACAAATTAAATTTCAAATGTGTCCTTAGTAGGATTCAAACCCGATACCTTTTTTTAAAAATTTAATTAAATTGTTTATGTCGGGTATATTGAACAACTTACTTAAGAAATTTATTTGTTAAGTCAAGTATCCCACACCTGACCTAAGAAGTATTAATTATATTTAACAAATTAAATTTCAAATGTGTCCTTAGTAAGATTCAAACCCGATACTTTTTTTGAAAATTTAATTAATTTTCTTAAGTCGGGTATATTGAACAACTGACTTAAGAAATTTATTTGTTAAGTCAAGTATCTCACACATGACCTAAGAAGTATTAATTATATTTAACAAATTAAATTTCAAATGTGTCATAACTAAGATTCGAACCCGATACCTTTTTTGAAAATTAAATTAAATTTCTTAAGTCGGGTATATTAAACAACTGACTTAAGAAATTTATTTGTTAAGTCAAGTATCCCACACCTGACCTAAGAAGTATTAATTATATTTAACAAATTAAATTTCAAATGTGTCCTTAGTAGGATTCGAACTCGATACCTTTTTTTTGAAGTTTAATTAAATTTCTTAAGTCGGGTATATTGAACAACTAACTTAAGAAGTTTATTTGTTAAGTCAGGTATCCCTCACCTGACCTAAGAAGTATTATTTATATTTAACAAATTAAATTTCGATGTGTTCTAAGTAGGATTTGAACCCCATACCTTTTAAAAAAAATTGAGTAAATTATATGATGAGCAATGCAAAATGGTACGACATTAAATGCTACGAAATTAGACGACTGCGCGTTATATATGTCTCTGTCTCATGCTTATAGCTGCAATGTGTGGAACTTCGTTTTTAATTTAAATAAATAAAATAGAGAAGCAATAATATAAACTTATTTTAATTTTAAAAAAAATAAAAGTAGTAAAATTAAATACTTTAAAAGTCGATCAGAAGTTCTAACTCAATTGGCAAAATATGTATAAATTGTTAGGTCGGACGTCCATAAATCGAGTTCAAACCCGATCATTCTACGTTGTGTATGAGAGTTTTTTTAGGTGTCATTTGTGTGTGTAAATTTATGATGACTTTAACATTTCGTCTATATAAAAAAAACTCCTTATATGATATATTGTTTCTCTATTTTATTTATTTGATATACTTTATTTAATATATATCATAGGATATATTGTCGTATGATATACTTTCGAACGCGTCGTATGTTTTCGTAGGATATAGAGTCGTAACATTACGCATTTATCTTATATGATATATATTACTACCTATGTTTCTTTTTACTTGTCATTTTAGAAAAAATATTTGTTTCTTTTTACTTGTCGTTTTGGCAATTTAGGTTATATTTTGCCTATTTTTTATTGACTAAATCTTGTATAATTTTTTTTTGTTGAAACAATATAATCTTTTTATTGTATACAAATTTTGTTTGTTTTTAAATAAAGTTTGTTACAATTTTTTAGGAATAGATAATGTTTATGAAAAAGTATGAAATTATTGGTGGATTAAAAATATGATATATATTTTAAAAAAAGGGCATAATAGGAAAATAAAGTGCGAAAATACACTCTCCTATTTTGGTCTTTTTTTTTTCTTAAACGACAAGTAAAAAGGAACGGAAGTAGTATCTTGTAACAATAAAAATATATAAATAATTAGTCAAATAAAATATATAAAAAAAATATAGAAAACACTTAGAAAAAAAAAACGAGGTTTTTTGTTCAAAAAAATAAAATCTGTGCGTACTTATCTTCTTTCTCAAAACACAGAACGCAAAACACAACAAAACGCATAAAACCTTCATCTTCTCCCGCGACAGAAGTTCAATCTGATACGCATAAAATCTGATACGCAAAACACAAAGTTCAATCGGCAAAAAACCTTCTCTTCTCTCGCGATCTAAAAACGCAGAACGCTTCAATCTAAAAACGCAAAACATAACTCTTCTCGACAAAGTTCTCTCAGAAAACGCAAAACGCTTCTCTTGTCGACAAACTTTGATCTGAAAACGGAATACCCAAGCAACATTCTATCGCTACAACAAAGTTCAAACCGGAGTAATTTTTTAACACTTACTTTTAATTTTTTGTTGTTGTGATATTTCAATTTCTCGTTTCTAGTTGCAATTTATGTTGTTGTTGCTGTGGATATTTTGATATTTTGTTATTATAGTTGTTCTATAGTGATGAAAGTTGTTGATTTGTGAAATAGGTAACAATAGTAATCAACTAAAACAAAGAAATTAAAGTTGTTGATTTGATATATTTGAATAGATTGGAACATTAGATTACATAAAAGTGCATAGTACGAGAAAGAAATTAAAGATTTATTTTTCTTAGATGTAGTTATGGATCGTAGTTGGATGAAAGTTTATCGTTTAAGTGCTAAGTACAAGAGAGGAATTGAAGATTTTTTTCAATATGCTTGTGAAAAACTTCCTAATAATAATGGAAAGTTGTATTGTTCTTGTGTTATTAGTTAGAAATAATTAATTTAACACATTAAATTTATGTTTTACTTTGTAGTCATCATTTGCAATTGCTCATCATTAGTCCTAAGAAGCTTGAAGTAACTTTTTTATGTTCATTGGGAAAGAAGGTCAGATAAGAAAATCTATGAAATTGTTGAAATGTAAGTATTCAACATGAACTTTATGATATGTTTTATGATAGAAATATATAATGCATATTTCTTTATTGTAGAGCTTTGGGAGGTTATAATAAGTTACAAGGTGTGAGAAAGCAGAAGAAAGTAGAATGGTTATATCCGATCGTAAGTTGTTACCTTAATATTTAAATGAATGATTAATTGATATATATTCTATAACAATTTTTGAATAATATTTACTGACGTCCACATATGATCATATTCAATTTTAGAGTCAAAAGCAACAAGTTAGTTATGTGTGCCGCTTTTATGTAATGATTCACATGTTAAACATTGTTTCCGCTAATATTGTTGGTTCATGGACCCAAGTAAGTACTAGAAATTTTTGTATCAAAGTTGCATCAATTAATTGATACTATTGTCTATCTAATTTATGTAAACATTTATTTATTCAGATATATCGGGACTCAAATCCATTTAGTAAGGATGAAGTTAAAAATGTTCAAGAACGCTGTGCAAAGATGATTTTGGAACGTGTTGAAGCAAGTTCTGATATATGATCTTTTGTGATCTTTAAGGTTTCTTGTTTTGATTGTCTCTTAACAAGTATTTAGTTATTGTTTCATATAAGTAGTTAATTACTCTTATTTATGCTCTTTTGATAAGACAAACATTTATCTAAGTGTAACAAATCTTACCCTACGTGATTTTTTATCTACTATCACAATGTTATGTTTTAATTTGGTATGATATTATTTTTACTTCTATGGTTTTATTTGAAATTTAGGTGAGATATGAAACATATGATGTTGCATTATATTTATGGTTATGAACTGATGTCGGTTGTAGTAAATTCAACACATAAATATGCAGAAAAAATGTGATATTATAAATAGAGAAAAAAAAAACTGCTCGGGAATAAAATATAAAACAACAACAACATCTTAGCTCGGTTAAACATATCCGACTTAAAAAACAATCTTCTTAAGTCAGTTGCACGTGCCGCAAGTTGTTCTGAAAACTAAAGCTTTTTAAGTCGCATAGAATTTACACGACCTAACAACTATTTCTTAAGTCAGGTCAAAATTTGACTTAACATGTCAAAACTTGTTATGTCAGGAATTGTTAAGTCACGCACGGAACTGACTTAAAAAGTCACTTTTAAATGACTTAACAAGCATTTTCTTAAGTCAGGTCAAATCCGACTTAACATGTCAAAACTTGTTATGTCAGGAATTGTTAAGTCACGCGCGGAACTAACTTAAAAAGTCATTTTTAACCGACTTAACAAGCGTTTTTTGTACTAGTGCTTTGATCTTGAAGCTGTGATTGTATATTGTTCCGGACAGAAACTAGATTTATTTGTGGAGGATAAATGAGAGTATGTTCTAACTTGACATTAAGTTTACATCTTCGAGAGATTGTCCGTTTTGGGGTTAACTCGTCACGGTTTTGTCCTTTGTAGAAAAGGCGCATCTCGGTTGGTTAGATGAGTGTGACGTGTTGTATACAAACTACCAATATCCTCATGTTCTAGGCAATGTGGGACTTATAGTGAGCCAGAACATATGCCCCCCAGTCGAGGCTAAAGGACTGTGGATTCGAGAACAAATTTTATCGTTCTCACAGATGGTGCCACTGTTCCGGACAGAACTCAGATTTATTCGTGGGAGATAAATGAAGGTATGTTCTGATGCGACCTCAAGTTCACATCTCTGTGAGATTGTCCGCTTTGAGGTTAACCCATCACAATTTTATCTTTTATAAAAAAGACGTATTAGTTGGTTAGAGGAGTGTAGCGTATTGTATAACTACCATTAGCTTCGAGTTCCAAATAATACAAGACTTATAGTGAACCGAAACAGATATGATGATGGGGTTGTTTGTGTTTTTTGATTGCATTTGCTTTAATTTGTAGTTTAAGTTTTTGTCTTATTGGTGGAAAGAAAATTGTCGAGATGAAATTAATTCAAATATAAATTTGTAGTGATTGATTCAAGTATACACTTGTAGTGTTCTTGAACCCTCTGTTTTGTAAGCTATGCAAATTGAATAGTTATTTTGGATTATTAAATTTTAGAGATGAAGAAGTTTTTGGTTGATAGAACAAGTATGGAGCTATGTGAATGTTGTGCAACTAGAACTCGAAGTAGAAGGGCATTGATATTATTCAAATGTTCTCTGCAAAAAAGTCTCGGAAAAGACATTTGCTTTCTGGTTATTTAGCGCACTATTCTTATGTTATGCTTATAATCTCTCTAATTTTAAATTGTACTTTTGTTAACAAAATAACGAATTTCTTTTATTTTGTTTTATGACTATACATGTGAATTTGCAGATAAAATTTTGTCCAAGCTCTATAAAAAACCTAACTTCGCCACTTCTAGTACTCTCTCAAATATGTTTCACCTATCCTTGTTATAGATTCATACTAATAAAATGATACATCCATTTTCCTTTATCCTTTCCTTTATTATATTATATATTAAAGTAAAATACTATATTAATCTTATGACTAAAAAAAAAAAATACTATGTTAATCTATTTTGCCGCCTAATTTGTCCGCCAATTTAGTTTATCTAGTGCTTGGAAGGAACAAGCAACTGCTCTAGAAATGCCTTTGTGATGATGCTCTATTTCCATTAATTAGTTGCCATATCCTTTTGACAAAACAAAATTCAAAGGGTTACTCAGTACAGTGAAGTTTAATTTGTATAATTGGCAGATCTAAGACAAAACCAAGCAATTATAGAGGAGCAAAAATTACATAGGCACAACCACAAATTAAATTTGTTTTTTTTTTTACATCGGAAATATAAATTGTTTCTGCCAGGAATTGAACAATGGACCTCCCCCTACCCAATTCATATGTCCCCCGGCTCTTACCACTTGAGCTATTTTACGGAGACACAAATTAAATTTGTTTGGACACACATACTTAATTTAAAAAAAAATTAAAAGCATAAAAGGATGAATTAATATTAAAGATCTAATGAGTTGTATAGAAAAAGATGGTGTGGGTGATATAGAAAAACGAACCACTATCTAATCCAAACCTCAACGGTAGCCTTTGCATTTGCTCATATTGGCTTTAATATGATAGAATCTGAAAGCTATCCTGTCTATGAACCATGTTGGTTTCTCGAATGTAGGGTTCTCCAACACCTTTAAGACCCTGAAGTTGAAAACAATATCATTTAGCATGTGTTAAATTTCAAATTACAAATTAGAAAAGCAGAACCTACATATTAACAATTAACATATATAGTAACTGCCAAAGTTGTTCAAAAAATAGAGAACAAGGTATGAGATAGAAGAACACCTTAGGAGCTATTATAACACTTCTTGCATATCTAGGTTTAGGCAAAAAACAACGGGTCCTCTTTGAAAGTTTCAATTGCTCCTGCTGAAGATATATTAATTAACATCAGACCATTATCATCTAATAAGAAAGAATGAGCAAAAGTTTTGGGAACAATATTTTGACAATTGTACATTTTGGAAATAAAAACACATCCACAGTTAGTTTGTTACCTGAGCTTTCCAGTCAGTCGCATCTTTATATGCTAATATGTTCTTCAACAACAACTATACCAAAACAAAGATAATAGCACAGATATTTGATGTATTTAAAAAATAATTTTTGCTTATAATTAAAGTCGGAAGAAGTGCATGGACACACATAAATCGACGGCATAGCAGTTGAGCGTCTACTTATGATCATCATTCCACAGAAGCTAGCGAAAACTAAATAAAATAAAGAAAGAAAGCAAATGAGATGAGATGAGCAATATGACGAAGAAAGAGTGAGTGAGATATATAGGGCAAGAAGGAAGGAAAAATACAAACCCCACAAAAATATGTTGCCCCAATCCTTATCCTCATCGGAAACGCGAGTTGACTCAGATTCAGAGAGGTTAGAAAACTTGTTTTCGACGAGGTTAAATACATCCTCATCGCTGAGACGAGATATCTGGAAATCAGATAGGTTAGAGCATGGTTTTAAATTGCAGTTGCGGTAAGGGATGTGGTTGCGCTTGCGGACGTTGCGTTTGCGGCTGCTGCGGCGTGAATTAAATTTTCATATTCACAACCTATATTATGTGTACAACTGCGCCACTACAAAATTTAACCACTATATAGTAGAGTTTTAGTTTGCTAAGTAAATACTAAGTGATAGATGGTTGAAATACAAAGTGGATAGACTGTTAAAAGTAAGATTTTTCATTAAATCTTTAGTATTTTGGTAGTTGGGATTCTAAAATTTTATTTTTGATGAGAAAAGTTTAAAGAATATGTTAGAAATTGTCCGATGCGGCTCCTGATGCGGTTACGTTGCGGTCGAACACGTGATTACAAATCACACCGCAATTGCGGTGCGATGCGGTTGCGGAAACTCATCAGCAATATTGCGGCCGCAATTGCGGTTGCGGATTGCAATTTAAAACCTTGGGTTAGAGACCTTGCTTGCCAATTTGTTGTACAGAGCACGAATGGGTGGGTTCAATATGGCAGCGACGTCGCCGGGTAACTCACGCATGTCTGCTTTGCTTTGCTGCTGCTTTGGTTTTTTCTTTTTTTCTTTGACTGGATGCCGTAGACAAAATACATTAATTATTCATTAAATATAAAAAGTCAAATGTTGGTCAAAAAAAATAATAAGTCAAATGTTTCTCACTAAAAGGATTGTTTAGGTGTAAAAGTAAAACATATAATTTACCTATGAAGCAAAATTTTGTTATAACTATATGAATAGAAAAAAATGCTATAAGAAATTAACAAAGTATCTAAAATAAATTTGAAATATATATTATTAATAAAATAGAGTCTCTGCTCAAGATGACTATAGACCGATAAAAGAGGAGTTTATAAAACAAACGTGTCACATATAAACGGAGCACCAATGAAAATCCAAAACTTACGCTGTCTAAAAGATATTTATTTTTAATCTCATTCTTAGAAGAGACTCCTCAATTTTCTGATCACTAGAGAAACCTCAACCGAACCCAGAAAATGTCCCTAGTCACTAACTCCTGATCTCGAATCAAAAGTGATTGGTCCATAAGAACCAAAAAATGCTCCTGGAGCCAAAAGTTGAAGCGGCAACGATAGAAAGAGGGGAAGTGCTACGGTATTATTGCCTAAAAGCATTGTATTGGTACTATAGAGATTTTAACCAATAAAATTGCAAATTTTGTCCAAGTCAGTAAATTGGTCAAACATAATAGTTCCAACATGTCAAATTTTATGACACATGTTAAATGGCTATTGGACAACAAATTTAATGTATTGGTACATGACTATTTTACCATTGTACCATAGAATTCACCTAAAAAGAGAACATAAGTAGATAAGTATCATATCACAATCCTCCTCCAAACAGTCGACAGACGGTGTCAACCACACCCCGACAACTCTAGAACCACCACACCACAAAACCGACTACCACCACACCATATCAACACCAATAGACCTATTCTTACTCCCTTGACTAACCAACCAAACCCCATCACACCACCCAAGCCACATGTATGCAGCGAAGAGACATGGTGCTTGGCTCTGAAAACATAGTGCTCGGCTTTGAAACCAATTCATAAGAACCATGGAAGAATCATATCACAAAAATTAACTATTATAGTTGGAAAGCCAAAAGCTTTAAAACGCCACAGAAGAATCTCATACTTCTAATATGGAACTCAAGTATCATACTATGAATTACACCATAAAAACTAATTATTACAGATGAAGGGTCCAAAGTCTTATAATTCTCATAATAGAATCTCATACATGTAAAACTCAAATTTCATTCCTTACAATTAGATTTAAGTATCCCGCAATACTCTACAACTCAGTCAATTAGGATTTTGATTTGATGTTTTGAAACAAATAATATGGGCTTAAATACACTTTTGATCCTCTAACTATTTTCAATGTTTCAGTTTGGTCCTCTAACTATTTTTTGCTCTAAATTGGTCCTTTAACTTTTTTTCCGTTAATCATTTTGGTCCTAACCGTTAAAAAAATTAAAAAAACGTTAACTATTGCCTACGTGGCACTGAATGACTTGAATGCTGACCGTGTGACATGGCATAATGTTTCTTTAGAGAGAGAATAAGAGATAGAAGAGAAGAGATAACTCCAAAATTGAAATTAGGGTTTTTAACCTCCAAAATCCCAAATTCATCCCCAAATTCATGGTATAAACAATCATCATCAACAAATTCAACCCCCAAATCTTTCTTTAAATCCCTTTTTTGTTCACAACAACAAACCCATATTTATATCAACAGATCCAGAAAATTTAAAAACTCAAAACTCAAACTAACCCCTTTTTTCTGCAGCTACCTCTGTGTTCTGTTTTGCATCCTGGGATTTTTTGCCTTTGCCTTTAGCTTTGATTGGCATGAATTCTTAACCCTCTCAGCATGTCTTGTGCTATTAGGTGTCTTAATACATATATTTGCCTTCCAAAAAATAAAAAGATAGAGCTTTTCAATTAATTAGCGAAAATTAATTTCGTTTGTAGATTATGGAAGATAGATCCAAACAAGATCGACGGAGATAGATCTAAAAGATTAATTTTGTTTGCTTAAATATAGCTTTTATGGAAGATAAATCCAGAAAATTAAAAAACTCAAAAACTCAAACAAGATAGATCCAAAGGTTAATTAGCGTAAGTTAATTCTGTTTGCAGATTATAGAAGAGATTCCTTATGATAGAGCTTTTAAGTCGCGAGATCGATGGAGAAGTGGCAACGACGAGATAAAGAGAGACCAAGACATAGATTCAAGATCATAAATTTTTTCTTTTTCTCTCAACCAAAGATTGTCTTCTCACTTCTCTTCTATTCGTTCTTCTCTCTCTAAAAACACACTATGCCATGTCACAAAGCCAAGATTCAAGTCACTCAATGCCAAGTAGGCAATAGTTAATGTTTTTTCAATATTTTTAACGGTTAGGACCAAAATGATTAACGGATAGAAAGTTAAAGGACCAATTCGGAGCAAAAAATAGTTAGAAGACCAAACTGTAACTTTAAAAATAGTTAGAGGACCAAAAGTGTATTTAAGCCAATAATATGATACACGATAATAACTAACACCATAGACTTTTTCTTTCAATTACCCTCCTATGTAAAAAACATTTGTTTCTCAATTATTTTGTTAGATAGTTTTTCCCGGGAAATTTATGAGGCAGCTGATATAGTCATAGATGCCAATACCATCCATCTCAACTACAGAGCATAACTAATCCACCATCCACAAGACAGAGCATAATGACAAGATCATCTCTCTATATTTGGTGGAATTAACAGTGATTAATTAGTGTTAATTTATACAACAAGCTTTGTTCTTGTTCTGGATCATTGGCAATTGCATGCAACCTATGGTACTATTTTCTAGACAGTTTAGACTTTATAGACTAGAATAGTTAGTTTTAATATATGTTTAGTGTGTATTAAAAATTAAATAGGATAGAAAAAAGAGTTAAATATTTTGATTCCATTTGAAAGAGTGGCACTAAAAAGAACAAAACAGAATAAATTGACTTGTTCTATTTGTCCACATGCTAAATTTTACCTAGGATACTGGTGTTGATACATGTGTAGTTGAAAATTTAAGTGTGAAGTGATGAAATTCCATATTAGTTAATATGTATTGAGGCTAGTATAAGTGTAGACATCATCCATATGCTCAATTATATATCATAGGTTTTAGTGCATGTTTGGTTAGAAAATTTGATTTTGATTTATTGGTTTTGGAAAATTGATTTTGATTTAAAGAGAATTGATTGTAAAATGATTTATGCTCGAGTACATATTTACGTAAAAATAGGTTGAACAATAAAACATTAAACAATCAAATCCAAAATTCAAAAGCGGGTTGAACAATAACTCGATGATTGATCGTCTGAAATAAGTTGCCATAAGAAAAAATTCCAACTTAACGTGCCTTTTTAATTTAAAATAAATGTTTGGACGGTCTTATACTCTTATGCTTAAATTGGTTTTCCTCCTATTCCAAAAGACATCATTCCAATTAAATAGGAGATTTTAAATTTTAAATGAAAAGAAACTTGGTAAAACAATCCGGTACCAAAAAATTGGCCGCGACAAAACAGTATCGGCAAATATTATATACAAAACCTCTTGGTAATTGAACTAAGAGCAAGATCTTTAGTCAAATTCATAGTCTAAGTACTTGATACTTAAATTCTTTTGCTATTGAAGAGAGTATACATGAAAGTTCTTGATTCTTATTTCTAAGAAAAGATTCTTATAGAATGATCTTTCAAAAGTTGATCCTTAAAATGAAAATAATGTTTATATCTCTTTCAAAAGTTTAATCTTATGTGGCACAGTAGAACCTACGTGAATATTGTTAAGAACATCGATTTAAATATTCAAGGATAAAGATGCTCTTGTGTGAAACAGATGTCATATCAACCAGCTAATGAAAGTTAATTTATTAGAAATGAACTACTAAACTGTTTTATTCCTTGCTAATCTTTGACTAATTTTGTTATTAGCAAAAAAGACATTTGCCATTCAACTTCAATACTGTGTGTGTAATACCCCCTAACTCACTCTGTTAGAAAATGGTATCTATGAATCATAATTTGAGTTGGTATGCATAAAGACAAGATGGACCACCAATAAAAATTTTAAAACTAAGTTATGATTACATTTTATCTTTGCTCTTTCTCTTTAATCCTTTAACTTGAAAGAGAAACACAAATCATAAGCTTTTTCTTTTCAATGGTAAAAAAGAAGAAAAACAAGATACTTCACAATAATATTAATTATACAACTTTTGATAACTATAAGCACAAAATTAACATGCTTTCCATATCATAATAACATAGAATAAACTATGCAAACATAAATGAGATAACTTAATTATGATTTTTAATCTAATTAAACCACATTAAAACAATGAACAACCAAATCCAAAATTCAAAAGGATAATGAACTCTCTTCACATAGTTTTAATCTCAAGGCTCAAATTCTTCTTGATCAGCTTCAAACTCCTCTTGATTCTGATAACCATTCATAAAATTCTTGTTATTCTCATAATTGTTTGCATTGTTGCTACCAAAGTAACCCTCTTTGTTATACCAATTCTCAGAGTTCACTACTCCTTTAGCTGAATCTCCATTGAATGTTGGATTATATTTCTCAGAGCTAACATCATAATAGTATTTTCCACCTTCCATAACTCTTGTGTCACTCATCCCTTGCCTCTCACCATTGTTATAATTGTTATTACTAGCAACATTGTTGTTGTAGTAATACTTGTTCTTGTTGTCGTCGTTGTCATTGTTCTTCTGATTCTCCATGGAGTTGTATCTTTCTTCTGTGAACTTCGTGTTGCTATTTGAAGCATCTTTAATATTGTTGTTGTAGTAATACTTGTTCTTCTCGTCGTTGTTGTAGCCTTCTTCTGTGAACTTTGTGTTGCTATTAGAAGCATCCTTAATATTGTTGTTGTAGTAATATTTGTTGTTGTTGTTGTTGTTGTTCTGATTTTCATAAGAGTTGTAACCTTCTTCTGGGAACTTTGTGTTTCTAAATTCATTAGAATCATACTTGTTGTTGTTATTGTTGTTGTAAGAAGTATCTGTGAGTTTTGTGTCACTGATTTCATTTGGGTACTTGGTAGTATAAGAATCTTTCTGGTAGTTAAAGTAATTTTTAACATTGTTGTTGTTGGTTTGATCCTGTGATGTTTTTTCATATGATTGATGATAAGTGTTAGGATCAACATTGTTTGTGGTAGTGGTGGTTGGAGGGTGTAGACCAGAATCATGACCATATAAGCCATAACTGTTTTCAGTTTCTGGCATGAAATCTGGTTGTTGTTGTTGTTGTGGTTTGTTTAATGGATCTTCATTGTTACTGTCTTTGACATTGTTGTTGTTATTGACATGGGTGACTTTGCTGAAGAATTGACTTTCTCTAGCATGAATTTGGAGAGAAAATGAAAGGGTTGTTAAGAATAAGAAAGAGAGGAATTTTGAGATGGGAGCCATGGATGGTGAGTGTGATTTAGTGTGTGATGAGTGAGTGAGTAGTGTGATTGTTGAAATATGTTTATATAGAGAACTTTAACTCTTTTTTATTTACCACTTTTAAAATTTTCCACTTATTTGGTGCAAATGGAAGGAGGGTTATGTGATTATTGTGGTCCACCATTTATCAGAAACTTTTACTGATTAAAATGGGCCCAAATTTGGATTTTTGTCTTGCTAACACTGGCGTAATTCGAGTTTTGATTTCTCATATATGCTCTAAAGTATCGTCATTCTCTAATATTTAATCTTCGAATTGAATCGATAGTGGTACATTTGACATTTTCTTACAGGGTCAGTCTGCCTGAGTTCTGATGCCTCCTTAGCACGTGATTCATCTAGGTTTCACATCTAAATTCAAACACGAAACTTCGCGGTTGTGAATTTCAGTAATATTTGCCACTTCTTCTAAGGAGAAACAAAAACACCATAAATTAGGGTATAATTTAATTGAGTTTTGTTAGAATGGCATCTAATTAAAGGGACGGCACCCTGCACCTATTATACAAATAAAGCCAATTCTTTACATAACTCTTGGCAATGCAGGGGAGACTCTGGTTATTTGTTTATGCAAAGAGACATCAATGTTGGATTGGAGAACTTACTATATTAATTAGACCAAAAATTGTATAGCTAATGATAATAAGGGTGCAATTTTATTTCCTTAATTAAGAATTTTAAAAACTGATATTCATTAGTACAAGTGTTATGAGCTAGATTGGATCATGGAATCCTTCAACATCAGAATATTTAACCTAGCTCTCTCGGTATTATTATCCATATAGTGCTAAATATTGAATGAATCTCATTATATTTCGTTTCTTCTAAGCAAGCTCATGATTGATTAGTAGTTGCATGAATGATGCTAAGTAGCAAGTGGCAAATAATACCAAGCCTTTTTGTCTTGTGTTTGTGTACTAGAATTATACCCAAAAAAATTTCTAATAAGTGAAATACTGTCACACTGATTATTGTTACAATAGTGTGAATTGTATTAAGAGCCAAATTAACTTTACACATTTTTAACCTTTTGGTAACAAAATAAATTAAGTAATCATACTCACCCCTATATAACCTACCAAAGCAAATCCCAATATTGATTAGAGTAACATAAATAAAATAGTGCATGTTTGGTATTATGATCATTCTATCAGAATTTCGACGAGCATCTGTAATTTTTTTAAGTTATGGATGTAACTTTGACAAAATTGCAGTGACTTCCTCTAATTCTTGTAAAACCAATCTAATACCATGCATACATTAAATTGGATGAGATAAGTATGTCTAGCTCTAAATGGTGGGGATGATGATTGTGTTATAAAAAAAAGGTATGGAAAATTAGACCAAATGAAGAAAGGCATGGCCAAGTAATTATGCGTGGATTGTGGAGTAGTAGGGACATGAAAAAATTGAAAATAATAGCATTTGATGGAAATTCCATCCATGTGCCCTCCCTCTATACTTTGTCTAGATTATGGACTACACCAACCACTTTTACTGCATTGTGGATACATAAGCAATGATCCTCAATAAGCGCGTTTATAATTAAGTGGATTATTTTGTGATAGTGGTGCCCTGGTGCATGCGCCTCTCTTTCAATTTCTTTGCACACATAAAGTCAGTGAAGGTTTGGTATTGAATTTGACTTGCATTACTTTGTTTTTGTCACATTATTAGTTATATATTACTTTGACATTGGTTTTTTATTATTAATTTAAGCATTTATCCTTAATTAAAGTACTAGTACTATATCTTAACATTGCAAAAATTCAATTAATGAAAAGTTAAACTTTGATAAAATACATTAGTATAAAATTAAAATAGGACAAAGAAACTGACCGACCTCTTTATCTTAGTGGGTGAGAGGTAGGTAATTTCAAGTAAATTTTTGTCAAAGAAAAGTGTTTTAGGTATTGAAATCTAAGTTGATGAATCTAACACATTTTAGGTTACAATTTGTGTCATGAAGACATGCATGCCAACAACTTTAGGTAATCCATGTGAATGTGACACTTCACTAAAATTTATCTTGATTCATTTATGTATGTAAATCGGAGAAGCTATAGTAACTGTTTTGTTGCAATAGACAAGAAGATAAAAGAAAATCTTACTAGATTGTTTATGTTAAGAAGATCTTACATGTTCTAGATCGAAGTTTCAAAAGAAGGAAATGAAGTTTAAATATAAATTTAATTTTCTTTGGTGTCAAAAAAAAAAAGTCACTAAAGTTCCACCCAAAACTATTGTATTTTTCTTGTGACATTTTTTTTCTTCTTCTTATCTTGGGATATATTGTAGTTATTGAATAGATAGATAACTTTTGTAAAAGAAATTTGGATAGCTCATAAGCCAGGGTCGAAAATAGAGAAATATAAACTAAAGAAGCTTCCAATGCATTATGCATGTAATTTTTTATGCTATGATGATATAGTAATATATAGTATGATCCATTTATCACTTGGTTATTCCCGCGAAAGGCGCGCCTAGAATAATGTATGTTGTTGATTTTACAAAGCAAAAATCTAAGGCACCAAGAAAAAAGTAAAGCAAAAATCTAAAGTTTAATTCACAAAAGAAAAAGTGTATAAATAATTAGTTGACTAGTCCTTTTTTCCGGTGAGTTAGTTGACCAGTCTAAACACTATAGCCCACCACCAAAAGAGAAAATGGTAATAGTTACAAATTTCATTTGGTAAAGGAGAGAAAGAGAAAAGAAAAGGTGTGAAAAATAGGTATTTGTTTAACAACAATGACAATAGAAAATATTTTGTGGACACTCAAACACCCCATCAACATTTTGAGAGAGAAAGAAATAGAGAGTGATGTGATGTGATAAATTGATAATATGATAGAAAAATAGATATGGAGAAAAAATAAGGTGTTGAGTGGATGTTAAAAATATTGAGGTGTTTATTATCATTGTTGTTAAATTGTTCAATAGATTTTAATATGAAATACATTGTCCTAAAATAATTGCTAGAAATAAAATTTAGTAATTTCTTACCAATATTTTCCCTTTTCTTAACTTCGATTCGTCTTATTATTATTATTATTATTATTATTATTATTATTATTATTATTATTATACATTCGCGTCTTTCTTATTATTTAGTATTTCATAGTACGTAGAAAAATGATCGGTATTAAAAAAAAATTGCACAAAATAAATAGAAAAAAGAAATTACTAGGCAAGACGTCCATGATCAGAGTTCGAACTCAATACCTCCATTGCTATATGTAAATTTTCAATAATTTATCGTTTCATCTACGTACTAAAATAAAAAATCAATAAAAATTAGGGGAGGTCCTATAACGAAGATTTAAACGTTCGAAGTCAATCACTTTGTTGGTTTGTTCACTTGATGTGCTACAATATGTACTTGATGTGAAAAGAAGCACAATAGATGAAAAGACTATAAAATGAATTTTAATAAGTTATAGCTCATCACTATTTTTATTGATAGGTAGTCACACTTTCCTTTTCATAAGAGTACAAGTGAAGATCAAGATGAAGAAGTTTCCTTTCATTAAGAGTACAAGTGAAAATCAAGAAGTTTATAATGAATTTGCTATAAAAGGTACTCGACCATTTTCAGAGATTACCAAAGATGTAATACAATAATAGTGAAATCTTTAAACTTATCGACTTATTTTTATTCAAATAAATTTACCAACTTTGAATATGCAAGTAAGAGGAAGGAATGAAACTAAGCTATGAAATTATTTGAATTGTGACTTATTGAAGCTTATGATCTGATATAAGTTCTGTGAAATTGTTTGAGAATAAAACTTCAAAAAAATAGTCCATAAGCTATTTTCGATTAATTTTCATAAATTCTCTAAAGATAGTTTATAAAAACAATTAATAAACTTACAAATAAGCGCTTGTCATAATAAATTTTAAGCTATAAACTGCAAATTAAGTTATTTATCCAAATAAGTCCTATGAAAAATGAGGTAGACACCATTGAAAAATAACAACACAAATTGATTGACAAGCTTAAAGACAGGCTAAACGAGTCTATACTTGTCTCAGTTTACAACAAAACTGAGGTTGAACTAATTCTTTGTAATTTTATAGATTTTTATTTAAGAATGTTAATTTGGCATTTAAAATGACAATTTTCACTTCATCTGTCCTTATATGAAGAGAAGAACTAAAGAGGCAATCGAAGTATACCAATTTACTTATTAATTAATGAGAACATTTCTACCTATTACAAGAGAAGGGTAAAAAATTAGGCTTAGCCCTCCACTTGAAAATGCCTAAAAGTACAAGAATCCACTCTGCATGGATAATATACACTATAATTCTTCTACTAACCTATAAAACCTTTGGAGCCATGACATGACTTGGAGCACAAGTATCTTACCTTGTAAAGCCGCAATGTAAACAAAAATAGTACTGCAGCCTTGAAATGCAATCCCTTCTAGTTGATCAAACAAAAGTAATGTTCTAATCGGAAGAATCTTCGGAGTCACTCGAGTCTGAGCTTTCTTCGTTTACAACTCTATTATTGGCCATACCATCTGAACCTTCGCTCATAACATCTGCCTCAGAACCCCCGTCCTCTTCTTCCTCTTCCTCTACATTCTCTTGAATGCCATTGTTATTGTCATCTTCCGAAGCTTCCACATATTCTTCATCGCTAATTCCAACCAAATCTCTATTCCATCTGTTGGGGGTACCATTAAAACCTATCTCCCAGTTTCCTTGACCATACTCTACTGCTTCGACATTGTCATCAGATTCCACTGCCTGGGCGTTGTCATCATACTCATCCTCTTCACTGCTGCTACTCATTTCAGCAGCTTCCATCTGGAGGGGACTTGTCTTCTCATCATTCCAGCCCTCATCCACGATTCTCGATGGTTCTCTTCCAATATTGGAGCTATGATTGGCCACCCTACTGCCCAGCATCAAATCTTCATCAACCCTCTTCTCCACTCTCCTTTTCCTAACTGTCCGAGGGCCACGTCCACCTGCTTGTCCTTGAGATCCTTGTCCCTGCTGTTTTATTCTTTGACTTAGATTCTCAGTGACCATAAAATTGTGGTGACCATTATCTCGTTTGGAATCGTTCATACTTTTAGACAGTTTTTTATCCCTTCCTTTATCATGATTCACTCGTCCCCGTTTTTTGCTGCTGGGCACAATTTTCATAGGGGCAGATTTCACTTTCATGAATCCATCACGGTCCAAGTCTGCTGGCTCAACCACTTTAGTAGATTTGACAGAGGCATATCTTGAAGGAAGCTTCTGCGGAAAGCAAAGCAAGTTAAATGACTAATGTTGATTAAAATTGAATGAAACATTTCCTGCAAAACAGCCACAACCTGCCCCCACAAAATAACAAAATTTGACGTCCAATCTGCTCAATAAATGTCTCAGACACAATAGTCATACTGTCATTGCTTTTGATATAAATATATAAATATAAATGGAAGTGCAATATAATCACCACAAACCTTTCACCTGCATCACAAAAGTTAAAGAGAAGAACAGTCTAATGAAAAAACAATAGAAAGCGACTCACTATGAATCTAGCTTCTTTCTCCTCACACGGCTCAGGTTTCTCAGGCTTTACATAAGTGATGGACGTGTCAAACTCAAAAAGTCTGAGAGACACAGCTGAAGTTGTCCGTGGAACCCATGGAAGAATAGTAACTGATTCAAGATCCATGGAAGTATGTGCAGCACTCTCCGACATAGTACTCATCCCCAACAAATCCGCAGTTGTAGAGAAGGGTGATGATAAGAAATCTTGCTTTAGTGCTCTCTCAAATAGAGTCAATATCTGCAATATAGATAGTTAAATTTTGAAATCTCTTAACTGATTCTCAATCTTTAAAATGTTGCAAAGATATGGCATATAAATTTTGCATTTAAATGGCGAACCTGTAGAAGTTCCTCAACAGAAGAAGATCCGTTCAACTTCACACCCCAAAGCCTCCTAATATCTTCTGTCCAAGTTGATTGAAATGCTTCAGGTGGAACAGATGCCTACAAATCAGAATATGAATACAACATGTCGCTCAAAAGGCCAACATTTTAAATTATGTGGAAAAAAATATAAAGGGGGTAAAAAGTGTCGCGTATATTATCAACTCACCTCAATAAAAGCCAGTATGGCCTTAAGCAGTCTTGTCCGCAGAGGAAGAGAAGAATCCAAAATACAAATATCTTTTGGTAACTTGTCTCCACATTCAAAAGCATGTTTAGAAAAATTAAATCCATCATTTAATGGAAAAGTGCGGTGGCAATAACTGCAATGGGAATCTTCCAAGCAATAAAGGTTGAGACAGGTTTCACATATGTCAACCTGAGGTTTGCATCTCTTTTTCCCATATTTCATTGCACATAATATAGATGGGTTATAACATTCTTTCCACATCCATTTTTGAAAATCTTGATACCTTCTCAAGGCCGCTTTCTTGTCGCTCTCACTTTTTCCAAGCTCAATTCTGAAGGATGACGAAGTTTCTGAAGTATCAGAGCTCAAGCCACAAAGAGTACTGCTAGGACTGTCAGATCTAGTATGGTGATCAGGACTGGAATCTGTTTCATCAGCTCCATTTTTAACACAGATTTCATCTGTGTTTCCAATTTTGGCACAGTTTGCATTCTTTTGAACATTTTCCTTAAATGTATTTTCAATCTTTAGCAACATTAGACGCAAATGTGATTCCCTGATGCCACGTGAATCCAGTGAATTCAGAAGGGCGTCAAAGGCCTGTATACAATTAGTTAAATATATAATATTAGAACCACTACAAACAAAGCCGAAAACAATACTTAAATTCACAAAATAGCTGCACGTAGAGATAAAAGGCACAACAGATAACTTCCATATTTGGTTAGCTAAGAAAGGAGAATATATAAGAAACTTTGGAAAGAGGCAAACAAAGGGATGACTAAGAACAAAAGTGTCAATATTATTAGATTGAGAGGAATGCCTAAACTATCACGGGATGCTCCTCATCATGCCCAAAGCAGAACATCTGAAACATGAAGTTTCACATGATAATATGATTGCGGTGTCATGGTGCATGGAGCTTTGTGCAAGAAGTATGTATGACACACATGAAAGCCATGTCAAAAGTGTCAATATTATTAGATTGAGAGGAATGCCTAAAGTATCATGGGATGCTCCTCATCATGCCCAAAGCAGAACATCTGAAACATGAAGTTTCACATGAAAATATGATTGCGATTTCATGGTGCATGGAGCTTTGTGCAAGAAGTATGTATGACACACATGAAAGCCATGTGCCTACTGAATAAGCCAGGGCTTTGGTGGTTGGCAGGTTGAATGACGCACAGCATTCAGTGGTGTTAAACTGTTAATGACCATAACCGATGTTAGTATATGGCAGTGAAGGGATGAAATCTGCCTGAAAGGCAATGTGGCAGAGAGAAATTACTGGTTATGACCAGAGAAGTTTGGATGAGGCTGGATTTAGCCACGATCAATAGGACGGTGAAAGATTGTCACTATAAAATAACACCGGGTTAATCAAAATATAGGATGGTAATGGACATGTTGGTAAAGGTGGAAATCAGGATAAACGAATATAAACTAACGAATAATTTAAACTTTATATAAATCGACCTCCTCCTGATTCTAGGTAGATAGAATCTTGATTTCAGCAACATTGCCAAGACCCGGTGAAACATGCAAACTTGTTCATTTTATTACAAACTGGTTCGCTGTTTAATGTTTGACAATGCTAAAAACTTGATTGTTAAGATCTGAGCTGTCAAACATAGCCCCCCAAGTTAATGGGAAAATCATTCTACCACAACACAGTACACATTTTTTGTTATTATTCGTGAACTAGTGTCTTTATTAGCAGTTCAATGTTTAGTCCAGTTTCAAAAGCACTGGAATGATATCTATCAAAGTTAGAAATTAGATGATCAGCAAAACATGGAACGGCCTATTAGGGAAAGGAAAAAATAAGTTACAAGACAAACAAACAGTTTACCTCTTCAGAATCAATAAGCCTCCATTTGCCATCATGATATTCAACAAAGATCCTTCCCGTGCCAGGATCATTGTAAGAAGCAGATGCAACAAACTGCCAATATCGATTATGTCTGCGGTCTTGCCCAAGGGGTAAGGATCTATAGATGTACATCTCCTCCGCTAGGTGAGAAATATATGATTTCAACTGAGATCGTGACCGTTTTGAATGATTATCAGAACCTATGCAGAGATCATGACCTGATGAGAGCTTTTCAGACTGGCTTTGTCCAACATTATTATTATTGCAACTACTAATATCAAGCAAGGGGCTTTGGCTGCCCTCCACGACAGCACCTGTAAGCTGTGTTTCAACCTTGATAGAAGGAAAATCTGATTTAATGACATTATCATCTTTCAGGCGAGTTTTATCTATCTGTGCTTCTGCCAACATTTGCTTCTTCAGAGCATTTGCTGCTTCCAAACGATCCTGAACAACTCTCCACGTCAATTTGATAATTAAATAAATAAATACAAAAATCAGGTTGGGAATATATTTATGGAATGAGGTTTACCTCAAGAACAACACGGATTGAATTTCCTTCATTTGCCACACCAACCAATACAACAAGAGCATTTAATCGCTCCTCTACACTGAGATCAGAATATTCTCCTTCAGTAAGCCCTTGAATCCATGACTCTCCAGACTTACTTTCATCAATTTCCATGTTATCTTCACCTAGATTTCTGGCATTTAGATTTTCACAAGCAACAGGCTTTCCAATAACAACACGTGGACAATTAGCATTCTTAGAACCATTGTCAGGAAAACAAGACGGATCCTTATCTAACTCATCTTTAAGTTCTCCAACATGACCTAGATTTTCTTTCCCACTTGATGAAAAAGCATTACATTCTTCAGATGTTTTGTTAACACTTGATGGATTAACCAAATCATCAACTTCAGGATCCTCATCGACTTCACTTTCTGACTCTTCTCTTTCAACATCATCAGCTTCTTCCTCAGCTAGAAACCCATTTTCAAATATCTGAATTTTCTTTCTTGCTTCAGAAAGAATGGCCTCAGCATCAGCAGGATCCTTCCTAAATGCAGGACGTACACAATAAGTTGACGGGGCTACTCTTTCAAAAAGCTTGGCATCTCTTGTCAAAGCAACAGAAATTGACGCCTCGGGTGTCTTGCTGGTTGACAGGTCCCGTAGACCAGATTTCTGACAGGTAAGAAGACACAAGTTCAGAACAGAACAGACTTGACAATAAAGAGTATTTAATATGGGATATGCAACTCACCTGAATTTTTTCAGCAAGCTCTATTACATTCAATCCCTCACCACTCTCTAGCGAGAGAACATGAAATGCTGCAAATTTAACTGTTCCAGGAGTTAACCGATGCCTAGATCTTCGAGGTCCTAATAGACCTCTCTCTTGCATTTTTGCCACAGCATTTTCAGCTGCTGAACCATTACGAAGCGCAGAAATGATATCTTGACAACTTCTTCCCTGTAATTAGATATAGAATGTGATCCACTTATTTGACGCAATGATATTAAGACCCCAAAATAAATATTGAACTGTTGATTAAAATGCATGCCAAGACAAAACATGACAATATAACCTTTATAGGTACCAGCTGATAAGAAACCATCCTGAAATTATATCTTAACTATATTTCTCATTCTTAAAATCACTAAAATATGGAGGTATTCATGTAAAAAAGGATTTTTATAGCAGCTGAAATTTTAAAAAGCAAAACAAAGAAAACTGAACCTCGTCTTTACTGTTTCCACGTGAACATGAAATACTTCTTTTCTTAAACTGTGGTCCATATCCTGCAGATAATGCTAGCTGTCGGAAAATTTCTGGCCACGTCAATTGATTTAAGTGCTTATGCCAATTCCGTATGTCAAAGCCCCACGCATATGCCTATCATCATAATAAAGGCAATTATAGGACTGGACTCCATTGAATAAAACCACTATTTCTCTGATAAAAGGACAAGTATAATTTAAGGAATATATAAACTTACCCCTTCCACAATCTCTGAATGGCCACCTCCAGAATTAGCAGCCCCGTTCTGATTCATTCCTAATCCTGTAACAGGTGTCCTTGCAACATCTTCAATGTCTTTTATTATCACCTTAAGGATAGCAACATGTATCTCACCTAACAATCTTGAATCCTGAGATAAATAATTTGAACAACCAGAATGAGCAAATAGTGCACAAAAAAAAAAATTAAAATAACACTAGCAAAGCAAAACTGACTGACATAATCGTGAAATGCTTGCACAAACTCATCAAGAGTAAAAGGCCATAACTCCAGAACATCAGCAAAGGTAATCAAAAATCTCCAAACCTGAAATATCGGAAGCTTCAAATCAAGCAATAATCCAAATCAAGTATAAATTATTGGTGCAATATGTAGAAAAGAAAATCAGTGCATCCACAGAACTGCTCCAAAAGATAACAGTAAAGTAACTTTTTTAACATAGACTGCTGAAGGCCAAAGCCACATGTACCAATTACCGGAAGTTACATCCACACCAGGTAACTTAAGGATTTCACACTAAGTTGCGTACGCTGTTATAAGGAAGCAAAAGTCATGATGAGAACATACCATGAGAAGGTTGCCAACATTCTCTTCTGAGTTGACCCATGGTTGGATAGCAAATGGTTTTCTTATCTTTACACTCTCGGGTGGGAAAACACACAGTGAGCCTACAATATAACAACATTGTTTCAGTACTTGAAATTCATCAAGAGTAAAATTCATTGATTTTAATTTAAAATTACAAAACTAAAATATCTCACCCCTAAATGATTCAATGTTTTGCAAAGTATCAAAATCAAGACGGATAATAGAGGAAAGCCCCTTGCTTGAAGCAGCTAACTCCATCATTTCCAGCTGTTCATCCTCAATAAGTTCCATGGATTCCTTAGCTATTCTACGGGCAGTTGCCTTCTCAAGGGCAGCTTTCCTTCTCTCTGCCTCTTTCTCTTTCCGAAGCTCTTCTTTTTGCCTCATTCTCTCAGCCTTTGTAAGAAAGAACGCATGGAAATAAAATATATATTATCAAATTTCTAAATATTAGCCAAAATAAGGCTATCACCATTGGACTTAAAAACTTACTTTTAAATTTTCTTTCAGCAAATACTTTTCCCTTCGTTCAATTTCACGTTTTTCCTCTCGTTTTGTTCTTTCCTCTTCACGCTGTCTTTCACGCATCAATCTCTCTTCTTCCTTTTTTCTTTCTCGGTCTAGTCTCTCCATTTCTCTCTTTATCCGCTCCTCATTCTAAAAAATAGAAGCAAAAAGTAGGGATTAGTTTTAAAAAAAGAAAACGTGACATTGTTATACCTACACAAAATGTATGATAGCAGGCTAAACTAAATTTTCATCTCAATAAAACCTTTTTCCTAAGGATATCTTGTTTTTCGAGCTCTTTCCGGATTCTCATCTCATTTCCTTCAACATCCCTTGTAATTTTGGTATCATCACCCTACATACAGTCAAACATAAAATAAAATAAAAAATCATCCTTTGAAAATAATAGATATACTTCCAAGAGTTGAAGACTGAACAAAATTACACCATTAATTACTGAAGATAGCTCAAATTTACCTTTCGTTTCTTCTCGTTATGTGTTGCATTGTTTTGCAAAATTTGTCCACTAGGTGAAGCATAGGGATTTTCTGACCCAACATCCTCCATGTTTGTGTAGAATTCCTGTGGAGGGGTAACATCTATGTCCCGAAGAGGAGATTGGTACGGACTCCCTTGCTTGTCTTGTTGAGACAAAAGAGAAACACGAGAAGAATGACCCTTGGTGGCATGAGTTCTAGGTAGCGGAGAGTTTCTCGAAGGACTCTCCTTTGGAGCATGTAAATGAGACTGGTTTGGTAGATATTGATATTCATGGGATGTCCTTGCCACAGCCTAGAATAAAGCTCATTTCAAATCAAGCAGTAAAAAACTAAAAATAAACATCACCGGCCATTCAAAAAAATAACCTTCCAGTGCCTCAAACCAATGAAGGAAACACAGACAGAAGAATATTTGTATCGAAAGAGCATTTAAAAAGATTATCCACAAGTTCCAAACAAAAGATACTGCCAAAAATAAACATCATAGACATACAAACTTACCAAGAGAACACGTAAATCTAAAAATGCCACCAAAAACATAAGCTCGGGCTAACTCAAACATTTTTTCCCCTTCTTCCATTTTCCTTAAACAAAATGAGCATCTAAATAAAAAATGTTTATGAAATAAAAGTGTGTGTTTATCAAAAATAATATAGAAGTCTGTAAATTCCTTTTCAAGCTGGTACTACCAGTTGGCCATTCAGAAAAAGATAAAATCTCAAACAGCATAAGAACTAAAGGAATATCCAGCTATAAACTGACATGAAAGACGAGCAATTAAACATAAAGAAGGTACTCAATCATCATAGCTACCTCCAAATTCAGAAAAGGTTCATTTTACTGACCAATTATACCATATATCATATTGTTATAAAGTAGAGAAAGCCCACCTTGTTTGTTCTAACATCATTATGTCTTCCATATGCTTTACTGTCATAGGCAAGACGAGGTCGCTTCTGGTGTTCTGTAGCTGATGATCCAAAAAACATATAACGGAAGAGTTAGTAGCTAAACATGGTGTTGTATGCACGGATCACAAACAACTTACATCATTATATTATTATTGTTTCAAGTAACTTCTTTCAATTGCAAAGAAACAGTCTTAGATAGGGAAAGCAAAGCCATATACAAAAACTCATCCATATGAAATAGAAAGCATAGTTAAGACAGAAATAGCGCCACTACAATCAATAAGGGACTGTTCGATGGAATTTTCACTGCTTTTTTTCCTGTGCAAAACTTTGAAATAATAACAACTTAGTAGTGAAGTTAGGAGCACATGCATTAGTATATACCTATAGGTGCCCCAAATGCACCTGGCGGCAATCGATCAAACACCACTCCTAGAATGGGTCCATCTTCCCTCAACGGTTCACCTAACTGGTCCTCCACACAAGCAATCGCTCTAAGCTCCATTTCAACCTGTGGGGACTCATAATAACCAACACTCAACGCCATTGCATTCCGGCCCTCCAACCGGGTAGACGGACTGGAACCCGAACCCGATCCTGATTCATACTCATTACCATGCTCAGAGCCCATTCTAAAGTCATCCACCGGGGAATCGGGCACAGGCTCAACCACTGGCTTCCGTGGTGGCGGCCCCTTCTTGGGAACCGACTCCTTCTTATCCTTCAACCTCCTATGACAAAACCACATCTGCAGCTGCCGATCTGTCAACCCTAATTTCTCCGAAAGCTCTATCCTCACCGGCTCCGCAGGGTAATTATCCACTAATCAAACAACAAAAACATCACAAAATCAACCAAAACAAAATTTCAGAATCTTCAAATTCAACAATCACATAAAAAATTAAAATCAAAACACACAAAAACAAAACAAAATTAGTGAAATTGAAGAACAAAGGGGTGTTTTTTTTGGGGAACTTACAAGCATAAGCTTTCTCAAGGGTTTCAAGCTGAAACGGCGTCTTCATCTGTCGTTTAGGTTTACTCTGCCCCTCATTGGAAACCCCAATTTTGCTATTGCTTCCACCGTTGTTATCATCACCACCACCCCTTTTTCGATCACTATCTCCCTCCGAACTTGCTTCACCTTCCATCTCGAAAAACCGATCAAAGATCTCAACTTTGCACTCTCTTCTTCAGAAAAACCTAGAAATCGTAAGAACCCTCAAAAAAAGAGGAATAACGAACAAAAACTAGGGTTTGGACAAAAGAATCGATTTGGTATCTTTATTATGCTTTCGCTCTCTCTCTCTCTCTCTCTCTATCTCTTGAAAATCAAAATTCCGTGAAAATCAAGCAACGAAATTGCACAAGAATTTTGATATAAGATCGAAATAATTAAATTTATACTAATAAGAATAATAAATAGATGAATGAATAATGAACGAAGAAAAAAGAAAGCGTGCAATGAGAAAGATTATGATTATGAAGGAAGAAGAATAGAATAAAAGATTAATACTAATAATAATTAAAAGAAAATAATCCCAATCGAAAATCCAAAATAATAAACGAGAACAATAGTTGTTGTTATTGACTTTCACTACTACAAGAAGTAGAATTTCATCACAACCTTTCATAATAAATTTCTTGTTTTTATATTTTATAAAATTAATAATTATGTTGTTTATCTTCACGAATAATAATAATCAGATTTGTTTGTTTTTCTTTTTTATGAACGAATGAATGAACGGTGTGATTGTGTGATAGTGTGTGTATGTTGTTCCTAGGGGTGATCGCGGTGCGGTTTGGTTCGGTTTTGATCAAAAAAGCCAGCCGAACCGCGAGATAAAAATACATGCGGTTCGGTTTGGTTCGGTTGAATTTTAAAAGGTCATCCAAACCAAACCAAACCAAACCAATGCGGTTTGGTGCGGTTCGGTCGCCGCGGTTTATCGAGATATAAAAAACACGAGAATATTATCAACTTATAACAAAATAAACGTAAAAATAATAGTATTTTATTGTTTACTTTTACATTAAATAATATGTATATACAGAAATTGCATATATCCTAAAACTTTTGTATATCTTATAAAAAGAGTTTATTTTTAATAACAATATTATAGTTCTTAATCGTGTAAAATGACATATTTTAACAACCTACTATTTTATAGACTCAATTTTGATTGAGTTTATTAAGTTGAATTGTGTAATAGGTTGATTGTTTATAGTTGATATAGTTAAGTTAAGTATTGCGGTTTGGTTCGGTTTGGTTCGGTTTTATGAAATGAAAACCGCGAACCAAACCAAACCGTGCGGTTTAGTAGAAAAATGATCCGTGCGGTTTTAATTAAATGCGGTTTTTTGCGGTTTCGGTTTGGATTGGTTTGGTTTGCGGTTTTACTTTTGGATTGGTTCGGATATGATCACCCCTAGTTGTTCCTGTCAAAAACACGCGAAAGATAAGAAAATTATTGTATGTGTTTTTCTTTTTGTTATGTTACTACTAGTACTACTACCTTAAATAAATGTCTTGGCGTTATCTTACCTTATATGTTTAAATTTATAAAGTATTCGATGATGTTTTTTGTGACTAAATGGGTGTGTCTTTTGCTCCAGCTATTTTCATTTCGTGGAACAATTTTTAGATGTTCTTATAACTTTTATTTACTTGTATTGTCATTTTACTACTATTTTTGTTGTGTTTTGTCTATAGTGTAAATTGTAGCTGATTGGAGGAATTTTGGATCGTGTGTGTGTTTGTAACAATTTTATGGTAAACACGAAAGATAGATAAATGGAATAGAATAGAGTATAATAGAATTAATATGTTGAGAATGCTTGATTAGATTGATTTTTATTGATGTACTTTTTTATGGACATTTTTAAGGACTTTTTTGTTTTCACCCTCTAGTTTTTAGGGATAAAAGGTTTTAATAGTCCAGAGTTCGAAGGAAGTTATGAAATCAAATAGTTCAAGTGCATTTTCTAACGTAGTTGTGGGGATCGAGCCGCGGTCCTCCTTATCAAATCCAGGGTCTAATCTCCATTGAACCATTTGGTGTATATAGAACACATATTTACTTCTCTATTTCTCTACATTTAACTAATCTTTGGCGAGGTCTATTCATTATCTTGAGTTTCAAGAGTTAGTATTGTAGATAGAGTCTTCTTTTATGCGGCCAATTTCATGAGTTTCATATGTTTATCTTCTTCTGTCCCTGACCATTCTACAAGCAATAGCTCTCTTACTAGAAACTTCAATTGTTGTTGCCTCTTAACCCTTTGTTGTACTTCCATTTGTCACAATTTATCTTTTTGCAAGAATCAATAACATAAGCATTTGTTAATGCATAAAAGTGAGTTTTACACATCCAAATGTGAAAATTCCTGAAATTTCATTTTAGCGAAAAGGGAGGTTCAAACCATGCACAGGGACATACAATTCTAAAATTGGGATGTGTATAAAGAATGTTCATCATAAAAGACGACTAAAAGACTAAGTTATTACTCCATCCGTCCCAAGATTCATGTATGTTGTCGATAGTGTGCATATTATGAATTTGATTATGATGAATAGTTCAGAGTTCAGGGTTCGACTGCGAGGTAAGTAGAGTATGGCCACAAATTGTTCCAACCAAGAATCAAACTTGAGTTTTCCCGAAATTTGTTTTTTGGTGAAACTCATTAGCCCAATGTCTTGATTACAGATTTGATAATATAATAGTTATTAAGAGCTATTTATGGCAATAATGGATACAATATTTTTTCAGTCATCAAAAGAAGACTCTGCAAATCAGCAAGTCCTTGTTTTCTTAATGAACAAGGGGAAAGATTTCACAAAAATAAACAAGGAAAATGAAATGAGTGCTATCATAATGATAGTACAATACTGAACAACAAAGTCAATTATTTTGAAACAAATTTGTGATGATTTACAGTGCAACAAGCATCCTCCAAGTCGACGTCTTATGCTGCTTTTGCTTGCTGATAAGAAAAAGAAATAATGTCAATTGTGTGAATTTTGCTATGCAAATGTGGTACAAAATTTGAACGAAAACAAGAGTACTCACTCGCTTCTCTTCCTCAATCTTGGCTTTGATGAAGGAGTAGAGTGCCACTCCAGCAATTGCAATGGCAGTTCCAATGCCAGTTTGGGTGGAAATCTTGTTACCTACATGTGTGAACCAATTAACCAATCAAAATGTCAGATCCTCGGGAACATACTATCGCTGTCTCTAGTTATAAGTCCATTTTGTAGAGTTCAAAATGGTGCTTATAAAAAGGTACGGAGGCAAAAACATAAGTAGAAAACAATATTTACCGAAGATAACTATTGAAAATCCAATGACGAATACACGTTTGAGTACATTGCCAACTGCATGAGTAAGAGGAGCAACTCTCTCCAGTGTGTTGGTGGCCACCTGGTGATGAAAATCAGTATAAGCAAATATTAACAGAAGATCAAATACTTTAATTCATTAATAATATCTATAAAATACTTTCAGCAGGCTATAAGATCATCCAAAATTTAAATTATTACTTGGAAAAGGAGAATTTAGTTACCTGGTTGTAGAGATGGTAAAACATACCAACCCAAAAGAGATCTGATACAAACTTGACCAAACCTACTTGAGCAATGGCGTCATTGAACCCGGTCTTCAACAGTGTAGGCCCTTCCAGCTATATGATGGGATCAAATTATCAAATAATCGACGATGCAATGCCAAATTAAGTACATTTTATAAAACCATAATACAAATTAAGTATTAACTCAGGGGAGAAAATAAGAAAGGTTAATTAATTTACTTACAATTAAGGCTGGTGGTATGCAGACAATTAGAGCGATGATTGAAATGTAGGCATAGATATTGGTACTATCCATATCAGTCTGCACAAAAAGTTATTTAATAATAATAATAATAACATAATGTATGAAAAAAGATTAATACTACTAAGTATATTAGAAGATATATAGTTAATTAACCATGGCTTTCTTTGAATAGATACTCCTGTAAGTAAAGGAAATGTTTGAGATCATAGCACTTATGAATCCAAGCCAGTTGAATGAGAGCTCAGTCAATGATGCAAGTGACACACCTGTACAGTATCACATACAAAATTTAAGTACCAAAAATTTCATAACTAATTAAATTCCTCTAATTAATGAAAAGAGATAATTAATTAAGAAGTTACCAAGAACAACAGGTGCTAGTGAGAGCCATAGAGTGATAGGAATTGATTGTCCAAGTATGAACTGTGAGGCAGCAGCATTAAAGAATGGCTCAAGAGCTGAAACAAACAATGTTTCATTATCACCATTAGATTTAGATACAATACATACATTATACAATAAAATATATAACTTCCTTCCATATATAAATTTGATCACCTTTAATGGTATGTGTGAAGGAAACAGCAACTGCTGCAAATGAGACATTGCTGGTCACATGGCCTAATGCATGACACACAGCTACTGGAATCAGCAACTTCAGCAAGTTGGCATCTATTGGCTACAGCTCAAACAATAGCAAAATGAATCATCACATACAACATCGCTGTATAGTTACCTTTTACTATATAATAATATAGCATTCATAATTAGTAGTAGTAGTTTTTAAGATTCAAATATTCTTCTAACATATTTATTTAAGAGTTTAAGGATTACACACAGTCAGTGTAAATTAATTTCACACTGACTACCAATAAAAATTATTTAAACTTTCATGTCATATCAAGATAGTGGGTGTAAGGTGATGTGACGGAATACACGGCGTTAGCAAAAATAGTATTAGCAGTAGTAATTTGGTTTAGTGGATTATGGGCCGAGAGAGACTTACAGCACGCTTAGGAAGGCCCACGGTCCAGCTTATCAAACAGTAAACCACTCCCACCAATAAATGGATAACCGACACGAAGCTGAACACATAACAACCATTCAATCAATTTCAACAAAACTTATGAGTTATGAGAATTGACAAGTACGAGAAAATGTGAAATCAATTTTATTCATATAGCGATCTAACATGTGCATAAAGAAATTTAATTAATTATGATTGAAAAAAAAAACTAATCATAGATTTATACTATAATTTAGCATAAATTTTTTGTTGATAAATTTATATACATTTAAATAAGAGAATAACTTCTATGCATCAACATTCGAGATACATGTACATCTATTCAAATCACATTATAACATTATTTCTAAATATGCTTATCCACTGTCAAACGCAGTGACTAATTGTAGCACCTCGATGGGAAACTAATAGTAATCAACCATAATATCCTTTAGCACAAGAAGATTCAATAAGACATGAAATACATCAACGAAGTTGGAATTATATAGTAATTCAATACAGTAACTTACTAAGGATATGGGAAATAATTATAGATCTTCTTGTTAAGGATGTTGAAAATCACATTCAAGAAGTACCTGCATGAAAAAGGACAAATATGTAATTTCAACACTCAAAACGATCACAGCCACTCACACACTATGTGATCTATCTCTTTAGTTCAAAAACAGAGACACTATAGTAGGTTCAGTTAGTTACCAAGTGAAGAAGAAAAAACCGGTAACAAGAGCCGGATACCGGCTAAAAAACCCGGTCGGAGCTACTTTCTCTTCTCTGTAAACAAAAAAAACCGATGACATTAGTGAGTACAGTGATGAGACCGAGTTCACTGAGTCAGAACGGATTAAACGGACCTCACCCGGCGGAATCTTTTCCCTCGGCAGCAGCGAGGCAAGGACGGAGAAGCACAGTGCCTTTTTTAAGCACAGGTGAACAGAGCTCCGGACGAAGCTGTCTTCCCCAAACAAGGTTCCCGCCATCGGAGACTGATCCGATAGATTTCAGTGAAAAGAGTGAAGCATTGGCGAGGTTTACGCGGTGGAGTTTGTTGAGACGAGGGAGAGAGGAGAGTGTGGTTGCGCGTGACAACACTCGCGACTCCATGGAGGATCAAAATGTAGAGAAAAACGATAAACGAGAAGAGAGTGATATATGGATGATGTTTGTGTTGTTTGGTTTTGGTTCCTGTGGTTCACGTTAACCGTTTGTGTTTTTTGATTTTGCGCGTTGGGGTGGTACAATCGAGTGTTTCGCGGAACATGTGAGTTCTGTGCGGGTGTGATTGACTTTGATGGAGAATGATGATTGAAGTGTGTTTAAAAGTCTCTCATCAAATCTGAGACAGTTTATTTGGTTCAATCGAAAGGAAGGGAGGAAAGAGAGTTTTAAGAAGGGCATGTTAGGTAAAACATAATTTATTATGTTGTTAAACTTATCATCAAATTTAGATTTTCTATTCGTTAGATTTTATTTTTAGTTATATATCCATTATATTTGTTTTTACATAATATATCCATTATAATTTTGTTTGTTTGGTTGAGATCAAGTATCCATTAGCGAACGTAGTAATTATTACTCTCGTTAGATTGAAAGCACCTCAAAGAGTGAGATAGCTGACCAAAATATTTAAAGTTGCTACACAAGACGATGATCGAACCCTCGACCATTGGTTAAGAGATGATGAACTTCAACTACTCAACTACATTCTCTGAGTTTATATCTAATTATCTATTGTAATTTAATTCTTATTTTAAGCTTATAAAGTTAAAAGTACAACAGTAAATTAGTTATTCCCTCTCGTTCAAAATCCCCGAACTAAACGGACTTGTTTTTGTGACTTAGGTCCAAACTAATTTCTAATAGAGTGGATGGTTGAGATTGTGAGAGAGTAGGATGGTATGGTGGAAGTGAAAAGATGTTGTGTGGTGGATGGGAGAAGGAGGGGCCCTCTTATCTGGTGTGTGAGATTTGTGTCCAAGGTGGAATGGTTGATTGGTGGTGACTAGAAGAACTAGATGAATGAGTGTGTGACTGTAGTTTTTATTTTTTTTCAAAAAAATCATCGATGCCTTATCGTGTTATGTTCCTTTTTTGTTTGTGATCGATAGTAACGTTACGGGTAACTACTGTGCTAAGCTAAGTATACTAAATAATGTCACGGAATGTCACCGAAAAGAACAAGAAAAAAAAAAAGAAGTTATGAAAAGCCTTTTGTAAAACCAAAAGGCTGTGTTTTAAAAATACAAAATAAAAAATGTGATAATTTAAAGATTCATAATTTGACAATTCATATTGAAGTTTTGTTTTAACTTAATAAAACATAAATTACTAAATTAAAATAGTTTATCAAGGCTAACAAGTAACAAGTGATCTATCATCTATGATTAGATAAGAAAATGAACCAACAAAAGATTTTTATTGCTTTAGCATCAGCTGTGTGGGCTTAAAGCATGATGCCATAAATAGATGCTCATGGGCCATGGCCGAATTTTAGTTGGATGCGAGAACATTTTAGATCCCCTTGTAATGTTGCATTATGTAGTTGTTGTGGAGATGAACTCATTTTAAAAGATTAACTCAATTCATAATGGGAGATATCTAAGGTCATCTTCAATGAGGAGGAGTTTAACTTCATAAGCCATAATATATTAGAAGGATTATGGCCAATGAACATTGTGTCCATACAGTTGTTTGTGAGGGGTTATATCTATAAGATTGAAGTTTAAGTAAAAATGTGCGTGAAGTAAGAGGTTTTTAGAGTAAAAGTAAAATATTTTAGTCATCATGAAAATGGAGTGTATATATAGGATCCTAATGTGGAGTCACGACCATCTATGCAAGGGTGAAGGCATCAACAGTGACGCATGTCAAAATAACCGTCCAAATGTATTATGATGTTAGTCGTTATAGAAGTGTTGTCGTCTGAGATTGTTGAAGAGGAGCGTGTGGTATGTGCTTTGTTGGGCCGAGCAATTCAGACTTTAGATTGAGCTTTGACTCGATCTAGAACAATAACCAAAAGATATTTCATTAGGGAGAAAAGAAAAAGGTAGTTTATAAAAAAAAATGAGGAATTTTATTAAGCATCATTTATCTCTCTATGTGATCCCATATTATTTTAATAGTAGTAAATAATTAGGAAAAAGAATTCATACTAAAATGCCTTCTTGTCACAATAATAGCGATAATAATTAAGAAGTGTTATTTTTACCATCTCAAACAAAAACTATTTTGAAAGATCCAAATCTGATGTATGACAATTGTTTTTCTAAGCAAGAATTAATCTCATTGGAAAAATATGTATGAATGTGGCATTGGAATTTGGAATGAGGACCAGAATCATCTCTACTCTCTAGTAATCTCAAAGGGTGGAACGCATTGACTAATCTCTCGCTAGATTTGAGGCACTCAAAAGGTGGAATAACTGGCCCAAGAATTTAAAGCTACTACATACCAAGGTGAAGATCGAACCATCGACTCTTGATGAGTCTCAACCGCTCACACACCTCCGTAGGTTAGTAAAATTTTCACTTTAGGCAGTCTAGTGTACATTTTAACCTTCTAATGCTTTTAATGAATTTAATAATGTGCTGCACACAAAAAAAGTGGCCCAGATGCTACCACAAAAAACTTTAATTGAGAGTTGAGACTTGAGAGGATCTCCTCCCTTTAGAAAGAAGAGATCGTAAATGTCTATCGAAAGAATTGAAAAATGCAACCATTTTAGAGTAGTAATGTATGTTGAAGTCCAAGAATTGTAAATGGACTTATGGGCCTCAGTTGATGTCTTCGAAATCGTAGAAGTCTCAACTCTCAATTCTCTCAGTTGTTGAGAGTTGAGACTGCATTAGACCCCGAAAGTTATTGGGATTTTATTCATCAAAATTCTGCATACTTGAATACTTTTAATGACTATGGAAAGTGATTCTCTTGTTGTGAAAGGTTGGCTTTGAAAGATTGTAAGTCTGTTTTCGAATGGATTCATTCATTGGTTGATGTTGGTGGCGGAACCAAAAACACATCAAAGATTATATGTGAGGCGTTTCTGGAACTCAAGTACATTGTCTTGGACGTTCCACAGGTTGTTTGAGGTTTAACAGGAAGCAGTAATTTGAGTTTTATTGGTGGGAACATGTTTAAATCTATCCCTCGAGCTTATGCTATTTTGCTCAAGGTATATCATTCAACAAGAATTATGATGACACCCTTTTTCTTGTCTTAATTACATCTTATAATACTCTAAGTTGCACTGACACTTCAAGCCGTTTTCTCAAATAATTATCAATAATGTTGAATCGATGTGTTAGTGACTTAGTGTCTTGTCCGATATCTGCATTCAAAGACAGTTCAAAGAATAAAAAACTGATCTAAACTGAGAAAAACGAAAACTGTGACTATCAGTTTGTGAACCATATGTCAGAGATAGGTTCAGTTTTTGGTTATTCAATCTGTCTTAAAATTCAATTTTTTGTTCTTTTCTACATTGGTCATTACCATTTAATAATAGCACTAGCAATTTGACACAATTCGGTTCACAAATAATTATTTTGGTTCAAAAAAATATAGTTCGGTTTTTGCAAAGGTAGCTCTATTTGGAACCACAGAACCGGTGCACTGAACATTTATAAGATTTCGATTTGGACGAACCATTACCAGTTTAGATGTTTAGTAACGACTATTCTCCGCTTTCCTTTCTCAACCGAACCATGAACATTCCTACAAGTCAATGATTGCGTGGTTCGTAGCTCATACTAACTCAATATTAATGCAGTATAAAAGTACTATTGACAAAGTTTCTTATGCACTATATGTATTACTATTTTTGCAGTTCACACACAATTGGAGTGATGATGATTGCATAAAGATACTCAAAAATTGCAAGGAAGCTTTTTCAGGAAAAGGGAAAGGAGGAAAAGTGATCATCATAGATATTATAGTAATAAATGAAAAACAAGATGAGCATGAAATGACAGTTCAATTTTTACTTGATGTGGTTATGATAACCAAATACTAATATTGAAATTCAATTGTATTCATATATAATTTGTTACAAACTTGATAGTTCATTTCATAAATATATAATATAAAAAAAGGACCTTTATATAATTCGTTACAAACTTGAGAGATATCAGATATAAGTCATCAGCTATAAATTATTTTCCCCAAACAGATCGCCTTGATAAATATATATAATATAAAATAAAAAAGGACCTATATATATAATTTGTTACAAACTTGAGAGTTCATTTCATAAATATATATTATAATATAAAAAAGACTTATATATAAGTGTTAATTTGTTGAAAGAGGGAAACCAATTCCATGTCTATGAGTAGGAAATGCAACAAACAACATACTGCACAAAACACCAATTCCAACAGGCAATGCAGTTAGGATTTCACTCATCTCATGTGAAGGTGAAGGAAATAAGCACTTTACCACATTATGATCAAACAATGCAATAGCTGAAAACACCAAGATTGACATAACTGCATGCATGAAATCAATGAACCTTAGTTGATATTTTTCATCAAGTTCATGTGGAAGTTTTGCTGATCCATCAATAATCCACAAGCCTTTAAATGTTGCAAAACCATAACATATGTTCCCTTTCTTGTCTTTGAAGCTATCAGTGAAACATAGTAAGAAGCATGAGGCAGCACATAGTGATAAAAGTGATAAAGTCATAAACTTGGTAACTTGGTCATCACATTTACCTTGATTTGAGAAAATTGGTGATAGAAGTTGGAAAGATAGGACAGTGCCTGTTGGTAAAAGATTGGCTAAATGTGCTGTGCTTTTACATGTTTGATTTATGGCTCTGTGAATAAGATTCTTTTGTGGCTCTACAGCATCCATGTTGTGAAGAAGTGGTAGCTTTGGTTCATCATAGGGGTGTGTTACTTGAACATTCATGACTTAAAGAACTTTTCAGATGCCTAATTTTCTGTTTTACTATGATCAGCTTTTGTTTTGAAGTGTAGGTTTGTTAAAAAGACATATATGTTCTGTGTAGATGGGAGTTGGGGGAAGTATGGGCTCTCTAAGCAATAATAAAAATTGAATTTGAATTAATTTATTGATTTTGTAAAATTTATTTTGATTAAAGTTGAGTTGATTGTGTTGGAAAACAATTCGACACCTTAAATGGATCTCAATTTTTTCGATGAATCAACTTTGCAGTTGTGTGCAACAGATACTTTGGTTTACAAAAACAAATTGTGTTGAATGTAAGGAGATCTATTTAGATATATTCGCTTAAAAATGAGTTAAACAATAAAATTAGGCTAACTATATGTTTGAAGACAAAATATTGTTGTGTAAACAATATTTCAGTTTCAAAACAATAAAGGCCAAACAATTTAGTCTATAAAATTTATGAAATAACAAATTAGTTTTTTAAATTAAAGAAATTCAATCAATCTATTTCTCCATCAACCCTCATAATAAAGTTGAATTCACTACTCAGTTAACAAAGACATTACAAGTAATATGCAAGAAATATGGTTCAAATTCTATTATACCTATTAATTCACCATAAAAGGTGAATTTATATAAGTTACTATGATATTGGTACAAAGTTCTCTATGCCAATAACGATGACAAATCTCTGTTGGAAAATATATAGGACACACAAGGTGATCAGCTCTCTCCCCTCCCAACCAAATTCTTTTCATATACACATGATATTCAAGAATCAAACCATTAACCACAAGTATAAGGAACCCAAAATTCATACCACTTAGATCAATTCATTATTAGTAAATATGAAATTTTAACCACTAAACTAAAAAAATGAATTCGACCATAATGAATGAGTGGAGCCTAAAATAGGGATGGTAAGGTAATATTGTCTTTACTTGTCAAAAACCCCAACGTGAAACTTGATATATTAGATTTTAACTTAACTTGTGGTTCTTTATTCATCATGGGTTATAAAGTTAGTTAGTTAAAACACAAATTATAGCCTTATATGAGGTGTAATTGACTTTGGTTTATTCATTTTTTTTACCATACACGACTGTTATTTATCCAAAAGCTTGTGGAATAGAAAAGAAATAAGAGAGTTGATGCGTGACATTTCAATCATTAACTTTTGTTGAAGAGTGAAATTTGGTGGATGAGGAAATTTTTTGCTGAGACGCAATCACTCTAAACTAAATGGGATTTGCATGGCTATGCTTTAATAGCACATGATGCAACGTGTGCTAAGAGGTTCCATGTTTGAATAGATAATCTTAATTTTGGTCCAATTCAATTATTCTGCCTAATTTAAAATTATTATATTCATGTTTGTAAATAGTTGGCGGACCGGCCTTTTTCAAATAATTAATTTTTTTAGCACTTTTTACAAAAAAAAGTAAATACTGATATTATTTAAATTTTTAAGAAACTAACAAAATTTGTGTGAAACTCAAACTTATAAGGCAAATGAAACACCAATACATCACTAACAAATCAAACAACATAATTAAAAAATTCGACATAATTAATATCAAAAAGCACGTAGAGACAAGAAGGAGCAAGCGATCATATATTTCAAGAGATAGAGCGGCGGCAGAAAACATTCCTAAATTTAACACATACAAATGAGTAGAAAAAATCTAAAATTTAAATAAGTGTTCTTATTAGGTTGGATCAAGCCGCTCATTTTATTTATGAATTTTATCCAACTTCTTAAAATAAAAAAGTTAACAAGTCGGACTCGGATCAGCCCATCCTTGCTCCGTTTTTTTGGCAAGCCAAATAGAAAAATAGAGCTCAAAACTTCAGCTCAGTCCCCTAAATTTAGAGAGCTAAACGGGCTGGTCCAACGGTTCAAGCCCATTTTGCCTCCCCTGATTAAAAGTAATAACTATGAATGAATTAGTTCAAGAGACTTAAACTACTTTGTTTAGAAAATTTGATTGGGTAGAAAAAATATAATAGGATATTAAATTAATATGCAATTGGTTATTAAATTAACTAGTGAAGAAAAACAATTAAAAGTAATAATTATGAATGAATTGATTCAAGTGGTAAGAGAATTAAACTACTTTGTTCAAAATAATATAATAGATTATTAAATTAATATGTAATTGTCCCAGCAATTTATATTTCTGATGTACCAAAAAAAAATTAATATGTAATTGGTTATTAAATTAACTCGTGAAGAAAAAATAGAGTTAAATATGTTTTTTATCCCTATAAACATTTGTACTTTCTATTTTTAGTCCCTCTAAAAAATTTTCACACTTTTTGGTCCCTATAAAATTTTTATGCATGTAGTTTTAGTCCCTACTGTTTAACCAATATGCATTTTTGAATGATTTTTTTTGTAGACATGTTGAAAACATTGTAAAAAGTTCCTCGAAAAAAAAGAGCTTAAATATTTGATTTATGGGTCGAAATTTTTTGTTACTTTTAACTCAAATATCATTAAACTTTAAAAATTTTAGAATTCATATTTAAATAATTTCATTTTAAAAAATTCTAAATTTTTGTTAAATAATATTTTACAGTATTGTAAACAGGTATGAAACAAAATTTATTTAAAAATTTAAAAGTTTAATGATGATTCACAATTTTATAAGGACCTGACCATAAAAATATATATTTATAAGGACCAAAATGTGCCACTTGTTTTTATATGGACTAAAAAAAATTGTAACTTTATAAAGACCAAAGACATATTTAACCCGAAAAAGTCTTAGAATTTAATATATGGATCAGAATTCAGATGGACATCCATCCAGTAATAATCTAATAATGAATGTATCAGATGAATTTTATACTTAACAGAGTGGATTGGATGAATTTTTTTATAAAAAATTTAGTAGATTGTAATGAATTAATGAAATGTTTTAACCCAAATCCATATTCATCTAATCCATCCATTTTATCACCCCTAACGGTCACCAAAACTGGCAAGAATCACGTGCTAGTTATTGGCAACTACGAGATGAGTGGGCAGATGAGTATGACGTGGGTGCACCCCCCCATCCTAGAATGACCAATTCAGGTGCCGCTAATACATGCGACCAAGCACGTTTTCAATATGTCGCCTATTTGTTTTGGGCACATATTTGACGTGTCGAATTCAGAAGTGGAATTCGGCCCATTTCTAAACATGGAGTCCTTGACTGGGCATCATGCTCTTTGAGCCGAACAGATGCTCTTGGGCCCCAAGTCGCTATTCCGAAGAGTCCGAGTGAGGACTTAAGGAAGAAATGTTATGTGAATGGTTGCATTCGGCTGAATCCATAGAAGAGATATTTTGGGATGTAATTACAAACACTTTGTGCTCGAGTCAATATACAATTAAGAGGTTTAGAAATAGACATACCTTAATAGGTGACAATGTGAAGCTTATATTGTCCGAAGGAGGATATTGAGTTTAGGCTAATCCAAAATTCTACTATATTTTTGTCGATTCTCTTCTCTCCGCCTTCCGCATTGCGCTCACAGAGTATGAAGTATGGAACTAAAAATCGTGTTAAAAAAGTTGCATCAATTGCAATCAAACTAAAGCACAATACTCCCTTAACTTCTAGTTTTGAATGCATCCAACAATAGAGCACAATAACTAAATAGTCCCACACTGCTGCTATATATAGATAATGGTAGCGTCATTTTTCTCTCAAGACTCTCATAAGATGGCATGGTCTCTATTACTATATAGCTCCATAATGTTGGCTATGAATGTCAATTCTATATGGTGTTCCCACTTGTTGGCTCAACAAGAATAATCTTTTCAACCATTATTCAAGAAAGATTAAACTTATTAGAGAATATTAAACACAATAGGATATCAATTTTGCAGAAAAATATGTACTTATAAAATATGATCTTTTGAACTTTGAATCTATCCTTGTGCTGTGTGTTGTGTCCATCAAATTTTTAGTTTTTTGAAAGTTGAAATATTGATTAAAGGTTTGCGACAGTCCCCATCCAATTTCTAGAGACATAAAGCTTTGATAAAGAAACTAACTCATGAGCAATAAAATTTTGAAACCTATTGACAACAAACACTTACTTTCATATCATTCTGCAGCTGCATAAGTGCACAACAGTCCTGTAGGATTGGATCTATTGTGGCCATGGAAGCTCGTCAGCCAATTCACCGGAGTTCATTGGTGGTTTGATAGATGAACTTTTTGTTTGCCTCGTTGAACTCACTAATCAATTTGTTTCTTGTGTTCATCAATAATCAAACAGAAAATTGAACTGCACTAATCACATTCTCAAGTCCTAGCTTATAAGCAGACAATTTTGTGATTTTAAGAAAAATTAGCATACACCGCTATCTTAAATTTGAGAGATGAAACCCAGGTTAACAAAAGAATGTGAATTTTCCCAATAAGTATGCAATAAGAAGTGTTTACCTTGGCCTTAAAGTCACAGTACCATTGCAAGAACTGTCATACTAAACAAGTTTACTGAATCCTAGACTTGCATTTTATAATTATCAACATAAATCTAGTGCTATCTCATTGTTATACCACCATCCACCAAATTTTATTAGTTGATCACACACCATCATTTTATCCGATTTTTCATAATAAGTCAACAAAAAAAAGATTAATCAGATTAGACTTTCATGATAAGTCTACAGTCAAAAACATTGACAGATACTGCCCAAATACAGCCAAGACCATCTAACAAATAAAAAATAGGATAATTCCTCATGTCCAGCCCAAATTGGAAATGTTAGCAGTTAGCACTAAACATACTTACAAGTAGATATTTACAGTTCAATTTCAATGCTATATGTGTATAGTAATTAATGGTAGCTAGCATTAGTATTAGACCATAAAAGAAAGAGCTGGATTCAACTACTGCCAAGGTTTAGCAACAGCGGACATGAAGTAAGAGGGAAGGTTGATTTCAACCCATGAGTGTTTGGTTTGGGCAATATGCCTTTGTAGGAGCTTAGCTATGTTAACAGTAGGATATTCATTCTTCTGTATATTACTTTTATTTCAGAAATAACACACTCCTAATTTCCATCGTTATTCTGTTTTTCATTATTAACTGCTATTGCGTGATTGGGTTCACATCGAAGTAAATTAAAATATAGAAGGATGAATATCATACCTACATAGGCATGATGCCCACTGTCCATAACAAACTCACAATATTCAAAGATATCCCATAATTTTCTTCTCGTGACTAGAAACTTTATCAGTAAGCTAATCCAATACAAGCACACTCCACATTGCATTAGCAAAATCATTTCAAATTTTAATTGCAAAATTGCATTTAGGGACTAGGGTCATCAAAGCACAATCGATACCATTCATGCCTTTTTCTTTCTCTTTAAGGCAACAACTAGCTTTCACAATTGGCGTCATCCAAAATAATTAGGTCATCATGACACTCGGGGCCGTTTTTTATAGATCAAAATAAAAGTTATTTTGATATAAATGGCATGGAACTCCACCATCGTAGCAAAGGAAAAAAAACAGTCTTTCAAAATATTAGTGCCAAACAAGGTCTTGGGACATAGCACATTTACTCAACTAAGGTTGTTGTTTTTATCTTAAGCAGAAGATTGAATGTTTGCTTTTGAATAGTTAGGAAAGAGAAAATGGATATGCCAACTAGAATCAATGCAAATTGTTGGAATGTAAATCCAAAAATTACCATAAGCAAACAAAAAACAAATAGTATCTTTTAAAACATCGGTGCTAAATAGGGTCTTCAGATAGAGCATGTTTTCACTATAAAGAAATTCAATAAAATGGAAAACTAAAGACCAAAAAGAGACATATAGAATGGTTAATTAAACTACTTGCTGCCGAAAATTGCACTTACAGTTATAAAAAAGGCACCTGAAAGGATGACAACCTGCTATGAACGCCAATTCTATATATGCCGGTGTTACCACATGTATGCCAATCCTTAATGTCATAATTTTCCTCCTCAACAGATAATTAAAGTCAGGACAGAGAAAATAAATCTAGAACTTCTGGTATGAAAAACCCAACATTGGTTTTACAGAACTGTGCTAAATAATGCAACCATGTTTGAACGATCATAAAGCAGAGACAAACAATTATAATGGAAAAGCATTAAACGCTTATTATAAAAACATTTCAATCATGTTCATCAATGATACATACCTTTTTACACACAAACCTTCTCATTATGCAGAGCAAGGGAAAGGAAATAGGATTAATTGTTAGAAGATTAGAGTTATCCTTACCTTTCTTCACCAAACACCACTTTGCATTTGTAAAATTACTACATATTGTAGTTTTAAAATTACATTTAGGGAATAGGGTCATCGAAGTGCAATAGATATCATCCATGCCTCATATTAAAATTGCATATTAGGCAATAACTATCTTTCGCATTAAGGCAACAACTAGCTTTTATAATTTTTCTAACAAAAACTTTCAGCATCTTCTCCAAACACCACTTTGCATTTGCAAAATCACTATATGTTGTAGCTTTAAAATTTCATTTAGGGACTAGAGTCATAGAAATATAATAGATATCATTCATGCCTCATATTAAAATTGTATTTTATGCAACAACTAGCTTTCGCATTAAGGCAACAACTAGCATTTATAATTTTTCTAACAATGCTTTTCACCATCTTTTCCAAACACCACTTTGCATTTCCAAAATCACTACATATTGTAGCTTTAAAATTTCATTTAGGGACTAGGGTCATAGAAATGCAATAGATACCATCCATGCGTTATATTAAAATTGCATTTTAGGCAACAACTAACTTTCGCATTAAGGCAACAATTGGCTTTTATAAATTTTCTAACAATGCCTTTCACCATCTTTTCCAACTACCACTTTGCATTTGCAAAATCACTACATATTGTAGTTTTAAATTTTATTTAGGGACTAGGGTCATCGAAGTGCAATAGATATCATCCGTGCCTCATATTAAAATTGCACTTTAGGCAATAACTAGCTTTCACATTAAGGTAACAACTAGCTTTTATAATTTTTCTAACAATGTCTTTCACCATCTTTTCCAACTACCACTTTGCATTTGCAAAATCACTACATATTGTAGTTTTAAATTTTATTTAGGGACTAGGGTCATCGAAGTGCAATAGATATCATCCGTGCCTCATATTAAAATTGCACTTTAGGCAATAACTAGCTTTCACATTAAGGCAACAACTAGCTTTTATAATTTTTCTAACAATGCCTTTCACCATCTTTTCCAAATACTGTACCACTTTGCATTTGCAAAATCACTACATATTGTAGCTTTAAAATGTCATTTAGGGACTAAGGTCATAGAAATGCAATAGATATCATCTATGCCTTATATTAAAATTGCATTTTATTTTTAGGCAACAACTAGCTTTCACATTAAGGCAACAATTAACTTTTATAATTTTTCTAATAATGCCTTTCAGCATCTTTTCCAAATACCACTTTGCATTTGCAAAATCACTACATATTGTAGCTTCAAAATTTCATTTAGGGACTAGGGTCATCGAAGTGCAATAGAAATCATTCATGCCTCATATTAAAATTATATTTTAAGTAACAACTAACTTTCGCATTAAGACATCATCCAACATTTTTGGGCCATCCAACATCCAACTTACAAAAATCATGGGACAAAATATATATCGATCTTAATCGCAAATTTGGAGATAGCGGGCTCATGTACACCATACTTCACTTCATAGATAATGAAAGAATAAAAAAACCTTTCATTACAATGACAGTTTCACAATTAGCATCACAAAAGGACAATAAATACCATTCCTTAAATAATGAATACAATTTCATATGAAAATTGCATTGAAAGCCACCATCCAAATTTCACATTATGAATAAAGAGTTTATAAAGAATTTTACTCTATAGTCATTGAGGCATTCATCCCTTCAAAAAAATTAAGAAAAAAATATATTCATCAATTCCAATAGTCAAATTTGGTATTACTAGGGATATATACTCCAACCCTTTTTCAAATAATGAAAAAAGATTTTATCTCACTGTAGGGTTTGTATACCGTGTCATACAGTATAGCCATCTCACCGCAGGTCTATTTTTTCACAATTAACGTTCGAACAGGTCTCGGGACAGAGCACACATTTTCACAATTAAGGTTCTCTCTTTTTTCTCAAGCAGAAGATTGAATAATCAAGAATGAGAGAGAAAAAATGGGTAAGATTCGACATTTTTTCAAGCAAAAGATTGAACGTAGTAGAACAATCAAAATTGAAAAAAAAAATGGGTATATCATACATGATGTATCACTGCAATTATATTGGAATGAATGTTCCAAAATCAATTATTTTGCAGAAGATTGAATATTGTTGAATTATCAAGAAAGAAAAAATCAGTATCATAAGTTGATAACATGTATCAACAGCAAACCAATATGTTAGAACAAAAATCCGAAAATTAGCAAGCTAAAAAATTTGTATTTCATAACATCGTTTTCAAAACCAGACAACAACAATTTGTTTCAGTCATGATACAAACCCAAATTTGTTGGTTCCATCTATTAAATTGTAGCTTAGTTCACTATCTTTCATTTCATTTACTTCCTTTTTTCTTATTCATTACTCTTTCGATTCCAACAATTAGTCTTTCATGCGCGGTTGTTTCTAAAACCATACAGCATGATACACACCCTAATATGTTTCAGTATAATTTACCATGAAAAAGTTACATTAGCTGACTTAGGAGATTCACAAACAAAAGCATGTGAAGAGGGGAATTAGTACCTACGGTAGCTGCATGTCTTTCACTGAAATATTTGCATTTCTGTAATTCCTTGTAAAGTTCACCTTTAGGCGCATACTCTAAAATCAAGTAAACTCGTTTCTGCAATTGAAAAGTTAACAAATGTCAATGTACTTAATTGACCTTCTTAACAATACATGGTTGGATTCTGAATGTATCTGCACAAGCAAGAAGTATACCTGATCATAGAAGTATCCATAAAGTCGCAAGATGACTCTATATTTCCAGTTCTCGGCGAAGCTGAATGCTCAACTAGGGATTGTTGCAATTGACTCTTAAAGAGTACTTTTAAAACAACAATATCATTACTCTGTATCATAACCACATTATACAAATTACAACTATTCAGTCACATCCATGTAATTCAATGATTTTTGCAAACAAATTCTCAATGTGAGATTTTAGGAAAAGAATAAGAGCTAAGAAATAAAAACTCACAGTTTTTTCTCTGGCCAAATAAACATGGCCGAATTTTCCTCTTCCAAGAGGTTTTCCAATATCAAAATCATTTAGAGGTTTTCCTTAACTGAAACTGAAACCTCCGAAGAAGTCTGCAACAACGAAACAATCAAATCATCGATGAGAATCAAAATATCTTTGCAATTAAACATTATCATCACATCAGATCTTGTTGAAACAAGCACAATTTCAAACAAAAACGTCCAACAATCAAAATTAACCATAAAAAATATCTTTGAATATAAACAATATATCATCATTCATAGCTAATAGTAGAAGATTGAATGTTCTTGAATGAATAATTGAACGAGAAAAAATGGGTAAGATTCAACCTTTTTCAAACAGAAAATTGAAGTGAAAATTAGAAAGTTACCGTTGCAAACGAAGGAGGAGCCATCTATGGGTTTCTTGATCAGAACTTTGATGTTGAAACTCGCAAGTAATAAAGATGATTAAGGGACACAACATTCATTCTTAAAAACTTCGATCAACAAACGACACTGTGTGTTTGAAAAATTAACAATGGAACGAAATCAAACCGTTGCGTAAATTGTAAGCTGTGTGTGCGCAACATAGAAAGAAAGAGAGAATACGAGTGTGTTGTTACAAAGCATCTAATGGGCTTAGACTAGAGATCCAAAATTCATTTAAACCAAATAATAATAATAATAATAATAATAATAATAATAATAATAATATTGCGTCCATTTCTTTTTACTTATCGTTTTAGAAAAACATATTAGTTCATTTTTACTTTTTGTTTTGACAATTTAGGTTATATTTTGCTTATTATACCCTTCTTTCTATTTTATTTTATTGACTAAATTTTGTATAATATTTTTTTGTTGAAACAATATAGGGTGCGTTTGTTTGAGATTAAAATAAAATAGATTTTTTTAAAAAAATCTATTTTTAAAAAATAGATTTATTTTGTAGAGATTTTGGAAAAAATCTAAAGTTGTTTTATGTTTGTTTACAATTATAAAAATCATTTTTGAGAACAAACACATGCTCCTTGTTTTTAAAAAAATAGATTTTGAGAGAATCACTTGAAAATAACTTTTCATTTTGGACTCAAAAATGATTTTTTTTAACAAAATGATTTTTATGAAAATCTGAAACAAACACATCAAAAATGAAAAAAATGATTTTTTTTCAAAAAAAATCTGAAACAAACGGGGCCATAATCCTTATTGTATACAAATTTTGTTTGTTTTTAAATAAAACTTGTTACAATTTTTTGAAAATAAATAATGTTTGTGAAAAAATAAGAATTTATTGGTGAATTAAAAATATGATATATATTTAAAAAAGGGCATGATAGAAAATTTAGGTGCAAAAATAGACTCTTTTATTCCGAGGGTTTGAACCTAGGTCATGAACGTCCGGCCTAGCAATTTCGACATTTTCTGCCAGTTGAACTAGGACTTATGAACAATATATCATATTTTTATTCCACCAATAAATTCCTTCTTTTTCATAAACATTATCTATTTTCAAAAAAATTGTAACAAACTTTATTTAAAAAGAAACAAAATTTTTACTACCACCGTTCCTTTTTACTTGTTGTTTTGAAAAAAAAAATATTTGTTCATTTTTACTTGTCGTTTTAGCAATTTAGGTTATATTTTGCCTATTATATCTTCCTTCTTATTTTATTTTATTGACTAAATTTTGTATAATTGTTTTTGTTGAAACAATAAAAATCTTTTTTTATTGTATACAAATTTTGTTTGTTTCTTCAATTTCCCATCACAATTGTTTCTTCAATTTAAATGAGCTAAGCAATCTTCAAATTTCTTAACTTTCCTTCAACAATGTTAATAAGTGGCTTAACAATCTATTGTAGAATTCCTTGATTAAATTATTTAAGTGGCAGTACACCATACATTATATATTTCAATATAACCCAAAACTTGTTTCAATGTGCAAATGGAGAAGTAACTTAATCATTGACTCCCAATTTCCCATCACAACTTTCTAGTTACCCTTTCCCCCTTCATATTAATTTTAATGTTAATGTTGTTTTTGTTTTGTTCCTATCCTAACATCTAATGCATTTTCTTTCCATTGTATTTTCATTCTTTTTTTTTAACTGCATTAATATTATTGAAATGAAAAGAGATGCAAAAGAAGTACACATCAGTCCAATAAGAGGAACAAAACATAACAAGGGCCACAAACACTGAATACAAAAAACAGATGAAAGGCAAAAAGAGAAAAAACACGCAGCATAAATAAGTAAAAAGGCAATAGCTAATACAGTGGCAGTAGCTAAAAACATAGTTAATTAGTTTAGAAACATAGCTAATACAGTAGCTAAAAACATAGTTAACATAGCTAATACAGTGGCAGCATCAAAACAGCATAAATAATACAGTAGCAGTAGCTAAAAAGGCGAGTAACAAACAGCAAGCAGGCAAAACTCGCAGACCTGGGCAAGGAGTGGAAAAAACCAACCCAAGAAAAAACCAGTCAACGGATATGATAACATTTAGAAACAAAACCTATTAGAAACCTATAATAACCTATAATTTGTAAAAAGAAAAACAATTATAAACAAATTTACAAATTAGATTCAACAAATTAGATTCATACCACAACAAGTTCCAAAACATAATTAGATTCAACAAATTTACACAAAACTATGCTCAAATTTACAAATTAATGGAACTTACTGTTTCAAATTGAAGTCTTCTATCAGTCGCGTTTTCCAGTCGCGTTCTTCAGTCGCCGCCGTCAATCAATCGCCGTTCGTCAGTCGCCGTTCTTTTGCTGTTCGTTTGCCGTATCAGTCGCGTTCGTTCATTCACCGTTTGTCAGTTTCATTGCTTCTTTTTTTTTTTGCTGTAGTGAAGAACGGTTTAGTCTTCTATCAGTCTCTAATTCTATTAGGGTTTTGTTGGAACAAAAATTTAATGAAAAATAAAAATAAAATTACATTTCACACTTATTTACGGATTTCCCGTGGGTAACTAAATTTGACATTATACATGGTAATACCGTGGTTATTACTTACGGACAAGCCGTGGGTAACTAACATTTTAGTGCAATCGCGTTCAGCCACAAATTGAAACATTTTTTATTGTTACTCACGGCAATAACGTGGGTAATACTCACGGAAATACACCGTGTGTAAATAATCCGTGGGTAATTAGCCTTTTTCTCGTAGTGATATAGTATAACCTAATGTTAAGATATGAAAAATGGTGTGTCAAGTGTGTGTAGAATGTACCTGGATTCTTATCATATTTAACCATTTTTTTCACGACAATGTCTCTTGCATTATACAAATCATCAATATCCTCGTCGGTTTCATGCGCCTTATCGAAATCGTCTTCAAAATCCTCATCATCCACATCATCAATAGGTTCTCTTGTTCTAAATTTTTCCATTAACTCATCATCAGTATCCTCATGTTTCCCTGATAATTTCCTCTTCAAAATTGCCTCCATAATCGACGGAAGCATGTGTTCGTTGCCTTTATAGTATTTATCAAGCATGGATTTAAACTCTGAAAACAAAAACAAGAAATTAATTGAATAGACTGAGATTTAAAAATTGATCAAGGAAGAGAGAAACCTTGGTTGTCGACGTCTTGGATTTCAGTGGTGGATGAAAGTGGAGAGGGTTTATGATGGGAGGAGAAGAGTCGTCGGAATGGGGCGGTGGAGGAAGAAGAGTGGTGATGGTGAAGAAGGTTGCGAGTGTAGAGTGAAGCATTTCTCAGAACAGCTCGTCTCATGATTCTGTCTCAGTCGCAGGAAATGGGAGTTGCATGCGGATTGTTGTGTAAAAGCAAAGGGTGGCGGATGTTTGTTGTGTTGTCTTGGGGAACAAGTTAGGTTGAGTTAAGTTTAGGTTGATTTAAGTTTTTATTATTATTTAAGGTCGAGTTAAATTTTGTCAAGTCTGAGTTTGATTTGTTAAAAATTAAAAGTTTAAGTTGGACATGTAGTGTCTGTGGTTGTCCGACTTTATTTTAGTTTTACTTCTTATTTAAGTTATAAGTAGGGTCAAACACATATTTTATAAAACTCTTATTAAAAAATAATTGTCAAATCTATTTCATAAAACACTGATTTAAACCTATATAAACTATGTCGTATATTGCTATAAGTCGGTCTGACCTATTCTCACTTCCATATGCGTGTGAAGAGGAGAGGAATGACCAAAACTAAATGAGTTTTCACTTTTGGGCTGCATTGTGTAGTCCAAGCCAAGCCCACAATGCTTCATTCACTGGTTTAGCTTTACTAAATGTTACATGCTTTGCACTTCTAAATTAGTTTTACAAGATACTACTAATTTTTTAGTAAAATGGTTTTGGGATAGAATCAAAACCAAAAATATGGTTTGGTGTGGTGTGGTTTTTAAACCATGCTCACCCTACCTGCAAGAATATTTCTCTTTCTTAACCTTTTTATGTTTAAATTATTGAAGTTTATTATTCTCTTGCATTGATGTAAAATTCCTTAATCAGTGCTCTTAAGACAATGTTTAGCATTGGCCTAATTTTATTTGGCATTGAATGAGTCAACATTACTTTTTAATTAACCAAAAATAATGACTTCTTTAAAGAAGTTAATTTGGTGACTTCACCCTAAAATTCTCCTTTTATCTTTTATATAAATGGTCGAGTGAACACGTAAGGTGGAGTCTATCGGCCGATTACAATTTTCCAAAGCGTAAAAGAAAATATACACATAATAAAATCTAAAATAAAATGATATTAATAAAACCAGTTCTAATAAATTATATTATTGGAACGAAAATATGTTAAAGCCTAATTTCTTTATAAGAAAAGTCTAATTTCTTTGTACAATAATTTGTTCAGTTTTCTTAGAGGAAGAATCTTTAGCGAATATCAGAAATTCTAAAGTGTAGAATCTGATCATCAGGGTTAGGTAGCAACATATATTTACATTTATCGGTTTATTTTGATTTTTTAATTAGTTATGCAAAATTATTTATTTTTCCTTTTCATATCTACTATATGAGCCTTTTGGCTATCATAAATCGTAATGTTTTTTTTCTTCTAAAAAATAAATAATATACACTTTTTTTTGGGTGGAAGTACATAGTAATATCACATAACAACATCACATATCATAATTCATAAGGATACTATAGCCCCCCCTATAACGGTAGTAATTTATATCTTTGCTTATGAGTTAAGAAAGTGAAAGGGGCGGTAAAATCATTGATCCTATATGCTAATTTAGTCTTGATCAGAATTCTTAACTCTTGAGAAATAATGTAAACAACCAATTTTTTTGACAAGATATTGGGTATATTTGTTTGAGATTAAAATAAAATAATATTTTTTAAAAAAATCTATTTTTAAAAATAGATTTATTTTGTGGAGATTTTTTTGACAAGATATTGGGTGTATTCTGTTTGTTTACAATTATAAAAATCATTTTTGAGAACAAACGCATGGTCCTTGTTTTTAAAAAAATAGATTTTGAGAGATTCACTTGAAAATAACTTTTCATTTTGGACTCAAAAATGGTTTTTTTTAACAAAATGATTTTTATGAAAATCTGAAACAAACACATCAAAAATAAAAATAAAAATAAAAAGTGATTTTTTTAAGAAAAAAATCACAAACAAACGCACCCATTATATATTTGAGTCTAATTTTACATCTTTTTTTTTTTGACAAGTAATTTTACAACTACTAACAAACATTGAATTTAATTAGCGGAATGAGTAAGAAATCAAAGTTTGATAATTACAGTTGAAAAATGTGTTAGATTTGTTTCGAGAATCGAATTCAGTTTTCTTTTATAACTCGTCTGATCTGTTTTTGAAACTTATTAATCACTTGAACTCAATGTCCGGTTTTATTTCAATTTTTTTTATGATAGATTTTTTTGTCAAGTACTATAGCTAGTGACTAGCTAGTAAAGAGATTTTTTTTTGTTAGGTAGATTTTATTGGCTAGAATTTTACCCCTTAAAAGTTGAATAAGTAGATATACCAGAATTGCATACCAATCCCTGGACATAAATGCGATATTCTTATCAACATAGTTAAACTCACAAGTACACCTACAAAAAAAGATTTATTAAGAGAGGAAATGACAAAACTATAATGAGTTGTAGTTTTTTTTATATTTATAAGGATACTAAAAATAAATTTTATTCAAAAGGTAACAAATTTATTATAAAAGTTAATTAATATTCTATTATTTTTTGCTCCCGTTTAGCCCAGCTTATTTATTGTATGCGTTAACATTCCGATTTTTAGAGGAAGGAATCTGAATAATCATGAATTCAACTGTGTGATAAAAAAGTTATAACCAATAATTATTTCTCTTAAAAATCAAAATCAAACTCCAATTTCTTCGAATAATTATTTTACTTACTAGTACTTCAAAATTATGTCTTCAAGATTGTGAAATTACTGGCCCCGGCCAAGTGGACCTTTTTGGTAAACCTTTGCTTCAAGTCTACTAATTAATTGAGTGAATATAGAAGTGGGTTTCCATAGAAGTGAGCAGCAATTCCTCCTAACCTACTCCCTCCATCCCAAAATAAAAAAGAAAGTTGATCAAAGAAAGTTGTTGTATCTAAACCAAATTTTTAACTAAATACATCATATTTTGTTGATCAATTTTCTCTTATATTTTAGGACGGAGGAAGTAGTTGACAAATTTATGTGAATCACTCCTATAATAAACTTTGACTATTCATGTTATAATCGATGTTTCACCTTTCAACTTAAAATTGTTTCAATCATGGGAGATAGAGCATGGTGGAGGAGGTGTAGCTAGGTGAAGCAATGATGAGTTGCATGGACCGTAAAAGGTTTAGCCGGTTTTTTACGTTATAAAGGCACAGACAAGCATGTTGATAGCGCAATAGCCCTTCAAAATAATGAAAGATAAAATCTTTTTCTCTTTTTAATAATTGACAACCTGAACTTTTTGTTTAATCGGTTTCACTTTCTTTTTCTAGTACTATACTACTAATAACTGATTTGTTTTATTTTGTTTGTGACAATTACCCTCAAGTTGAGGGTAGGTAGGGAAAGGAATAATATTTTGAATTTATGGTGTATATATATATATATATATATGTGCATCACATAACATGAACAGAATTTTACTTGTTCTCTTTCCTTAACAATTAGTTTTTCATTATTTGAGAAAACCCTTAACAAATGAAAAATGTTAATGATTGCCGGTAAAATGTTTGTTAAGGAAGTAAATATAGAAATTTTAACTTGAAAACTGTATATTTAACCTTTTTGAAGTTTAAATATTATCATTTCCAATACAAAATATTGTACTTTGCATGTTTAACTACTGTCTTTAGATATATTGAAGACAGCCTTAAAATAATGTCGCTTTAAATAATTTAATAATTATTTCCCTTTTTCTATGTTATTTTTTATAAAAACCTACGCCTTTCAATTGAAATATGTATATTGTTCTTGTTCTCATCCGAAAAAGAAATCAACATTGAGGGAGTTGTTGATGATGAGGTGGTTGTCCTCTGCAGTGGTGATTGAGAGAAAGAGATGTACATGTAAAAGATATTTTGATGTCAGTGTCGCTCTAAACATAACATAATAAGAGGGTAAGAAGAAGAGAGTCATCTAAATTACGAAAAATCATGCTCTTTATTTAAAAAGTGAGAAATACCTTAATAGACCTTATGATTTTGGGCTACGTATAACAACAAAGTCACATTTATTCGGTCGGCCCAACAATATTTTAAATGTAGTCGGTCTCTCTTGTTATAGACATTATTAAACTATCGTTGCGTAATATCAACTCGATCTTGATATCACAATATTTGTTACAAATATATTTTAAAAAAATCAATTATAAGTTAAAAAATGTAGTGACAAAACTACAAAGTTAACATGCAATGTTTTATACCATTTGAATACACATATGATATGCACCACTCCTTTTCTCTATGAAGGGTCTACAAACAACTACATTTCACTTCACTCCTATATATGTCAAAAAGGAATCAGTACCACCAACAATTTAAAGGCCTACATTTGTGTAATTGTGTGTTTCTACTTTCCAATACGTATAATACTTTCCCTCCTTCAATTTTGCTTGAATAATTCCCTTGAATAATAATAAAGGATAATATGCATCTAAAACCTTTGGGCTATTGCATTTTATGACCCAAGTGGCTTTGTATTCTAGTGTTGCATGCCATGCCTTCGATCAATTCCACTATCTCTTATATTCTTCTACAGCACATGTGACTGGATGGATATGATGGATAGTTGTAAAATGCAAGTTATAAACACATATATGCCAAAGGGTATATTCTTCCATCAATCAATTTTCCATCTTGGGATGTTGTTTCTTTTGTTGATTCCTCTATTGATAAATTATCTCTTTAATCACTAATCAGGGTCATACTCTAGGTCAATTAGCTAAATTGATAGAGAAAAAATATCAATATTTTAAAAATCAAACTGAACCAATCGATTCGACTAATTATTGAGCTGAGAATCAAAAATTTCTTTGGTTGTACCGTAGAGTACTCCATTAGGTCTTAACTATAAGAAAAAATTTAATTTTTACATTCATTAAAAAAGTGATGAATGTGAACTATATTATGGGCTACATTCACCACATTTTGAATGAACCTAAAAAACCAAATTTCTCTTATAATTAGGAATGGATGGAGTATGATTGAATTGAAATGAAGCGAGGTTCACCTGTAGTCGGTTTATGTGATTTTTATTTTTTGTATTTACTTTAATTAATGATTTTGTTACTATTTTTATTTATTTATTTGTCTTTATGTTTAACCATATAATTGAATCATAATTTGGAGGTCTCACCAATTCAATTTGATATCCGATTTTGCAACATTGAAAATGATTGTAGGCCTCACCACATTGAAGTTTTAATAAAATTACCATATTATTACAATAATTTTGCTAAACTTAATTTATTAATTTTGTCACCATAGTTAGATACAATTTTGTTACAAGATTACTCAGAACATAGGACTGCTCTACCTTGGACAAACCGGTATATCAGGTCATATGTTATAATATGATTCACATCTGATATTCTGTCACAAGGTACAATGATTCACATCTTATGCCAATGCTGCCATTTAAGGTATTGGGCAAGATTTTATTTACAATATTACCAACTTGTGATAATGAAATATACATACACAATAATGCAATCCAATAAAATTTTATTGACCATGGAATTTGACACTAGTTAATTAAGCAATTTCAATGATGAAACAATTCATGGCCATGAGGCCCATGACCCATCTCTTGCTTCAAGATAATACATCAAAATAGTACCAACATCATCAGTCATCACCATCTTGGCCACTCTTGATTTCACAATGATTGTTAAAAATATGGCAATAATCTTTGATTTTTCATGGATGAGAAACAAATATTATGCACAAAATTAGTTGGCCAATTGGGTCACTAACTACATATTCCTCTAATAAAATTCCATCACCATGAGCATGTGACTAACTAAGCCTTAGGGTATGTTTGGATTTAGGGGCGAGCGCATCAGTTGGATTTGGGCCAAAAATCATAAAACCGTTCAAAACCGTAATTATTTAATTTAGACTTGATTTCGACTGTGTATAAATTCAGTTTATTCAGGTTCAGGTAATACGTGTGGCGGGTAGAACGAATCGGTTATCACAAGTTAAATTGAAATTTTGTTGCTACATTCAAAACTCCATCGACCAAAAAAATTATATTATTTAAATAATTTAATAACTCTTATACAAGGCAACAAATGATAGAAAAACAAAATAAAGAACAAAAGTGAGATGCAGGTACGTACTTTATTTTCAAATTATATGCAGGTACTTTGTTTTCAAATTATAGATCGTAAGACAATCATATTGATGAGAATTAGAAATTAAAATTAATCTAAAATATAATATTAAAGTATTTTTCGATCACTCAAGCCCGCAAACATAAACATCATTTTACTTATATAACTCAATCACTCAACTATTGTGTACATTGTATTGTAATATTTTTTTACAGCTAGCTAATATTTACACATTCACAATATTTTAAAAAAATTAATAAACCAAAATTTGAGGCCCCATATGTTTTGAAGCCTTGAGCTAAGAGTTGTCTTGCCCTTACTCATAAATGACCTTAGTAAATCATTAGATGGCAAAATTGAAGGAGAAAAATTTAATTTACAGTAAAAGATGTAAATAACATTCATTTTAAAATGATAATTATGAGTTGGTGTGAGGTTAATCTTTTTGGTATAGCGCCTTTCTCTTTAGGTCCCAAAGAGAGTTTGTAGAATATGCATGTGTTCCCATATGAATCATGATTTGTCTTGTAAACAATTTGATAAGGTCATGCTTGCAATATAGTATATACGAGTACATTTTTAATTTGTATACAGCTAATATATTTTATTTTAAAATTGGCCTTTATCAAAAAAGAATGAACTCTATAGATTATTAGTGTTAAACTATTAAGATTAAGGGAATAAATATGCAATGTGGGATATATCTTCCCCAAATCTTCTTCCACTAATCATTCACAACAGTAGGAAACTAGAAGGTTTGTACCAAAAGTTGAAAAAGCAACACCCAAAGATGAAAATATACAATTTCCCTAAAGTGGCTGCAAAGTGCAATGTACTCCTTTTCCACAGTATTAAACAGAGAAAGTTCTGTGCCACTATGTAAAAAGTGAGAGATGGTAGCATGCATGAGGAAAACTAGGTAGACTTGGAACTGTAAGATGACAATAATTAACATACTCAAATGGGTTGGATCCACCTTTGCCTTTACCTTTGCATTTTGCACATTTGCTTAGAATTAGCTCAATATTGGTAAAGATAATTACAAAATTTGTTACGGTTTAGTTGAAAATTGGTTATGATTAGTTAGCTTAATTTGGATGACCATTTAGCGTATGTTTGGTTGGACATTGACAAACATGTTCTCGCGTCTTAAGGTTGAGAAAACCTGTAAATATAGAAGTTCCGATTTAGAGTATACATGGTCAAACACGGTGAGTGAGTATCTCATTGTGGTTCCAAACGAGTGTTTAATAAAGCATTTTTCTTTTATTAATTTTAAATAATTATAACTAATTTGTAAATATTTTAAACCATATTCAACTACTAGTGACATTTTTTGTGGAACTTAATTTCAAATAATCATTTTATGTTTGGTTGGAAATTGACAAACATATTCTAACGACTTAGACCGAGAAAACCTGAAAATATAGAAGCTCTGATTAAGAGTATACATGGTCAAACACACGGTAAGTAGGAGTATTATCTCATTGCGGTTCCAAATGAGTGCTTAATCAAGCATTTTCATTTTATTAATTTCAAATAATTATAACTAATTTGTAACTGTTTTAAACCATATTCAACTAGTAACTTTATTCGTGGAACTTAATACAATGAATCAGACTCAAAATATGTTATATATTTTGAGTGATGTACTAAAATTTCCTCCATTTTGTTTTGTTGGACCACTAATTTCCTTCATATGATAAAGTAAAACAATGTGAAACCTACCATGCTACGATTTTTTTTTTCTTTTTAAACTTAAACTTGAAGCAGATTTCAAGTCATCATTGAAGAAGGTGATTTAGATTGTCTATTTAGTCAGGACCACAAGTTACAACTACATAGATTGGGGAAACATTATAGACTATTAAAATCGTACATAAGTTTAATAAAGTTTAAATTTTCCACTTCAATTTTTTCTGTGTATATTTTAAAATAATAATTTTAAGTGCGATGTAAAATTGATTAATAAAAGTAAGTTGAAAAATTAGATTTTGGGTCTGGTTACGGTGCATAAAGCATGTTTATGCATCATGCATAAATTCATTCTACATCAAAAATCTTTAAAATTATTCCACGGCAAAAATAATTTTGAAGTACGTATCTCTGAAATCATTTCGCAGTGAAAATGATTTTAGAATACATATCTCTTAAACTATTTCACAACAATAATGATTTTAGAGTACAACCCTGTGATATCATTTTACAAGCAAAATGATTTCATCATAATTAAGTAGATGATTTTGGAGTATCGCAGGCCGCCACATGGCATATGGGTCCCTTCCTCAGCCACCGACTAGACTCATTGAGTCATAAGGAAACCATGAAAATGGCGGAAAGCTCGGGTAACAACAAAACATCAAAACTTCACTAAATTGAACAAACGACCACTCTAAAGGGTTTCATGCGAAATCAATAACGGAACCAGAGTTTAGAAACAATTTTAAAGAGTTCAAGGAGTAAGAAACAACGTATTTCTACCTTTTTGCTACACGAATCGTCTGAATTATGTCCTTGAATTTTTTCATGGTTTCGGATAGGTGGTTTTAGGTTAGTTTTGCGCGTTTCCGATGGTGGTTGACTTCGTTTTAGATGCTTAACAAGTTAATGGGTTGATTTGGTTGGAGTTTTGTGAGGATTGAGGTTTTTGCAACTTTTTGATGAAATGTTTTTTGATGAGTAGTGTTTTCCGGTATGAACAGTATTTTTGACGTAAATAGGAAATCTGATAGTTGTGAAGTGTTTATGCACCATGCATAAGAAAAAGATTTATGGATAATAACTCATGGCCTTTAGATAAGGTGAGTGTATGTTTGGTGAGAAAAATTGGTTTTGGTAGTATTGACTTTGTAAACTTGATTATAATAAAAATTAATTTGAAAATAAAGTAATTTATGTTTTGATATATTCTTGTAAAAGTGAGATAAATAAAAAATTTGAATGTGAAAATCAATTCTATAATCACAAAACAAACAAGTCCGAAGATATAATCAATTCTACTTTTAAATAATTAATTCTATATCTCTAAATTAATTTTAACTCCTCTTAAAATTGAATCAAACACACATTAAATATCTAAAAACAAACATTCACTACATCAAACTCCTGCTTTATCTTTGTAGACATGTTTTTCCAAAAAATCTCTATCCTCTGAAAAGAAATAGATTTGTGTTTTGTGATGGGTCACATTGCAAACCTTTTGGCAAATGGAGACAGCTTCTAAATACATATTTTTAATGTTTATATTTTGACAATTTATATTTTTAATGTTGTATAATGCAATCTTACATCATGAATGAGCATGTCAAACACTCAACGGAACCTTCTCTTAGTTTTTGTTTTTATTTTTAACTGTACATAGCTTATAATACTAGGCGATGAACTTTTTGTAGCATGAGCTCATCTATTTATTCATTTTTCATAATGTTTGGATTTTTTTTTTCTTTAAAAATTGTTGTTAAATAAAATAGCGATTATTTTTTGTTTGTATTTTTTCAACCTAGTTTAATTTGGTTCAGAATTTAATTTTGACATTAAATGATTTCAGTCTCTTTAAATGCAACTGTGAAAGATCGAAAAGTGATTTTTCCTACCAAATACAACGATAATTATCACTGAACTAATTAATAGTTCATTTTTGTTTGTATTTTTACGACGTCCATAAAGCTAAATATGTACTACAATATAAAATGAATGGTAGTTAGCATTCAATAATTATAAAATTATTATATTATTTCATTTAATTTCTTTACAACTTTTTATTTAATGGTTTTTTAAATGACAAAGTGCCACATCAATGGAATGAAGATATAACATCTCTTATTTTTCTCACATTATTTTTAATTATTTATGTACAAAAACATTATTTCCAATTACCATATGAATTATGATGAATTGAAAAACACAAAGTAGAATTCAGCGCATGCATGTTGAATAAAGTGTAATTCCATCAACAACAAAAAAAAAGTGTCAAAACTATTCTTGAGTCATTATTTATTACTATTATTCTTCATACAAGTATTCAAAATCATAACAATGTTTCTATTTTACCAAACCAAATAGAGAACAGGGAGACAATAAAAGTAGCATCAATTGTAGAATACGCAACCATATATATGAGGACAATTTTCACTGTGCATTAGGCACATACACTATACTACTACATCTAAAAAAAATGATTCTAAGCAATATCGTGACAAATACACATGTCTAATAATATTTGAACACATTCATTCAAACCTATTTTATCAATCGCCTGCAGCTACCTAGCCATGCATGTATTCGTATTCATTATAAAGGTGATTAGTGAATTTCCTTCCATGTTTTCCCGGGTGACATGCTATGATTGATCACCTAACCATTCATGTTCATGGAAACATATGATTAGAGTAACACATTTACCTACATAATAGTATACAACAATTGACTAGACATGTCTAAATCATTTGTTCCGGATCAAAACTAATTGTCCCCCAACTGTTTTTTCTTCTTTTTTTTCGAATAAGGGTTTGTTTTTTTGTGTTTGTGTATAATTTTTATTTGAGCAAATGTAAAAAAATTGCATTATTTAATTTTAAAATGTAGTTGAATTTCATATAAAAGGTATTATCATATATATTTTTAAGCGAAATTTAAGTGCAGAAACGTCTCAATGTAAACTCTCCAAAATCATCATTGTTTTTACATCGAAAGATAACCAAAGTCAGTTTATCAAAATAAATGAGAAAATAACTTTTTCTTTCTCATTATAAAACCTTACAAAAAAACACAACAAATTATAACATGCATATGCAATTAAGAAACAAGAGTGCAAGACTCTTTAGAAAATACTTATTAATAATGTAAGCGACATGCGCTCTTTAAAAAGAAACATTAAGGTGATTTAAAGAAGAGAAAATTTGTACAAAAAAAAAACGAAAAAATAGTATACCAATAACTATCTATTAGGTTCATGTTACAATCTCTCACTCCAATTTTGTCTCTTTGGATACACAACTTTTATTAGTATTGCACTTATAATTTTTTTTTATGTTTAAAATTATTTGGTACAAAAATGTTATACTATAAATTGTACCAACCAAACAAATCTATGCCACATTGATTTGGTTTGATTTAATTTGATTTTGATGAATTTTTAAAAATCAACTCAATCAAACCGAACCGCGTACATGTTTATCTTATAATTAGGATGATTTCTTTGCTCAAAACCGAATCAAAGAGCACTACGAGCATCCCTAGCTGCACCCCAAGTCCCAACACATCTCTCTGTCTTTGTCACCACAAGTCACCATTAAAAAACGACTATTAAAAACAAATAAATTCTCTCAAAACGCTATGATAAACAACTATTTCATCAAATCTATATAAAATTTTCAATTAAGAAGAATATGATATTTATTTATTAGCTCTGTTTTTTCATATTGCTGATTTAATATCAAGATTTATTTATTTATTTTACGAATATTTGATATCAAGATGGTCCATGATTTTTATATTTCTAGTAGACTTTTAGTATTAGTATGTATATTACTACATGGGACCCTTTAAAAGATGTACACATTATATGACCTTAGTTATGTAGCAACAACCCACTTGGAAAATTTGGTAGGGAGTAGTGACAGTTATGGTGGTACATTTAAATCAAGAATAATCATATGAATATACCGTATTAGCTATTCTTGTCTTTACTAAAATCAAAGTACTATACACTATAGTGCCTAATTCGAGTGAATTCAATTAACAGGGACATTGTCATTTCGAGCTTACGTTCTCACTATCATCATCAAAATAGGAACACCGCATCATATCATATTTTATATAATAAAATCGTCACTTCATATTATATATGGATTGATATTCAAACTTAGGATTCTTCTTTTATTTTTATCAAGAAATGAATTTTTAACCACTATATTATTCAATAAAAAATAGATAAATACTATAGTACTTGAGAAAATGCCACACCGATGAAGCAAAATGTATCATAATATTTGCAGTACTCTGTAGTAATTCTTCTGTCATATGGTAGCCCAACAGCTCAATGTTCTGTTTTGAATATAAATCAATCCAGTTGGTAGAGTTACATATTGGTTCTAGCTATTATATTTCTACTTTAAATTGGAATTTATTAATCAATTTTGATCATTCTGTAGATATTAATACTCTATGTTATGATAAAAATTCAAATGCAGACACCAGAGCTAGTTAGGTAGTTGAATGAATATTCAAACATAAATGTGTAACACAGAAGTGAATTTTCTCGTGACTCCATTTAATTTGTTGAGTGTCAACAATGGTCCTGTGGGGCATTGAGAGCCAAATATCATGCACAAGCGTCACTTTATCATTTAAAACAATGACCAACCTTTTTATTTTTACGCAAAAACAATGACCAACTTAGTCTGAGGAATTATGTCAAAAAAAGAGAGCTTAGACTAAGGAATAGTTCATGTAAGAATATACTATAGTGCTTATAGTAAATAAACTTTGATCACTCAAATAAAATTAAAAAACTTATTGTTTTTTTTTTGGTACATATAAAACTGATTGTTTTTTTTGTATGTAAAAAATTTATTATTTTGTCCATAAGTCATAACTCAATTAGTAAAAAATATAAAAATTGTTAGACCGGATATCTATAACCGAGTTATGAATTATGGTCTCTCTATATTGTATTTTCAATAGCTTTATCATTTTATATTGTTTTAATATATATCTAGTTGAATACTCTTATACGCATGGGAGTCGTGCTGCGCACGACTTTTTAAGATATTAAAAATGGCGGCATTAATTTCACACTCACTTAATAAGATAATGTTATTAAATAAAAACTAAATCAAGGAACTTAAACGTCAAAAAACTTAATAAGAAAGCATAAACTCATTGACGGAAGTTAAACATCACCAAAGATATAACAAAAGTATTATAAGAAAGTTTATATGATCATCATCAGGGCAACCAAAGGATCATAATCATAATATGTGTTCTTACTTAAGTACTTAAGAAATCCTAATTACTTAAGAAATCCTAATTAAGGGAACTTAAAAAGCATTATAAGGGTGTCGCGCTGCGCGCGAAATTTGAATTGATGTAGTTCAATGGCTTAATAAAAATATACGGATATAAAAATAGATATATAAAGAAATATAACATTATAATATCATAATCATCATAATAATACGTCAAAGCACTTAAATTTGATACAAACACGAAGACATAATATAAATTGAAATATTGTTCAAAAGATAAAATTTACGATAGAAGTTGAAATTTATACAAAATATAGTCTTAATTATCCTACATCTTAACATAACCATGAAGGCCTCATCATCAACACATATCTTCACGGCGAATCAACTTGATATAGAGACTATGTGGAGGAGTATCAGATTGAAAATCAAGATATCACCGCACCTGGGTTTATGATAGGCGACATATTCGCATCATCCATCATAGATGTATTTTTCCTTCTTGTTCCTGGTTGAGGTGATAATTTTGGTAGGATAGTTGAATGATGTATCTTCTGATTTGATCCAAATCATTGTTTTGTTTTTTATATACCTTGTGATAGGTCCTTTCAGAAATGATGAACATATTAAATATAAGAAGATCAAGTTAAACACATTATTGACAACTTAGTCATTTAAATTGATTTTGCCATTTCATATTGTTTTAATATATAAGTAATTAGTGTCTGTTTGGCCCGACTTAACTTCTACTTATTTTCTTCTCCTTAAAAATAGTAAAGAAGAAAAAAATTGTGCTTGACTTTACTTCTCTTTATTTTTTACTTCATTTCTCTAATACTTTTAAGGAGAAATATGACTAAATTCAACTGTATGCTTCTCTATTTCATTTTAAAAAAATAGAAATGTAGAAGTTAAGCTGGGCCAAACGGGCACTAAATATTGTACAGAACAATACAAGACAAAACAGTACAGGACAAACGTTTATGGTATTGAACAAATTTTGTCTTGTATGATGTTAGGTGGAAAAAAAATGTTATTTTAATGTTTTAGACAATTTGTGCTGAGGACAAAAAGTTGTCCCGTGATTCAGTGGGAGACAAGAAAATCAGTTTTTGTCCAGTTCATTGACCCCCAATTTGTTCAGTCCTAAAAACAGTATTAAAATTAAACACAATACAACTGAAATTGTTCTGTCTAATCCCTTATTTTTTAACAAATCAAACGCATGTTTCAACAACTTAGTCATTTAAATTGATTTTGTAATAGATTGATCGTTTAAGTCATACAATATTTGTATCGGGTACCATTTTTACGTCCATGTTAAAAAATGGTTATTTGGCCTTTTAATATTATCACACAAAAAATATTACTTGCACGGATTTTTTATTTTTAAATTCAAATATAATTTGATAGATTAACATCTCATCAACAACATATTATAATTGAAGTAATTAATTGAAGTAACTTTGATCTACCAGTTCAACATTAAATGATAAGTTAATGCAAATAAATAAATAAAAATTATCAAATGTTAGTTGATTCAGTGATGATTGATGCTAAATTTAGTAGTAAGGAGAACCACGGTTCAATCCTTTGCAGCTGCATTTGAGAGGGTACTGAAACCACTTGATGTCATAAGTCACCTTAAACTCTAGACTACTAGAGCTCTTATCTTAGAAATCAGAGAGTGAAAGCTATAAAAATTTAAAAAAAAAGAAGATATTGGTGTAAATATTTTATGATTTAAAAGATTAATTTATTACAACAAAAAACTTAAAAGAGTACTTCCTCCGTGAAAAAAATTATTGTCTTTTTACCTTTTTAATTTTGTCTCAAAAATATTGTCATTTCATAAATCAATGTAAAATTAATGTTAGTTTATCATTTGGACAAAACCTTATAAAAATTAAATCATTAGTTAAATATATTTTTTCTTTCTTAATAAAGTAAATGTAAAAGAAACTTAACTTATCAATATTTGTTGTTTCTTAATCCACGTGCATAACTCTAAAATGACAATAGTTTTGAGACGGAGAAAGTAATTTATTACAAACATCTTACTTAAATAACATAACAATGTAAAAGTATATGTATAGACAAAACACTAAGTTATTGAAAATTCACAAATACAAAGTAAATTGACTTATGTTTAAACTCCGACCGTAGACTTTCTACTTAACAATTTTGACATTTTTTAACAATTTGAATTAGGATTTGTGGACATCTTTAGTTCTTTTCATGTAAAAACACACTCCCTTTAGCCGCCGCCAAATTTGACTTTTTAAATATATTATAAAACTTATATATTTGAACTATAAGATGAAATAAATATATCAATTATTTAATGTAAAAAAAAAATTAAATTTATATATAATAATATCTAGGAAGAGTATGAGTTAATAAATGTCTACTTGATTTATTATATAGAATACTAGTAGTCTAGTACATCTAAATTTGATTTGAATTTAATTTAAAGTGACTCATATACTAGTACTTCCTCCGTTCCAAAATGTAAGAGAAAAAACAAAAATCACACTTATTAAGAAAAAGTAAAATATAATGATTGAGAGTGTGTTTTTTTGAAAAAAGTTATATGTAAAAACAATTTTTATTGGTGGTTGGTTATAGAAAAAGTAAGAAAGAGAGTAAACTTTTTTTGAAAAGATAAATATTTGAACTTTTTCTCTTACATTTTGAGACAAAAAAATTGAGTTTTTTTCTCTTACATTTTAGGACGGATAGAGTATCTTACTTAATCCAACTCCATATCCAATGCGGTCTTCATTTCTCGCCGAGATGAACAGAACACAAGATTGAATTGAAGGAAGCACAAGACCTTAATTTGAACGCCTGTCATTTTGGTTGGTTTGGAACTGTGTTATTTTAAATTACTCTATTACTTTAATTTTAAAATAAATTTTGTTAGAGTCTCCGAGGAAAGAAATTTTAATAGAGAGAAGGGAAAGGGTAGAGAGGTATTTTTTTTGGCTTAATTGTATACTATTTGGTTTCTTGCTGTTTTCTTTTAGGTTTTAAGTTGATCTTCTATGTTTAAAAAAGTTTAGATCGTTCTTTTTAATGTTAAGATGTTATTGATATCAATATATATATAAATTAGTCTTTTTTATCAAATATTGTATTTGAGTTAATTTCCTCTAATTTTCAGTTAAATTTTAAGTTAATTTTATCTTAAACTTCTATGTGGCACCTTCATAAATTGACCATGTAAGCAAATTTTAGATTTTATAAAATTGATCATATCACATAAATTAAGAAATATAATTAATGTTACATGAGAAATAGAAATTATGAGTTAAATTACAAAATTATATTTCTTTAATGATACGAGAAAAATAAATTATATAGTTGAAAGAAGAAAGAGAAACAATTAGTTAAATATACAATAAAAAAAAGAATTAAATATTTTATTAATAATGTAAAGTGACATATATTTTAATATGATTTTTTCTTAAAACAATATATATTTTAGTACGGAGAAAGTAGGATTACTTAATAGTGAAATGCACATGTTCATTCAAAACACAAGAAATTTCAGCCTATGGTGTATCATCATCATAATATACATGTTGTAACTAACACCAACATCAATGATGTATATTTTTCTTACCCGTTCAAAACCACCTTACATTGGTGATTGGTTGTACCTGTTACTAGTTGCTAACATTTCATTCACATTATGTTTATTTTTCTAGAAAAAAAAATTAAATACAAAAGTGAAGGAAAACTTAATAAAAATAAAAAAAAATAAAAGAAGGGGAAATAAACATGTCTTATTTTTCTCCATATTTTTCTTTCAATTACTAAATGTGAATATCTATCTTAGTTGAGATTTCAATAATCTTACTTTGTGGATATTATGATAAACTAGTCTTTATGTTAGATTCAATTCAACCTTACAAGTTACAAAGTTAAAAAAAAAAAATTAAAATGGATTTTAATAACACAAGTTAAGAAATTTAATAAAATCATTTTTATCTTAAAAGTTGTGTATTCTATTTTATAAAAGTTAAAATATTATTATATTTTTCAATATAAATTACTCTCTTTTTTTGAATAAATAAATTACTCTTTTATATTCATTATATTTTGTAATATAAATTTTCCACTATATGTTAATATGATTCGTAAAATAAGGCATTCACTTTTTAATTTGATATTTTCACCATTGATATCTAATCTATTAAATCAACTAATTCAGTTTTAAACAAATTCTAAAATCAAATTATTTTATTCTCCTTCTAAACTTAATTAAGAATATTAAATTATAATCTTCTCTGCTAAATGGTTTCGAATTTCAATACAGTTTTTACTTAATCAAGCATTAATTTTGGTTGGAAGGGGAATCTATTATCCAGAAGATAATGACCCTGTCTTCTACTAGTAACAACAACCAAATAAATAGACATTGTCGTCAACCAAAAATTTCAAATTCCCATATTTAATAATCTTTTCTTTTCTTTCACAGATTAATGAAACTCCAACAAAAACAAATTCCAATATTCCACCGCTGCCACCTCACCACCACTTGCATCCTTTCTTCCTAAAAAAAACCAACTCAGTACTAATCACTACCCACAGTACCATGCGCCACACTCAAACACTCTCTCTCTCTTCTTTCATTTCATTTCTCATTCTCAGATAAATAACTTCAGAACCCTCTAAACATTCACACAATCACAATCACAATGGAACAACAAAAACAAAAACATTTCATTTTCATTTCCATTGTTCTAACAATCTTAACCTTAGCAACAAACGTAACATGTTTAAACCAAGAAGGTCTCTACCTATACCAATTCAAACAAACCTTAGACGATCCAGACTCATCACTCTCATCATGGAACCCAAAAGACACAACACCATGTAACTGGTACGGTATACGCTGCGACTCAACTAACACCACCGTAACAGAACTCAACCTCTCAAACACTAACATTCAAGGTCCATTCACTCCGTCAATTCTCTGCCGTCTCCCTAACCTCTCCATCATCAACCTCTTCAATAACTCCGTTAACCAAACGTTATCTCTCCAAATCTCTCTCTGTCAAAATCTCGTCCATCTTGATCTCTCTCAGAATCTCCTCACTGGTAATTTACCAGACACATTACCGTTTCTCTCAAACCTCCGCTATCTTGACTTAACCGGAAACAATTTTTCTGGTAAAATACCCGACTCATTTGGCGCATTCGAGAAACTCGAGGTTATCTCGCTTGTTTCGAATCTTTTAGAAGGTACTATACCTTCTTCGCTTGGAAATGTAACTAGTTTGAAAATGCTTAATCTATCTTACAACCCGTTTTTTCCGGGTCGGATTCCGTCGGAGTTTGGGAATTTGACTAATCTCGAAGTTTTATGGTTGACGCAATGTAACCTTGTTGGTGTGATTCCTGAGTCGCTTGGGAGGCTTAAGAAGCTTAAGGATTTGGACCTTGCTTTGAACGATTTATATGGTAATATACCGAGTGAACTCACTGGGTTAACGAGTTTAAGGCAGATTGAGTTGTATAATAACTCGTTGTCTGGTGAGTTGCCTCGTGGAATGGGGAATCTTACTTCGTTGAGGCTTCTTGATGCTTCGATGAATCATTTGACCGGGAGGATTCCGGCGGAGCTTTGTTCGTTGCCGTTGGAGAGTTTGAATTTGTATGAGAATCGTTTTGAGGGTGAGTTACCGGCGAGTATAGCTGACTCGCCGAATTTGTATGAGTTGAGATTGTTTGGGAATCGGTTAACCGGAAAGTTGCCGGAGAATCTCGGGAAGAAGTCTCCTCTGAGGTGGCTTGATGTTTCGAGTAATCAGTTTTGGGGGAATATTCCGGCGGGTTTGTGTGATCTTGGTGAGATGGAGGAGCTTCTTATGATATATAATTTGTTCACCGGTGAAATTCCGGCGAGTTTAGGGACGTGTCAGAGTTTGACGCGTGTGCGTCTCGGTTATAATCGTTTTTCCGGTGAGGTTCCGGCGGGGATCTGGGGTCTTCCTCATGTGTATTTGCTTGAGCTTGCTCATAACTCGTTTTCCGGTTCAATTTCGAAAACCATTGCCGGAGCAGGTAACCTATCACTGTTGATTTTGTCAAAGAACAACTTCTCGGGAAGTGTTCCTGATGAAGTTGGGTGGTTGGAAAATCTTGTCGAGTTTTCTGCCGGTGATAACATGTTTTCCGGCTCACTTCCCGATAGTTTGGTGAATCTTGGCCAGCTTGGGATTCTTGATTTTCACAACAACAGGTTATCTGGGGAATTACCAAATGGGATTCATTCTTGGAAAAAGCTCAATGATTTGAATTTGGCAAACAATGAAATTGGTGGGAAGATTCCTGATGAGATTGGTACATTGTCTGTACTCAATTTTCTTGATCTTTCACACAATCAGTTTTCTGGGAATATCCCTCGTGGGTTGCAGAATCTGAAGCTCAATGAGCTTAATTTGTCGTTTAATCGTCTTTCGGGTGAACTTCCTCCTCAGTTGGCTAAGGAAATGTACAAGTCTAGTTTCCTTGGTAATCCTGGTTTGTGTGGTGATTTGAAAGGTTTATGTGATGGTAGGAATGAAGGAAAGAACTTGGGTTATGTATGGTTGCTTAGGGTAATTTTCCTTGTTGCTATTTTGGTGTTATTGGTTGGTGTTGTCTTGTTCTACTTAAGGTACAAGAATTTCAAGGATGCAAAAAGGGCTATTGATAAATCAAAATGGACATTGATGTCGTTTCATAAACTGGGTTTTGATGAAGATGAGATTTTGAATTGTCTTGATGAAGATAATGTCATTGGAAGTGGTTCGTCCGGGAAGGTTTACAAGGTTGTGCTTAATAGCGGAGAAGCTGTTGCTGTGAAGAAGATATGGGGTGGTGCTAGGAAGGAAGTGGAGAGTGGAGATGTTGAGAAAGGTAGGGTTCAAGACAATGCTTTTGATGCCGAAGTTGAAACTCTTGGAAAAATTAGACACAAGAACATTGTTAAGCTATGGTGTTGTTGCACTACTAGGGACTCTCAGCTTTTGGTTTATGAGTATATGCAAAATGGTAGTCTTGGTGATTTGCTTCATAGCAGTAAAGGAGGGTTGCTGGATTGGCCAACAAGATACAAGATAGCCGTCGATGCTGCTGATGGACTCTCTTATCTACATCATGACTGTGTTCCCCCAATTGTTCATAGAGATGTTAAATCTAACAATATCTTGCTGGATGGCGACTTTGGTGCAAGGGTTGCAGATTTTGGATTAGCTAAGGTCGTCGAAACCACGGGGAAAGGGATTAAATCCATGTCCATCATAGCTGGTTCTTGTGGCTATATTGCACCAGGTTAACATAAATTTCTTCTTTATTTTATTTCATTTCATTTTTTCTGCTAGTGTTCTATGTATTACTTTTTAAAAACTTGATATCCATTTAGTGGTAATGTTTGTGCTGTTATGCTTGACTCATAGTATTTGGCTTGTTAGACACCACAAATCTCAGTGACAGTTTCGTGCATGGGCAATGCTTTCATTATTTTTGTTGCTTAGTGAAAAATGTTCTGTTTTTTTGTTGGCATTCTAGCTCTTTATTTTACTACTATTACTATTACATTACATGGTCCAAGTATTTGTTGTCTAGCATCTTGTTTTTTTCTTTTGCATTTAACAAATATCTACCTAGTTTCATGCTTTCATACGATTCACATTTTTTCTTAATCAATGTTTCTTAATGTTTAGTATTTGTGTTTCTTTGGAGACAAACTAACATGATCCATTTCTTGTGCAGAATATGCATACACACTTAGAGTGAACGAGAAGAGCGACATTTATAGTTTCGGCGTTGTTATACTTGAGTTGGTTACCGGAAGACGCCCTGTGGATCCTGAATTCGGAGAAAAAGATTTGGTTAAATGGGTTTGCACTACACTGGATCAAAAAGGTGTGGATCATGTACTCGACTCAAGGCTTGATTCATGTTTCAAAGAAGAAATTTGCAAGGTTTTCAACATTGGCCTCATGTGCACTAGTCCTCTTCCAATCAACAGGCCTTCAATGAGAAGAGTAGTGAAGATGTTACAAGAGATAGGAATAGAGAACCAAATTAAACCTGCAAAGAAAGATGGAAAATTAACACCTTATTACTATGATGATGCCTCAGATCATGGAAGTGTTGTTTAAGTGATTGAATAAATGAAGTCCTTGCAAGGGTTGAAAGAAAGATTATTTGATTCTGATTGGGGAGTTTGAAGCTTTTATTTTATACTCTAAGCTAACTTTCCTCCATGTTTTCCACTTATGCTCTTTACTTAACAAAGTGGACTAAAAAAAAAGGGTTGATTTTGTTTTTTAATTTGGGGGAAATTAGAGGCTTGAGATGTTGATGTTTTTACCCTATAAAGTAGGTCCAAATCAAGGCACAACCAGCCAAATTTAAGTTGGTGTTAGTAGTTAATGGAGTAGTAGCTAGTAATAGTATTGCTAACTCTTGTATTCAGGAAATATATTTGCCATACTAAAAAAAAACTGTTTCTGTCAATTTCTGTTAGGTATATTTGTTAAAAGATTTTTACCTGCCTCTTGGGTGGGTTAGGTAGGTGGTTACAAAATTGTGATTGTTGTTTTCATATTTTTTAGGTTATGGGGAAGGTGTTATTATTGGACCAAAAGAGAATCTAAGTGGAATAAAACATCATTAATAGTAAATTTTAATAGTAACTTTTGGCCTTTCATAAATATCAATGGAAAATATTGGAAAAACACCAAATGGAGCTTACCATTTTTCAAGTTTCTTGTTAAAAGAAAAAACTTATAAAGTTTATCATTTTTCAAGTGTTTTGTAGATTTGGTCAAAAACCTTAAAATCGGTTGAAAATTCTTAAATCGGCAACTCAAAAATAGACCAAAACTCCTTAAATTGACTAACAATTCGGAAATCAACTATAAACCCGATATAAACCCTAAAGTCGGCTATAAACCCAAAAATTGGCCGAAAAGGTAAAAATCAACCAAATATCCTAAAATCAACTATAACCCCATCAAAACCCAAAAATCAATCAATAAACACTAAAATTGGATAAAAACCCAAAAGGTTGGCCGAACACCCTAAAATCGGTCGAAAATTTTAAAATCGACCAAAAATCAATAAACCCCGCCTAAACCCTAAAATCCGTTATAAACTCTAAAATCAAACTATAAACTTGACTAGAACCTTTAAATTGGCTATAAACTCAAATATGATGACTTTTCTCGAAATCGAAAACAAATTTAAGATTATATTTTGCGAAATCGAATAAAATTCATGAATTTTTTTTGAAACATTGTAAAAAATTCGAGCATTTTTTTCTCAAAATTGGAAAAATTTTGAAATCTTTTTTATTAAAATAAAAAATTGGGAACTTTTTTTCTTGAAATAAATAAAATTAGAAAAAAATTTACTATCATTCATTATAGTTCATCCAAACAAAGAATTTTCAAATAAAGAAAATTCAAATTGAAAAATTTGGTTTCTATGAAATCTCAAAATCTTTCGATTTTGAACTTCTCTATCTAAACACACTCTTTTAGAATAGTTAAAGGAGAACTCTAATAGTTTAGGAGGAATAAAGTGCAATTGTCTTATAAATTTTTGCAGACCCATTCCAAGTGGATTGTTGGATGGTTAAACTCATCTCAACCCAACTTGCATAAATTCATTGTCTTGATCTATTGACTATTGTTAACGTTTTTTTTTCTTCTTTTAACATAATCTAAATTATTAAAATTTAACCAATAAAATCATACTATTGATTTATAAAGATTATGGTATTTAGAAAAGGAAAATGTTAAAATGTGCCCTTGTTAGTGAGATAAAAAAAGAAACTTTTGTATCAGTATCCATGTATTAGTGTAACTTTCAAACTTTTCATGTTTTCAATGCATAAAATTTAAGAGAATATTTCTACTTTTAGATTCTTAACATGTGCCCTAGCCCCTAAGGGCACATATTAACATCACCTTTTAGAAAAAATGAAATTAGCAACAACTTAGTAATGTCTGTTTAGTGGATTATCAAGTGATGATGGTAAAATGATCTTAAAGAGATGTGCTGGGGACAGGACAGCATAATACAAGGCTGTTAGGCAGGCCTTATCTTTCTTCCCCCGGGCCCTATTATCTTTAAACTACGGAGTACTACTAGTACAGCCGTCTACTTTTGTTTATGACTATTAATGTTGATGGGATATAGTATTGTTTAATTTGTTATATCCGTCTCAAAATAATTATTGCTTACACATACCAATGCATAAATTGAATCATTAATATCTCTAATTTTATTTTATAAAAAATTATAAAATTTAATATTGTAAAAATATTCATCTGAGACAAATCAAACAACATCTTATATGTTATTTAACTTTATAAATTAATAAAAAAATACGTTCAAAATAAATGTTAACAGTCAAACTACCACAATTATTTTGAGAATGAAGGAGTACATCTTTTTAGAAAATTACTAGTAAGACTAATGTGCTAGATTTGATATTTTTGCAGCATAGCAGTGAAATTTTGACAGTTCTTCTTGTGAGCTGAATGAGTTCTTATTCAATCCAGTGGTTATTTACATGTCAATTCTCAACTACTCTTTTGTCCCAAGAAATGCAATTGACATTCGAAAGATTAAGCCTTTTAACCACTACAGTATACTTTAATTCAAGTTCCCATTGAACTATAGTTAAACACCCAACAATGGAACTGAATTGATTGTGTAATGGCTCCCAAAACGTGTTACAGATGCATGTGTGGCTTTGGAAAACAGCGAATGGAGTGAATCAATACCAAATGAAATGGCTAGGAAATGCACGGGATCATAAATAAGAGTATCAGTATTTACTCATACAACCATATAAATATTGGAACTTGGATTTGACTCATCATAATGCATCATGTATTTTTTGATGTACCAAAAAACAATAATGCATCATGTAGTTTTCTCAAAAAAAATAAAATACTGTAAATAATAATTTAATTTATAAAGTTATTGGAGAATGTTAAAATGTGCCCTCAAGGCATATGTTAAGAAACTTAATATAGAAATTCTGCCTTAAAAGTTGTGCATTCAACTTTTAACAAGTCAATATGTTGTTTTTTCCAATACAAAATTATTATTTTGAGTTCCTTAACATATGCCCTTAGTGCACATGTTAACATGACCCAAAGTTATTTTATGTACATTTAATAATATAGGCTAAATGCATCTATGTGTCATTTAAGTTTTTAGTTTGTATCACATTAATCCTTTAAGTTATTTTTGTATTATATAGGTCCTTTAAGTTTTTAGTTTGTATCTATGTGTCATTTAAGTTTTCGGTTTGTATCACATTAAGCCTTTTAAGTTTTTTTGTAATATTTAGGTCTTTAAGTTTTTTTTTGTAATACTTAGATCTTTTAAGTTTTAAAAGTGTAACACATAGGTCCTTTAAGTAACTTGAAAGTACCTATGTGTTACATTTTTAAAACTTAAAGGACTTATGTGTTACAAAAAAATCTTAAAGAACTTATGTGGTACAAACTGAAAACTTAAAGGACCTATGTGTTACAAAAATAACTTAAAGAACTTATGTGATACAAACTGAAAACTTAAAGAACCTATAGATGTATTTGGCCAATAATATATTATCATATTCCCTCTGTCCTAAATTATAAGCACCCTTTTAAAAAAAGTTTAATCCTAAAATATAAGTCAGTTTACAAATTATTAGATGCATTTATTACTTGTTTTTCCTACAAATACCTCTATTATTATTCTAACTTGTATTGGAATACGAAAAATCAAATAAAATACACATACAACAAAAAACAATTTAATAATATTCATACACAAACTATACATAATAACTACGATACTAACTTCTTCTTTTTTTCGGTCAAGTAGCCTAGCGGCTAGGAATTCCACTTTTAAAGTGGAGAAATGGGATGATCGGGGTTCGAACCCCCACCCCCTGCATATATAATGCGACGTCCAGCCAATTGAACTAAGCTCATGAGACACTACGATACTAACTTTACTAACTTTTCTTAGTTATAATTAAATTGTTAATATAAAATCTAAATCGCTCAATTTAAAATCGAAAACTATGATTTGGAAATTTGTGGTACTGCATACTGCTTTTACAACAATATATCCAAATTCATAAATGTTAAGATTGTAGGATTGTAGGATCATGGTCATGGCCTTCGGCCGGCATAGTACTCCCTCTGAAGTAGCTATTATAAGTAAATTTGATAACTTAATTACTATACTTTTCCCAGTGCAATGCAAAAGTATTTTAAAACGTCATATAATATAATTGAAATATAATACAGACCTGTGCTTCGACCTGTACGATACGGATCTTATAAGTTGGTATGATTAACAATAAAATATAGGATAAATTGTATTTTTTGACCCATAATTATAATTTATACAAATTTATAGTTTTTGCCTCATGAAAACACTTTGGACCTTAATTTTAGTACATTTTGCAAAAGCAATAATTTTGACCAAATTAACACACGTGAACAATGACGATTTATATGTCACATAGCACATATATGTGGCAAGATTCTTGAAATAAAGCAAACTCATTATTTTTACCATCTTAAATATCAGTAGCATCATGTAACTAAGGATGAATTGCAAGCAATAAAAACATTTCAAACACAAATAACATTGCAATTTAGATGTATATATAATTGCTGTTAAATATATATATATATATATATATATATATATATATATATATATATATATATAATTTCTTTACTGTGTAGGCATGCGATTTTTTTTTTTTATATTTAACTTTTTTTGTCTTTGATAACATCTACAATTTACAAAGTCGGCGGTGGAGGAGTGTATATGAGTATAGGGAAGTAGTCGTATATCACTGAATTCAATTGTTATCAAAACATGTAACAAATGAATGGCGACTTTATATTAAAATTTGAATAGGAGACTAACTATTTGACACATATCAATATTAACTCATTAAATGCTATAAATTGGAGAAAAAAAAAAGAATTAAATGATAGTTAATCTTACAACTTTTGAAGATAAGAGAAAGATATGAAATAACCTAAAATTTTAAGCAATTATGTGGTGTTTGAATCTCTTGATATTGTGAAATATTAATCAATTTTTCCATGCAACCCTCAAAATCCATTGATAGTAAAACTTGAAAATTCCATGAAAACATAGTAAAAAATTAGTTAAGGATAATGTTTCCAAAAATGAAATTATTTTGATGGATTTTTTTTTAATGTAGTGTTGAAATGTTAAACAAAATAAAGAAATCAATAATTTAGATTAGAAATATAGACTATTCAATGAAGGTAAAATGTAAAATTTTGTTTACAAATAAATTGAATTAGCTGTATAGCGTGTCGCGAAAGAAATATACACGACTGTCCCATTTTATTTTATTTTTAGGGTCATGCTAAATAGTGTTTCCGAAACATTTGTTAAACATATTAAAAAAAGAAATAAAAGATAAAAACATTGCACAAGTTTCAAGACAAATATATTGAATACACAAATTCTAAAACAAAATATCCTTTTTAATAAGCTTAACTAATGTCCTAGTGCCCCAGAGACACTGTTTAACATTTTCAATATTTTTATATCTAGTGAAAAATAATGAAAACTTGAAAAGTGTATGACAAAACATCAGACCAAACGCGAATCAAAAGCCCAAACATAAGGAGGAAACGAATTAAAGGCCCAAAAAAAAATAGGGACTTTTAATTGGTACCCCACCTACAACCTATACACCCGTGTTATTTTATTTTCTTTCTAAATTCCGCCATTGACTTTTAGTAGGAACATAGTCTCTTTCTTGACGAAACTGTTTAAGGAAAAAATTACTGTTGATAAAAACATATTAGCAAACTTTTATTTTATAGTTAAATTATCCATGATGTTTCTATACATATTGAACGAAATTGCCAAATTTCTTTACTTAACTTCTACTTGTTATTGCAAAATGCAAACTTCTACCACAAAATTTCCCTTCAGTGCCCAATGTGGAATTGTGGATCCTTTAAATATTGAATAATCCACGGGCCTTACATGTTTGATTAAAGTCTTTAAAAATTAGCACTTTAATTAAGCCCCTAATTATTTTTTACTAGTTATTAAGGATTAAACTAAGGCTACAATTGTTATTTCAATTTTTTTTTTTTTACTTTAACAGAAACAACTTTAATATAACATGATTTTAAATCCTAAATAATAAACAATAGAAAAGCTATATGTAATATGTGATTGTGAGTATGAGAGTATCCATACAACAAAAATTAACATCAATTATAATGGGGATGAGTAGATTGGGGATTCAAGCTCCTGATAAAGGGTTGAAGGAGTAGGTGTTGTTGGTAGAGAGGAGGTTATAAATTGGGGGTTATTAGGACCGATGCTTCGGGCTTCCGGAATACAATGGGATCTACGGAAAGTTGATAATTATGAGTGTTACGAGGAATTTGATTGGGAAGTTCAATGATGAAAAATTAACATATATTGTACTAATATACTAGCAAGTAATATTGCATATAAAAAAAACATCAATCATAATGATCAATAAAGAAGTTATAATTGTTCCCATAAACAACGTAACTCAGTTGATATAAAGATATCGTATTTAATATGTAGGAGTTGAAATTTAAACTTCAAACACTTCACTTATTCATCATCATTAAAGATGAAATTTTAACCCTCAAAACTACTTAACAAAAAAGTTATAAATATGTTTTTTTTAACAAGACTAGTCAATACCGAACAAGATAAAGAGTCTGACCACCACCTATGATAATTTGCGATTAAATTTAAGTTTTTCGCCTTCAACCACCATTAAGAGTAAAATTTGATCTTGTCCATCAACTGAGGTAGCGACTTTGCTGAGTTTCGAAATAGACAATTAAAAATCCCTAATCATATAGTACTAAAAATATATTTAACATTATGTCAAAAAAAGAGGCAAAATTAAACTACTTGTCATTTATCTTATTTATTTGTAACATTTTGATCTATTTATTTTTGTTTTATTTATTTATCAAAATAGACCTTTATCTTATCTCATATGTAACATTTTGGTCCTATATCTTTGTTTTCTATCAAATTGGTCATTTATCTTTTTAATTTGTAACAAATCCGTACCAATACACCCATGTATTTTTTTCTTTCTAAATTCCGCCATATCATTATCATAATGGTTAATAATAGTTGTAAAAAATCGTCATTAGTTGAAAATGATAATATAAGTCTGAATATTACGATAATATTTTTTTTGACACAATGTTAAATATATTTATATATCTCTTAAAATGGATAGGTAAATAATTTTCAATTCGAACTCCAACCACTACATATTGTAATGTTCCTACCAGCCGAGTCATACTCATGAAGACTATTACATGTTTCTTTTGATTAGTATTCAATAAAAATATATCTCTTTAACTGAGAATTACATTATTATTTTAAACTTGTCTCTAATTTGTATTGAAAAAATATTTTGAAACTGTAATTATATTATGAGTTAAGCATATTTAATTTATATATAGTTCCTATAAAATTTCACAATTTTTTAAGCTTTAGCTCCTATAATTTTTCCCCCAACTACACTTAAAAATCCCTAATTATAATTATATAGTACTAAAAATATATTTAACATTTAATTTTTATGCAATAAGGCGCCTAATCATTATAGTTATATAGTACTAAAAATATATTTAAATGCGGACCTTATCATTTTTAATAAGTTTAAATAAAAGTGATAATTTGTCTACCTCTCAAGATTTGGAGGTATCTATCCCTAACCACTCGATAATATTTTAACCGATATATATATATATATATATATATATATATATATATATAATTTTTATAAAATACACCGTTGGATTGAAATTTTATTTTATATAGATCATTTGTATAAAATTTCTGATAAATCAAAAAATCATTTGATATGTTACTGAGATACATCAAAATTTATATCGGTTAAAATATTATTAAGTGATTGGGGATAAATAACCTCAAATCTTGAGCGGATAGACAAGAAAAAACTTCAAATAAAATATTATATTTATTTACTCGGAGAAAACAAAAGTAATTAAAAAATGTATAGACATTATATGCAGTTTTTTCCCTAATATATACATGACAATGTCTTGTGTTAGAGTCATGGCACAAATCCTGTTTTTCTGTATAAAGTTTTTTATTTTTTATTACAATTTGATAATCTCAATCTACAAAGTTTGCAAGATAATTAAGTGGACATTTGGAAAACCTCAAAATGGTAATGCATTGTACGCGTATATAAATCTTGGAAAAAAGCATCATCAAAAAAGCCCTAAAACCCTACACAAAACGTCATTAAAGTAATTAAAGAAAACAAATACAAACATATCCAGCTGGAACTTCTTGCCCAAGCTTCTCGTTGCTTGGCTTCTTTGAGAAGCTTACAATCACTTGTCGGATACTATATACATACATGAAAATAATGCACCATTCTTAATGAATGGTTATACTAATCTCGTGTATTTTCGGTAGCGTAGCGTGGCGAATGCGAATGGAAGTTTCACATTGTTTAAAAATTGAAAAGTTAAATAATATATAAGTGAGATCGTATCTATTGTTTTAAAATTTTGAATAAAACGTAATTTTGAAATTCTTCTCGATTCAATATGAATTTTTAAAAAATTAATTGTACAACTTTAAGAAAATATTTTTACATTTAATTACTTAACATAGTCAAACAACATGCTTTTAAAAAACATATTAGCATTTTCCTTGAATAAACATGTATTGTGAAATTCTCTTTATATGATTGTTCTTGACCGAATGATTCCCTAATTTCTCCTCATTATTGACAATTTTTTAATATGCTTTAACTTGTTCAATGACTTTGGAACAGCAGTGAAAATGTTCAATGACTTTGGCAGCAAGTATCATACACTCAGATGATCATCACTATCAGTGAAAATGTTAAAAGACGCTGTTTGTGAATTGTGACATTCATGCATAAGTAGAATCATCGAACTTACGTTGAAAAATCATGAAAGTTTGGTAGTTACTACATGCCTTTGCAATATTTCTTTATCACTTGAAAATACTAAAAAGCATTTTGAATCTTCTTTTAACAATATTAATACTCGATTATACTGCTAAATCTGTGATTGTGAGTAGCTGTTGCAATTACCCTGTAGATATGAAATCAAGATTAATTTTCACTTCATCTTTTACAGGTCTCTGTCCGTCTTGTATGGAGACCTATTCATTATTAATATTTTAGTTGTTGTTAAAAAAAAAAGGATAATTTTCACTTAACTTTTATTTTATAGCAAAATTTATTCTTGGAATTGCGAGTGTGAAAGGAAAAGGAGAGAAGCAATTGCGTGGGCATATTTGTTCATATGCCAATAAAAAAATTTAATTATTCCTAAAAGTTATTTATTTTTGAAAAAGATAAATAGCAAGATTAGCTACCGGTATAAGAATTAATCCATATTATTATTATTATTATGAAAAAAAGAATTAATCCATGTTATAGAAAAGAAAAAGGAGTCTAAAAATCTTAATTCAACTAACTGAAAATTATGAAATATGTTAGGCCGGACGTTCATGATTGAAATTTGAATTCTGATTTCTTTATTTTGTGTGTGTGAATTTTCAATGACTTTGCTATTAATTCATTTACGTAAGTAAAAAAAGAAAAGGAAAATGTTAACATGTGACAAAGGAAGACCACATGACAAAATTAAGGATTTTTGTTACAATTAAGGAGTTTAAAATTAACCTGACCTTAACTCTGTTGGTAGGAATATTGCACGTAAAATGTCGAGACGGAGTTTGAATACTGATATGCTCACTCATTTATCTTTAATGGTGAAATTATAACCATTAAACTAAAATACAGAGATGATAAAGTTCGAATCTTGATATACTCACTTATTTATCTTTAATAATAAAATTTTAATTAGCCACTAAATTATCTGGAAATTTTTTTTATTAAGTTAATGACCATTAATTGATTCATATATAGATGTATACATACGGTAATATACTATCTTAGTGTGATAGACTACGTATTTTTCCCATGTTAAGTTACATTCTGTGTTGGTTCGTATGTACATGTCCGAAATTTGACATAGCTTTAAGAACACTCAAATTTGACAGTGAAGCTGAACTACCAACACACAGACACACATACTCTAAAGAGTTGAAACGTCCACCATGAAGAATCAGGTTGCCCCATCTCCACTCTTACCCTCCACCCTTTTCTACTTTCTTTTTTTCTTTCTTATTTACTGATAATTAGTGTTATAATTACTATTCATTATTACACTCATTTTCATTACTACTAATTAGTAGTACACAATTAATAAAGAAAACAAATAACTAACATAAGAGAATTAGCTATGTGAAATTAGCTCAATTGGTAGAGATATTATATATAATAAGTGCGTTTGATCAGCTAAAAAATAAGGGATTTGACATAACAATTTCAGCTGTATTGTATTTGATTTTGAAACTGTTCTTGGGACTTGACAAACCGGGGATCAAGGGACTGGACAAAAAGATATTTTTTTGTCCCTTACTGAATTACGGGACAATTTTTTGTCTTCATCACAAGTTGTCTAAAACATCAAAATAACAATTTTTCCACCAAACATCACACAAAACAAAATTTGTTCAATATCATAAACGTTTGACCTGTGCTATTCTGTCTTATACTGTCATGTACTATTCTGTCAAGTATTTAAATGGACCCAATACGTTGAGATTAATGTTTGAATTATGTTACGCTCATTTATTCATCTTTAAGTGAAAAAAGAGAGAATACAAGCAGATCCACTTGATGTTAAAACTCGCACTGAATCAGATTAGTCAGCCCAATTATTTATTTATTTAATGAGTTTAATTAGTACATCATATCGGTGTATAATCATATTGATGTAGCAACACATAATTGAATACATGTAGAAAATAATGAATAAGTGGGCATACCGAGTTTGAATCTCAGTCCTTGCACTTCCGTGCAATATGTTCAACCAATTAAGCTAAGCTCATTGGACCACAAAATATATAAATTAAATTATTATTTAATTGTTTTTTATGAACAACTTTAAGAAGAATTTAGATATAAAGTATAAACTCATTTATTTCATGATATAGAGTATAGACAAGCGTATATACGGGGGATACAAACATAAGCAAACTTGGCGTTCAAGCAGCCTTTTCCTTATATATATGTAGACCCCACATTTCTTTTCTTTATCCCTTAAGACTCCTCTTCCTTCATTTTTCTTCATTTCTTCTCTTCTCTCTATCCCTTATCAACATGTTAATACCTCTATGCACCTCTTTGTAAACCCAATCACCCTTCAATCATACACAAGAGGTGATTAAGGTAAAACGTGTTTCATAAGAGACAAGTTATTTATACTATCTTTACCTTTTTCTTTTTATTTTATTTTATTTGCTATTTATATTTTTATTCATTCATTATTTTTTTTTGGATTATTATTAATTTGGGAAATGAATCTATGATATTGTAGGGAAGGTGTGGAAGAAGTAAAGGGCTATTTTTTATTTTATTTTATTTTATGTTGATAGATTTGGAAAATTGCAATATTAATTAAAAAAGAGAGATCATGACTTGGTGCAATGACTCAAATGATCAAGATAGAGGCATTGAACTAATCACATCCACTCTTGTTCCTAGAACAAGCAATGAAACTACTACTCTTGTTACTCATGACATAACACAAGCTCAAATTCGAACCTTAACTTGTCCCTCATGTGGCCATAACATTGATGTCCAAGATCAGGTATTTTCATTTTTTTATATAATTATTATTATTATTTTGAAGGATTATTAATATTATTATGAATATTATGAATTTATTACATTATTTTATTATTATTATTATTATTATTATTATTATTATTATCTTTTACTTTTATTATTTTTGAAATTTTTATTGATTGTGTGTGAATGGATTAATATAGGGTGGAATCAATGATTTGCCGGGGTTACCAGCTGGAGTGAAGTTTGATCCAAATGATCAAGAGATACTACAACACTTGGAAGCAAAAGTGCTATTTGATGTGTCCAATCTTCATCCTCTCCTTGATGAGTTCATACCAACACTTGAAGGAGTGAATGGAATCTGTTATACACATCCAGAAAAGCTACCAGGTCTTAATTTCATTTTACTTTCTAACTCTTTTCTCTTGTTAATTTGATGCATGCTTTGGAAATGCCATTTTATACATACTAGAAAAAAAAATTATTTTATGACCAAAACTTGAAATTTGTCTTTTATTTATTTTTGTAATATTAGAGATGAATTTCATATTTTGTGGTCTTGATATATTTAATAATTTTTTTTATATAAAAAGTAATATTTTTTTTATTAACTTTACTAAAAATAATAAGTTTCATATTTGGATAAGTTCTATATTAATTTGTTTTCCAACTTTTACTTTTTGGGTCTTTCTCCAAAAAAAAATTATTAATAAGAAAAATCAATTTTTTTTATTTTTTATCCTAAAAGATTTTAATTACTTACACAAAGGTGGAGTTGGTTTGTGAAAATGAGCAATGGAGAAATCAATTAAACAAAGACCCTAGAATAAGATAGTTTACCAGTCAAAGAAATAACGTATCGTTTGCTTCATCTTTCTTTGTTGCATTAATTTGCAATCAACATGATAACGAAAAATTTGTGTCACTTTTTCTATATTCTATCTTTGAAGAAGTTAAGCAAATGAGAGAACTAATCACATGATTTTATAACCAACTTGTTTTAGTATGTCACAAGGAATGATATAATGGAAAATGTGTATGCATACTTTAAAATGTGCACCAAACTAAACTATGCATGACTAACTCCAAACCAATGTGGTGGCACCTTATATTACATAAGGAAATGTAAATGTATTTTCCTTACTCAAGGGAGATATATTTCTATTTTACACATCAAAATTAACATGATAATGACACCAAATAGAAATTTTTATTTACTGCATATAAAAAATGTTTTTATTTGCTCTTGTCTCTTATAAAAAGGAATTGTGAAATATTAATCTTTTTAATTGTTATTAATCATCTTTTTAATTGAATTGCCAAATTTTTAATTGAAATTAAAAGGAGACACAAGATGAAAAATATGTCTTGAATCCTAACTACCCTAAACATTAATCACATGTCAAGACGTAACATAACTGTATATAATTATCAAAAGGGGAAAAGTTGTACTACATGCCAAAATTTTGGAGATACAATTTTTCTTTGGATAAGCTTTTCATATCTTCACCAACAAGCCATTTGTATATTGATCTAGTGCTAGTAATCCGGATATAAATATTCGTATTTTAAAAATATTAATTATACATTTAATTCATAGATAATTTCTTATACGAAATGTAGAGAAATTTTACTCTTACAAACCATATACGTTATTTGTTTTTTGCAACAGCTCTGAAGATTGCAAGTTCTAACTTATGCTTGAATTAGCAGCATTAGTTGAACTTTATGGTGTTAGTTAATGTTGTGCATTAATCTTGTTATGGTCGATGGATCTCTTTTCCATATATATTGTAAAGGTGTAACTTTATAAAATAGTGCATTGCTATATATAGCAAAACTCTTTATCACGAAAATATTACGCAAAGTAGCGTGCTTTCGTATAAAAGACAATGGCCAAATAAAAATTTCACTTTAATTTCTTATTTGGCGGAAAAAAGTTAGGTAGACGTGTTAGTCGTGATGTCTTTCTTAGAAGTTTTCTCGGGATATAGCGTTATTGATAAGAAAATTATATGACGTTGGATTCTCTTTAGTCCAAGAATTTCACCTTAGCTCACGCACTTGCCACATTGGTGTCCTTTTTTCAATCAATGTCGGTCGCACGCCCAAAAAATAAATATTTTAATTTGTTTTTATAATTCAAAACACAAAGTTAAATCTAGACCATTAAATCTTAATCAGTCACACCGATATCCTGACTTTATGAATGCGGGAAATCTCTAGCAGTAGATAACACAAATTCCAAATATATATAACAAATTACAAATGCACTATTCTATAAACATGCAGGTGTAAGAAAAGATGGACAGATGAGGCACTTCTTTCACAGGCCATCTAAAGCATACACAACAGGAACAAGGAAAAGAAGAAAGGTTCATACCGAAGAAGAAGGAAGTGAAACAAGATGGCACAAAACAGGAAAAACAAGACCAGTTTTCATTGGTGGTGTTATGAAAGGTTTCAAAAAGATTCTAGTACTCTACACAAACTATGGAAGACAAAAGAAGCCAGAGAAGACCAATTGGGTGATGCATCAATACCATCTTGGTTCTAATGAAGAAGAGAAAGATGGTGAATTAGTTGTTTCAAAAGTGTTCTACCAAACACAGCCTAGACAATGTGGTGGTAATAATAATTTAGTTATAAGGGATGCTTATAATGAAGATGGAGTGATGAGTGGTCAAGGAAATGTTCAAGATGATGATAATGAAGCTCCTCCTATGGGTTACTATAATTCTCCATTTATGAGTTATGAACATGTTGGTCATAATTTGGAAAGTTCAGTAGTACCTCAATTTATTCCAAACTTGGTTATGCATGGTGATAATTCTTCCTTTATTCGATTGGCAATGGATGGAAACAAAGCAAGGATGGACAGAAATTAGCTATGTGATGAAAAACTTCTTAGTAGAGGAATTATGTATAGTGGTAATAGATGTTGATGGTTTTTTTATTGTATTATTATTATTATTGTTGTTGTTGTTGTTATTATATGTATTATAGTATTTATTCTCTGTATGGATTATAATTTATAATAATAGAGAATATTGAGGATGTAGAAATAAGGGTGGCTTCCATGTTAGGATGCAATATCCAAATTAACCCTCTTGAAGTTGAGGGGCAAAATAATTGTTTAATAATTTAATTAAGAAATATAGTTAATTTTATGAAGGAAAGATGAATTATGAGTTTTTTACAATTTTTGTTTTTTTAAGCAAATTTTTACAATTTTCCCAATTTTTTTATTAATGATATGGAAAAGAGTAATTTTGGTTACAAAGTCCGTTGTTAAATCAATTTTGAAAAAGAAAAGCAAGTTCAAGTTCAAATTGTTATATTGTAATTGTAATGATATGAGTCTAAAAGGCCCAACGTAACCTAGTTTATCATGAATTTGTTCACGAAACCCATTTTTGGAAGGATCAAATTGACAGTGCCGGCCCCGACTTATTGGAGGTCCAAGGCGAATAATAAAAATGGACCCCTAATAAAAATACAATTTTTTTTACAAAAATAACATCATATATTTATCAAAAAAAAAAGAACATTGTATATTTAAATAGTAGTAAATAACATAAACAATATCAAAAGTAGTCACTATAACATCAATTATATCAAAATATAGGTATATTTTAATCCATAATAATAAAATACATTTTTATTATACCAAAAAAATATACACTTTCAAACCAATATTAATAAAAATTTATAGTTTTTGAAAATATAAATTTTCATTTTCAAAGAAATAACAAAATATACTTAGTGATGGAATAATTTTTTGAAAGAAAACAATTTTTTTTTCTAAAAAATTATTACTATTAAAATTAAAAACAGAAAAAATGACATAATTGTCAGAGTGAGGAGTCGAACTCACACACAACCTTCGCTCGCTCTCACAACCACTCAACCAACTTGCCTTTTCTGAATATTGCGTGTGCCAATAATATATAATCTAATTATCATTGTTGGTTCAAAAAAAAAATATCGAGGCCCCAATATTTTTGAGGCCCAAAGCTGTAGCACAGCTTGCACAGCCCGTGGTCCGGCCCTGCAAATTGACCTATTAATTCAACTTGCTCACGGTGTAATGGTGACCATGGCATGAATCCATTCTTCATCTCCTTTGTGACTGCTTAACAGCCACAAAATATGGATTAAACTTGGTTTCACTTCTCATGCTGATTTCTTTATAGACAATGAAACTACTTGGTTTAAATTCATATTCACTAGTGTTGAAAGAAGGCTCTTCATTATCTTTGCTGGACTATTTGAAAAACTCGTAATAATATTGTCTTTTAAAGTGGTCCTTGGAATGATTGGAGCGTACTTAATTCCATCTCTTCTAGCTTAGTCGACGTTCGTAAGTTCTCAGGCGACGGTCATAAGGTTAAACCCTTCGTCAAGTGTCTTAGAAACCTCCTCCTTCAAATGTTTATAAGTTTAATGTTGATGGTATTTCATTGGGCAACCTAGAAAATTCAGGTTATGGTGGAATTATTCGAAATTCTAGCAGTAATTGGCTAATCGGGTGCTTTGGTTATTGTAGTCACACTACAAATATGAATGTGAACTATTGACCATTGACTGTGGCTTAGAGATGACTTAAAATGCTTGTTTTCGTTCTATTATTTGCAAGGTTATCAAAACCGGGCTACACCGGGTGATCAAACCGGTCTAACCGGGAACCAGATCTGCATTCGGTCCGGTCAGTGCTTCAAACCGCCGTGCAAGCAAATCGGTAGAAAAACGGCTAAACCGGCACGAAACCGGTAAAATGCTTGTTTTCGTTCTATTATTTGCAAGGTTATCAAAACCGGGCTACACCGGGTGATCAAACCGGTCTAACCGGGAACCAGATCTGCATTCGGTCCGGTCAGTGCTTCAAACCGCCGTGCAAGCAAATCGGTAGAAAAACGGCTAAACCGGCACGAAACCGGTAAAAACTGGTGACCCGGTCGGTCTGAGCAGAATTTTAGAAAGAAAAAATAAATATATAATGAACTTTGTCTATTTATTTATTTTATTTATAAATAAAATATATATTTAATTAAAAACGTTTCGACCCGATTGAACCCCGGTTGAACCTTTCAACCATTGAACCATTACCTACACCAGTTTGATGGTCGGTCCGGTTCTGATTACCTTGATTATTTGTAAATTTGATTCTCAGGCTGCATTGCTTCTCTTGGAGAATGGTCATTCTTTAACTCATCCATACGCGTCTTTGGCGTCCCATATAAAAAAATACTTATCTTTTGACTGGGATCTTAGATTCACTCACACTCTTTGAGAAGAAAAAAAACATTTGTGCAAATTGGATAACTAAGTATAGTTCTTCTTCTATACAAATTACTGTCATTCTTCATTTTTATCCTTTTAGTAGCATTATGATAAGACGGTGCCTTTTAGATATACACCATATTGATTCATCGCATAAGTTTACACAAGAACAATTACATATCTAAATAATATTTTATTTTATTCATTTTTCTTTTACAAAAAATATATTTAATTTTGAGTAATAAAATAAAATGATTAAAATTGAAAACAAACAAAGATTATAAGATAAACATAAGCGGGAAAAGTGATAATACAAAAATTTGAAAGCAGAGAAACAAAAGCCGTTAGACAAACGCAGCACATCATCCTCACTCACTCAATCATTCTCTCACTAACTAAAATGGAAGAACAAAACATTCCTCCCTCTCTCTCACTACAAATCCTCGCCGGTCCTCGAAAAGGCGAAACCCTTCACTTCCGACCCAATTCCATCATCAAAATCGGTCGTGTCATCCGCGGCAACAATCTCCCAATCAAAGATCCAGGTATTTCCACCAAACACCTCACTATTCAAAACCATTCCTCTAACTGGATTCTCACCGATCTCGATTCCTCAAACGGCACCGTTTTAGACGGTAATCCCATTCCCCCAAACACTCCTTTTCATCTCAACGATGGTTCCGTTATTAAGATCGGTGAAGTTACTTCCATCACTGTTACTTTTGTTAAACCCCAAATTAACCCTATAGTTAATAATGTACTTGAACTAGAGAAACCAATGAGGGGTAAAAGAGTCAATAGTTCTAAAGTTAGGGTTACTACTACTGTTCAGAGTATTGATGAGAATGTGAGTTTAGATGCTGTTGATCGATCTGAACCTGCGCGGGTTACTAGGAATACAAGGAGTACGCGAAGTAGGGTTGGGGTTGCTGATTCTGATTCTGCTGTTGGGAATTTGGATGAGAAGGTGGAGGAAGTGAAGAATGGGAGGGTGAAGAGGAATTTGAAGAATAAGGATAATGCGGTTGAGATTTGTGATTCGAGTATTGTGAATTTGGAGGCTGTAGAAGAGAAGGTGGAAGAATTGAAGAATGTGAGGGTGACGCGGAATTTGAGGAATAAGATGAATAAAATGGGGATTTCGGAATTGAGTATTGGGGATTTGGATGGTGTGAATGAGAAGGTGGAGGTACCGAAGAATGGAAGGGTGACGAGGAATTCGAAGAAGAATGAAGGGATTGTGAATGGGGAAGATTCAAGTTTGGTGAATGGGGTTGAGAATGTTGAGAAAAAGAAAACGAGGGGTGGTGCTAAGGGAAAGAAGAAACTACAGGAAGAGTGTGTTGGTGATGGAGATGGTAAAGAGATTAGTGATGAGAAAGAAAATGAGAATTTGAATGGGGATGATAATTGGCCTGATTTGGAGAAGATGAGTCTAGGTGAGTGGTTTGATTTCTTGGAAGTTTATTTGCCGAAACAGATAAATGATGAAACTGAAGCGATTATTGATTCCATGAGACAAAAAGCCGAGAAACTCCGCGAGTATGTCATAATGTATCAGAATCAAAAAGCTTGAACTCCCTTAGAATGCTAGATAGTTATTTGAATCATTAGCACAACTGTTAGGTAGTTAGATTTTGTTAACTGAATGAGTTTTTAGTTTGCACTTTTGTGTTACTCTCCAGAATATTCTATGATCACCTATAAATATATTGTACTTCTTTGTTATTGCTTTTGATGAAGTAACTGAAATTTACAGAAACTATTGTTTTCTCCTTTTCAGCAACGAAGTTTATTACTTGTTGGTCTTGACTCTTAATGAATTTAACTCGTATTTGACTGCTGTATTATATGCAAGTTCCATTGACCTTTAGTTTGTAATTATTATAAGTATATGTATGCTGTATTATATGCAATAGGCTGACACCGAATCTTCTATTTTGTAAGCTGGTTAATGATTTTTGCTATTATTAGATGAGGTTTAAGGAAACTGGAGTGAGAGTGATCGCTAGTGCATGAAGCGAAGTTTTAGGTTTGAGGAAACTGGAGTGAGAGTGAGTGAGTGACTGCTAGTGCATCAGCTGATACCAGCCATATTGATTATCAACATCAGGAGCAAAAATCAATCACTTGTATCTTCAAAGAACTGATTACAATGGGCTATATGCTGTATGAAACTGATTTTCCTCTTTATTCTTGTTTTAGAGAAATTGATTATCTTTGCCCTGATTATCTTTTATGTGTATTCTCCTTGTTATCGTCTTTTTTCCCTGATTCCCCTCTTCCTCTATTTCGTTCTTTCTGATTACAGTTATTGATTTCATTAAGTGGTTAAGTGGATGAATATCACATGCGAGTTTTGGTAGCCACAACTTGTTAAGTAGGCTCCTAAACTGACCTAACAACTCAAAACTTGTTACATATATTAAGTCGGACGCGGAACCGACTTAATTTTTTTTCCTGCACTAGTAAGCTCCTCAACTGGAAACAGGGGCAGTGAATCACTCATGGAACATTATACAGTGTAGCAAAAATTGTTGCTGATAGTTTGCGTCTAAAACAGAATAGAGAACAGGAGCAACTTGCTGCTGCATGATACACTTCTCTTAAAATAGTGAAAATTTCTGTTAATGTAACTATGTAAATACTTGAAAGCCAGAACAAACCAAGACAGGTTTCAGAATTAGATGGTCATAAAATTGTAGATTATGAAGGTATTTGTTATGTAGACTTTTAAAGTACCTTATCTACACAGGATGTGTGAGGTTGAAATGCTAGTTCTTGAAAGTAGTAAGATCCCAATATTCATTATGTTCTCAGTAGTCATGTATACTATAAAGTGTCCAAAAATTAAGTTTAAGCACTGTTTGGGAGGGGGTTTTGGAGGGTTAAGTCTATATTTTTGAATTTATTTGATTTTTTTTTTCAAAGAACGTGATAAATGATCATATAATACTTAAATCACATAATTGATTAAAAAACAGTTTGTTGTGTTCGTAATTTAAAAGAGAAAAGTAAGCTCTCCCCTCACCTCCAAAACCCTCCATCAAAACATACCTAAAGAGTGAGAGGACAATAATGAAAGATAGATGGGGGAGAAAATGATTGTGAGAATGAGATGAGGGGAACCAGAGGGACTGAAGAAGGGGTTTTACTGTGGGAACCAAATCTGTTTGGATTTCAGATATAACTAACTATCTGGTATCACCAATGCAATGAAACTCAGAGGTAAGGTTTGCTCTATTGTACATGTCTGCATTATAAGATTTTCTTTAACATAATTGTATCTATTTAAATACTACTAGATTAACATTTTAAATTGCATATTATCATATCTCAATTTATTTATCTTGCTTTGTGTTTTTTATTTGGGTTGTGGGAGAGGAGTTTTCATCTTTCACTTTTTAACACAAGCTGTTTCTCAACTTCTCAAGTCAATATAGCTTGCATATTGTAAGCTTATTCTATCTATTCTTCCATTTCAATCTGATTGCTTGAAACTGTGACTTGCTGAGATACCTTTAATTAAGAAGTACTTGGTAAATTTATTTTTGTATAGATTCTATAGGCTTTTTTTGGGTACAAAGATTCTAGGTTTTTTAAGTTGAGTATATAATTAGTTGCGTTTTCTGTTTTGGTTGCACAAGACATGATTATTCAATAACAGTGAGAAAAAAATGTTACTCTATCTGCCAATATAATATATTTAGCTGTTGAGACTTTTGGTCGGTTCTGTCCTATAGTTTAGAATATTAGGTGGATTCCTTTCTCTAAGGAAAGCATCCTCATGTTGGTCATTCTTGGTACAGTCTTCATGCCACTTTTGGTCAATAATCAGAATAGACGTTTCAAAGTTAAACTCTTGCTACACACTATTTTTTCAAACAAGGAAAGTTAGCCACAGTAGTAATATATATAATAGTGTGTAAAGTGGTTTTAGAAACATCAACTCAGTGTAAGGTTTATCAGCAAGTGAGAAATGGAGGAAAGTCAAGGGACTCTTCCTCTCAGTACATGCCATGTCCAAAAACGTTTGCTTATCATCAATAGGTTACATATGATCCTTCATTCCATGGCTTTAAGTTTTTTGTTCAATTACAGGTTGAGCTTTCTTTTCCAAGACCCAGAAAAGAGGGGAAGCCATTTGTTACCATGGTTCCTTGTTTTTGCTTCAGAAATCATTCTCTCCTTCATTTGGTTTCTTGGCCAAGCGTATCGTTGGCGTCCGGTTTCGCGTTCTGTTTTCCCAGAGAGATTGCCAGAGGATGACAAACTTCCTGCTGTTGATGTGTTCATATGCACTGCAGATCCAATTAAGGAACCCACTTTAGATGTGATGAATACTGTCTTATCATCCATGGCACTAGATTATCCTCAAGAGAAACTTCATGTGTATCTTTCAGATGATGGGTGTTCACCCATGACCCTGTATGGTGTGAGAAAAGCTTATGAGTTTGCAAGGTTGTGGCTTCCCTTCTGCAGAAGGTACAAAATAAAGAATAGGTGCCCCAAGGCTTACTTTTCTACTTTGGAAAATGATGATAATGATTTTGCCAGGAGTAGTGTGTACATGGAAGATAAGCAAAAGATCAAGGTTCGATATGATATGATTGTTTTATGGAATTTCCATAGGTTGCAGAACATATAGAAGCATTTCTTTATGATGAAAATCAACAATTTGCAGGGAAAGTATGAGGCTTTTAAAGAAGAGATAGAGACATTCAGAAAAGATAGTGCCCTTTTCAGAAACAGTGTTACCGTTGGAGATCACTCATCTGTCATTGAGGTATACATAATAACACTTCATTGTCAATATATCAGTTTAACTACTTTAACTTACACAGTTTGAAGAATTTGATAATATATCCCACACACCGTGCTTCTCCAGCAAGTTTGAAGAATAACAACCGTGCGTGACATCAATAATCTTCTGAGTTTCTAGTATTGTATTCTCAAGAAATTACAACTTTGTGACAACAAAAATCAGTCAATATTCATGTTCGACTCATATATGTCCTAAATTTCCGCCTCGTACACTTTATATTATACACAGAATTAATCTTAATTTTGCAGGTGATGCACCAAAATATCATTGATGATGTCGATAAAGTTAAAATGCCTCTCCTTGTATATGTTTCTCGAGAGCGAAAGCCTACTAGTCCCCACCATTTCAAGGCTGGAGCCCTCAATGTCCTTGTAATACTATTCTTTTATCTCCCAATGTATATAAAATTACCTTCTTTACAGACACAAAACAAATGTAATGATTCCATGTCTTACATAAATTTTCAGCTTCGTGTATCTGCTGTGATGAGTAATTCTCCCTACATCTTAGTTCTAGATTGTGACATGTTCTGCAATGATCCAAATTCAGCTCGATATGCCATGTGTTTTCATCTTGATCCAAAGATATCCTCCTCCTTAGCTTTTGTTCAGTTTCCTCAAAAATTTCACAACATTAGCAAGAATGACATCTATGACAGTCAGCTGAGATCGTTATTCACAGTAAGCACATCAAAACCGATCCTTTAGAATATCAATGTAAGGTGCAATCTATGGAGTGTTAAACTAAATCTTTTGAACAACTTCAGCTCCAATGGCAAGGTATGGACGGGCTTAAGGGACCTGTGATGTCAGGTACAGGCTTTTATATAAAAAGGATATCACTCTATGGAAATCGCACAAATAAAGGTATTGAATACAATGTTGCTTGTAAAACACTAAATTAATAGATTTAGCAACATTGACATGAATATAGCCTTTATGTTATGAGGTGACATGCCTTATTGTTCTAAGTTTTAAATGTTAGGAGGGAATGAGCTGCCGCAACTTCAAGAATATTTTGGTTCATCTAATGAATTCATCAAATCTCTTGCTCAAAATTACACAAGTCTTGTTTTGTCGGATCGGAATACACTGCCCGAAGAATCTCACCTGTTGGCTTCTTGTAGATATGAAATTGGCACTAAATGGGGACAAGATGTAAGTAAACTTTAAAACTCAGGTAATGCTTAAAAATTTATACAGATAAAAAGTAAATGTATAATCTTGAACTGTTTCAGGTAGGTTTCTTATATGATAGTGTGGTAGAAGACTTCCTGACTGGATTTATCTTACATTGTAACGGATGGACTTCGGTTTTCTGTGAACCATCTAGGCCACAGTTCCTTGGTACAGCTACAACAAATTTGAATGATGTACTAATCCAAGGCACTAGATGGTACAGTGGTTTGTTTGAAAATGGTATAAGTAAGTTTTGCCCCCTCATATATGGGCCTTTAAGGATGCCACTACTCCAAAGTCTATGTTTTGCAGAGCTCACATATTTCCCTCTTTATTGCTTGCCTCTTTGGTGTTTTGCTACCATCCCTCAGCTCTGTCTACTAAATGGAATAACCTTGTACCCTAAGGTAACAAATATAATGTGCTCAATTTCCTACCATTTTCACTTAAATATCAGATTCTTACGCTTATTCGCGTCATATACTAATACACTCTTCTTTTGATTTTTTCATGACAGATTTCAGATCCATTTTTCATTGTGTTTTTATTCATTTTTCTATCATCTCTATCAAAACATTTACTAGAAGTCTTCTTAACTGGGGGAACACTCCATAAGTGGATCAATGAGCAGAGAATCTGGATGATGAAATCAACTACTTGCGATCTATATGGTTGTTTGGATGCTTTAATGAAGAAAGTTGGTATAAGAGAAGCTAGTTTTTTGCCTACTAATAAAGCAGAAGACAATGAACAAACTCTTCTGTACCAAATAGATAAATACGATTTCCGAGCATCGAATATCTTTATAGTTCCATTGCTTGCCATCCTCACAATCAACATATATTGCTTGGTAGTTGGAGTCTACAGGGTGATATTGGTGGGTGATTGGGACAAAATGTTGATACAGATTGTCCTTGCAAGCTTTATCATTACAGTCAACTACCCTATCATTGAAGGGGTGGTGATAAGGAAGGACAAGGGACGCATTTCAAAGCTGGTAGCTATACATGTTATCTTGGTTACTATGATTCTTGTGACATTTTGTAAATTCTTATAAACTATAAAATGCATAGTAATATGCTCTTCAAACATTGTTCTGTAATTTATTTCCGTATTTTTAGATGTCTGCCTTTCCTGTAGCCTACATCAGTGAAATTTTTTCAAGAGAAGGCTTGAGCAAAATAGCACAAATAGAGCCAACTTTGAAATGGCATTTAGCATGTCTTTAGAACCATCGCATTTAACATCATGTTGTTTCATGGTTTGATCGCAAAAACAAACTCACTCTGAATAGTGTCAATGAATTGTGCACTTTTAAATCAGAGGGCCTTCTTCATCTCTTATCTTAGTCATGATTATGATGATTTGATTGATAAAAAAAAATCATGAATATAATGACACTTTCAGAATCAGAAGTGTAGGATTTATTCCTCCTTGGGACTGGCTAAATGAAAGACTTAGATAAATGGAATTATTCCTCCTTGGTCTCAATTAAATAATTTTTAATTTCTTTAAAAATTTATATTGATATATATGATATAAACTTTTAATCCAACTGTAAGTTTTATAAAATTAATATTCATTAGTGTTATTCACAAGTGTGTCCCACTTGACTAAGTCTTCCATGTTAGGTATCTCATTTGGAATTTTTCACACTTCAATAAATGATTAGTTTTCTTGATTTTGATAATAAAATGAGTTTATTAAAATGTCTTTATTAATGATAGTTAGAGTAATTTGATTTATAATAAAAAAAATGAATAATTTGATGAGTTGAAATGCAATAAACAGACATAATTTGAGACAAAAAATTCTAACAAAACACTTATTGTGAAATGAAGAAAGTATAAGTTAATGAAGCAAATGATACACGACTTAGAAAACAATTTTGTTGATTTTATCAAAAATTATGGCATCCCTTTAAAAAAAAATTATAATTCATTTTACAAAATTAGCCTGTAATTTTATTAATGGCATAGATCACGTATGTTCCAGTAATACTCATTCCAATTCAGAGAGGCTAATAGCTCATATCATGTGGAAACAATATTAATAGAGTTTTCAATAAAAACACTAAATTTAGTCACAAAAAAAACCAAATATTACTATACAGATGTACTAAATAAATACAACTCAAGCAATCAACCAATAAAGATCGTGCCATCAAAAACCTTCCTATGGCCTATAATATGACAATCGTTGCTAGCAAACACAAGTAATCACAACCAATATAAAAAAACCACACAGACAAAGAAGAAAAATTCATGCAATATTTCTAATCTGTATGTCAGTAACCACCACAGCATCAATGAGATCTAGACAGTGATTACAAGCAGCATGCTGATACAAATACTTTTCAAAACCTGTTACTACCTCTGAAGAATACATTTCTCGTACAGAGCAAGAATATCTTTCTTGTTGGCATTCTTCAACCGAAGCAGCTGATCACCGTAGTTATGTTTTGTTAGTTCTTGCTTGAGCTTCAGGACGGTAAACTTTCTATAATCCTCTTCATTTGTTTGCTGACTAAGGTTGTCCTCTCCACCCTCAAAGATTGAACCGCCATCTTCTGGTTGCGTGTATTTAGGACTGGATGTACTCTTAGCTCTTTTAGTTGCCCTTAAAATTCTAGGGCTTGCATCCATGTCTTGTACAGAATCAACACCATTGTCATTCTCTACCCTCAATCGCTTACCATCGGAAGTTGTTTTTAGCTTACTGTCCAATGTTTCGTTCAGCCGATACTTAGTCAACTCTTGATGTAGAGAGTCAATTTTGGCTTGTGCAGACTGTAGCTGCAGAGAGAGAGCCTCAGCCCGGTTATTTGCCTGTGTATGTGCTTCACGTTCTGTTTCCAGAAGTTGTTCGAGAATCTGAGCACTATTTCTCCTGTGGTTTTTATCTTTATCCAGAAGTGCTCCTAAATCCTTCTCTCTTTGTTGCACCTTCTCTTCAAGCTTCGAAACTCTGTTAAGTGCATCCTTCTCTGAATCTGTTGCTCTCTGCAATTCACCTTCCAGATTATCTTTCACCCTCCCCAGAGTGTCAATTCTCCTCTCAGCCCTCTCAATCTCTGCCAACCTTTCCATTGCCAGTCTCTGCATCTCATTCTTCTCCTTCTGAGCCATGACTGCTTCAGCCCGTGCTCTATCAGCCATTTCAGTAGCCCTTGCGGATTCTTTTTCTGCATTTTTACACCTTTCTTGAACCTCCTCGAATCTTTGGAACTCAGATTGGTACTTCTGCTCAAGATGGCTCTTCTCCTGCAAATATACCATCGCTTCCCTCTCATATGACTGGGCCTTGGCATTTTCAGTTTTCAACTTGTCAGTCAAATCTTTAATTTCATTCCTCAGTGATGATATTTCTGCATCATAACTCCTTATCTTGGACTCAGCAGCCTGCAAAAGTACAAGCACAATATATCAGTCCCAAAAAGGACGGGAATAAACGAACCAAGAAAATGATGGTAGGATAATTCAGATTGGGTCAAATTGTTGTCTCAACCAAAAGACTTGTCTCGTCTCAACTACATATAATTGAATTGAAGAAACAATTTATTTAAGTGAATGTGCAATAAGACAAGAAATCATGAGAATATGAGATAGAATTAAGCCCAAATGCAGGAACAAAGTACAGTATCTCCTCAATGGCCTTCCCCACACAAGGTCATATTAAAAAGAAACAACAAAATATGTAGAAATAGGACGGGAGTAAAAGAGTATTTGTCATATGAGGGATAAGTCAACAGAAATCTTTTTATTAAAAGCCCTTCATAATATTGCTGAGACAAAAAATTCTATGTAGCCAAAAAACTCACCTTCAACTCTAATTTTAGAGTTGTTAAACACATCTCAGCATGCTCAATTTTTGCAGTTTTTTCTTTTATTTCTTCATCCTGCAAAGTTAGCAAACAAGTCAGAACCCAATTGCAAGGAATTATGGATATTTATATAATAGCTAGTAATACAAATTAAACATATAATGAAAAACAAATGGGCGGGTGTCAGGAGGGAGAGCTCACCTTTTCAGCCAAAGTTCCAGAGAATTCTTCTCTCAAGACATCTTCCCTCAACTGTGTCTGCTTGTTTGTGCGCTCCTGAACTATTGCTGCCTTCTCTAGAGCAGATTTTGCTTCTCTGACGGCAACATCATACTTCCGCTTCCACTCCTCGGCCTCCTCTTGAGCAGACTGAGCTTGTTCCCTTGCTGCTGCCAACCTTGCTTCAGCAGCACCACTGCGGGACTTGAGGGATGCTATTTCAGAACTAGCTTGATCTTCCTCAGCTTTCTGCCTTGATAAAACCTGTTCATATTTTCTTTTCCAATCCGTCGATTCATGCTTAGTAGAGTCTAATGTTTTCAATAAGTTAGAATATCTCTCATCCAGTGAGCGACGATTTGCTTGCAATTCAGTAATGCGATTCATGTATTCATCAGTTAATTTCTTCTTATCATTGATGGCATCCTCATATCGCTTGACGTACTCAGACTTTTCACCTTCACTGGCTTCCAGCCGCTTGGTCAGTAAGGTCATCTTATCTTCATTTAAACGACGTTGTAAAGCAAGAGAACTCTTCTCTGATTCAACTTTATCTATCACCCTCTTGAAAAGGTCAAGCACAGGGCCTTCAAAACTATTGGCAGGAAAATAATTTAGAATTTTTTTTGCAAAAAAGACCAGTTCCACTCCACCCTCAACCAAAAGAAAACTTGACAAAAAATCTTAACAAACCTTTGCTGTAAGAAGACAGCAAGTTTTTGCCACTTTCCAGGACCTTGAATTAACGTTTCATATTCAGATAAAAGAGCATCAAGAACCTGCATCAAAGATAATTTATCCAACCTGGTCGTCATTTCTTGATTTTTGCAAAAAAAGAGGCCATAAAAGATTTACTGAGAGCACATGCATGCTCTCTTGTTTTCCCTTTTCAGGTTTCAAACAAGATATTACAATACAACCAACAAAATGAATGAATGCATGACTTAAAAGTTAAATACGCTTTTGTTCTTCACCAAATTGGTAGCAATTAACTATTCAGGATAAACACAACAGAGCAATAAGTCTCACTTAAACCAAAGCTAGCAGATCCACAAATCTCCTTAAGCATAAAAACACAAAACTGTAAAGGATATTGCATGACAAGAAACATTATAAAAAACAGTGATTTTATTGTTTCCATATTTCTTAATTTCGTTTCTAATTGGGGAAGAGATAAGAGAGAAAATATATAGTTTCACAACCTGGTGGAAAATAACATTCAGTTATTTATCAATGAACTGGCATACTATTAAGAGTAATATGTGAAGAAGGGGGAACTTCAATAAAAAGGGGAGGCCTGGGTTGGATAAATAGAAGCCAAAAAGAAGATATTACAATACAACAGGTAAAATTGAGATCTCCAAATAGGCCCCAACAATTACCTTTGCAACATTATCAATCTTAGCATCAGAAGCATTACAAGCTGCCCTTAGCCTCTTTTCCATAGAGTGTATGGCGTTTGAACACTGTACATCTGCCTCCATGAATGCATTCCTTTTATAATCCTGTGGGTCAATATTAAATTAAATATTAATACATTAACATAATATTTGCTGCATTGCCTCTTCAAAAAACGGCACAAAATTTACACCGTAAGAAAAATAACAACTTCTGGTTGTATACATACAAACATAATACACACCGATTATCATTAAGAATTCTCCCATATACTATAACAGGTTGTAAGCACAAGAGCCAAAATAGGTTTGTTAAAGCCAAAAATTCATCTACTGAATCAATACATTTTTTAATGCACTGCATAATACTTAAAAGGTAAATCGAAACAAATTTGATCATATATATTACACTCAGAAATGAGGACAGAATATTTCCATTTACATCATAACCTTCAAATATGGCAGAGACAGAAGGACTATTCATGAATTGGTGACATAGGAGGTGAATTAAGGTATGTCATAATAGTGTCATCTTAATAACACTCATAGTATTAAATACCTCGAAGGCCTTTTTGAGGAATTTCTGAAGTAGACCTTCATATTTCTTCCTAGCTGCACCAACTCCTACCGCACTAGCATTAAAAGCAGCCATTGTCTTTTGAACTGCTTGTTCGTGAGCTTCCCTCAAAGCAACCTACAAGCATTGCAGTCAAAATTAAGGAAAGAAAAAGAATTACACAATAAAAATTTACTTCATGCAGATAGATTACTCACTTCCTCAGGTGGCTTGGAACGGTCAAAAGAAGCCATATAAACTTCAGTAGCCGAATCATAAGCCCTACGACACTCTGCTTCTTCAACACTCTGCAAGCCAATAATAACAAAACCAATATTGAGCAAACTTTTTCTAATTTATCATATTTTTCATTCACAAACACTAATTGAGAAAAAGCCTTTACATGATAATTAGTTTTTTCATTTATTAATAACTTCAGTAGAAGACATTTTATAAGTATAACTTCAAGAGACAGAAAAAGAACAGTCAGTCATATCCACTTCAAAGAAATCGGTGATGTCAATTGTGGATTGTGAAAAATATTGGTTAGTTCAAATTAGGCTACGTTACAGTGCTATAGGCCACACTATAGCCGGAATTTGAGAACACTTTGTATCAAATGGCATGCCACAGAACAATGGCGGTTTGTTCAAATTCTGCTACGCTATAGCCGTTGACAACATTAAAGGAAATGTTGCGGCTGTAAATGAATATTGTTATTCATGTGTCAACTATATCAATAGTCAAAGCTTTATCAATCATCTTATTTCCTTGATAGGCTAAATCATTAATGAAATGAGCAAGTGCAACTAATACATGTAGAATATAGCATACATTTATTGCCAGATGGTAAAAAATATATAACATTCATTTGATGTCACTCATTTACTTGTAAAGAACTCTCAAATCTCAAAATGTTTCAATCTTGCAGAAATAAGAATTTAAATTTAGCTTTAAAACTAACCTGCCATGAGGAAGAAATAGTAGGCACAGCACCATGGTTGAGTGCATCAAGATAAGATTCAGTGATACCAATCAGTACAGGACCTGTCATCATAGTTGCACCAACTTGCTTTGGCTTTGTTCTCTCCAAAACGAAAGTTATCAAAGCATTAAGCTCTCTTTGAAATTCAGGTCTTAGTTTGTCCAACTGCATATTTAAGGCAAAAAATCAAACATAAAAGTGGCAACAAATGTCTGGAAAAGAATATGGCATGTGGTAGATGAAAAGTTACTCACTGATATCTGGTCCAGTCGCTGTAGTTCATTTTCATTGTTCAAAGGTCGTACTAAGGTGAAGCATTCCCTATCTGGGAATAAAGCACGAATGGACTCTCGAATCTACTCATTGAAATTGTCAGAAAATTAGCAGAGAGGAGATAAGGATAGAGAACTTATTAGTAGATGATAGAATAAGTCATGCAAAGAGGGTGAAAACTACCACTCCTCGTACAAGCCCAACCCAATCAAACTACTAACCTAGCAACATTCCTAGGTTCTAAAATAATGAAAATCCTAATATTGTAACATCTATTATATACCTCAATTACTTCCTGGGATGACAAATTAGGAAGAGGAAAATATACCTGATTTTTAGCATCTATATCTTTTTTTTTCCCTTGAACAGACCTCAAAGCAAGTTCCAGATAGTCTCGGGGTGTTATTTTTCTGTTATCTTCATCAGCTAAGTCCAAATAGAAGTCCTGCCACCAATATTATTTACAAATGAAACATATGAGACTAAATAGTCGGATCAGATCGTACTAAGATACCATCAAACTAGAATATCACGACTCTTCTGTCTTCCATAATTTGTAATGATTCGCAACCTACCCGTAAGAGCCAAACAAAAATTGGGGAAAATTGTCCTAATTCAGAAGCAGAATTCTTTCCTCCAGATGCTCTAACACGAATGTGCTTTGTCATTTGAGTTACTAGAGAAAGACGATCAAGAGCAGCCTCGTCTATACCACCCATCTGAGCAAATGGAAACATCAGATTCCAATGTCAGCAAAAATATCCAGAAAAGAATGGAGGACAAAAAAGAATAAACTTCCATGCTTGGTAACAGACCCACAAACAGGTCATGGAATATCAAAACAATAAAAAACACAAGTCATTATTCCCAAGTATAGATCTTGATAGGCTGTACCAACCTGGTTATAGATGAACAGGCTAGACAAAAGAACAGCCAGTGAGAATATCTGGGTGCTGTATGTTCCCTGTGTAGTAAAAATAAAATGCAGAGTAAGACAACATAGCAATTATTAGAAACAGACTACCTACATGTGCTGCTGATGATAATAAGCATATGTAAATTGAAAATAGCTAACCGTTTGATCATAAGCATCGATTCCTTCACTATCTAATAGCAGAAGACTGTACTCTGTTCCATCAAGAGCAGTCCTCTTAATAGGTGAACTCCACAACCAAAGCCCTTTAGTACAAGGTCGATGTGTAGATGCTACTTGAAATCCACTACTCCTTCCTAAAAGCTGCAATACAAAAACAAAAAAAAAACATAAGCCACAAATCTCTAATAATACCGACGACAAGAAGTTATATTTACTTAATCTGTTTCAATACCCGCATAAATATTGCCAGTGGAAAAAACATAAATTGCAATGTTGGATATATTAAATATAAGAAGTTATATTGCAAAGTGTTCTAATCGAAGTATACAATCCCAATGCATAAAATGAACTCTCAAAGTAGTATCTTTCTCCAACTATGTTGAATATTAGCCACAGAACTTCCCAATCAAATTTTCGACGAATAAAATGATAATCACAAACTAAATGTTGCAAACGAATAAGAAAACAAACATTACAAAGTTTAAAATCAAAGAATCACTTTCTCATTGTGGTCAAATATAGTCAAACACAGTCCCAAAAAATCCAACAACTAGGGTTTGAAACAGCTTAATAAATTTATGTTCAAAATTTCAACTAAAAGACTAAAACAAAAAAATATAAATTTTCACAAAATTAATCAAAACCCAACACACATTACTCATAAAAAACGACACTTTACCATAAACCCAACAAAAATAACCTCCACATTATAAAACCCTAATTTACTGGAATCAAACCCAAAACCCTAAACTTTCAAAAAATGCTAAAAATCAACGAATAGAATGAATCAACAAACACCTGATTGAGAATATAACTCTTTCCTTGACGAGCACGACCACAAACGGAGACGATACCGATGGGTTCCTTAACAAGTTGAAGCGTAGCGACGGCTTCGGGATCCATCCGGAACTTTCCCTTATCATCTAAGTAAACGAGGCGGATAGGCCTCGGTGGTCCGGTGAACTGAGCAGACGACGACGGAGATGGCCTGACCGCCGGAGAAGACGGTGAGACATCGGCGGAATTATCCTTGCCTCGGTTAAGGAAATTGAACATTTTTTCTTTCTTTGTTTCGTACTTTTGCTTTTTCTCTTTTTTTTTTTTTTTCCTTTCTGTTTTATAAGTATTTGCCTCGGGTGGTTTTCTGAAATGATTAAAAAAAAAAAAAATTAAATAAGAGATCACTTTATTTTATTTTGAGACGGTTTAAAGTTGAGGAGGGAAAATAAAAAGGGACAAGAGAAGTTGCTGTCTGTTTTGTTTCTGCGTGGGTATAAAGCAATTAATTAGATATATATATATATATATATATATATATATATATATATATATATATATATATATATATTTGATCGACTAAATCAAAAGATATTGATTTTAAGGTGAATGGATCATAATATAATTAAGTACAGTGATTTATTGTAATTTTACAAAAATTATAGTTTGTAGTTTTTGAAAATTACGGTGGGGCACTCGTAATTTTTACACACCAATTGTGATACTAACATACATTATGTGGATTAGCAAGCAAAAATTTTAAGGGTGAAAACTAGATTCATGTTCAAAATTCATTGTTAAATTTAAATTACTCTTTACATTTTAAAATAAAAACTACAAAACAGCTTCAAATTAAAAGTTGATAAGGATAAAGTTAATTTTGTAATAAAATTTGCTTATCAAAAAAAAATTGTAATAAAATTATTTTTATATAGATCCAAACAACTAAACATTTTTTAAAGTAATTTTTATCACTTCAAAATATGTAAACCAACTTCCACAAAAAAAATGTAAACCAACTTTAGTATAAAAAATGTAAATTATTGAATGTCAAAATGAATTAATTTTCCCTTTTTTTATTCAACTTATAAGTTCAGGTCATTAGAATTTTATCCAAAATCACTAGTTTAAGTCATTTTTCATGGTAAGTTGTAATGGATATAATTGTTGCTTGTCTATACAAAATTGGTAGCAATCAATACAATAATATTTCAGTCTCTATGCCGCTCATTGTATCATGCATAATGCAAATGTGTGACAAATGAATTTGCGTCTTCATGAGCTAGTCCGCAAAAAATAGGCTTGTAAGACGGGGTTAACGCAAATGTACCACCTTTCACTTCATAAGCATATGAATCTCTCCGATGGTCATTATCCTCCATTGGATGGATAAATTTTGTTATTGTAATCCATGTTTGAAACGTGATTCCCCAAAGTCTGATTCAAAATGCATTATGTAATGTATAAGAAGGCAGATGAACTCAGATGAACCAACCCTACAAAGAAAAAATGGTAAAAGTATAGAAAACACTAATTAGAAGTCAATGCTTGGATAAAAAAAATGTTTCACAAGATGATTGAGTGATTGTTTATTCCATGCATAATTAAGCATCTTTCTGAATATCGTTCTATACAACATAACATTCTGCATTTTGTAAATAGAAATGGACGATTACTCTTTCATTAACTACTATAGAAAGTATAAGACAATAGCCAGAAAAAATACCCTTTCATTTTGTGATGCTCACAATGTTTCTTGGTAAAGAAAGAACCAAGACAGAATGAGAGAAACTCATATATGATGCAGGTTTTAGTAGCAACATAATTATCCCTATAAGTGGCTTCAAGTCTCTAATTGAAGTTTATCCTTAAGTTTATTTCAAAGTTGTTGCAATCATGTTTTATTTAGGGTAAATAGGTCAATATCTCTCTGTAAAATATGCAAATTTTGCAATACTCCTATAATTTTTTTTTTTGAGAATTCTCCCCTGTTATGTTTGTTTTTGCGATACCCCATGGACTCAGTCAACCATAATATAACCGCGCGATAAATATACTAGTAATATTTAGCGGGGGTTTAAAATCGTCACAAATAAAAACCGCTGCAAAATATTATTTTAGCGAAGGTTTTAAACCGCCGTAAAAAACCGCCGCAAAATATTATTTTAGTAGGGATTTTATTATGGTTGACTGAGTCCAGGAGGATATTGCAAAAAATCAAACATTACAGGGGAATTCTAAAAAAAAAAATTACAAGAGAATGTTGCAAAACTTGTATATTTTGCCGGAGGATATTAACCTAATATTTTTTTTATTTAAGAATTCAATAAACTTCTATCTGGAGTCAAATTAATAGTGTGTATTGCTTCATGTGGGAAATTAAGTTCCCAAGAAGTTGATATTTGCATAGTTGTTTTTCGTCTCATAGTTCCCTAGAAAATTATGTAATTTTTTTTTTGTCAGATAGTTTAGTAGTTAAAAATTTACCTCTTAAAGGTGAATAAGTTGCCGTATCTAAGTTCGAACCACAGTCCCTTCATTTCCGTGCAATATGTCCAACCAATTGAGCTAAGCTCATGAGACAATTATGTAAACTATTTAAAGAATAAAAAATCGGGTCAATGGAACATTTATGGCTAAAATGCATTCTTGATCCTTAATTTTCATAAACTTGTGATTTTAGCCCCATAATTTTAAAAATAGCAATTTTAACCCTTTTTTGCAAATGAATGACCCACTAATTTTAACTCGGTCAACATTGACGTAGACACTTTCTCAAAATTTCATCTTCTTCAAAAACTTTATCAAACCCTAAACTAAGAAGAAGAAAAAAGGATGCGTACAACTATGATTTGAGTATGTGGATTTATCTCAGGAGGACTGATCAATACTATTTGAAATAGCTAGTCCTATATTGGCACGTCATTATCCTTGGATGATGCAACTAATAAATGTTTTTTTTGACTATTATGATTTCTATTTTGAAATTTTATTATTTAAAAAATTCATATTTAATTCATATCATGTTAAAAATAAAATTTAAATTTTAGTGATGGTTTAAATATGTTTATGTCCCCGTAAGATAATTCAAGTGGTAAGAACAGTTTGGAGACATTGGTTGATTATGGGGAAGTTTAGGGATCAAATCCTGATGGGAGAAATTTATATTTTCGATGTACAAAAAAAAATATATGCTTATAAACATTTATAGAAACTAAAAATGTAATAAAACTCAAATAAACATTAAATTTAGAAAGTTTCTATTTTATGCATTAAAAAAACATATTGAACTATTTTTTTTATATATTTCAAAGTGTATAATACAATCCAAGGGGTGTGGTTGAGCGGTTGGGGCTCGTCCTCCTTTAATCAAAGGTCGATGGTTCGATCCTTAGCTTGGGTATGAAGCAGCTTTAAATCATTGGATTAGTTATCCAATCTTTTGAGGTACCTCCAATCTAGCGATGGATTAGTCACTACGTTCGTTCAGTGGTGGATACCTCAATTTGAAAGAAAAAAAAGTGTATAATACACTCATGTGATTGTGAGGTACGCATATTACAGGGGGTAAAACAACAAAAAAAAATTACAGAGATAAAACAACTTTAGTATATTTTACAGGGGTAAAATGTAATTAACCCTAAAAAATATTTAAGTTTGTCTTGTAAAAAAAATATATATTTTCCTCTGAGAAACCATTGACAGAAAATTATTGCTTGCTTCTACACGTTGTCTACTATGTGAATCATTAAACGAATGCAATGAGCACAATTTTTTGACGGAACCATCTGCTGCCCAAATATTAAAAACTCCCGTCAATTATTTTTTAATCAGCCCTCCATTTTGAATCTTGATCCCCATTTTAGACCATAAAAAATTGGCTCATTGTCCAATGGACGAGTTGTACGTTGTAGTAAATTACGTATGTAAGTTTTCTATCTAATCAAAACGTGTTGATTGAACATTTAAAACTACCCTCCGTCTTTTTCTTTTACTAATTGAAAGCAAATTTTACAAGGATTATGAATTAGTTTAAGCTACGGTCTTTGAAACATCTCTAACAAATAGAAATTAAATAATTGAAATTAAAGCCGAACAAGAAATCATTTACCAAGAAGCGTCAATGGATGTAGCTTCTTTGTTGCATAGTATCTTTTACTTTTCATAGTTTTGGTTATGTAGTTATATTGGGCATTCTTATTCTATTTCTTTTTTGAATTGGTGTCATAATTCGGTAGCTTGTCTTCATACTTTGTAGACTTTCTTCATAAGTTGTACGAGTTGAGTATCTTTTGTACTTCTTATAATTCATTTTTGATTATCGAGAAAAAAGCCGAACAAGAAATAAGTATTAATAGTAAAAATTGACTGCAACAAAAGTTGGGAGAAGGTTAGAGAGAAGTCAGAGCTTCTCTCTCTAGAAAACATACTTTCTTCTACTTCCTCTGTCTTTAATTATAAGATCTTTTGAGATTTTTTGTCCCTTTTTACAAGATCTTTTCAAATTTCTAAGGACATTAAATATTTCTTTACCACAGCATACCCTTAATTAAATTGCATTTTTTTTCCTACAATTCCTAATAAATACACTAAATTTTTTTAACTAATTCTATTTCTTAAAGGACAAAATTGTAAAAGCAGTATCAATTATCAATAAATTTAATACAATAATCAATTTTTCTTAATCTTCATATTTAGCTCAAAGGCTCTTATTTTTTAAGAACAGATGGAGTGTGTGTGTACATGTGTGTCTATATATATATATAGTATGGATTGAAATATGCTGAGCTAGATTTTGTCCCCGTCTTTTTTATGACTTAAAAATTATTTATAACTTAAAGTTAAAATGAAGTGCTTAAGAAATAAAGTTAAAGTTGTTTGTAGATTTTGATTTTATAAAAAGTTAAAGATTGATTGAAAAAATAATTTTATAAAAACAATTACTATTTTATTTAAATTTAAATTCACAATAAAGACAACTAATTAAATTTTTTTATTGATATGAATGAAAAATAAACATAAAAATAATAGAGAAATATCTAATTCTACTTTAATTTTATAAAGTAGCTCGTTTGATAATATTTGAAGTATTTTATAAATTATTTTTTAATTTAATTTAATTAGACTTCTTATTTTTGGATTACATCTTTTATGAAATATATTATCCAAACATTTATATTCTGTTCATAATAACCTCAACTCAAGTTCACGTTGAAAAACTAACAGAATAAGTAACGAAAATATAAAAATAAAAAAATCATTGTTTTTTTTAATGATTAAAAATACCATTAAACAATATGGAGTATAAATAAAAAACAAAAAAATATGGAGTATAAATATGATTGATGATGGCGGTGACAAATAAATAGTTAGCAAAATATTATAATAAATAAATCAAATAGTGTTTCAAGCAGGATTTGAAAGGCTGTACTAATGAAAAAGATCCGAATAAGTGAAATAAAGTTGCTGAAACCAACTTTTGAATAAAGTCACTTTTCTTTGATTTTATTCATGAAAAATAAGTTACTTAATTTATTTTTTTGGTTAAAATAAGTTACTTAATTTATTTTGAACTTTTAAGGAAATGTGTTTGGCCTTACTTTCACTTAAAAGAAAAAATAAGTCAATAAAAAGTTGGGCCAAACACTACCCTAACCTGACTTGTAACCTGTTGTAGATTTTATTTTTAAGTTTGAGACCCGATCTTTGAAAAGTACAGTCTGATCATGTTAGTATATTTAAAAGTCTATTTCATATAAACATATTTAAATAAATAATTATATTTATATTTAAATGACCTAATAACTAATTGATCAATAAGATTAAAATATCTTTTTTTATATTTCACATGATACTTTAGATAATATGACTGTATATACATCATTTTTTTGGGTCTTAAATAAAGTAGTAATCTACTGATATTTAATTCACACACAATTGTAAGATCTCGGGTTCGAATTCGAGTCACGAAGTCCAGACTACCAATTTCTGCATTTGCCACTTGAGCTAAGACTTCTAGACTATATACATCATATTTCAATTCTAATTTATAATAATACATTTATATCTGTAAAAAATAATTCATTATAAAACTCATATATTAAAATTTAGTTCAAAAATCAATATTTATTATTAAATGATAAAAATATTATTAATATTTATTTTAAAATGCCGATCAATTTAACTAAACAAAATTATAAAAACTTTTTGATATACTCTATTTAAAAAATACATATTTCCACATCTGAATTAGTACTAGTGTAAAGATGGGAAGGGATTCTCTCCCGTGTTTTTCTTTTCCAATCTTAGCCTTAGATTCAGTTACCATTGCAATACAATTTCAATTTTTTATTTAAAAATTAAAAGGCAGAGAAATCTTCAAGTAGCCGGCTCAAATAATATCCAGAGTCTGTTTGATCTGTAAAATTTAAATATTAGATAGAACAATGCAGAACAATACAACATATAACAGCACATGACAAACGTTTATGGTATTGAACTAATTTTATCTTGTATGATGTTTGGAGGGAAAAAATATTATTTTGATGTTTTAGACAATTTGTGCTGAGAAAAAAAAATTGTCTCGTGGTTCAGTAGGGGACAAGAAAATATGTTTTTGTCCTGACCCCCAGTTTGTTCAGTCTCAGGAACAGTTTCAAAATCAAACACAATACAACTGAAGTTGTCTTGTCCTGTCCATTATTTTTTAGCAGATCAAACCCACCCCAATGTCAGCAATTTATCCCAACTCACATAGTTTATTGTTTTGTTGTCTTTCAACTAAAAAGTTGACCATTAATTAAGGCTTAAACATCATTTTAGTCCCTATATGTATACTCAATTTTAGTACATACAAAGACCAAAATGATGTTAAAGCCTTTAATTAATCACTACTCCCTCCGTCCCTCTATCTTAAAATAATCAACCAATGTAATCCATTCATGGTTACTAATGTATGACTGTGATTGTTATTATATTTAATTATTTATTTTTAAAAATTATAAAATTTTATATTTTAAAAATACATATCGAGATAAATAAAACATCTTATATATTAATATTTGTATTTATACATTAATTAAATAATATAGTCAAAATAAATTAAGTGAATAATACATATAACAATAGTATCAATTATTTTTGGAAAGATGGAATGCCACAAAAAAGAAGAATAAAAAAACAAGGCATTGTTTTGTTCTTTGTCTTACATTTTAAAAGGCTTAAACATCATTTTAGTCTCTTTATGTGATTTTATTCCAAAATAGTTCCCGTATCGACCAAACTTTTTGCTTCTGGTCTCTAAAGCAAAAATCTGCAGAAAAAATCGTAGAAAAATCTGCAGGAAACTTGAGAATTTTCCTACGGATTTTAACTTTAGTGACCAAAAACAAAATGTTTGGTTGATACAGAGACTATTTTGGAATAAAATCACATATAGGGATTAAAAGCAAAATTTGGTGTACATACAAAGACAGTCTTTTGAAAATTGAAATGCACACACACATATATTATATATATAGACTAATCTACTTTTCAAAAAAAAAAATATATAGACTAATCTATACTTCATAGTATCCATCGAAACATTACACAAAGTTTAATTATCACAACAAATGGATTCTAGAACTAGCAATGCAATCAATGAAGAAATTGAACTGTATCATGCTCAAATCCATTTGCACAAACATATATTCAACTATGTAAGTTCCATGGCACTCAAATCTGCCGTAGAACTAGGCATAGCAGATGCAATTCACAACCATAGAAAACCAATGACTCTTCTTGAATTAGCCTCATCTTTGAAACTTCATCCTTCTAAAGTTAATATCCTTTATCGATTATTGCGCCTTCTAACACACAATGGTTTCTTTGCAAAATCATTAGTGAAAGACAAAGATGGAGAAGAAGAAGAAACTGCATATGTTCTCACACCTCCTTCAAAGCTTCTCATCGGTGGCAAATCAACATGTTTATCAACACTTGTTCAAGGAATGCTTCATCCAACTTCCATAGACATGTGGAGCTCTTCAAAAAAATGGTTCAATGAGGATAAGGAACAAACTCTGTTTGAGTGTGCAACAGGGGAAAGCTTTTGGGATTTTCTTAACGAAGAATCTGAATTTGGTTTATTGAATATGTTTCAAGATACTATGGCTGCTGATTCTCAAATGTTAAAGCATGCTATCCAAGAAAACAAGCATGTGTTTGAGGGTTTGGAATCACTTGTTGATGTGGCAGGTGGAACAGGTGGTGTCACAAAACTCATTCATGAAATTTTTCCTAACATCAAATGCACTGTTTTTGATCAACCACGGGTTGTTGCTAACTTAACCGGAAATGAAAATTTGAACTTTGTTGGTGGTGATATGTTCAAATCTATCCCCCCTGCAGATGCTGTTTTACTCAAGGTATGTCTGTAATAATCAATTCTTACTAATTGATTTCATTTGATTTTGTCCATATTTTCAGTTATCATAAACAATATAACACTAACACATTTTACGTAGGTGTGTCGCGTGTCTGATATGAATGTAATAGTGAATAACATGATTACATACATTAAATCACTGATTATTACTATCAATTATATTTGTTCTTTATTATATAAGACAAATGCACTTTCTGTATTCATTAAAAAATTGATGTGTCTAGTCTATTCATGAATCCAGATACATATGTTTTTTTTAATAAATTCATAAAATGCATTTGTATATTATAATAAGGAATGAAGGTAGTACATATTATCGGATTGAGTTTTGCAGTAGTAATAAATCACAAAGTTTTCACATTGTTTTTAATTTGGGCCAACAAATATTGATTGGACGATTCATATTGATAAAGGTATAAAGTATTGTAACTTAAAATGATCTCAGTGACACAGTTTAGATCGCATGATCCTAAATTACAACTATCTGATAACAGTGTTAAACTTGACAGCATGAAATCTGCGTCTCATA